>OY735142.1:19372698-20577810 GCA_963457615.1 Nicrophorus investigator | reverse complement strand
TGTATTTACCGTTTCAGGTAACAAATCTCTCTACTATATACTTTCTCGCAAAGCAAGTCATTCATCTCCTGCAAACATGTTTTATATTTAAGATAATCACAGATTTCCATCAAGATTCCCGAAAGCGAATCTGATACTCGTAACCCCAACATTTAAAAGATGATGATAAGATATCTTAAAAATGAACAAGTATTTTACTGAAAAAAAAAGTATGTGTATATATTCACGATAAGTGCCAATAGATTGCACGTATGTTGTGTCTGAAAATGTTGCAACGTAAAGGTTTGAAGTACTTTGTTTACAAAATAGTTGGTAGTTTTTTTTTGCGAAATATCCGGGTATGAGATGATAAATGAAGGAAATGGTAACCTTAAGCATTGTTTCTTTTCCGCGAAATTTTAAATATCAAGAAACTACTATTTTTACAACCTAATTCATTAATAAATCTTGATCAAATATCTGGTTAAAGAAGAAGTTTTTATTCTATAACTAGTTCGCACCTCTTATATTTTTGTTCTAAAAATGCGCTTTATAATATAATTGATAATCATTGATAGTTGTCATGTGTTTATTCAAATTATAATTAATACTTCTATTCAAAACTTTAAATTATCTTACGCTAGGCATAAGGACTTTTGCTATTGAGTTAATGATAATTACAATCAATTTTTACATAATTGGCGTGGATGTATATGAGTCTCGTTGGATTGGTGGAATTAGAAGACGCCCAAGAAATTATTACATAGTTTAGTTCCCTATTCATATTATGAAGATTATACTGACACTCTATAGGCCTTAATTGACATAATTCAAGTAGCCTTGTTTACTGCTACACGTAATGCGTGTTCAAATGCGGCTTGTTGTTACGTATAAATGATATAATTAGTTCAACAATCGCCCCATTAGAATTCCTAATTTAATTCACAATATTATTAACTTGATCATCATCATCTGTGTACAGATTATTTATACATTTCTGTTGTACACAAGGTTATGACTCTTGCTCGAAAGTTCAAAAATAGACTGTTTTAGATAAATCGAAATCATATATTGAAAACAGTGCACTTACATTCGTATTGAACCATGTTTGTCAACCTTGATGAACGGCGAAACATTAAAAGTCTATATATTAAAAACTTTTAAATGTTAAAATGAATTACAATAAATTATAGTCATCATTTCAATATAATACTAGGTTTTTTTTTGGATGTAATACATTTAACTAATAATTTATAAAAGTCATGATTATTTGATTTGCGAAAAGTATTCATAACGTTATGAATGTTCAAAAGTTTTTCGAAACTACTTTTTCGGATGATGCAATTTGCTGGAAAACTTTCATACGTTCCAATCAATAATAATCCGCCATGTGTGTTTCGCAAATATCAACATCAATAATCTGTGATAGATATTAAAACAATATTCAGGATATTTATGAAACTTTTAAAAGATGTAATATTACAATATTTTCTAGATTTAGAATTTTAGAATGGTTAATTTGGAATAAAATGACTAAAATTTATTTTTTAATTTCATATTTATTTCACCTGTTTTATGTATTTGTCGCAGACGAAATCTGTCTGGTTGGAGACTTCCAGGAATCTCGTTACGTAATTCACAAATGCAATAATTCCTTGACATTTGCATATAATCCCATATACGGGGGGGGTCCGAATAAAAGACACAATTTGTATTTCACTGTAATTTTGCTGTGATCATTTAAAGAAACATCTGTTTTGCATTCAGACATGCGGCGAGATTTGGGTATAAACTGAACAGGAAAGTTGAGATCTGCTGCAATTTTATCGCCTAGTCTAACAATCCGAGTCTATATCCTCGGGCAATTCGTGCATATCTATATATATATAATTGGAAATTAATTTGTAACCGAATCAGCCGACCGGTCGAAATTAACGTTACAGGTTGGACCATACCACGAAATATATTCATATTAATTCATAGATCTTTTTTACTCCTCGACATGTACATGTGGCCTGGTTCAAAATTAACTCCCAGACTCAAGGTGAAGAAGTTTACCGGTATTTTATGTAAGCGTTTCGCAGTTTGGTAGCATTTGGATGTAAATATTTGTCCGTGTAAAAGTAATTATAGGTGTACTCCTATTTGTACAACTATTATTGCTTTCATTTTCCTATAAATTTCAATTATTTTTATCGTTTTTATCGCGATTAGGGTAAGTTCATGTATCCTCATTTATTTTTGACGGTTTATTTCAAAATGTTTTATTAGATTATGTGTACTGAACTTGGTGCTTTTTCAATTTTTCAGTAATAGTCGAGAGATGAGAAATAAGGCTGAGAAGATGAGAAGAGACAAACTGAATTCTTATATATCGGAGTTGGCGTGCCTCGTCCCATTAATATCCAAAAGTCCGAAGAGGATGGACAAAACTAGTATACTTAGATTAACGGCAACCCACCTGAGGATATATCAGAGTAAGTAATAAATTAAATATAATTTCCTAATAATTATTTTATTGTAAATTAGATCTATTTGATTTTCTTTATATTTATTGAAAATTTATTCTTATTGTTGAATTTATGACCGTGATCCTTCAGTTCAGTTAGAGAATTGAATAGTTTGCAGTTATTGCAAACTGCAATTTTATACACAACACAATTCAATTTCAGCTACGTGTAATAAGCTGCCTCTGTTACTTTCTGCGCTTTTTTTTCCTTCTCAAATGCTGTAGGAGTGTTGTGATGTAATTTCACTGGAAGTCATGTCGTGTAGCGTGCAATTAAATCGTGTCCTGGAATTCTCCAGTGTTCTTCCAAGATAAACAATATTTATATCGATGCTAATACTACACTTTTATTTCTTGCAGTATATATTTTATATTGTTTTTGCACTTATTCGTAAAACCGCATCTTTTTACAATAACAAATCAATGTCAGATCAAAACAATGGAATAAGCGTGTGTATATTGCAGCGGTTTACTATTTAAAAGATGACTATTCCACTATCGTAATTTTTATCACCAGAATCCTTATTATTAAACCATTCTAAATCAAATTTATTACATATTAATATTGTGACACGAAACTTAGCATTAAAACGAACAAGTGAAACCACATTAACAATAAAATCAGAATGTTTAGTTTTTCCTAATAAATATTAATAATGGTATTAACTTATATTTTATAGCTTTTTTACGTAATCTCTAAACGAATCTTGTCGTATAAATCATATAAATATTTTACCACAACAATGTTTGTGTGTGGATTTTTAGATTTATGTCCGACTTGTAATCTCTGCATAATAGACGCTTTGATATATTTTAGGGCTGAAATGAAAAATATTCGACACACGAAATCGCCGTGGCCTTTTTTACTAATAGCTAAGATATCCTATCTTCGATCTTAATCCTACTGTTTCTTTTCTCGTTTATGTTTACACAAAAACACGTATTTTTATCCAACAATATTGCATTATACTATCCATGCAGAAGGAAACGTGTAATACTCCATTCATTAACCCCTCGCATAGTTCATTCACTACATCCAATTGTTATCTTTACATTTATCAAATAACCGAAATATATGACTCAAAAACCAACCAATTGTAATAACATTATATAATTTTTATTTTTATTATATAAACATCATTTTGAAATCAAAAAATTTATATTATTTATTTTTTGCATGTATTATCAAAATCTTGATTTGCAATCGATTTTTTTGTACTACAGTCGCGTTTGTCTCATAACACGATAATAATGAATATTTGTATAATTTTTTGCGGCACAAGATTAAATATAATCAACATTAAAGTATGTGTAAAAATAATAACAAAATAAAATGCTTAATTAATGTTAATTAACAGAGAGTATATGTAGTTATATTTCGACTTCAATTAAATACTATTTAAACAAATTTGTTGTGATTATATCACATTATTTTTAGATCCAATTTATTTGATTAATGCTTAAAAATAACTATTTTGCGCATTTACCACGACGTCCCTGTAAATTCCACCTTAACGGCTTTCCGCATTCTCGCAGAAACTACAAAATCTTTCAATTATCTTTTTTGGTAAGGTCATCTTCTATATATAAGAAAAAAAACTTATATTATATTATTTTCTTTCTTCTTAATTTGCTGTTTCTATAATTTTATTATAATCTGTATATTTATGTATTAATTATTTTAAATAGTATCAACGTTTTTTCACTATTTTTAAGAATCTTATATTCAGGTGATATCACAAAATTAGTTTAGAAAAATTATGCAAAGTCGATTATAATAGATTATAAAATCTTCAATTCTTATAGAAATGAATATTAGTTCGAAAATCATAGAAAATATAAAGAGCAATAATTAAATTAATGTTTTTAATTGTTCCTTTTTTTTACATATCCTTATGTCCCGCGGGACGCGAGTTTGACATGCTTGCTGCAAATACTGGAATCCAACTGCCATAAAACCATTGAAATATTTACTTCTTCTAGAATAAAAAAAAAATACTGTTAATTTTTGACGCAATAGAAAAATAATGGTAAAAATTCATATTTTAATTAATAACTGACATCGGTTATTCTTTGATTTAGAACTCCGATTATACTTTAGGTCGATTTCTCTAATTTATTATTAAATTTAAATATCCACGTGCCATTTATGAAATATACTGTTATATTCTTGCTGTTTTTTTTTCTACTTAGGACATAAAGATTTCAATACGATAAACTTTATAATGAAGTTCATATAACCAAATTTATCTTTAAATAAGCCATTACTAGAGTAATTTGTAACATGTGGATAATTGTCTAAGAATGTTTACTAAATACTTCGCATAAGTGCGGATTTACTATAGTACACTTTAAAATTTTTAGTAATAAATAATCTTTTTATGAAATTTATTTTTGTGGTATTTTAAAGTGCTCGATTATTCCGATATTAAATATTGCGGAATAAAATAACCGTTCTGTACTTTGTATGTATGTTTACCAATTTTCTTTTTGGGAAATAATTAATGAGCAAACTTCTATAATTATAAGTATTATCTCACAAAATAGCAACGAATGCAGCAAATAATGTAATCACTCCGACTTGTTTTGATTGCTGATATAAATATAGAGTAGTGTTTATAAATGTACAATGAAAATAAAACGTTTCAATTGCTTACAGAGTATAAATTTGACGTTTAAAGCATTTTTAATAGAGACGTGAATATTATAGAAAAAATAAACAAGTTTATAATCCTTTGCTTAATTTTGTTATTAATTTATAATACATTCAAATCTGTATACTCCTAGAACTTTTATTTTCACTCCATATTTTACAAATGTATCGAGTACATGTGAATAATAATTGCAAACATAAGCCATGCGTACAAAATTATTTTCATATGGCAAAATAAATGTACGTACCCACTACATTTATCAGATATGACAATAGCCTAGAGAGTACACAAGTGCAATGTTTACGACTGCGCTCGCAGCAATAATGTTTATAATATTAATAAACGCAATTTATCAAATATCTCCAACGTAAGGGAACAACAGCATTTCAAAACACTATGCTAGTATAAACTTGAGTTTAAAGTAGTCCTAATTAAAGTAATATATAAGAAACTCGGTCAAGGTTATTTTTATGTGAAACCACGACAAAAATGTATTTTTCAATTGGAGACGAACAAGCATTTGGATGAGCAGTTTTCAATAAGATTTACACATGTGTATTTTATACTAATTAACGTACATCAACATTGCGATATCGAAGGTCATTAAATTATGTGATAAATGCAGTTTTATACTAAAGATTAGAACACATCAGAGAACAACACGAAAATAATTTTATAGCTGATAAAATAACTAAATTGACTTAAATATTGCATTAATGGTAATTATTGCATTAATAAAACTATTAATAAGTGACTAAAAATATAATGTAAATTAATCAAAACAAAATATGATAATACTTTCTTTAACTTTGTTGAATAATTACATTAGTTTATATTTAAACATAAGAAAATTACATTGTATAGTGCAAATAAAGCAGGTTTACAACAAGTTACAGTATATAATATAAACAATTTTTTTTTTAACAACGATTATATAACTATTTATCTTCCTCGTCTATGTTGTTGTTATTAATTGCAAAATGTTTTTAATTCTGTTTTTATTTTTCATTTTCTTTTCCTCTGGTCATAGTTGAACTTGCAGGCAACAGGATGCGATAGAATAACTCATGTTCCGCATGCAAATATGGTTGTTATTATGACCGGTTATTACGCATCTTCGCCGCAATTGCGATACGCCATTTGCGCATATCGCGTTTGCTTTTGCGATGCTAACATATTCTATAACAATAATCCAATTAGTGCGTATGGATTATAGATGTTTACGTTATATTGTTTGGATTTGATTAGTTTACTGCAGTCTCACTCGCACTCGAAAGCAGAAGTGCAATTACAATAGTCGAGATGAACAAATTTGCATGCTGCATTAAATCTAAAACGTAGAACGAAGTATCAGTTTCAAATATTTGAATTAAATTTGGTTAAATTAATTTGTGTAACTGACCATCTTCCAATTTCTGCGTATTATAATATGGACAAACCTGTTTTTTTGTATATTTTTACATTCAAATGGCTCGAGCAGTCAATAATATTACATTGTTTAATATAAATAAACTTTATTAAGTACTCATAAATATCTCCACTTCATTTTTGAAACTGTTGTTGATTTATTGCATGCAAACAATATTATTTTCAATAATATTGTTTCCTATTATCGCATGTAATTAAAAATTTAGTAAATTATCTCAAAGTTACAAATATATTTAACATTAATAGAACATATGTTTGCTTTATATTAAATCTTAATTTAAAATGTTATTGTTTCAGCGTTACAGAACGGCAACACAGAACGGATGGATATGCCGAGACACTTCGACCAAATGGTGCTGGAAAATTTAGTTTACGAACAATTACGTGGATTTCTCTTGATTCTTACAGGAAATGGGAAGGTGGTGTTTGTATCGCACACCATTGAAAATATTTTAGGACATGCACAGGTAATTTACATTAATTATTTATGTTGAACTATTTCAATTTTTTTCAAATTTCAAATTTGTACTTATTCTTAAGTTTTATCTTCAATTAATTTGTATTTTAATACTATTATTACAATGTTTTCGAGAATCTCTAAATATTTTAACCAAATATTATATATACGAGGACAGTTTGAAGGCATCAGTTTTTTTGGGATGCGAATGGAATTTTGATAAAAGATTATTAATTTTCACTTTTGCTTTTAAAACTTTAGAGAGAAAAATAGAAGAAAAATAATAATATAATTATTGAAAGGTTAATGTTGTTGATAAAAGTAAAAAGACTTATTATAAAAAATATTTGCATTAATGAAAGTAGTCTAAAAATATTAATTTGAAAATGTGTGTTTTGTGTTTAGACTGATTTGATGGGTCAGTCGATATTCAATATAACAGCACAGGAAGATCACGACAGGTTTCGAATGTACATAACATCTGATTCGATACCGGAACGGGAATGGAGGAAATACTTCAACATCCGTTTACGAAGGGCGGGTCCTCGAAGCGAGAGTCCCGTTTACGAATCGGTCAACGTGATGGGAATGCAAAGGATGACCAATATCAATCAGGTCCAGATTCATCAGGACAGTAGTAGTAGTAGTAGTAGCAATTCACGTGAGGTTACCGCACAGTCTGTCAGTAACGAAGTAAGAAATCGCCGTGGACCAACGTCGCTTAATTATTATCGTTTAATGTTCTAGATGTGGATATTTTTTGTGAGATTGTACCGGCCTGAGCCTATATCAGATCAATTAGTTGAAGCCAGCAAAGAGGAATACGTGACACGGCATCTAGTCGATGGCAAGATAATTAATTGCGACCAACGGATCTCATTCATTGCCGGGTATATGATCGAGGAGGTGTCTGGAGAGTGCGCCTTCAGTTTCATGCACCGAGATGATGTCAGATTCGTCATGATTGCTTTAAGACAAAGTGAGTTTACAGCTACCACCTTTTGGATACAATCTATACAACCTTTCTTTTACATATCCTTCGTCCTTGCTAAAATGCATTCTAAATACTCAGAATTTTTCCCAAATTCAAATAATTAATTTAAATCTTGGGTATTAAATAATAATGATTTAAAAACAAGGCATATGACCTACTTATAAATTAAATTAGATTTTATCTCGAAGATCAATATTTTATAAACGAAAAAATGCATTCTGTTATAAGAAACGTATGCAACGCGCGATGCATAATATGTATTCGACATTGTACTATTTATAAATGACCTTAGAGTGCAATTCCTAGATATAAACAAGTTTTATTATTATTATTATTTATTTGAGATACTACTAGCGAATATTTGTTCTATGCTGTTCTAATCGGGAATTACGCACTTAACATTGTCAGCACTAACACTATTTCAATTCAATTGATCTTTAATCTTATTTATTTATTTGTTAAATTAACTAAAACTTATTAAAATAAAAATAATTGATGCTTATGATATATCATCGAATATTATGTTACTAAATTTTATACGAGTAATATCAGAAAATTTGTATATAAGTAACATATAACAAAATAAATTATATTTATTGCTTACCTAATTTTTTTAATTAAAAATGTTCCAATTGTAAGTGTTGATAAATTGATGGTAATGTTGTTTATAATTTACTAAACTAATAATCACTCATGTTGACGTGTTTATGATCTTTTTAAGATATTCCAAGAACTTATATTGTAAGACCGTTTTTAATTTTGTCACTTCAGTATAAATAAATTAATCTAATTTTAATGACGATCTGATAAAGAAGTACATATTTCGTTCCGAATTAGTTGAGAAACATAACAAGTTTATAATGTAAAGCTGTGACATTCAGGCAAATATTAGATTAAGGTCAAAATATTTAGATAAATGCTAAAATTGGATATTTTACAGTTTTCAGCAAAACTTTCAATTTACAAATATATTCAAAATATAACTATTTAATCTAATTATAATGATGATCTGATAAAGAAGTACATATTTCGTTCCGAATTAGTTGAGAAACATAACAAGTTTGTAATGTAAAGCTGTGACATTCAGGCAAATATTAGAGAAGGTCAAAATATTTAGATAAATGCTAAAATTGGATATTTTACAGTTTACAGCAAAACTTTCAATTTACAAATATATTCAAAATATAACTATTTAATCTAATTATAATGATCTGATAAAGAAGTACATATTTTGTTCCGAATTAGTTGAGAAATATAACAAGTTTATAATGTAAAGCTGTGACATTCAGGCAAATATTAGATTAAGGTCAAAATATTTAGATAAATGCTAAAATTGGATATTTCACAGTTTACAGCAAAACTTTCAATTTACAAACATATTCAAAATATAACTATTTAATCTAATTATAATGATCCGATAAAGAAGTACATATTTCGTTCCGAATTAGTTGAGAACATAACAAGTTTGTAATGTAAAGCTGTGACATTCAGGCAAATATTAGATTAAAGTCAAAATATTTAGATAAATGCTATAACTGAATATTTTACAAAAACTTTCAATTTACAAACATATTCAAAATATAACTATTTTATAAAGATAAAATTACTATTTTAAATATAAATAGAATAATTGTTGACATTTTAGTCTGTATTATTTTCTGAATTCATGTCATAATCAATTATTTAATAAACGCAATTTCTTTTCTAATGTTGAGACTGAGTTGAAAGCGCAGTAATTTAAATTTATGTTCTTGTTGATTTGTCAAAATGAGTAATAGGGCTGAATCGTTTGATTAGAAGCAAAGAAAAACAAACCTAATTAGGGTTGGATGTAAACAATAAATTTAATATCGCGTAATATAGTTTTTTTGTTCGATTAATATAAAATGTATTATTCTTACATTGACTTTCATATAATTATGTGAATTATAAAAATAAGAATTGAAGTTGTACTGTTTCATAGTCTTATATAATATTATTTATATACTCTTACAGTTAATTTTATTTAACTAACGCATATAAATTTATAATTAGATTTCTTTTCGCATTAAAAAATAGAAAGTTGTAAGCAGGCGGCAAGGTTGGGAAAAATTAAATTGTATTTGTTTATTGACTACAACAAAAAAATGTAAATACATTCTTTATGCAGGAAATATCTATTTTTATCTTATAGCAATATCTTAAATTATTCTTTATACAAACTTTTGAAATTCTCATTTTATGAACATCCTAGCAAATACGCTTCCAAATTACACGAATAAATTAAAATATCTTATAATCCTATAGTTAAGTGTACGTAGAAATGAACGTTAAGTACGTTAGTGCGAACAAAGACAATATATACAATATACATTATCCGAATAGCGCCTCAAATATAGTCAATAGTTCACCAATGCAATACCAATATCTGAAGCTGTTTGAAATAGGACTAATTGAGAAATTAAAAGAATTTTTCTGTAGTTTTGAATTACTACAAAAATTTCTAATTTTATTTAAGCACGTTCGAAAAGGTATTAATGATTGTTTTTTTAGTGTATGACAAGGGTGAGAGCAGAGGGTCGTCTTGTTATCGTCTGTTGTCGAGAACAGGAGAGTTCATCTATCTTCGCACGTATGGATTTCTGGAAGTGGATACGACGGGAACCGTGGAGAGTTTCATTTGCGTAAATACTTTGGTAGCCGAGCAGGAGGGTCTCAAACTGATTGACAATATGAAAGCGAGATATTCGGCGCTCGTGAAAGCTTCAAAAATGCAAGTAAGTTACGTTTGTATTGAAGCCTGGAACTGTTAATTATACACCTACTTTAATGTATAAGTTTGTTTTCTTTACTCCTTATGCCTGACGTTAGTAGATAAATTTATTATTGGAATCAGATATTTATTATTGTAGTATGTAATAGTTTAAACTTTTGTAGCTTTATTTATTTTAAGTAAAATATTTATTTTATGTCTAAAATTACTTTTCTCAATTATTGCTATTTTAGTACGATTTTTTTTTAAATTTAAATTATTTTTCTATAAAAATTGAATGCAAGATGAAGATCAGCTTTTATTGATAAAATAATGTTGTAAAATTATAGACATCGTCATTGGAAGAATCTACGAGCACCGTGGAGGATCCTATAGAATTGAGTGAGGTGATTACACATCTGATAAAGGACTTACCCTCATCGGAATCTAACACCTCTCAAAGCCCCAACTGTCAAGAGAATGAAGACTGTCCCTCAACCCCATCGACTGAAAAATCATCATCGACCTCTCCGCATCCCCAAATACCGTTCCATCAGGTCTATATAAAACTGAATAATGGAAAAAGACCATCCATGGCAGAGTTGCCTTCGAGTTCCTCGAAAAATAAGCGCCAGAGGAGCGAGGAGGCGGACTCGTCGACTTCGCCGTCCCCGTCATCCTCGACCTCCTCATCCTACAAACATCTTGCTATATGCAGTGATTCGGAAGACACGATAAATAATGAGGAGGACAGGTGATATCTTATGACCAAATAAACTTTTTAATACTGTGGGCTATACATACTATACAGAGATCTAAACTACGTTAGAAGGAAGGTAAAATTTTATCGAGACGCAAAATACTTTCTAAAATAAAACAAAACAAAACATTGAGAAATTATATACGAACTGCGTGTTGCAGTTCCATTATTTTGGGCCATCGAGAAATATGAAAAATCTGAAATTGACTAAGAGAATATTTTCATATTCGTGCCATTTATTTCTATGAGACTGAAAAACACTTGCATATATTTAAAGACTTTGAAAAATTTAAACGTAAATTATAGGAGAATTAACAAAAAGAAAATTATTAATAATATTGGAGAAATAAAACTATTGTATATCATTTTTATTCAAAGAAACGATAAAAATACAATTATATTTAAACTGAAGGCGCTACATTAATATTGAAATTCTGGGATCCCAAAATGAATACCAAAGACATTTTACGTATTAAAATTGGCATTTAAACGAGACAGAAATGAAGAAACAAACTAAAACATCTGAATTACGTATTATTAGTTACAAAGTAAGAATAATACTTATTCTATAATTGAAATTTACAAAAAAAAAATGTGATTGGATTGGAAATAGTTAAATTTAATTTATTATTATTAGATCGTGCTACATTTTAATAACCTCTTTAATCCGTTAGCGTTTAGAGAAAGCGACTGAATTGGTTATTACTAAATACTTTAAATTATTTGAAATATATTAAGTACAGGCTACAACTTAAGGAGATGTGTAATTCTTGAAGCTTGTTTTTTAACAAGAAATTAATATTTACGGATGTGAAAGACTTGCGTAACTTGTTATTTTATTTTTTTTTAACTAAACTTAAAACATTTGAGCCATATGTAATGGATGATATTACGTTATAATTAAATTTATAAAAAAAAAATCTTTACACAAAACTCTATCGAGTTGGTGACCATATAATTAATATAAAGATATTGGATTAACTGCTTTATTCTAATCTAAATGAATAGACTGATACTATTTAGTAAAATAAGTCTCCAGTAAACAATTAATATATTTTTCGTTAAGATGCGGCGGATTACTGAGGTTGTCTACATTAAAATTACATGTTTTTTTTTTATTATTATTATTTAATTAAATTAAATTTAATAATATTGTTCCTTATATGTGGTGTATTTTGCTCAAAATTAATTTGTTTTTTTTTTATATTAAAATTTTATTTATTGGACGTAAATATTCCATTTTCAGTTCATTTCATAATCATGATAAAAATAATAATTGAATTATTTGAGAAATATGTACAATCCATCTTGGAACTACTTACTTATGGTCTAGTTGTTAAACGAGAAGATCTTATCTAAAAAAAAAACAAGGAAGTGAGGGTATTTTTGTATTTATGCGATGCGATGCCTGGCATCAATAAGTATACTTGATATGTCCATCCTATCGGCACTGCCCTTCTTCCCACAGTGCGTTAATGTGCAGTAATTTTCCCATTTTTTATGTTGTTATGGGAAAGAGAAAATGGAACACAGAGTAACTACTTGTTTTCTTTCATAATTTTATTTATATTGTAAATTTTGTATATTATTATTGTAACATATTATTTTTAGTACATCTGTGATGAATTGCTTCTATTTAAAAGGAAATGAGAAGGAAAAAGAAACCTTTCTAAATTAGTTTATATTTTTATTAGTACAAATTAAATATATTAGTTTAATTATAATTTTATATGTTTGCATGTATATTTTTGTACATATATACTTATATATGATTATATATTCGTATAAATGTATATAAATATCTACGCACATACGGTTAAAATCGATACCAGTTAAAAGAAATAATATTTCTTTCATTTACCATAGTATATGTATACTTTTTTTTTCCCCCTGGGTTACACCATCAATAACCAGATTTGTTTTCAAATTCAATTAACTTTGTCTCCCTAGTTTGTTCTCTGTTCACTTTATTAATCAATGGAATAATAAACACATAGTAAAAAGATGCATTGTAGATAAATGTATTTTGAATGTCAGCAAAAATATATACGAATTTTATACATTTTTTTTTATATATATATGTATATAACATAATTTACATTTAACAAACACAAATGAAAACAAATAAGGTAGGTAGTTTATGCATATACTCATCGTTTTGTTTATGTCCTGTTAATTTTTACACGTGAAAATGAATTAGTCTTATGGTAATAGACTTTAGATATATTATGGCAAACTGTTTACTTTTCAAATGTTATTATTATTATTATAATTAATATTGAAAAAAGCAAGTGATTGTACATCATTAATATAGAATATAGTAATTGTATTTATACGTTTATTATTCTGTTTTTTATTTAATTCTATTATTATTATTATTTCCAAATGTGTCGTAGATATTTATCGAAGTAATAAATAACCACTCTACTTTTCATTATTATATTACTCTTTCGTTTCTGTAATAATTAATAGCTTTGTCAACATTTACTTGTTGTTTAAAAATATATATAATACATATTTTCTTGTACGTTAATTTATTACATTCTCATCAACACCCTATAATAGTTATGAATTTTCTTACATTATTAACGTAGAAGTGAAGTAGTAATCAGTTTGTTTGTTCCTTATTGATAGAGACACAGCTTTGAAATATATATAGTTCTTTTTTTTTTGTTATTATTATTGCACTAGTTCATTCTATATAAATATCTTCAATAGGGTAAGCAGTCTCTATGAACTTTTGATAGAACCTCTGGAAGGCACGCCTGAAACATACAAATATAATACAAATTAGGAAAATTATATAATCATTTAATGAAAACATTCGCGTAATCCCTTTATGATGTAATTATATTCCCAACTAATGAATTAAATCAAATGCAAACTCGAAATACTACAATCTTCACTAAATCAAGGCCGTGTCGTGCTATAATACTTAGAGGCGGCATAAGCAGCGAAATTAAAATACAATTTAAACCAAACAAATCCAAATATTAGAAGACATCAAAAGATATGGAGAAACTAAAGTTAAAGCAAATAATAAAAATTATAAGTTTATATAATAATAATTCTTTGGCATGATATTTTATTTGAAATAAATTCAGTTTTGAAACTGTAGTTATAAATTTGTCAAATGTGTAAGAATGTTATCAGAAATCTTACAAAAGTTATAGACAATCTGGATATGATCAGATAAAAATTGCTGCTAATGAGATTGCAAACAATCTTGAAAGCAGTACAGATTTTCCTACCCAAACTGAAGTTCTACATTCTATGAAATCTTTTGGTGTTCTAAATTATTTGTTCCAAAATAACTTAATTATTTTGTGTTATGAATACTGTCTCATAGCTACGAATTTTATTTTTATATCTCTGTAGTTTTTCCAAATTAAATTTAATAAAACACTACTTAAGTTCAATATTACAAACAAAACATAGAAATCTATCTTTAATTATATGAATCGATATTGGCTACCACTCAAAAATGTACTAATTAACGAATTTGCAAATGTTAGAATTGTTGTAGTTGATAAGAAATTTGGTATGGTTATTTTTAAGAAAAAAATATTTATGATGCGGTATTTTGAAAAATTGCATCATCCTGTGAAAATTTGAGATACTTGCCTACAGTAAATAATAAAAAACTCAATTAAATTAAATGAAATATTGATTAATGTTGAGAAGAGCAATTAAAATATTTGTTTCATTAATCTACATTAGATGTACTCAAGACTAAATCATAATTTAGGTGGATTTAATTATTTTAATAATAATAATAATCCAATCATGTTGTAAAGTGATAGATTATGTGTCAAAGCAAAGAATTGTTTCAATATTTTAAGATAATTTTCACTTTAAGCCTACGAACTAATTTAATTTTGAAATTAAAGTAAATTTAATATATGCAATTTTATAGTATTATTTGATAATAATTGATCTCAATATGTAACAAAGCATATTCGTATTTAGGTACGCCGGGAGGCGTCCATCAGTTGATGTTGAACAGTTTTCGAAAGTTAAGCAACGTATGTCTTGGATAGTACTTAGAGGCTTGTCCGGTATCCTAGCGGAATGTTTTCTATTTATACTTGATACATTTTCATAATTCACTCATTCCAAGGACCTCATGGAAATGACAAAAAAAAGAAAAAGAAACAAAATAAAACTAATATACTGCACTGCTCATAATCCATTAAAATATGTAATGCTTCACATGAGTACACTTAAATTATAGTATACATAAATATAAATAGAATAAAAATCGTTTGATGGCTTTAATAAAAGAATTAATCTAAGAAATTCAAATTTAAAAGAATATATTAAAATTAATTTAATGTTTCATAACGCTTTCGTCCCTGAATATAGTTGTTAGTATCTTTGAGTACCACTTTAGACGAAAGAGTTAAGGCAGTTTTATATCAATATGTGTCTTAAATGTTTTAAATAATAAATTATGATTAAATATTATGAATTTATTAAAAACATGTTCTTTTTGTAATTTTTATTTGTGACTATATGTCTACGGCGAATTGTATTAATTGGAATTTGATTATGTAAGCGTATGATGGAAAATATAATACGCTTAAATAATGTATAATTTAAACAATGTCTCATAGCATTAGACAAATTTACTAGGCATTTCATAGAATGCCGATTATATACACTTTGCCACATGGAAACTTTTACACAAAATAGTCGTTTTTTTCAAATTACTTTTATTTTAGTAAAATATTGTTTATTTATGAAAATAGAAAGAAAAAATTAATATTATGAAGTTTTTGTTATAAAATTAATGATAATATCATTTTAAATTAATATTATTTTTCCTAAAAGAAGTTTTTATGTTCTTTCAATAAGAAAACTGAAATTATGTATTGATATTATATTTTTATATGCTATGTTGTTTTTGTTTCCGTGCATGCAATAATAAAATAATAATTTTAAATTATTTGACTTTTCTACAAAAGTCGTAAATGGATTTGTTTTTGTTATTTATGGTATTGACTTGAAACAGAAATACGGCTAGTTCTGTTGATAAAGTGAGTTGTAATATTGATTTAGTTGTATAATAAATAATTTGTAGTTTCTTACCCAACTCCCTCTGCAACCGGTCTGGTGGAATCTGTTCCTCGAAAAACGTGACAAGCAAATCTTTGAAGCGTTGGATGTTTAGTGATAAAGCCCAAATAGCGATGGTCGCGAGGATGAAAAGCGCAGAAAGAAACGTTTTTCAAGGAATAAAAGTAGTCTATACAAGGATCGTTTTGCTGCAAACATAAAATACAAATCAATCAGTCGATGCATTTCTAAGATTCATTAATTTATTTATCTCACTTTTCGCTTCCTCCGATCCACCATTCTCAAGCCTTGATCGGAAACCTCTAGAATACAGGGCTGAGCATCAGGTTCTGTTCCGCTGTTCCCGACAACCCTTCTCACTGCCTGACATACCACAGATGTTCCTTTATGAGCAAGTGTTTCTACAGATCCTAAATAACCTAAGAGGTATCGCTCGCGGCGGCCGTGTTCGCAAGACGAATCCCAATCGGTGAAGTCGCTATCTACTGCATATGCTGAAGGGAAGATTCCCATTCTACCAGTCCTTATATTCACACCTAAACCAATTTTCTGAGGATTAGTTTCTTTTTTGCGATGTTTGATTGATGTAGTTACTTACCTTCGCACCACAGATCATCAGCCTCTTTTTGTACGTATATGGGGTCGCCGATTTCGATTTCAATTTCGTCCTGGTGCCTTGGGACGAACTTGTGCAGACCCCTATGTGTGGATTCGAGCATTTCCACATCGGTGTAGGGTACGCCGCCGCCGGAACATGCGGGCGACACGCCGAGAAGGGGAGACATGGATTTCGGTCCATCCGTAGGCGAATGTGCGGTGCTGTGACCGCTATCCGCATCCGTCATGAGCCTGTCAGATTCAGGTGAATCGTTATCCCATAGGTAGCCGCACTTCAAGACCAGAAGCGAACTTGGACCGCTGCTTCCGGTTCCGCTACCCAATTCATCGGCCAGCGACAGCTCCCTCGATAATTGGTGTGCGTTTATTAAAGACACTACAGCAGCTGCGGAGGAACGGATTGATTATATTACAACTTTTAACAAGCACCTCAATTGATTTTCGAGAATCTTACGTTTTTTATTTTTCGGTATTTCTGGGAGTTTCCGCCTCCTCCTCTCGCCAGGACCCGTCCATGGAACCAGCGACGACCTCGAGCCATAAAGCGCTTTCCTTTCTTCCGGTCTTCCTCTGGCGGTAGAATGCAGGTCGGCCGACGTATCACAGTCTGTGTCCGGATCACTTTTGGAAGACGTCGGAGACTCCTCATCAACCAAAACATCGTGCACCAACCTGAAACGAGCGCATCGTCTAAAATGTCGATACCACCGCACTGCCCACGAAGCATAAAACAAGAGAGAAAAAACTAAAGCTTGAACCTCTAACTGCGACCGTTAACTTAACAGCCTAATGCCCTTCGAATAATGATGCAAAACTGTAATACTTACGAGTAAAATGGAGAAGCCGTTTTATTGTTCTGTTCGATTTTATCAAAGCTGTGGCCAAATTCCTCGAACTCACTATCTGCCATATTTATTTTCTACCCTCTGAAAGGCAGTATCGATTCGCAGCGAGTCGCGGGGGTGGCGCTCACGTTGCGCAACTGTCGCGCGCAATTTCTCACCGCCCGGCGCATCCACGGCCCTCGATGCTCCGCCGCACACGCTTCCATAAAATATCTATTCATCGGTTTTAACTCACTTAAGCGTTAAACAATCTCAAAAGACTTGCCCGGATAACATAATTAGAATCGTGAATAGGCACAAGATACAACCGACACATTGCATTATCCAAAGTTAATTGGCAGTGAAAACTCCAGTTCTAGATTGACCCGCCTCCACCATACGCCTTCTTGACTTCAGCGAATTTAATCATTTTGACCTACTCCGCTGCCTAAACGCAATTCGATTTCTACATATAAAAAAAATTATAACTAACTTATTTATACAAAAGCACGAAATCAGATGACGAGAAGTTTCAACCCCAGGAAATATCTATTTTTAACTCTACCCACTTTTATTCTCTTTCCTTGTAATTAATGAAAGACTGTAACTGAAACTGCAGGAAGTGAAATTCTATTCTTTTTTTTTGTCACTCCCCCCTCTATTTGCAGAGAGCGGAAATCCCCGATGGAATGTTTAACAAACGTGCGCTCTTTAAAAGTCCAGAGATAAAAGCCATGGTTTATTCAGCGACTTGCATATAGCGGTTTCAATTACTTTGCTGCTTGAACAGAATAGTTGCTACGAACCTCTACGATTCATCGCCGTGCGAAACCCAACCCAATTTCTATTCTTCCTTTTTTTCTACCACATTTATCACGAATTGACCCGCATTATACTCACTAATTCGCTGCATAATTTCTATATTTATTTATCTTATCTCCGTTTGAAGCTTCATCCCCTATTTCTATACTTATTTACTTATATGGTCGACCAAAGAATAATTATATTTTTATATATCATTTATGTCGTAAATCATGATTTATTCAGACGACACGTAAATCCATTGAATAAGATGGAATCATCAATTATGAAAAATGTACAGATTTTGATAAATTACAATTAGTATTTAATTAATCTAACATATTATATTTAGCATATTTTAATCATCTTATTTTCAGAATCAAGTCCAAACTAATTTGGAATTTCAACAACTTAGGCATCAAATTAGTTGATGCGACGGCTAAAGTTCTGCCTTATATAATATGCTCAGGTTTATGGTATATTAATTAATCCGTATTTGCTTTGTATTTAATCATATATAAATTTAACAGAATTTTTACTATTTACTATTATATATTTAAAACTGTGTTTTATCAAAATGATAAATATCATATATTTAAAAACATTTATTGCAACAACCATAAACTCACAAATAAAAAATCAATGACATAGGCTATTACTTTCAGCTAATTATATAATATTGATAATTTTATAATAAAATTTATTGGTCAGAAGGAAAGTAAATGAAAATAAATAAATTTTACATATGCTTTTACGGAAAAACTTATGGTCAATAGTTTTTTGTAATAGTTTATCTTTTTGTATCAATATATGTTATTATATTATTATTTCCTTTCACACTATATAAAAATGATGTAATAATTTGTCACTAAACAGGTTTAGTTTTTTTCTTCTATTAATTAATTTAATAAAATTTAAAATCATCATTTTGGGGTTTTTCATTTCAATTTGAACAAAATGATTCAAATCTGCTAAAATACATTATATTATAGTTTTCTTTTTACTGTATTTTACATCTGTCAATAGTTATGCAACATTTAGTTACAGTGATAAATTTGAATATTTTGTAATTAATATCTACGAAAATAGTTAATACCAATTTTTATTTTTCATGTAATTATGATGCATATTACTATAGTCTAGTTGGATAGGAAATTCCATTAACATTTCTATTTTAGATTATATTTTATAAGAAATAAATTACGAATTAATGTAAAATTTTTATTATTTTCAATTATATATAATAGTATTTTTTGTGCTCGCAACTTCATCAGAAAGTGATAAACCGTATATATCTTTTTTCGTATATCTTGCTTGAAAATAAATTGCACGATAAATGTAGCGATTCAGGAGAATCGTATAAAACTCTGATTCTGCCAATCAAGTTGCGAGCTGCGCGTGAACCAATACCCGCACTTGAAGTTTGCTTTGCCTTTATAAGGGCAGGAAACGTCTGAAAGGCATCCAGTCGATTTCAATCGCAGCATCCGAAGAGAAGAAGATTAAACCAGTTATGAGTTCCGGAAAACCTCTTCTCGGCTTATGGCTTTACCGCAGCGAGGAAGATTGGTCGTACAAGGAGGATGTTCCGGTTCCTGCACCCAAGGTAAAAAAAGATTTATTTAATTTACAGATCTTAGTTTTTATATGTTTGTTAGACGGAAGATCAAAAACCGGTAGTGCAGATTGAAAAAAATACAATAATTTTCACGCTGAAGAATCAGGTCGGAGGTTTGGTAAGAGCTCTGCAAGCGTTTCAGGATTTGGGTATAAATATCGCGCATATCGAATCCCGGTCGAATTTATCTGAGGAAAATCAGGTAGATTTCATGGTTGACATCGAGTGCGATAAGAAGAAAATCGAGCAATTGGGTCGATTATTGCGTAGAGAAGTGCAGACCATGGTTATTGGCACATATGGAAGCGGCGAAAAGGATATTCCTCCTCCGACACCGCTATCCGCTGCTGCAAGTTTTGGTAATTCTTTGCGAAACATATTTGGATATACACTTTGTACGTATTTAAATCTTCAGATTTCGATGAAATGCCTTGGTTTCCAAAGAAAATTAACGATTTAGATTTCGCGCAAAACGTATTGATGTACGGAAGCGAATTGGACGCTGATCATCCAGGATTCAAGGATCCCGTTTATAGAAAGAGACGCGAGCATTTCTCTAGGATAGCAAACAATTACAAACAGTAAGTGGAAAGCTTTGTTGTTCACGGATCACAGGCGATAATTGATTACTTTCAGGGGGCAGCCAATACCCAAGGTCCAATACACTGACGAAGAAACGAAAACCTGGTAAACCTAATTGAATTAATAAATTGACATTCATCGATTGGTTTTCGTTCCTATTTTTGTACGAATCTATTCTTTTTTTTATAGGGGTACGGTATTTCGTGAACTCCACAAGTTATATTTAAAGCACGCTTGTAAGGAGTACTTGGAGAACTGGCCGCAGCTCGTCAAGTACTGCGCATACCGGGAGGACAATATTCCTCAATTGCAAGATATTAATGTGTTTCTTAAACGAAAGACCGGCTTTCAAATCAGACCAGTTGCTGGATACCTCAGTCCGAGGGATTTCCTATCAGGACTTGCCTTCAGACTGTTTCATTGCACACAATACATCCGGCATTCTTCAGATCCATTCTACACTCCAGAACCGTAACAAAGCAATCGACAGAAAAGTATAATATAATTAATGGATTTTTATGTTACAGCGATTGTTGCCATGAGCTTCTAGGCCACATGCCTTTACTTGCTAATCCTAGCTTCGCGCAATTCTCCCAAGAGTTAGGTTTAGCGTCTCTGGGTGCCTCTGACGAAGATGTCGATAAATTGGCAACTGTAAGACACAATTATTAAACGTTATCATAAATAAATAAATTCGTACATGATTTGTTACAGCTTTACTTTTTCACGGTCGAATTTGGATTGTGTAAGCAAGATGGCGAACTTAGAGTTTACGGTGCCGGATTGTTAAGTTCAGTGGCAGAACTGAAACATGCTCTGGGATGCGCTGACAAAATTAAACGTTTCGATCCGGAAATTACCTGCAAACAAGAATGCATAATCACTGCGTACCAATTAGCCTATTGGTACACGGACTCATTTGAGGAAGCGAAAGAAAAAATGAGGTGAAATTGTGGCACCGCAAAATTGCTTTTGGCTGTTTAATATTTATATTCGTATTTATTTTTAGGGACTTTGCAGAGAACATTCAAAGGCCCTTTGGTATAAGATATAATCCTTATACGCAGAGCGTTGAAGTGTTAAGCAACGCTCAAAAGATTACCGCTCTCGTGTCAGAGCTGCGAGGCGACCTTTGCATTGTCAACAGCGCTTTGAAAAAGATATCAGCAAGAGATTCCACGTTGGATGTTGAAGGAATCGCAAAATTGTTACAAACTGGTCTACACACTGGTAAAAAAGAATAAGTCTCTAAGATAAATAATTATATATAAAAATATCTTGCAGTCTAGCATCTGCTCCTATTTAATATAAGTCTGTCAGTTTCTCTCTCCAATTTCTCCAAGTCTTTATCCACTGTCCATAGTTTGTAGTCATTAACAATGTAGCCTAAATTCATTCCTTTTTGGAGCATTTGAGCTAAAATTATATGTCCCTGTGTTATTGAAAGTACAATTAAACGCTTTTTGCATTGTAGTGGTAATTGTGAGTGCCTTTCCAGCCTCTTCCCTCATAAATTAAACTTCCGACTATAAAGTTGTACCCGATGTCCCACAGGTTTGCTTTCGTTGTGAAACTTCTTTAAAGATTGTGTAAGTAATGTGCTTTCATCTTGTAAATCTTGTATTAATAATATAAATGGTATAAATATTATTGGAGCTTTCTAGTTAAAAAAATACATTTTCTATAAAGCTTTTGTAATAGTAATATATGTAAATAAAAAATAAATGTTAGATAGAATGGATTAATACAATATTCTTTTTATAAACTTTTGTGTTATTGCATATTAAATTACTTATTAACTATTGGATATAATAAATGAATGATTGAATATTAGTAAATTTCGAAATGTTATATAGTTATAATAAAAAACCTTACATTCTGAGACTATTATTTAATCATTTATTTATCTTTCTGACTATCTGAAATATAATTATTCTTATAATTTATACAATTTTATAGATGATATAGCTAAAATAAACTATTACATTTGTGTTATGCAACATAATAATGTATTTTAAAAAATAACTATATTTAACAGAAATTGTTTATTTGTTCAAAATAATGTTACTGGTGTGCAATTTCTAGATATTATATAATTTCTTTTATATTATTTATAAAAAAACATACACCATAATTCAAAAATTTAGAAAGTATTTGGATTGTATAATTTTTGCAATTCCTGTCGTGGTTCACTTAATGTTCTGTGGAATATATGAAAATCTCTGGATGATATTAAAAATATGTATTTAGATAGAAACACGACAAATCTAGGAAATTATCAAATCTTAGTTCCAAAATAAATCCCTTAGTTCAATAAATCCTTTAGTTCAATGCCAGTATTTGTGGGAAAAAATATGTGCATGTTATGATAATTAGTTTTTGGAGAATCTGTCGACCACTTGTCGCGTACCTCAAATCATATATAATCAAAAATAAATTTTCTTGTTGCATGTTTGTTGAGACCAAATCCCGAACAATACTTTCATTCAGAGGCTGGCATTCCCTTCACAAAAATATTCGTGAGAGTTCCTTTGGTCTCGTCCATCCTTTGTTCAAGCTCTTCTATTCTAATCATAAATAATCCCGCTAATGAAATCCATTGTTTTCAATGGAGTGAATTCCAAAATTGATGTCACAATGTTTCTCAAAGCCTCTCAATGACGTCACAATGTTACTAAAAAAAAAAACTTTGGCGCACGTACTTATGCCAACAAAACTTAGATTGACGAAAATTAAGACTAATTATGAAATTTTGTTGACTCGGTTTGTGGAACGACATTCTATATTCTCAATTCCCAGTCCCTTTATCTGTTATCGTTTATTATAAGGATTTGCAAGATTAATTCTTTAGATACGCTTCTGTCAAAATTAGTATAAAGTTATAAACTAACCAGTATAAATTTTAAGTGATAATTATATAGTTATGGAAACACTATCAATACAAGATTAAATTAATATTTTATTCGGTAATTTTTTAGGCAAGTTCTGTTAGAATTTGATTTTGGTATTTCCGCACTGTTCAACTTTAATTTCTTTTTCTCACTCCTTATTTTCTTGGGCTTTGGTTTCAGGTGCGCTTGAAGCAAGTCCAGAGGGATACAATCAGATGACACATGGGCATATCTGATGTTTCTGCTTCTCACGAGGAATATTTCAAAGGTAAGCAGCTAACCTGAAATAAAGTTGTGTAATAAATTGTTTGTTACTAGTGTTTCTTGTAAGAAAAAGGCGATTATTTTACATCCGGCATTTTTGTATTTGCTATCTTCTAGTTCTGTGTTCATATAACGACTGTATAGAAACACGGACAGATCAACTGTGTTCTTACCTTCAAAAGCATTTAGCAAACAGGCGATGTACCTATGCTTTTGATGGACATCTCGATATTGCTGATACATTGGAACCTCGCTTTACGAGCAAAATGAATTGTAACAAAAATTACTCGCTTAACGAGCGACATTTCGCATAACGAGTGACGAGAAGAGAAGTTCCGGATTGTGTGGTTGGTACATCATATTTTTTGTCATCTTTGTTTATAGCGGACTATACTTAACAAATATAATTTGTGTTTGCTGTAAAAGTAAAAGATAAATGTTGAGTCCAACCATTATTATTGTATATGAACAAACTATGTACGCTTTTTTATATAAATAAATATGAAAACAGTAGTCATTTTAGTTACATGTCGTTTGTAATCACACAGTGTCGTTTATAAGAAAAAATTCACCGAATATAAAGCTAAAAGAAAAAAAAAAAGAGTATAAATATATATATGAAAGGTGATATATAAAATCGGTCTACATCAACGATTTGGACTATCCTCAAGAACAAATATATGATGCTGCAAAGGGAGCGACAAGAATATCTACGCAACAGTCACGTTTTCTCGACGAAAAGCAATTGCAAGGCGGGTAATTTGTGAGAAGGCGCAAGTGATTTTCGCCGACCTCGTTAATAAAACGCTAGGATCATCAACGTCTGAAGAAAAAGCATTTAAGGGAAGCCGGGGGTAGTTCGAGAAGTTTAAGAGAAAAACCGGTATCCACAGCGTTATAAAATATGGTTAAGCAGTAAGCTCCGACATAAAAGCTCGTAGATTTTGAGGATTATCTTGTAGAACAGCACAGCCAAGAGCTGACCACCGATGATATAATTGCATTGTGTCTTACAGAAAAAAGTTATGGAAATAACAGAAAAGTACTAATCTTCATCGTACATTAAGAAGCATTATCCTAATATGGCTTTATTGAAGCCACTAATAAATTAATGATTTGTTTCCTGAAAATCGAATTTGCATTCCGAGATGAAGCGTCAATCACCTTTACAATGTTTATAAATTTTTCTGATATATAAACGTTATAAATACAATTTTTGAGTTTTTTTTTCGGCATGAAATGCATTATCGAATTTTACATTAGCTTATATGGGGAAAATTGTTTCACAATACGAGTAAATATAAATAGGAAATTCTTGAACGGAATAAAATGTTTCGCTATAACGGCAAAAAAACTTTTTTTCGACCAGCATTTGATGAAGAGACAGAGCCTGTTGTATCCAAACAGCTAACATCAAAAAAATTGTCGAAAGATTTTTCCTATTTCGAACAAGGAATAAACATCCTCCTTGAAAACGATCCTGACGTCGCACGTAGCACTAAAGTTTCTCAAGGAATTAACTCAGCCATTAGCTGTTATAAATCACTGAAGAACGAAATAGACAAGAAGGCAAGACAAACAACGTTGGACAATTTTTTAAGCCAGGCCCATCCTTACCAGCGAAAAATGATGACGACAGTGATCTGCAGGTTACCATTTCTTCATTGTCTTCAGATTAAAGCCATTTAAAAAAAAATATGTATGTATACATACTCATATTTTATGTAACAGGAAGTTGTTTTATTTTTGTTTATAGATTATTGTTGGTTTTTTGAGTATGTTATAATTTTATGTACAAATGTATGTACTTGTTATGTATGTATTTTTGATTTAAATTAAATAAAAAGATAAAATGCATTTTTAATGATAAACCATGTTACATATTTAACAAATTTGGAACCGATCCCATTGAATTTGTATTAGAATAATTGATTCCTTATGCGGCTTTTCGCTTTGCGGCCAAGTTTCGTGGAACGTATCTAGGCCGTAAAGCGAGGTATGGGTGTACTTGTATTACTTTCAGAAAGTACATTTGGTTGCTAGTTCTCGTAACTTGTAGCGGCCTCTATTGACGGTCACTATGATAAGAGAATCACTAGTGTAGATTAGCAAAGCCTTGTGCCATGTGGGACCTCACTAGCCTCACTACGTTCTCACTCTATAGCTCGAAGAGTCACGAACGTTGCTAAGTACGAAAAAAACGTCCAGTTTTTTAATAATTGAGTTTTATTCTTTTGACTAACATAAGAGTGTTTACTTTTTAATTTGTAACAAGGTAAGTGTCTCTAAATGACTAATAATATTTTTCTCAAGAAATGTAATGTTGCTAATTCGTAAGTATAACCTCATAAGCACGTGGAGCAACTTGTTTTTGGTAAAACTGGAGCGGTTTACGTGTTGATATTAAGAAATTAATGTTTAATTGCTTACTAAAATGTTTATTAACGATTTACGTTGTAAATTAATGAACACTTGTATTTGGAAATGTATATAAGATATTCAAACATCTTTTTAGAAAATATTGAATTACTGTAAATAACTTAAGCAAAGTAACTTATTTTGTGATGTTTTTAAAGCATTATCAATTATTTACATAAGTTTGTTGTTTATTTCTAAATTTGATAAATATTTACTATATATAGAATTTTGTTTGTTTATTCAATATTTGAAAACATTGCACATTCTCACATTTTAGATGTCCAACAGCGATATGGACAATTTACCTGAAGATGGCATGACTGCCAAAGATATGATTACATCTGGCAATGGCCTTACTTACAAGTAAGATATATAAATATTACTTTTCAGTTCATCGATTAATTGTTATTTTTTTAGTGATTTTATAATATTACCGGGCTATATTAATTTTTCTGCTGACCAAGTGGCAAGTATTTGTATACCAATATGTTCTTTGATTTTTAATGTATTATTTATTTTATAGGATTTATCATCACAGTTGACAAAAAACATAACATTAAAAGCACCATTGGTTTCTTCTCCAATGGACACAGTCACTGAATCTAACATGGCCATTGCTATGGCTCTTTGTGGAGGAATTGGCATCATCCATCACAATTGCTTACCAGAATACCAGGCGAATGAGGTACAAAAAGTCAAAAAATACAAGCATGGCTTCATCCATGATCCAGTTGTTCTTTGCCCAACCAATACTATTGAAGATGTGCTTAACGTGAAAAAAGAGAAAGGCTTTTGCGGAATCCCAATTACCGACACAGGCAAACTTGGTGGTAAATTGGAAGGGATCGTGACGTCCCGTGATATTGATTTCATGGAAGGTAGAACAAACTACACAAAGATCACATTGGATCAGGTGATGACGAAGGAGTTAATGACAGGACAAGCCGGTCTCTATTTGCCTCAGGCTAATGCTATTCTCGAAAAGACAAAGAAAGGCAAACTGCCAATCGTTGATGAAAATGGCAATTTGGTAGCGTTGATGGCGCGTACCGATTTAAAGAAAGCCCGTAATTATCCTTTTGCGTCGAAGGATGAGAACAAGCAACTCCTCGTAGGGGCCGCCATCGGTACAAGACCTGAGGATAAAAGACGTTTGGACATCCTTGTCCAGGCTGGTGTTGACGTCGTGGTCTTGGACTCGTCACAAGGAAATTCAGTATACCAAATTGAGATGATTAAGTACATCAAATTAAACTATCCGAATCTTCAAGTTATTGGAGGCAATGTAGTCACAATTAAACAGGCTAGAAACTTAATCGAAGCCGGAGTCGACGCTTTGAGGGTAGGCATGGGCAGCGGAAGTATCTGCATTACACAAGAAGTGATGGCCGTTGGTCGACCACAAGCAACAGCGGTGTATAAGGTTGCGGAATATTCTAAGAACTTCGGCGTTCCTATAATTGCCGATGGTGGTATTCAGTCCATTGGTCATATTGTTAAAGCACTTTCATTGGGTGCTTCTACAGGTATAAAAAATATATGATTTCTAAAATGGCAACTATAAATTCAAACTTTTCAGTTATGATGGGATCATTGTTGGCGGGTACATCAGAATCCCCAGGAGAATACTTTTTCTCTGATGGAGTCAGGTTGAAGAAGTACAGAGGTATGGGCAGTCTCGAAGCCATGGACAGGAAAGACGCCATGGGTTCTGCAATGAACCGTTACTTCCATAAGTAAGTTGTTTCTAACAATAGATAAAGTTAATAATGTGCATAATTACATTTTTCTTTACAGCGAGATGGATAAAATGAAGGTTGCCCAAGGAGTGAGCGGTTCGATTGTCGATAAAGGATCTGTCCACAGATTCGTGCCATATTTGCAGTGTGGCCTTAGACACGGTCTCCAAGATATTGGAACTATGTCGTTGACCGAACTCAGGTAATTATAGAATATCTACATCATTATGTAATATATTAAAAACTGTCCATTTAAGGAGGTTGATGTACGATGGAGAATTGAAATTTGAGCGCAGAACTTATTCTGCCCAACTGGAAGGAAACGTACATGGTTTATTCAACTACGAGAAGCGTCTATTTTAAATTAAGAATTCCTTTTCTATATTTTGTTATTGAATTTGCATTTTATTTTATATAACAACCGTATTGTGATAATTTATACTATTTGGAACATCTTAATAAATGTTTTATATTTATAAAAACTCTCGTTCTGTAAGAACAAAAACTTGAAAAATCCTAGAGTGCTCAGCAACCTTTATTACTTTGAGTTTGACATCCTTTATGCCGGGTCGAAAGCAAGTTCTTTTCCCTATGGTCTTCTGGGAACATGTTGGTGATGTCTGGTTTGAATATTTATTCAGGCCATGGAGTTTATTGAGTCAAAAGCTCAGCCCAAGAAAGGCACGTGAAGTGAGGCCAGAAGATCAGCAACGTTAGTCAGCTACTGCCATCTTTGGTCTTTTGTGGCGGTGCCTTGCATCTTCGTCGTAATCCACTGCGTTCCTGAGCAGAGGATTCGTGTGTTGCGAAGCAGAGGCGAAGACTTTTTCTGCAACTTTTTTCATGGCTTCGGTGATGGTTGGCCTCTCGATGGTTGTTACTATGAGGTAATATATCAGAAATGCGTCAGTTCTGTGTGATATAAAGGAGGGAGTTGTAATATTTAAACACGAAAAAATTCTACATGTTTTAAATTCAATGTTAAATGTTATATTTATGATTTTCTTGTTGAAAATATATTTATATGAGAGAAAAGATTAATGAAAAATGTAAAGAATACGTGCAAATTGTAGAATAATTCATGCTGCTAGAACGAATAGTTGTATTTGATTAGCAACTTAATGTTTCCTTGTGTAGTATTGGTGTACTATTTCCCTTCTTTTTGAAAAAATAAAATAGGGTTGATCTTAGATTGTATTCATTATCAGAAACGTATCTGAATTACTAATGCTTTCACTTTTTTACACATTGTTCAATTAACGTACATAATGCATACAAACTAATATACGCTAATCGACTCTATGTTAATCGTATGGTGAATTTTCAAAAACATTTTTTTTTTATATATACGTCCTTATATACGTACTTAAAATGCATACAACATATAAAATGAAATAATTTTTTATCATAAAATATTTTGTATGTAAAAATAACTTCAATATGTCTAACATAAATCAAATACATAATTTCTGATCCTGCAATTATTAACGTAGATTTGTTTGGATGTGAATTATATACGTATCATCGAACATGCATTAGGAGCGTACTGATTGAATTTTTTAAAAACAACATTTTATATCAATCAGATAGTATTTTTTTCTTCTAAAACGAGTTTTAAATAAAAACGAAAAAAACGCCTGCAATATGACTTAAACATAAATCAAATACACAATTTGTGTGCTCATAGAATGTCAACAAGTATTGGTAACATATCTGATATTACTTCAGAATAAATCAAATACACAATTTGAATGTTCGGTGTACAGTCGACGACTGAGCCTAGAATGATAACAATTCGTACGCACATAATAATGTACGTATTAACGAACACTGATGGTGTTCACTTTGGTTTATAAAAATATATATATAGCAACTGACGTCTCCCTGTAAGTATCCTCTGAAGTCTCCCTGCCCTGGGTACTTGAGCTAAAGCTTTCGATGATACGTAGGGTGCAGCACCACCATGGATGTAGATTCCAAAGATACGGAGTGTTGTGTTGCTGGTGTGGATGGAGATTTAATAGAATTTTAGTTACACACCTACCAAAATTGAATTAAATCAAACAAAACTTACGTTCGGAGTCTGTGATTCTCCTTCTGTTTTCGTTTTGTTTGTCTTTATTTAAAGTATAACCGACAAAATTAGTACGCCGATACAAGAATGTTCCAATCGCCCTAAATAGACATTGTCTTTTGTCATTTTCTGAAATATACACATCAATACTAGTTATTTATTATATAGTAGTAAATTATAAGATAAAATATAGAATTAATATATGGAAAGAAATACCAATTTTATATGCAATTGTTGTTTTTTCTCTACTTATAAATAATAATAATAATTTATTGGCCAGTCAGCAAATATAAATACAAATTATAATAATATCCAAAATAACAATAATAACTCTCAAAATAAGTAAATAAATTCTAACATAAATTAACAAAAACTAAAAAAAAAGGCTGTCGACCGAGGTCTTTCCGCCCGGGAACATAAATTGATAATAGAATAATAAAAATATATACATATGTTAAAATGAGAAAAATGAGGGAAAAAACCAGCATAGTGGGAATTAGAAGGGTTTCAATCAAGGGACATTAGGTATTGGAAAAGGGTTAATGTGGGATATTTAAATTTGGGAAGGATATTTGGATTTATAGGGGCACAGAATTTAGAGAGGGAGGTGATGTTGGAATCCTTGGATTTAAATTTCAAGGAGAGGGAATGGTATCGGTCAAGGAGAGGGACTATTTTGGTTTTGGAGTAAAGGAGATCATTAGGAGGATTGTGTAGAGGATTATTAGGATGTCGTATTTCCCAATGGAAGTTTTACCTATTTGGCTTGGCTGGGATTTGAACCCGAACTCACCGTGAGGTGGCGACTCTAACCATTCGGCTATGAGTCGCCTCATTGTATTTTAAAATACATATAAATAATTTACAAAAATATGAATTTCCAGATATACTCTAGTGCCTTAGGTTCTTTAATGTTGATTTTCAAAATAGAAAACATTTGCAGAAAGAGGCAGACGAGTAGTATTTCTTATTTTCTAGGTTTGCTCTATTGTGTCGTGTTTACAATGAAAACCAAATTTTGATAAGGTTTTCCTGGTTTAGTAATTGGAGATGGAGCTAAAGCTTTTGATGATACGTAGGGTGTTGGTGGTGCTGTAGATGTAGATTCCAAAGATACGGAGTGTTGTGTTGCTGCTGTGGATGGAGATTTAATAGAATTTTAGTTACACACCTACCAAAATTGAATTAAATCAAACAAAACTTACGTTCGGAGTCTGTGATTCTCCTTCTGTTTTCGTTTTGTTTGTCTTTATAAAGTATAACCGACCAAATTAGTACGCCGATACAAGCAAATACTAGGAATGTTCCAATCGCCCTAAATAGACAATGTAATAGTATTAGAGTAGTATTAATGTAAAAATATTATGTTTAGTTAAATAATAATAATTTTATGTTCTTATATATAAGTATTTGTTATTTATTGTTGTATAAATAAAGATATATTATTATTGATTGGAAAAATTTTATAATAATAACTACAATATTTATTGGTCTTTTCGCATTACATTGTTTTTCTGCAATATAAAGTCCGAAATTTTAAAAGTGAAAGAAAAGTTTGAACATTTAGCAAATCTGTTTACTGTTGACATTAAGAACTTTCTATTCAGTGATAGCATTCCTTGGCGTTTATACGTCTCTTTAATCAAATCTAAATTGAAGATCCAATGCCTTGAAACGTTTCAAAGACGATTGAAACGTTTCAAGGCATTGTCTCGCTGTTGTCCAGAAGATTGATCGTCAATTCATTCTTATGCGAGTAAAGCTCTTCCTCTTCCATGATTCCAAAGTCCTGGTACAATTATCAATTGAATACCTTATGTCCAAACTAGTTTTAGTACAACTTTGTACACCAGTAACTTATTCTCCATAGTCAATTCCGAATTTGCAAGAAGCAACCAATACAACTTTCAAAAATTAATTTCCAAATATTTGCGCTTTGCCTGAATATGGTCCTTCCAAGTCAGTCTTGTGTGCAGGTGCATACCCAGGTATATCACCTTTGAAGAAGAACTACTTTGTTATTAAGTCTGACTGGAGGACATAAATCTCTTTTGATAATGAAGGTAATATGTACCTATTTTAATGGATTTATTCTAATTCGCCATTTCTTAAACCATATTTCAAGCAAAGATAACAATTCGTACGCACATAATAATGTACGTATTAACGAACATTGATGGTGTTCACTTTGGTTTACAAAAATATATATATATAGCAACTGACGTCTCCCTGTAAGTATCCTCTGAAGTCTCCTTGCCCTGGGTACTTGAGCTAAAGCTTTCGATGATACGTAGGGTGTTGGTGGTGCTGTAGATTTAGATTCTAAAGATACGGAGTGTTGTGTTGCTGCTGTGGATGGAGATTTAATAGAATTTTAGTTACACACCTACCAAAATTGAATTAAATCAAACAAAACTTACGTTCGGAGTCTGTGATTCTCCTTCTGTTTTCGTTTTGTTTGTCTTTATAAAGTATAACCGACCAAATTAGTACGCCGATACAAGCAAATACTAGGAATGTTCCAATCGCCCTAAATAGACATTGTCTATTGTCATTTTCTGAAATATACCCATCAATACTAGTTATTTATTATATTAGTAGTAAATTATAAGATAACATATAGAATTAATATATGGACAGAAATACCAATTTTATATGCAATTGTTGTTTTTTTTCTCTACTATAAATAATAATAATAACTTATTGGACAGTCAGCAAATATAAATACAAATAATAATAATAACCAAAATAACAATAATAACTCAAAATAAGTAAATAAATTCTAACATAAATTAACAAAAACTAAAAAAAAAAATATATATATATAGTCAAAATGCTGGCCAAAAGGCTGTCGACCGAGGTCTTTCCGCCCGGGAACATAAATTGATAATAGAATAATAAAAATATATACATATGACAAAATGAGAAAAATGAGGGAAAAAAAAACCAGCATAGTGGGAATTAGAAGGGTTTAAATCAAGGGACATTAGGTATTGGAAAAGGGTTAATGTGGGATATTTAAATTTGGGAAGGATATTTGGATTTCGAGGGGCACAGAATTTAGAGAGGGAGACGATGTTGGAATCCTTGGATTTAAATTTCAAGGAGAGGGAATGGTATCGGTCAAGGAGAGGGACTATTTTGGTTTTGGAGTAAAGGAGATCATTAGAAGGATTGTGTAGAGGATTATTAGGATGTCGTATTTTGGTGAGGATACGAAGGGCGGAACGCTCGGATACGGAGAGGTTTTTTAAGACGGGATTTCGGCATTGGGAAACCGTAGTCCAGGATTGGACGGCAAATTAATTTGTAAATGGATGTTTGGCACTGTATGGATATTTCGGAGTTACGGAAGGTTAAGGAACGGAAATGACGGGATCTGGATTTAATTTTGGATTTGGGTTGTTTGGAGTGGGAATTGAGGTTGAGTTTAGGATCGAGGAGGATTCCAAGATATTTAACGAGTGGTGATGGGAAAATGGTATGATTATCTAACGTAACATGGGGAGACGAAGGGGATATGCGGTGGTAGGGAAAAAGGAGTTTGGTCTTGGATGGATTTATTTTAAAGCGCCATTTTTTAAACCATAAAGAGGATAAGAGATTTTGAATGTTAAGAATGGAGGATTGAAGGGAAGAGGTGTGGGAAACCAATGTTCTCTACTTATAAAATTTTACATTTCACAAAATTAATTATAAAAAAAATAAAAATGGTTGTTTTAATAAATGTTTATTTCATAAATATAAAAATTAAGTTATTGCGTAAATAATTAATAAACAAAAATAAACCGAATCTTTGTCTATCAACTGATTAAGATTTGCATTGTACGTACCGACACTAGCGTACTGTTGATCCATGTCCATTTTTTATAATAAATATGAATTTTTATAATAAATATAAATACGAATTCGCTATTTCGGCGTCTTATTTAGTTGCTCTTTGAATTGTTAAGACGAAACAACAGTTTAATATACTATAGCACAAATACTTTTTTGTCCTTCCTTGTATTTTACTTCCTTCTCGAAGGAAGGGCGTTTCTACACTAGTGAAATTATTGTACTAACTTTTAATTCATGCATGTCATAAATAACGTGATTGGTCATTGTCATCACGCTTTAAGTACAGAGGAGATAAGATTGGATGTGACTCAATGAAGGAAGTCGCGAACCAAAAATATTGCTACAAAGAAGTAAATAAGCTTCTATAACATTAGATTTAATAAATAAAATACTAACGAAATTTAATTTTTGGGGAGTTATTTTGTCACAATACTAAGGTCATGAAATCCACTTTCTTTAGGCAACTTATTGTGCACTTTTTATCAATTTATTTTATTAAATTCAGTTTCTTGGTGAAAGTTATAAAAAGTTTTATGAACATGGAATTATGTCACTGCCTAATTGAAATAAGTTATATTGTTAAGCAAAAATTTTCAATTTTCCTGCTTATTTAAAATACGCAATCATTTAGTTACCAATCCAATAAAATATATATGAGCGTATGCTTGATAGTAAATACTCTCCGGTATACCTTCTTCATTAAAAAGTAGTAATAATAATTATATTTAATGTAATAGTATTAGAGTAGTATTAATGTAAAAATATTATGTTTAGTTAAATAATAATAATTTTATGTTCTTATATATAAGTATTTGTTATTTATTGTTGTATAAATAAAGATATATTATTATTGATTGGAATAATTTTATAATAATAACTACAATATTTATTGGTCTTTTCGCATTACATTGTTTTTCTGCAATATAAAGTCCGAAATTTTAAAAGTGAAAGAAAAGTTTGAACATTTAGCAAATCTGTTTACTGTTGACATTAAGAACTTTCTATTCAGTGATAGCATTCCTTGGCGTTTATACGTCTCTTTAATCAAATCTAAATTGAAGATCCACGTTTCAAAGACGATTGAAACGTTTCAAGGCATTGTCTCGCTGTTGTCCAGAAGATTGATCGTCAATTCATTCTTATGCGAGTAAAGCTCTTCCTCTTCCATGATTCCAAAGTCCTGGTACAATTATCAATTGAATACCTTATGTCCAAACTAGTTTTAGTACAACTTTGTACACCAGTAACTTATTCTCCATAGTCAATTCCGTATTTGCAAGAAGCAACCAATACAACTTTCAAAAATTAATTTCCAAATATTTGCGCTTTGCCTGAATATGGTCCTATTGCCTATCATTGGAATATCTGCTGTAATTAAATGATATAAAATTGGACCCAGGACACCAATACAACTTTCAAAATTTGATTTCAAATTGTTCGCGCTTTGCCTGAATATGGTCCTTCCAAATCAGTCTTGTGTGCAGGTGCATACCCAGGTATCTCACCTTTGAAGATGATTTATTTATTAGTATTATACATTTATTATTTCTTTCAAATTTAACACTTCATTGATAAAAATCAGCAGGATTTTCTCTAGATTTGCACCAGCCATATTTAAACTTACTTGTAATCTTTTTTGACTATTGAAGTCTTATTCTGATTAACGTAGTAAGTAATTTGTATTTGTTACTTTCGGTAGGTGCGGTCCTTGCGGTTTTCCTACAATATTATCCAAGTTTGGTTGGTCCCATCTCCATATTTCGATATATATTTTTTTTAACTTTAATTGGATTTACTCAATGGTTATTAAAATTGTTGTTATTTTATTGGTCGTTAATAACTTTTCACTTAACTCAGTATATTTTTAAAACTTTCAGTTTCAAAGAATAAAATGTTTTCTTTGCGGAATGTTAAGTCCTTTCTGTCTGTTGGCTTATCAGAATGATGTATATTATATTAACTTAAATAATTTAACTATATATAATAGATAAATAGTGGTAAAAAAATAAGAAGTCTATAATGCTTATAAGTATATTTAACTTTAACAATAAGAATTATATAACACTTTCTCAGTCTGAAATATCACATTTATTATTACGGTTTCTGAGCCCAGTTCTCCCAAGTCTTCATCAAATTGAACAGAGTCAGTCCAGGGCTTTGCGTGGTTTGCAGTTGTCTTACAGCAAGTAGTTTGTAGTCCTTGGCAACGTAACCTAGTTCAACTCCTTTCTGGATTAGCTGTTGAGCGGCAATGATTTGCCTCTTCGGAGGTTCTATGCTGTTGAAAGTACCTATGAACGCTATACCTATGCTTCTAGCATTGTAGCCATAACTGTGAGCACCCTCCGAGTCCCATCCTCTTCCCTCGTATGCAAAGCCATCACCTCCTACTAGAAAGTTGTATCCAATGTCCCACCAGTGTTTGCTTTCGATGTGAAAGGTCTGTATGAATCGTATATGGAATGTGCATTCAGCTTGATTCGAGCAATTTTCAGTTGCCGTATGATGGATAATCACAAAAGGTACTGGCAACTTCAGTTTGTTCGCCGGTTCCGTCGGTGGTTGCGCCAACCATTCTTTACGTGAGATTATCTTTAACTTTCCACTGAGAGCAGGATCTGTAATATTAAAAAATATTAAAATGTTGCATTTTGCTTATTATTTCTACAGGCGAATATGGACCAATATGAATAGTTTTTATTACAATTCGATCTGCCAATATAGTGTATTTTTCTGCAGTGAGTCATTTTTCTACGCAATAATTCAAAATGGAATAATTTAGTGTCATGTTTTATTTATATAAATCTATGATATCTACAAATAATCAATGTTTAACTAATAAATAATATATTGACGCTCAAAGCGCAATAGCTGATACGAATTGAAGTGTACTAACCACGTAAAGGGTGGCAGAAATAGGGCTGTAATCATTAAATAATATAAATCTCAAATGATAACAAGTGTCCATATTTACTTATAAAATAAACAAAAATGCTGACTAAAGTGTTAATAGTATGCAGTATTATATAATAAGATTATGAAATTAAAGGTGAGGTACAAGTGGACCCCATGGGAGTCCGAAAAGTGTCAATAGAATAGAAATAATGTTGAAATCTATAATAATTTGTTTCTCTATACTGTAATTTGTTGTTTGTCGCAATGAAAATCTTTAATTATGTAATGTAGTTCGTTTTGGAAATTGATAAATTTATGGCAACAAAATTGATTGAATACATTTAGCATATATTTTCTTTATTGCAAATTAAATTGAAAATGAAAAAAATGTGATTCTCGTTCTTGAATTTTTCCAAAAATTAATTTTTGGAAAAATTAATTTCTATTTTTTGTTAAAATAGAACATATCAATGCTGATGACATTAAATTCTACATAGATTAATTGAAATAATAAAAAAATATCAATGTTTGTTGTAAATATTTAGAAAATTTTGTCTTGGTTTACAAAACTTGTTGAAAGGGTCTCAGTCTATATTTTTTTTTCTCGTTGCGAGAATAATTTGGAATCTAAAATAAATGTTCAAATTAGTAGATTTCCAAAAACTTGTTATTACAAAGACAAATATTACAAAAAATACAACGCTTTTCGTTGTTTCACCTTTGTTAGAATTAAATTATTAACACACATAAATTTATTTAACAATGTTTATTGGGCAATTAAAAACCAAAAAGCTATCAAACGCAGTCTTTCTATCTAAAACACAAATACAATCGTGAAAGTTGAAAGACATGAAAATGATTCATTCTAAAAGTTTCAATTTATATTTTAAAAATTAATGAAATAGTTACCTCCAGGTCCATCAATTGGAACTCTTATATCCTGTTCGGCACTGTCTACTGGGTAAAATGCAGGCTTTTTTGTAGAAATGAAAACAACCAATATAATAGCCACTGAAATAGCAATCAGAGCTATCGCAATTCCTAATAATAATTTATTATATGTTTTTTTGTTGTCATCTGCAAAAGAGAAGTCAATAAATTATTATATTCAAATACAATTATTTAATTTTAGATTAGATTATATCATTTTATCCATAGAAGTGAACAGGTAAGGAAGTTAATACAACTAGGATCACAAATCGTTCATCGTAATATTTTATGCAGACGCACGAGTAAAGATAAATGTATGATAAACGTGTATGTATATATTAACAGAAATTAATATAAAAACAGTTTTTTTTTAAATTTATTTAAATTAATGATAAAAAGCAACACTCGTTTCTTTGGAAGAGTAAAAAATGTTAAATACTCTTTATCTTAACATAATGTGCGGCTCCGTAAGTATTTGTTTAGCAGATATAATCTTAACTCCAATTCCAAATGTATTTACTAGTGCAGGGTTCAACTATAGTTCTGAAGGGTTCCTTTCTGTCGTACTTGTTTTCCACAGTGGTTGAACAAAACGAATTTTTGTGATATGTAAAAAAATGTTGAATAGATGACTACAGTTTGAAAACATTATCTTAAATTTTTATATATAGGTACCTTGAAGAATATTATCAACTATAATGGTTCCAAGGGCAATGGAAGGTTGAATACTAGTGAATATAGCTATGGATGTGAGAGCTAGGAGTCCAAATTTCTCATCAAAAGAGCCGCATATTGCCGATCTAGTATTAAGTTTAAATGTCTATGAACCAAGTAAATCTAATATTTTTATTGAAAATGTATTAATTTGGATATTGTAATTTTATAATTACAAAACAGAAAGTTGTTATGCCATCAATCCACTTGCAGATCAAGGGCAGTTCTAAGTAATAATATCAACTAGAAGGGTATAAAGACTGTGGAAGGTTGAATACTAATGAAATGAATTATATAACATAGCTACGGATGTGAGAGCTAGGAGTTTGAATTTTTCATCAATAAAGAGCCGCATCTTGCCGACCCGTGATCTAATATAAAGTTTACATGTCTATGAACAAAGTAAGTCTAATGTTTTTTATTGAAAATTTATTAATTTGTAATTTTATAATTACAAAGCAGAAAGTTGTTGTTGAAAAACAAGGGCAGTTCCAAGTAATAATAACAACTAGAAGGGTACTAACGACTGTGGAAGGTTGAATACTAATGAAATGAATTATATAACATTGCTGCGGATATGAAAGCTAGGAGTTGGAATTTCCTTTCAAAAGAGCCGCATGTTGCCGACCCGTGATCTAGTATCAAGTTTACATGTCTATGAACAAAGTAAATTTAATGTTTTTTTATAGAAAATTTATTAATTTGTAATTTTATAATTACAAAGCAGAAAGTTGTTAACGTTAAAAACAAGGGCAGTTCCAAGTAATAATAACAACTAGAAGGGTACTAAAGACTGTGGAAGGTTGAATACTAATGAAATGCATTATATAACATAGCTGCGGATTTGAAAGCTAGGAGTTGGAATTTCTCATCAAAAGAGCCGCATGTTGCCGACCCGTGAACTAGTATCAAGTTTACATGTCTATGAACAAAGTAAATCTAATGTTTTTTTATAGAAAATTTATTAATTTGTAATTTTATAATTACAAAGCAGAAAGTTGTTAACGTTAAAAACAAGGGCAGTTCCAAGTAATAATAACAACTAGAAGGGTATAAAGACTGTGGAAGGTTGAATACTAATGAAATGAATTATATAACATAGCTACGGATGTGAGAGCTAGGAGTTTGAATTTTTCATCAATAAAGAGCCGCATCTTGCCGACCCGTGATCTAATATAAAGTTTACATGTCTATGAACAAAGTAAGTCTAATGTTTTTTATTGAAAATTTATTAATTTGTAATTTTATAATTACAAAGCAGAAAGTTGTTGTTGAAAAACAAGGGCAGTTCCAAGTAATAATAACAACTAGAAGGGTACTAACGACTGTGGAAGGTTGAATACTAATGAAATGAATTATATAACATAGCTGCGGATATGAAAGCTAGGAGTTGGAATTTCTCATCAAAAGAGCCGCATGTTGCCGACCCGTGATCTAGTATCAAGTTTACATGTCTATGAACAAAGTAATTCTAATGTTTTTTTATAGAAAATTTATTAATTTGTAATTTTATAATTACAAAGCAGAAAGTTGTTAACGTTAAAAACAAGGGCAGTTCCAAGTAATAATAACAACTAGAAGGGTACTAAAGACTGTGGAAGGTTGAATACTAATGAAATGAATTATATAACACAGCTGCGGATATGAAAGCTAGGAGTTGGAATTTCTCATCAAACATTATTACATTATAATATTTATTTATATATATCAGAATTCATACATTTGATTTACAATTTTTTTGGAGACCGATGTGGGCTTTAGCCTCTTGCGGTCTTGGGTCCTTTATATTTATTACACATTAAAAAAAAATAAAAAAAAATTACATCAGTCGGCGTTGTGCGCCAGCACAGCTGGGGGATAAGGGATTTTTTCTTTTGGAACTTTGGAGAGTGCTGCCCCTGAAGGGGGTACAAAGAGTGAAAGGGTGGGATGATCATGAAGGGCTATGCGTGATGCGAGGCGGCCTTGGAGTTTTTTAATATGTTCGAGGATGTTTTTCTCATCAAAAGAGCCGCATGTTGCCAACCCGTGATCTAGTATTAAGTTTAAATGTCTATGAACCAAGTAAAGCTAATGTTTTTATTGAAAATTTATTAATTTGGATATTGTAATTTTATATTTACAAAGCAGAAAGATGTTAACGCCATCAATCCACTTACAGATCAAGGGCAGTTCCAAGTAATAATAATAACTAGAAGGGTACTAAAGACTATGAAAGGTTGAATACTAATGAAATGAATTATATAACATAGCTACGGATGTGAAAGCTAAGAGTTGGAATTTCTCATCAAAAGAGCCGCATGTTGCCGACCCGTGGTCAAGGTATCAAGTTTATATGTTTATGAACCAAGTTAAATTAATGTTTTCATCGAAAATATATTAATTTTTGTATTGAAATATTATTATTATAAAGCAGAAAATTGTTACCGCCATCAATCAACTTGCAGATTGTTAGTTCCAAGTAATATTATCAACTAGAAGGATATTGAAAGCTGTGGAAGTTTGAATACTAGTGAGAATCGGAATTTTTCATAAAAAGAGCCGCCTGTTGCCGACCCTTGGCCTAGTAACAAGTTTACCTGTTTATGAACCAAGTAAATTTAACGTTTTTATTGAAAATCTATTAAATTTTATATTGGAATTTTATTATTAGAAAGCAGAAAGTTGTTTCCGCCATCAATCCACTTGCAGATCAAGGTCAGATAATTAGTTCCAAGTAATTATTTTCTGAAGTGTGAAAAACATGAATTAACAATGAATAAATATAAACTAAGGTTTAGTTTGAAATAAATATAAATATTATTAAAGGTATCAAGAGCTTAAGTCAATGTAAATTTTGCCAAATCGTTATTAAAATATGTTTTTTTTTTTAATTTTCCAAACTAAATCATATTATTTTAAGTTTCGTTAACGTTGATTTGATATGACTTATTTGAAGCCTAAAAAAGCTCTGAATTTACCAACTTAATACATGATTTTAACACAGTTTTGTTCTCGTCGAGGAATGCATTTAAAGCGCTACTTTATACTTCTAGCTGTAGTAAATAAATATATAGGAAAAAAATCACATAATAGAGAGCGTCAACAATAATAGAAACAATTACTTAGAAATGTTATTGCATTGAAAAGCGGTAATTATATTTGTTTTCCTTGTACCAAGATTCCTATATGTTGAGACGTGCTAATAACTGCAAACAAACATTTTGCACCATTTTCGCAGCAATTGTTAATTTGAGGAAACAATAAATTAGTTGGAACGGCATGTATTATGTATACATTGGAATTTGCATAACTCCAGCATGAATATATTTAATAATCCATATGTGATTAAATCATTTATGAACAAGAATCAAACAGTTTATTTAATTATAACATTTACGTTTTTAATACTAATAATTTAAAATCATTTTATATCATCATTATTATTTCAGATAAATGTTATCGTATGAACTATGGATCAACTAAGATAACAATAAACAAGCTCTTATTAATTAGATGTAAAATATAATTTTGATTAAACTAAATAGCTAGATGTATAAATGAATAAATACTTATAAAACCAGTTAATTTCATTGCATTATATATATAATTAAGTTATACTTAGTTGAATTATATTTTTTTGAGCGAAAGGTCAAAGATATTTATCGCTACTTGATATAATTTATTGCTGTGCATGATGTTGTCCTTGTTTACTATATATGCAGTTCCTGGCGATGCGAACAACATATCGACAGCACGAACTTACAGCGTTGTCAATTCTGCTAAAGCACGTCCTTTGTGTGCGGAGTTGAACAGAATAACATTATTTTAAAACCATAATTTGATCACGCTTTTAAGACTCATCGAATCTACATGTATATTGCCTTTTTTACATCGCATAGTTGCGTTATCTGAATTTTCACGCTCGACAAATTATCAAAATAGTTTACATTAAAAATCAGCAAGTGAAATGTGAAGAATTTTCCCACGAACATTATTTTCTTACACTTTTAATTTTTTATTAAATCAATTTTAGTACAAAATATTTATGTTACATAGTCAACATTTTGTTAAAGTAATAAGTATTTTGTTTGCGGGTTTTGTTTGCTCAATTTTTCCTATTTTAACGTTCCTAAAGGCTAATAATAAGTTTTTCGATTATGATATGTAGTCGTCTTCTTGATATGATGACAAACATTATTTTCTTACACATTTAATATATTATTAAATCAATATTAGTAAAAAATATAATTTTACAGCTCAGTCAACATTTTGTTAAATTAATAAGTATTTTGTTAGCGGATTTTGTTTGCTCAATTTTTCCTATTTTAACGTTCCTAAAGGCTAATAATAAGTTTTTCGATTATGATATGTAGTCGTCTTCTTGATATGACGACAAACATTATTTTCTTACACCTTTAATATTTTATTAAATCAATTTTAGTACAAAAATTTTATTTTACATACTCAACATTTTGTTAAAGTAATAAGTATTTTGTTTGCGGGTTTTGTTTGCTCAATTTTTCCTCTTTTAACGTTCCTAAAGGCTAATAATATGTTTTTCGATTACGATATGTAGTCGTCTTCTTGATATGATGACGAACATTATTTTCTTACACCTTTAATATTTTATTAAATCAGTTTTAGTAAAAAATATAATTTTACAGCACAGTCAACATTTTGTTAAAGTAATAAGTATTTTATTTAGGAGTTTTGTTTGTTCAACTTTTCCTATTTTAACGTTCCTAAAGGCTAATAATAAGTTTTTCGATTATGATATGTAGTCGTCTTCTTGATATGACGACGAACATTATTTTCTTACACCTTTAATATTTTATTAAATAAATTTTAGTACAAAAATTTTATTTTACATAGTCAACATTTTGTTAAAGTAATAAGTATTTTATTTGGGAGTTTTGTTTGCTCAATTTTTCCTATTTTAACGTTCCTAAAGGCTAATAATAAGTTTTTCAATTATGACATGTAGTCGTCTTCTTGATATGACGACGAACATTATTTTCTTACACCTTTAATATTTTATAAAATAAATTTTAGTACAAAAATTTTATTTTACATAGTCAACATTTTGTTAAAGTAATAAGTATTTTATTTGGGAGTTTTGTTTGCTCAATTTTTCCTATTTTAACGTTCCTAAAGGCTAATAATAAGTTTTTCTATTATGATATGTAGTCGTCTTCTTGATATGACGACGAACATTATTTTCTTATACCTTTAATATTTTATTAAATAAATTTTAGTACAAAAATTTTATTTTACATAGTCAACATTTTGTTAAAGTAATAAGTATTTTGTTTGCGGGTTTTGTTTGCTCATTTTTTTCCTATTTTAACGTTCATAAAGGCTAATAATAAGTTTTTCGATTACGATATGTAGTCGTCTTCTTGATATGATGACGAACATTGTTTTCTTACACTTTTAATATTTTATTAAATCAATTTTAGTACAAAAATATAATTTTACAGCACAGTCAACATTTTGTTAAAGTAATAAGTATTTTGTTTGCGGGTTTTGTTAGCTCATTTTTTTCCTATTTTAACGTTCCTAAAGGCTAATAATAAGTTTTTCGATTAAGATTTGAGTCGTCTTCTTGATATGACGACTAACATTATTTTCTTACACCTTTAATATTTTATTAAATAAATTTTAGTACAAAAATTTTATTTTACATAGTCAACATTTTGTTAAAGTAATAAGTATTTTGTTTGCGGGTTTTGTTAGCTCATTTTTTCCTATTTTAACGTTCCTAAAGGCTAATAATAAGTTTTTCGATTATGATATGTAGTCGTCTACTTAATATGATGACGAACATTATTTTCATACACTTTTAATATTTTATTAAATCAATTTTAGTAAAAAATATAATTATACAGCTCAGTCAACTTTTTGTTAAAGTAATAAGTATTTTATTTGGGAGTTTTCTTAGCTCAATTTTTCCTATTTTAATGTTCATAAATAATAAGTTTTTCGGTTATGATATGTACTCGTCTTCTTAATATGATGACGAACATTATTTTCTTACACTTTTAATATTTTATTAAATCAATTTTAGTACAAAAATATAATTTTACAGCACAGTCAATATTTTGTTAAAGTAATAAGTATTTTGTTTGCTCATTTTTTTCCTATTATAACGTTCCAATAATAAGTTTTTAAACAAATAATTATAAATTAAATTAAAAATTCTATTTTACGCATTTAAATTTTCTATTTTCTTTAAGAATATATTCGTAAAGACAACTAGAAGATTAAATCTTTTGAAAATTGTATTATATTAATAATTACAATTTCTTGTCTTGTTAAGTAAAGATTTTTTCTGTATGTAAATAACCTTAATTTATTTTTCTAATTACTATATTGCTATACACTAATACCGGATTAATCGAGGAACAAAATATAAATAAGGTTTTAAAGGTACAATAAAATAATTCTTTTCAAATTTTCAAACTAGACTGTGCGAGGTATTTCTGTATTTGTTTATGTTATTTCTTTCGTGCATTGACAGTTAAATATTTTTTATGTTCCATATTTCATCGGTGAAAAGTTATTATGAAATATGATAAGCAAATATTTATTGTGGAAAAATATGCAACTTTAATCTCGATTTACGTAATATTTTCCTACGTTTGGTTAAAAGGTGCATATTGTTTCACTTTTTTTGTAATTATTGTCACACGTTTCAAGTTAATAACCATTCATTATTTAGTCCAGAATATAAAAATAAAGTAATAATCGAATGATTCTGAACTGTTTTTTTATATAAAAAAATCTATTCAAAATTAGTATAGATGATACCAGTATTTCAATTTAAAATTATGTGAAATAATTCGAGAAATCTCAAGTAAATAACATAAAAAATATAAATTAAGTTAACCATATGGTCTTTCAGTGAAGATTAATAAAACTTTGATAGTAATAAAGATACAAAAAATAAAGACGAATTTAAAAAAACTACTTGTCGAAATTTTTTGAAAATAAAATGAAATTCTATTGCTGCAAAGGGCTATTGACCATAGGTATTTTTGCCCTTTATTTTTCTTTTATGTTATTAATATAAAGAAAAAAAAAATATTATATTATATACATTTATATACTTGTCTATAAATATACAAAAATGTATTTATTAATATTTATTGGTAACAATAAAAATATTTGTAAAAAACAATAATTTGAACATTCTGATTTTTAATTAATTTTTTTTTTTTTTTTTATAAAAAAATTTGATTTTCTGTGACGGTCATATTTTTTATCCGAGTGAATACTTTGCAATAGATTCGGATCATTTATTTAAATGTTGTGAAATTTCTTACATGAAATTGGTCAAATTATATTTTACTGCGTTTTTTCAGTTGTCCATAATTTATTTATACTAGAAAAAACACGTTGTGTTACTGCATTTGTTACTGGAAGGGAGAACGCGTATTCTACATTTTTCAAAATATTTTGATATAGAATATTATTCTGTTTAAAATGAAGGAATAACCAACATGTAATTTTTTCTTCAGTAACGTATCTTTTTACCAATGAATGACACCTCATCAAAATCATTTTCGCAAATATTATTTTTCGGAAAATGGTTACTAATATATTCAAAAGATTTTCCACATATTCCCATAAAATATCCTTTTTTAATGTCACCCAATGACAATTTTTAATATCCTGGAATAGAACTGTCCATTCTGAATATCTTCCAAGCAGTTATTATAAAAATTTCTGACTTCTTTCAGAAAATCCGGTCGTTTAATGGCACCTTGTTCATCCAACCTAGTGATGTCCTTTCGAATAACTAAAGGAACGTAATTAAAATTTTGTCCTCTTCAATAATTTTCACTGCATTGTGAAATAATGTAGCTTGGTTGTGGATGAACTGAAGCCAAATTTGTGATGTGTCATTTAAAAAAAAAGCTGCAATATTCTTAGACATTTATCTTGTGATAAAAAGTATGATTTTAATGGTTCGTATTTTATTAAAATATTTTCTACAGTTGATAAAAGAGCTAATATATGGATATAAATATGCATTTGTCTAATTCATTCTGCAACAGTAAAAACGAATATGGTGAAAAAACATTACAAATAATTACTTTGGTTTTTTCCTTGCACATGCAAATTTTTTGTCGAACAATGTTTTAATCATTTAATTGATCTGAAACTTTGATTGTGGTTTATAGTGTGGAACTATTTATTTACTATAATGAATAATAGATATTTTCTAAAAAGAGGGACATTTTTAAAAATCGGCGAGACACGGGACTGTCCCGCCAAAATCTGGACGTGTAGTCACTTTAAATTAGTAGTAGTAGCCAACATTTTTTTGTAGTAGCAGTCTTTTCGCCCTGAACATAATTTTTATTAAACAATCTGTGTTAAACGCACTAGGCAATTTTTATATGATTGAAGAGTCACAAATATTTTATCTCTGACAACAAATCTTTGCTTAAAAATAACAACATTTTTTGAGGTATGACTCTATCTTTTTATTGTTTTTACATTTAATTTTTTTCTTCTCAATCGACCTCGACCACCATGAAGATCGTCAAGGTTAGTTAGATACCATTATTGGTTAGTAATCTTGTAATGGAACTAACAAACAGAAGATATCACCGTCGAAGATTGAAAATATACAATAAGAGCAGAATGAACCTTTAACACCACATCAAATTCATCTCAAATTATGTTTTGTCAGTCAAACCTACCTACGCTAAATGAGATATAATTGGATTCGCCAACATCCGTGGCTATATGACACTTCGTGGAATTATTGGTGTATACAAAAAATGGTAATTATTTCATGGAAAAATTTTCTGTTATTTTTAAATTGTTAAACACTTGCATACTTTATTAGTATAACAGTATGTTAGAATTAATTTCCTTCAAATATTCTAAAATATTTCAATCGTTCCATTAAAAATGTTGAATCAATTAATTCAGGTTTGAAATGCATGATTTTGAATATTTGTGTTTATAATAATAAACTTATTTAAATTAAATTATTTAAAGAAATTCTTAATATGGTTGTCCAATAACCTATAATCTACCACTCCGTAATTATTTTTTAATATAAAAATGTATATGAAAATCTTCAACTTCGGGCTGAGCGTTGAGCGTTAGAAGAACTCATTTCTTCGGCTTTCTTCAAGAACCCACCAATGCTTATCAGCTAAATCTGGACTTTGCACAGCCGCAAACGGCAACTTCTTGACTCGCGCTATCTTCAGAACTTCCATACTTCCCACGACTCTATCACTCACTCAAAAGCGAGCACTAATGTCCTCTTATCACTTCTTTTATGTTTCCTTATCACCAGTTCCACATTTTCATCAATATCCATCTATCATTTTATCGCTTTCAAATATTCTGGATTCCGAAATTCCAATTTGTTCAGTAATCATCAGCCATACCGCGCCACTTAAAAAAATCACAAGCAGGATTTCTCGCACTTTACGTATTATTTAGACAATTTGGCTTGTTATAAACTAGACTTATCATAAATCATAATTGATTTTTTTAGTATTAAATTTAGTATTACTTGTTATATGTAAAATAAATAATATTATGATTAAAACTCTGTCTTAACGCAAACTTGGTTTCAGAATTTCGTGCTAATTTGAGTAATTTATAACCGGTTTATTATATATTTTCATTTTCCTAAATAAAAAGTAATTATAGTAAAAAATTGATTCAATTTAATAAAAAAACAAACTGGTTTAATTTTAGATTAAAAGGTTTATAATAAAAAACCTGTATTTGAAATATGCGGGATTCCATTATGCAACTATTCGCTGGAAATCGGACCAATGATGATGTCACAACCTTTTTACTATTTACAAACTGCAAGCACCGGCTTATACCAGTTCAATCGAGGTCAAATCACTACTTCATAACCATTCTATTCCGCCTATATATTGGACACGATATTCAGAACACAATGAGATTTGATATGCAAGATGCATATAAATAAGAAAATTAGTCACAATGCAATATTAAATACATTCATTATAATATCATATATTTTTCTTTAATTTATTATATACAAACTATATAATAAATTAAAATGTAGATGCAATATAAAAAGTGCTTTAATCTATTATTGGATTTTAGTTCTTTTAATTCTGCACAAGAAAAATACAGCAATATGGTGAGGCTTCATAGTTAAGTAATAAGTATACATTTATTAAATAAGAAAAATATATAATCATACAAATTGTCAATGTACTTTCCAAAGTTGTGACGTAAAATCTGAGTAATGAATAAACGTTAATAAACTATTTATAAATTGCTGAATAAACATATAATTTGATTCACATATGTGGATTAAAATTCCTTAGAAATTGCGTGACGGAAGTATACAGGCAGATGGTTTATAATTTATTCTATAAATGATACAAATTTGTAAATTCTTTGAAAACAATAAACTTTATTAAGTAAACATCACAAATGTTTATATTGATATCTTATCTCTAAAATTTATATATGTCTATTTATTAAAAGGTTGGAAAGTCTGTGGCTTCAATTTCAGTATTGTCTGGTTTGAAAATTTCAAATAAAACTAAATTTTAACTGAACAAAATAAAAGGAAATTCTAAATTAATTTTTATTATATTTTTTAATATATTTGTTATTAATATTTATGCTTTTTAAAATTTTTGTATTTATATAGAATACAATTTTGGAAAGTTTTGAAATATAATTATTATTTGTATTAGATGATTGACGAATGAAAGTGCTGATGCCATAAGCATCAACATAACGATATTTCCATATTTTGCAAGTAGAATTAAAGATGAAAATGCTATGTACAAGATGGGTGTCGGAGTTGCATGCAAATGCAAATTTCTCAAGCGAGTTTGGATCATTTTAACAAGAATAAAACTGATTTTCTTCGACGATTTACAACTATGAATGAAACTTAGATTCTTAGATGTATAGTGATACACCAGAAAGAATAATCTAAACAAAGGTTTGAAGTTAAAAAGCTTAAAACATCAGTTTCTTTTGGTATGTAAAGGGATATTATATAAGTCTATTGGATCAATTGGTTGATAAAAATATCTAACAAAGGATCTGTTTTTTGAAATTTCAAACTATCCTCTTATATATTTTTTTGGGTTCCAAAGTCCTCGATTAGTCCGGTTTAAAACAATCCGATATATTGGCAGAACCAATTATCCGGACTATGTATGTTAATTCTTATTTAATCTATAAAATATAGTATAATATTTTAGAAATTCTATATACATCAGCGATTTTCAAACTAGGAGAAATTAAATATTATCGCATTGAAATCATTACCAATGAACATTTTTTTTTGGAAATCATTCTTCACATATAAAAATGTAATGAAATAACATATATAATTTAAAACAAGCGGAGTCTTCAACAAAATAATATTTTGGAAGGGAGACGTCGGAATAAAAAGTTTGGAAACCGCTGGTTTATATACAACAGTCTAAAAAATACAATTCGGGAAAACCGGGACATTTAATCAAAATCATTTTCAATTATATTAATTGCAATAATTCTATTTTAAAATTATAATAATTACAATTTTCTTTTTTAGAATTTTTTACAATAATAAAATAGTAATTATTGTTCAAAATAATATAAAAATCCAATAACTACGTTCATCTATATTTATTTGTTTGCTTCCATTACAAGGTTTTTGATATTATGTTTAATGAAACATAGATAAGGATATACCAGAAAATACTGAATACGTCTGTCAACAATAGCAGATTTTTTTTAATAAATAATAATTATATTAATTTATAACATTTACATAAACAATCATAATAATAATTAAACAACGAGCTCAGTTTTTATTTTAAATTCAGACAATTTCTCCTGATGTTAATTAAAATAATACACGTATAAATATAAATATTAATAAATTTAAAAAATGTAAAATTTAGGAACGACGTATTTAATAAACGTATCAGATTCAAAGCTATTATTTACTTGATTCTACTTTGTATTAAATAGGAAGTACTCATACGATGATTGTAACCTCGCATAAAATTCCACATTGCTTTTTACACACATGAATAGAACAACCTGTTTCAAAATATATTTGTAATTGTTTTAGTTATACATATTTTTTTATATAATTTTATAATCACAATATTATTTAAAATCAAATTTTTGTCAATTTTCTTGTTGATTGTTCTTGTAAATAGCAAAAGTAATATATTCTTATACTTTATTATAATTAATGAATATAAAAATACTATGAACACAAAATTGAAAAGCTTATTTTCGATCAAAGAAAAGATTTATTAAATAAACAGTCTAAAATTGAATGTCTACAGTTTTTTCAAATTTTATTTAACAATTTTTTATAGAAAGTTTTTGCATTTAACATTGATCGCTTAAAACTACAAAAAATAAAATTTTCAATGTAATTTTTTAACATATTTTTAAATTTGTGGTTGTTATTTTTTTTTAAATTTGTTTTCATTACTAACAGGTTTTCTAAATCTTATACTGTAAAATTATCATCTTCTGCATTAAGAAATTTATATTTGCATTTTGAATTCGAAACTTATAGATTGATAACTTAATTTCTAATTTTTTGCATGTTGTATTCTTCTTTTATTACGACTTTTGGCCATATTTTATGTGATGTTTTAAGTACAATATAAAAATATTTTATGTTATTTTATGTAAGATGTGGTTTCGTTATATTAAAGCTTCATTTTAAAAGGTAACGTTAACTGAGTTAAGACTGTATATATAAATAAATCTGATTTTAATGTTGATTAAATGTAGCATTTGAAAAACATTAATTGGTTTGTTACTTTATATATTTATATTTGGCAAACGGAAATATGAAAAGTATATAATGAATCATTTTAGTAAAAAAAATACGAGTATTTTGTGTTCAAACAATATAATTAAGTTTTTGTGTTCCATTAATTGTAGTGAATTTTAAGCATGAATATATTTGGTTCATTCACTACCTTTTTTTAATTTATATAATAGCCTTATATAATAATGTTTCTCCTTTTCTTAAATATCTTTTTAATTACATAAAATTAAATTAAATAAATTAAAACCGGATTGAAAGTCAATATCCTTTAATTCTAGTCAAATGTGTAATCCAAAAACTTTTATAGTACTTCAAAATTGACACGTTACTAAAAATATCAGGCACTTTCAGCATGGTCTGAGCATCCCTTCGCTTGTTGTTTTAGTTTACTCATTCAAAGATGAGGGAGATATATATTCTTGAATTCTAATTGAAATGCATTTTTTGAAATAGTGTGGACAAAATTTGTGGATAAATAACTTATTAGCAAGGATAATACCGAATTTCCAAGACAAGGGCTTTCACACCCGTGGTGCTCCACACCTACTGTATCATCAATTTTTTAATTGGTTTCCTCGGATCAATACATTTCGTTCTTCCTCATTTAATGTTCTATTCATTTCTTCCTCCAAAATTAAGAGCATAACTGAGCTCTTTGAAATACCAAGTATGTAAATATGAAATCGGAATTTGCCCAAAGATATTTGCCCTAGATGTCAATGTACATAGTTACCAAACCGCAACACCATTTCCTTGTTGACATCTAGCAAAGATTTTCAACTGACATCAATAGAAGTTTTATTCATCAGCAGATAGATTGTAATAGCGTTGCGTTGAACATGTGCCTGGAATAGATTTTCTGCTACAATTTGAAGAAAACCGCTGCAGAATCGCATCGAATGCTAGTCGAAACTTACGGCGAGTATGCTCTTCATACATCACAATGCTTTGAGTGGTTTAAAAATTTCAAAAGTGGAGATTTTAAAGTGAAAAACGAAGAATGTGAGAGACTAACGAAAAAGATCGAAGACAAGTATTGCTGGATGAGGATGATGCTCAAACGCAACAACTCGTGGATCAATTAAATATGATACGAGAAGCCGTCTCCATACGTTTGAAAGTCATAGGAAAGATTCTAAAGATGAGAAAATGGATGGACTGAATGAAAGACAGCAGAAAACCAAAAAAAGCATTTGCAAAATTCTGCGCGATGAAATTACTTATTTTTATAATCCTAAGCGTCATCGACTGCCAGACTAAATCAGAAGGGTTTGATCTATTATGAGCTGCTAAGGCCTTGCAAAACCGTTAATACTAAACGCAGTGATTGATTTGAATCAAGCTTTGCGTGAAAAAGACCAAAATATCAAAAAAGTCAACACAAAGTGATTTTGCTTTATGATACTGCAAAACTGGTCAAGAAAACGGTTGAGGCGTTTAGTTGGGAATACTTTCGCATGCGGTGAGAAAGACTTGGGCCTCCATCTGATTGCTACTTATTTGCATCGACTTGCCGAGCAAAACTTTTACTGTTTCGAAAATCGTTCGATGACTGGTTTTCCTCAAAAGAGTAAAGAGTAAAGAGTAAAATGTAAATCTAGCGATGGGCAATACTTCGAATAAAATATTTTCATCATTTTTCTGTACAAAAATTTCATATTTACATATCTGGTATTCCTTCCCAAAATGTGGGTTAGCTAAGTATGGTAGCTGGTCACCCCTAATAAATATTATTATAATTTAAATGAATACATAAATTGTATATTTTTAATGAGTATTGATTACAAATCTTGTTAAAACTCATAAATTATTCTCATGAAATAATTATAATCACTAAATGTTTTAGTCATATATTGAGCTCATTGAAATAATAAACAGTAGTTTGTGGGAAGAATAATTTATTTGTAAATATTCTTAAATCTAATAAACTTAAAGAAATGTCTGCATGTTTATATAACTAACCGGTTTCTAAGAGTTCTTGTATAAAACGGACATATTCTTATAACTTACATTTAAACACATCATTAATAATAATCATCAAAATTATTAATAAATAATGGAAATATTCTATAATGAATAATTAAATAAACGTATTATAAAAGCTTATAAAAAAAATATCAAATATGAGGAATTTTATTTTCATTCCAATATGTTATCAACTACAAAATAAAGTTATTTACGGAATGAAGGAAACAAATATATACGAGTAAAATAAAATCCTTGAAATACACGTTATTTATAAAAAAAAAATACAAAAGCAGTGAAAGAAAGACGAATGTTATTTCTTATTATTCGAATAATTTAAGACCGCAGAATTAAGTAACTAAAGCGATATTAATTGTAAATAAAATTTGAAATAGTAAAAATCAAAATATTAGGCCAATATATTATTTGTAACTAAATAAAAAGAGGAATAACAAGTAGAAGAATTGTTGTTATGGTCACTCAATATGAATCACTGTGATGATTTTGCAATAATAAACATTCCAATTTGCATTTCACATAACATGGGAAGGACAGAAAGAATGCGAACAAATTTAATTTAAAATTTTAAAAAACTTAATATTTTTTTGTCGCATTTCTATGATTATGAAAGTGAAACATTCTTCTCTTATCTAAATCTCAAAAGCAAACGAGAATATGTTAAATGTTTTATAGTCCGCTGAAATCCTTGAGCGAATATGTAAACACGGTATTAAGTCTATATGCATCTCAGGTGCGCATTGTTTCTACTCATACATATTAATTAATATACGGTTAGACCGCGCCATTATTATTTTTTTCGAATATTTCTCGCGTAATTATTAGTTAGATATATTGTGGATGATACACAATGGTTCTGATATATCGACTTGTTATTTGTTTTGGTTTTATAAATTTTGAAGATGATTTTATGTTCCAAGGTTGCAAATTAAAATATTCCTTTCACGATTATAGCGTATATTTAGGAAATGTTATAGGATGTGGGGAAAACTCAAAATTTGAATGGTCTAGTTTTGTTATTATTAAGAGTTGATAATGATGAGGATAGCGATTACTTACTATTCGTATTATCGTTTTTAGATGAATCGTTTAACGGCACTTTTCCATTTGTTTGTCCGTTGCTTTCGGTTTCTAAAACGAAACTGGGATTGTCCGTTCCTTTGACGTTGAACTCTTTGTTTTCATTGGCGATAAATCCATTGGTCTTGGTGATGTTTTCGGCATCGTACAAAAATTGTTTAATAGTCACAGGTCCTTGGTAGAATGTCTTATTCCCGAAATGAACATCAGTCGAATTGCTGACAGCAATGTTTCCAAAACTGGGAGGTGGTGGACTGTCGCCGCTCCTCAGCTGCACCTCTTTACCAAAAGACTCATCTTCTGAAGAGCTATCAACAATCTCCACTTCGTATTTATCCCGAGGTTCATCGGTGGTGGAGCGTGTCGAAACGATGTGACTTACGTCCAAAACCATGCCTAATCCGAAACATTAAACTAGGAAGTAGCCAGTATTCAAATTTTGTTTATGTTGCATTCGCGGCCATGACAATTACAGAACTGGTTGAAATCATGCTACCGACTTCTCCCACCATACCGTGTACACTTGACGCACAGATACTAATTATCAACGATAAATGAAACGACTTGTCCCCACTTAACAACTCTTCACGAAAATATGTTTTATAAACGTATCAAACAGAAATAAAAATGATAAATGCTGGAAACCACTGTAGCATTCCCAAAACGTGCATTTCATTTTATCCGTATCATCAGAGTTTGCGTAATAAACGCAACAGATTTAGTGAAAGTCTAGGCAGAAAAGAATACAGCTATTTGCATTGCTCTTGGAGGTTTAAGCGATCAGTAAATAATTTATCAAAACAGATAAAAACAAATCGATTCATAATATTTCAATCATTATTTATGTATGTTTAGTCTGTTTGTTTTGATAATATTGCAATCGTCATAATTTCAGAATGTTGATCATTACGAATATATTCGACATAAATAACATTTTTTATTGATTATAAATTACATGAACTTAAAAAAAAAATTTATTATTTTGCTACATGATATTTAAATTCTGCAACTAGCTAAAATATAAAAAAAATAAAGTGAGTAATTTCGAAATACCGATGATAAAAATTAAATTTTAACCATTTATCATATTTTTATGACTTGAAAACGACTTAACTAAATATTTGTCATATTTCTGTAGTGATATATACGTTACCTAATTTTTTTTTATTAAATTATATTATAAATTTCTTTTAAATATTATATTAATGTGTCATTTAAATAATGGAAAGATGAAATTATTTTAAACGTGCATTTTGTTTAAAAAAATCTTTTCATCACATTTTTCTGAAAAATTATATATAATTATGAGAATGTTAAACTCATAAGTGGCTAATTTTGTCCAGCTAAATGCATTCCTGTAAAGTAATATTATTATATACGTCGTAGGTATTATATAAAATATCTGGTGATATTTTTGTGTATATATTTGGTTGGCAAGAAATAAATTTCGATTTTCACAAATAGATAGCGTTATGTGTCATTTGAATGACTTCTGTCAATGTTATGATTTTTTGACATTTTATAAATGTCACTTTTAGCTTACTTTAAAAGCAATATGTACATGATTTTATTTTCAGCTGTTTGTTTAATGTCTATTTCAATGTAGATTGTAAAAACGACCATTGTTCACATATTTCATTTCCGTTTTGCAGATTTTTCACTCAAAGACGACTAACATTGTGGTCAGTTTTTTATGCTTATAAGAAGCAAAAGTTCGGAATCATAAAGTTACTAGAAAGATGAAAATAGATGACCAAATGTAACCGAAACTACTTAAAATAATTCTCTGAAATAAGTAGTATTAGTAATTTAAACTAATAAAATTAAACTAACAGGAAATGGCGGGAAACCAAAACTGTTGTTTTGTGATTATAAAGTGTAGGTAATCTCTATAGAAAACAGATTTGTTTAAAAATAATAGCTGATTTAATTTTATTTAAAATGCAGTCACAAAAAATTAATAATTTATAAACAAAATTGGACATATTTATTAGATTTTTTTAATTAAATTTTATTTATTTAGTAAGTAAATATAGAATATAAATTATTAAACTGAAATTATGGAAAATCTACCATATTTTACGAAAAGCAAATGGGAGAAGATTGATACGAATTTGTAACATTTTAAAATTGCTTATGATGATTACGTTTATCTTATGCATTAAAATAGATGTGTTTATAACATGTTCTAATCAATAAAAAAAGAGATTACCAAACACAATATTTGATTATCTCCAACGGATGTGGTGCTATTTAAATAATTTTAATTTAATCATAATGTTATACTTACCCACTTAAGTTGATTAAGTTATGTTTTATTAACATTAATTATTTATAAGTTGTTGAATATATTAATTACAGATTTTATACCGTTACTTACTTGGTGATTCGTTATGTAACTGAAATTAATTAATTGATTTTTCATTCTTATTTAATGTTTGATTTTATCAATAAGATCGTAATTGTAAATCGTGTTTTGTTACGATGATATTACGATGAATTACGATGATAAACTAATAGCACCGATTGTTGTTGTAAACTATTTTCGCGTTGAGAATTTTAATAGAATAATAGTTTATCGGTGAATTAAAAAAAATGTATAAAAATTAATTAGTTTTCTTGGTAAATTTCAGTTCTTGGATTTTGAAGCATTATCAATTAATCATAAAAACCAAATTACAAATGACTGAAAGTTTAAAGTCTAAGTCATAAATGTGGAAAAATATACCTCAATATTACCGGTTTGTGGCTTACGAATGGAAATTTGTCGATTAAATATTTAATTGAAATGAAAGGTTATATGATTGATAAAACTCCAAATTGCCAAAATTATTTTGAAAATCTATTTATATAATTATAGTATATTAGGATTATAATTAAAATATTTAACGAGGATAAATGTGTAAATATTTTTTTAATGCTAAATTAAAACATAAACTTTTTACAAAATGTTCCGACGGCAATTATAATTAAAACATTATGGTAGCGCATTGAAAAATAGTCGTTCTGTAAGATTTTTATGATGATTGATCAAAAAACAACATTACCAAGTTTAAAGTGGCTCCAGGTCTTGATGACTTTGTACACGTTACGACCTGGACTAATGGTAGGAGAGGTCTGGTTGTGCGAGACAACCCTGTAGTTTGGTGAGAGTTTACCTAGCTTAACGCCCTCAGCCAGCAATTCCTTCGTTGCAGAAATCATATCGTCCGTCAGTTCATCGTAGATGTAATTGCCCATAAAACTGATGCCTATGCAAAGATCCCGATGGAAATTGATGAAATCCCAGCCCCGACCGACGTAGATGTTACCATCACCTCCGATGAGGAAATTATAACCAATGTCCGGAGAATTCTGGGTTACGTGATTGGCCTGCGAATCCTTCATGATTATTGAGCAGCTAGAGATGTCCTTGCAAAATCGTCCGGCCGTGTGTGAGATCAGGACGTAGTCGGTTGGATGTTTGAGTGGTCTGAGCGGAACTACAGGAGACCTTCCTCCCCAAACATTCTTTCTTACAACTCTATGCGTACCCAGTTTGTCGGGTCCATGATCACTTGTTGAATTCACAATATCGACAGTGTCTTCTTGTAGCTGCGTCTTTGGTACTGAATATATCACAATGACTACAATCAACATCAGCGAAACGACTAGAGCCAGTGTCAGAATTATGGACTTCTTCTGTATTGGACTTTTTTTCACGTTCACTTGCGCTGCAACAGACAGAGAAAACAAAATTAATCTTAGATTTACGCGGAGGATTATTTAAAGGAGCATTGCTAAAATCTCACCTCGCTTCTCAGAGATGTAGTTATATCCCCTGTGCCTGGAATTTCGCCTTATCAGCTTCATAATTTTCCAAAAATAAAAACCCGCAAAAAATAAATAAACGACAACAAAGGCGGTGGAGAAAAATGAGCAATCAACTGACATCGAGAAACTAAACACTATGAGATTTCCAATTACTTGTCTGCAATACGTTAAAGTCTGGTGTATAAGAAAATGGATTCGCCCGATAATAAACAAAAATCTAAAAATGTACGGGCCACGTGGTTTTTTTAGTGTTTTGAGTCATCAATATTTCATTTTTATTAATAAACCGAGAATAAAGAAAATAGAAAAATATCCGAAGTTTATACCTTCAGGAGGGGGATTAGGCGTAAACTTGTAAGGATACTCACTCTTCGTATCGAACGGAATTTCTTGATGATTTGTATTCTGCATTATTGTGACTGGTCCATGGAATTGGGTCACCGGTCCGATGACCACGTCGCTAGAATCCGCGATGTTTATTGATGAGGGCATCTCGCAGATTGCATTTTCTATACCACCTTCATCATCGTCGTCCGAGAGCTCCGCCAACGTTCCATTTGGCAGATTTAATATTTGCGTCGACGACGGGGAGCTCTTCGAAAATGGTACTACTGCGAACGAAAGTCTGCTCGCGATGTCCGGATTATTTTTAACTAGAGATGCGTCAGACATATCTACAATCAAGAGAAAGAACAAAAATTTTGTAGGATATCGATTTCCCGTTTACATACATCTAGAAAAATTCAATAACATTTTCTCCGGTTTATTTTCGCATTCTTCAACATCTGTTTTCCGTTAGGTAACATAAACATATTGCATCTGCGCGTTGAAATGTTCACAACAGCGCAATATTAACAAAATCTTTGAAAATATAACAGAATAATCAATAATAAAAATTTATTACCATTAAGACTTAAATATCGGTAATTGTAAAATATTGCACGTAAGAATAAATGTATAGTTTTATTTACGTTTGATTCCCAAAGTGCAATTTAAATCTTCTAAACTATTTTCAATCAAAATATTTTATTTGCAAATTTGTGTTAATTTTAAAAATATTTTCATAATATTTATTGTAACAGATAATAAATAAAAATATATTCATACAACAATAATGATAGGGAACCAAAAAAAGTGTAAATGTTACAACATTTTGAGAATTTCTTTCAGTCCTAGTATTATTTATTATTTAATGTTTGAATTTTTAGTCTACATACAGTAGAATCACAATAAAGGTAGAACAATTTGCAAAAATAAATGGAAGCAATTGTATAATTTAAATTAGACGTCGAAAAAAGTATTATATGGTAGACTTCTATTTCTACTTGGTCGTATGCAGAGTTATAGTAGTAAATATTAATATCAACATGTTTACTGATAAACACAATTTGAAAGCCTTAATCATGTTACAAATATATAAGTTACACTTAATGCTCAATAAGTGTAACATTCCACCCACAAATCTTGAGGTAAAGAAAATAAAATACTGAAATATGTTCTAATCAGAACAGATGCTTAACTTCAGTAATAATTCAATAAGTAATGAAATTATATTATTTATAATATAATGTAAAAATTTCTGAACGTTAGAATTATCGGAAATATGCGGCGTTTTGTTCGATAACTTTTGTCCAATTTGAAGGCAATTTCATAATTCCGCGATTGAAGAAGTCCTCGTCCCTATTGGTAAAACACTGGACCAGCTCATTTTTACGCTTCAGCAAAGAATCGCAGGCTCCAAAAGGTTCAAAGGGCTCCAAGTCGGGTGACATACATCTAGAGTCTTCTTGCAAAAGATTCCAAACGGTTTTCTGGCTAATCTTCAGTTCGTGGGTAATGGAATAAGTGCTTGCATGCTGGTCCGACTCGACGATTTCCATGATTTTATCAACATTTTCGACGATTGGCCTACCAGAGCGTGTTTCATCTTCCACGTCCAAATTACCAGAACGGACGCGTTGGAACCAACGCTTTGCTGTTGCATTCGATACTGTATTGGGTCCATTAACTGCACCTTTTTTGGTTGCCTGCTCCGCTTTTTGTTAGTAGTTGTACTGAAGAATGTATCGAATTTTATCTTTTTTTATACTTGAATTTTGGTACAAAAATAAAATTGTCAACCGGTAATAAATAAAGAGGAATACAATTTGCAATTATTTGCTGATATAGAACCGTCATCATACGGTGTTTTAACGGAGGACGACAAATAGATTGTCTACGATAATCCAAAGCAAAGAACTAAAGTAACACTTGCAGCAAAATAAAAATTTAACCATAGTACAAAATCATCTTAACGATTTTTTAAATAGAAAACCCATATATTTTTTGAAAGTGAATTTTAAAATGGGTCATCAAATGTGAAACTGTCCAATAGAAAAAGAAAATTATATTTTTAATTGTTAAAAAAAATGTATATGAAATAATGAAGTTATTTGTTAAAATGAAAAATATTTTTGACCATTTTTTAAAATCACTTTTTTGAAATTTCAATTACTTATGAAAGATGGCAAAAGATAGATTAGTGCTATCGATATTATTGTTATAAGCGAAATTTAGCTCGAAAATTGAATAATAATAAATATATTTTTTATGTCGTATTATTTTTATTTACAATCTATTCGTACGAACAATAAATAAATCTAATGGCGATTGACATTTATTTAAGTTGATAAATTTTCCCAAAGGACATTTTTACCTTTTTTTATGTACATATTAATTTTAAAAAATGTCGTACCTACACTACATATTGAAAAATTAATAGTCAATAACCCTTTTGTGCTTTGTAAAAGTTAAGTTATATTTTTGTCTTATGATTAAATTAAATTAATAAACGTTTTATTTATTTATGTATGACTATATTATTTTTTATTTATATAAAAATTGGAATATTGAAAAAAACAACAATTTTAAACAAATTTAATTTTCAGACGAACTAATATTCAGTGCGTTACCTGATGTAAATAAAAAGTTGCAACGGAAATTATATTTTCTAATACTCTATAATCATATGTAATGTGTGTGGCCTAGTCGTCTCTTCATTACATCGATTTTTCGACTTAAAAAGTATTCACAATCTATCTGATCATTGCCATAAATCTGATCATTCAAATTCAAAACAATTTTAGGAATAAATATAACATTTAGATATAAATAAATAATTAGACTTTACTTTTAATTTGTCAATTAAGATTTAATTTATTTTGAAATATTCTAACTATATTTCAAACTATATTATATATGGTATAAACGATTCTATGTGAGGTATTGCTGTACTGTATTTATAATAATTTAATTGAAAATGTTTAGTTTTGGGCCAAGCGCTATTTTTGATTACGTCATTTTTGATAATACATAAATATTTAACAATAACATTAGCAATTAAATTTAGCAAATATACCGGTAGTCAGTTGATACGCGAAGGTCGTAAAACAAGGCATTGATACAAAAACGGCACGCTCCTTATATAAGTCCTATTACAGATAATTCATGGTTTATGGTCGAACAGTAACAAACAACACAGAAAAAATAAATTGGAAATTACTCAACATTTGTTTCAAAATTATTTTTAACTTGAAAACTCCAATAACTGTGTATTATAATAAATTATATCATTATTTATTCTAATGTTATAATAAATAAATAATTATTCCTGAAGCCTTATAAAGGAAATCATAAGTATTTGTTGTGTATAACAATAGTTTCACATGTTGTTTTCAAAATATAATAAGAATGATAAATGTATTGCATAAATGTTGAATGATTCGTTTGTTGAAAATTTCCCAAATATTCTAATTATCAAGAATTACAATTTCTTTAAAAAACATGTTCTAATATAAAGACCAAAAAAAAGTATTAACAACTGGAAATTATATAATTTTTAATAGCTAAATCGTTTTATAATCGTATCTCTTTTAATATGAAATTATCAAAAATGAAAATTTGACAATTTTTTATTATGAACTGAACTGAAAAATTAAAAAAAAAAATATTAATAATTTCATTATTGCTTAACACGTTTTATACATCGATAATTGCGTAATTATATGTTCTATAATATGAAGTAATGAAAAATAAAAATGTTTTACAATTTTCTTGAAAATTGAATTAAACTGAAATGAAAATTTCACTTTTAGCGCAATTTATTTTTATGGATATAAATGGTTACGTTAATAATAGATATAATCAAGTTTTTTTTTACGGTATCGATGTTAAATAAATTTAAAGAATTGCAATTTCTTGAAAAAAAGAAAAGTATAAAAACATGTTCTAATATAAAGAAGAAAAAATAATTAACAACTCGAAATTATATAATTTTTAATAGCTAAATCGTTTTATAATCGTATCTCTTTTAATATGAAATTATCAAAAATGAAAATTGGACAAATTTTTTTTATGAACAACTGAAAAATTATAAACATATTATTCTAAAAAAATATGAATAACTCCATTATTGCTTAACACTTTTTAACGTTTTGTATATCGATAATTACATAATTATATGTTCTTTAATATGAAGTAATCAAAAATAAAAATGTTTTACAATTTTCTTGAAAATTGAATAAAACTAAAATTAAAATTTCATCTTCAGCGCAATTTACTTTCATAGAGATAAATCATTACGTTAATAATAGATATAATCAAGTATTTTTTTGCGGTATCGATGTTAAATAAATTTCAATCTTGAATGAGTCGTGAAACAACAGCTGTCATCTCGCGTCAAAGCGTAAAATGTACATTTTGAGAAACGCTTTTATAATAAGGAATCTTTATCAGCCAATGTGGAATTAAAAATTATAGACCGGTATTATTCCATCCATTTAAAGTAAAAACAGTATTCGTACATTTTGTGCATTTTGTTTTTTTAAAAATCATAATCGAAAGTTATTTTAAATAAATAACATGAAGACTTTCATCATACTGAGAAAATCTATAGCACGGCCGAGATCACATCTGACAAAATCTGCATTTGAATCAAATTCTTACGTGGATATTTCTTCTTTCATTTAATTTATAATGATTTATTTCGAAGATTTGTTTTTAATATTTCTTATAATTATATTTCTATCCAACTGCCTTCACTTTTTCAGTTAGTTTATTTAATTTAAGCATGCAAAGTATATTATTTTGTGTTAAAAAGTCGAATACGACGTAGATTATACTTTGTTCAACAGCATATTTCGCATTTACGTTTATGTTAATTAATTTTGTATCAAATAACATATTCCATTCATTTTCAACAAAAAGGTTATATTATTACGTAAAATGCTTAAAACAATCCTCTTTTAACACAAAATTGTATAATTCTTCAAAATTGTAATACATTCTTTATCATTCATTAATGTATACATGCATCTATTTATAACATCTCTGGCAAATCCCATTTCTGATGTCAGAGACTCAAGTTTCAAATCGAGCGTTGAGTTATAAAAAATACATTCAAGAATTATATGATTAACATTATTTAACATTGACTCTTTTATATGACACATACATTTTCTTTTGTATGATATAGTTAAGAATTGTTAAGAAAGTTGGTAGTTTTTAGTTGTGATAATATTTTTTCTTTATTTTGTTCGACTTATCTAAACGACTTGAGCGATAAATGTTTTTCGCCAGATTTTGCAGCATTACTCATTCTTTTATATATTTTGATGTTTTGCTTTAATCGCACGGCCACATAAGCTATCTGCATAGATATGAGCGTTCTCTTTTACAATCTTTTCCATAGAACTCGAAAAACATTCTCCTCGCACTTTAACTTACTTAACTATGTTACATTAGTTATTAAATACTTACTGAATCATAAGGTTATTGTTATTACTATTAAAATAATAACTGATGAATAGACAAACGATTCACATTATAAGCAAACAAATTTTACGTGTGTTTCAAAACCGCACACGGAATAACGGACACAATCAATTAAATTCATTGCACAGTAATGGTTGATACACTTATTCTTCACTGCAGTTGTAGTTAGAGCAACAGAGTCATACTTCAATACTTAGTAGTATTGCTCATTGTGTGTACGGATACCGACTGCAAGCGATATTATTTTCACAACAAAATGTTTATTCAATCTTAGTTTAGTGGGGAAATTCACTGCTAATTATTATATTCTCTAATAACATAATTATCATTAAAAAAAATGTTTATTTTTATCCGCATAGAATTTTGGTATTTATGTCAAGTTTATTCTAAAGTGTTACGGTTTTATTTTATCAAATAAATATTTAAAAATTATTATTGCCTCTCTATATAGGCAACTTTATTTGCAAAAAACTATTGAAATCCTGTTCGCCTTCAATGACTCGTAACAGGAAAACCTTGACTCGCAAACGGTTTTACCAATGACTTATATTTCATCATAATTGGTGTAAAAAAGTATACATAAACTTTATAATTGATTAAAGATTAACATCTTTCCAGTCGAATATCAATTTCCAGTTGTTATTAGTAATAATAATAAATATTTTATAATTTTATTATTTTTGATAGCGCTTTGATACAGAAATGCATCAGGCGACATCGAAAGAAGGTAATATAAGCAGAGAAAATAAAATAAAATTTGAACCCTTCAATAATTTAAAAAAATAATTATGTAACACTTTCCTATATTGGTCTATGTTATTTCTATATTGTTGTTTACTAACTTTAAAAACCTTGAGTGCTACTAGGTAATTAAGCAGAGTAGATGCATTCAAACCTTTACGATTTCAACTTTGCTGATTCTATAATACATTTTACTAAATAATAGAAGTCAAGGGATATTCAGAGATTAAAATTAAAGCAAGATGGTTTACAGTATATAAATAATAATTATTTATATGTGGTGTAATTTTTTTGCTTAATATTTATTTATTATTTATTTATACTACATTCTTTTTATACTACATTCGTATTGCCGAAATTGCGTCAATTTGACTATGAAAAAGCCGTCGATGAACCCTTAGCTACCCTTAATTATCTGAATGAACGATTCACGTTACAGGAAACTTATAGCAAAAATTTCAGTTATTATATGAAATTTTAAACCCCAAGAATATAGATGACAAAATGCTAGAAAATTATTGTACCGATTTTCAGTCTAAGCTTAAAATGAATCAGATATTAATGCAAATTATCTTCAAAAAGAATTACGTGATGTATTCTGAATGCTACTATATTCTATAAAACCTTTGGATGTTCTAAATTATTTGTACCAAAATAACTTAAGTACTTAATACGTAATACTTAATTACGTAAACTTTTGTAGCGATGATAATTGTCGAGAACGAAATTTTTTCAAACTAAAATTAATAAAAGACTACATAAGAAGTTCAATAAGCTTAGAATTCTATTATTAATATCTATAGATTCTATATTGACTAGACTGAATATCCCCAATTGACGAATTTGATAAAGTTGAAGTTAGAATATTAAAACTGTAGTAAACTGTTGTAGTTGATAGTAAAATAAATAAAAATAGTATTCGTACATTTTCTGCAGTTTTTTTTAATCAAAATCGAAAATTATTTTAAATAAATAGTATGAAGACTTTCATCATACTGAGAAAATATACCGCATCTGACAAAATCTGCGTTGGGATCAATTTCTTACGTGGATATTTTCTTATAATAATATTTCTTAAAATATTTATTCTTAATTAATTTAAAACATATTTTTATTAATGCAGTTTAGTAACAAATATATCAAAAAATGCACGACGTTTTTGTATAATAAATACGATATCCAAAAATATTATACAACTAACATAATTTATAATTATATAATAATAATAGTTGTACAATAAAGTAGAATTTCGATTATTTAATAACAATTTATGTATAAAATCTTTATTATATATTACGATATATTTATAATAATAATAATAACATTAAAAAATAATTTGTATAACATAATATCGAATCTCCTGCATAGAAATAAAGTGTACTTAAATTTTCCTCAATATTTTGTCTGATTATTGTTTAACAGACAAAATATTCAGGAGATTCGATGACGTAAGTGGAATGGCTGTGACTCGTGGTCTCTCGCTGTGCATCTGACGTATCTAATTGCTAGTTTGCATGATACAATTATATACAAGCTACGCCGCTCAATTTTCATTAATTTTCGCGCATGATGAATTCGGTAACCAAGGTGTTATCTATATATAAATAAGACATACAAATATGACTTTTTGTTATATAACAAGATAATCAAATATACTGATTTTTCGAGTTAATGTTAAGTTTTAGAAAAATATTATAATTATTTTGAGAAAAGGTTAAATAAATAATAAGAAAATAAACTAAAATGTGTAGTATACATAAAAAAAAACATCTAAAAATCCCTGCAAATAATATTACAAGATTATAATTGAAATATATTTAATTATAATTGAAATGCAAAAAATAGATAAATTAAAATCCAGATCTCCCTCCCAAGTTCAAGCATATTTTTTTCAATGCATTTTTTATTATTATGTTATATAATTACAATTTTCTTTTATATAATTCCAATTTCATTTTATTATCATAATTTATATAACAAGTATATATTTCCATATATTAATTACCCGGGCAGGAAGACCTAGCTCTTTGGCCAGGCATATTTATTTTTAATTGAAAATGTATTGTTTGGTTGACTTATATAGGATTTTTTTTGTTTTATTATTTATACTGTCCAATAAACGATGTTTTGTGCAGGTAAATTATTATCAACATACATTAAAAATAATATATAAATACGTAGTGTTTGGTTAAAAATAGCTTTTTTGAAATTATTTCATGATCACTTCGGTCTATATTACGAATAAAAATTTTTAAATTGTAATAGGAAATTGTTTGCAAAATAATATAAATGTATCTGCGCATTGATGAACATAATAAAATACATAAATATGTATGGGATTTTGATTTTATTTGTTTGGAAACACTTTTTTTTATAAATTCATGAAATATTCCATGTTTATATGGAAGATTTAGGTAAATATTATTTTGGGGCAAAGTCTTGTTTTTGTCATAGTAGCCACTGTTTGGTTTTATTATGATTCCCTCTCATACGATTTATTTAGTTTAGTTTCTGTAGAGAATATAGTTGTTCCTTTTGCTTAATAACATGTAGGATCAAAGTTGGCAAGGGAGGTGCCAATACAGCAATATGGTTATTGGGATCGGGTTCTGATGGACTATAGTTGTGTTAAAAATAAATTGGCTCATACCCTAGACCGATTTGAAAGATATGCAATCAAGAAAATCCTACGTCTTCAAGAAGCAAGAACCTCCGCGAACTAGCCTCCCTTCCTAAAATTTCAGACCAAATCAAAAAAATCCAATCCCGACAGAACACAAAGATATTCTCCAAAATCCTCGCCACACGCACAATCCAAAAAAAATACCTTTCCCCCAGCACATTAATATTTAAACAACATGTAATAATAAATTGAATAAAGGAATTTAAATGCAAAAAGCTTACAGAAACATTTTATCATATGAACCATTGAAGATTTGGGTCATATAATTCAGACGACCTGCGCGTAGCGCAGTTCGGCCTCTGGAATAGACGGAATTTCTATAATCTTTAAGACAGTATCAATTAGTTCAAGGCTTTCGATTTTTATATTATTTTTAAGAATTTATGACCGAATAAGTCTCTTGCATTGACATTCATTTATAAATTTATCATTGTCTTATTCGAAGATGATTTATTAATTAAAATATCTATATTATATATTATTATATTTGTTTTTTCGACTGTAAAACATTTTATTATTTTTGATTTGTATTATGTTTATATTGAAAGGAAATGCCAATTCTCTATAAAAAAAACATTTATTGAAGTAAACTATGAAACATAGCACAGCATTAATTATTTATACTTTTATAACTCATATCATATTCAAAACAAATAGTTGACTTGAAATATACAGCTATAAATTTACTCTTACGTATTTTCCTGAGAAACAACTTTTCCGTAAAGGTATTTTTAGTTATTAGCAATTTTCAATTAGTGTGTTTCATACAAAAAAAAAACGTATGTTTATGATCATTATTAAATTTTGAAAACATAACACGTTGAGAAATTATTGAAATTTACATTTTTTTTAATACAAAATAAAAATATTACATTTTTAATAAATAAGGACATTTTTATTTCCATTTTTATAATTTCCGCAAATTATGTCAAGATAATATTGTAATTGATTTTTTTAAGAAATTATAACAAATGTATTTTTTTATGGTAGACATTTAATTGTAATTATGTAACATGGTTTTATTTTGTGTTGTATGAAGTGTTTTTGAAAAAAATGTTTGTATGGTTGTCTATGTTGTGGGTCTAAAAATGAGACATTTTAAAATATGAATACGGAAACTGGCGAAATTGTGCTGTGCACAGGCTAAGTGAGTAAGGTGGTGGAGAAAAGAAGAAGAAAATATGAAAAAGAAGACTAAAATACACTTATGGCCTAGGTTCATTACGTGTTTATAAAAAAATGTGTTTAACATTTTAAAACTAAATAAAATTGTAGACAGTTTTGATAGCCCTTTGGTCAGATGTACCATTTATATTTTTTTCTTCAATTTTTCGCATTGGATTTATTTTGTTATTATTACCAGTTGTATTTATGACAAATAAATATTATTATTATATTTCACTTATATAATATTTTATTTAAACAAATATTTTTCATAATAATTGTAATAAATAATATTTATTGCATATGTTATCTTTCCGTACTGTTGATTTGAGATTAGAGTAATAAATGTTACTGTAATCACATTTATACATGCAAATACAAAATTCAATTGATTATTTTTTATTACATTTACTTTACTTCTTTATAGAGTTGAAAATATTTTAATCGATCGATTAAGGACATTTGGTCATAAAGGCCGAGGTAGAGCTGTTCACTTCCTCGAATCCTAGTGAACTCATCTTTCATTTTTTCTTTTGATTCATTCCCACGAGTCGACGTAGTCTTTCCTTACTCTTGTTTTTTCTGTTCCCAACATCTTCATTTTCAACATTATTTGCAACATCTTTACCATCAACAACTGGTTTACAAGAAACTTTTCTATGCTGATCATACTTGAGCACCGAATAAAGCAATTCAATCCTATCAATAAAATTAAAAATTGCATTCAAAATTTTAACGTTTCATATGTTTTATATCTATAGATTGAAAATATTTAATGAAACTAATAATTGATAGCACATTTTATATGGAAAAGTCAGTAAATCAATTATATAGATAATAAACTGATACCTTAAGTATTTTGATTGGAAGCATCAACTTATACTGGTATTGTTTATAATATCAAAATTAATTTGATCAGATTTAAATTAAGTAGCTGATATAGTAATACTTCTATTTTATTCAGTTCCATGATTAGTCCGGTCTACCCGTACTATGCGGGGCATTGCTGTGTTCACAGTTTATTTATAAACATGATTAAGAACACTTTTATGAATATTGTTATATTTTTTCTATAATATAAACTTAAGTATATTATCAATGCTCATGGATGCACGGCCATTATCATCAAAAATTCATTGAGATACGCAGAACTCCCAAAGTACGAACATAAACATATCATATGTTAGGAGCATTCTGATAGAAGACTGGTTTGGAAAAAATTCTATTTCGGCTATATACTGTCTACCAAAACATATTAATGAAGTTGTGACTGTTTATAAACTGTTTTGACATTTTTGGAGCTCGGTTCATTGTAGGTAACTACAATGGGGCTCAAAATTAGTTACTCAACCATTTATCAACAGGCGAATCTAGGTATTAGTCGACCGACAGAAGAAATATACTACATTTACATAACAAAAGGGATATCACAAAATTTGATGAGTATTGAATTATGTTGGAATTTATTTTCTACGACTGAGGGCGTCTAAAAGTTTCAAGAACTAGCAAACCACCGACAATATAAAACATTTATTGAATTCAATTTGAAAAAATTATTGATAAAAAATATCCTTAAAAGTTGCACTAAAAACGAAGGAATTACTTACGTAGACAATTCCATCAGCTGTTTGGAATTCGACGCCAACTAACACAGACAACAAAGATACCGAAAGATACCCATCTTTCATTAAACAAGTTAATGCTGAACTCCCACAGTTTCTACAGACTATTCGTTATCGAAGGCTACAAAGGTTTTTTTTTCTGCAAATGCGAGTTCCTCCTATACGGCGATCTAATGGAGAATGGGAAATAACATATATTAAAAAATAAAACATTTTTTGCTAACATTTAATCATAAAAGAAGAAGGAAAAAGTTCTTACTCATCGACACCTTATAAGAAGATCTCTTCTCATAGTACCAATGACACCACATCAAATTAAAGAAATTATTCGTATATCAGCTGATTCGTGGAAAGATCCTTAAAGAAAGGTATAATCACAATGGAAATCACACAAATTATAATTATTCCAAATCCAAGAATACCACAAGTCATTTGCAGATGACGTCCCATAATTGCATCTCAACAACTTCAAGAAGAGCTTAATTTGCTCCAGATAAGGTTTAAGAAATGGCGAATAAATTAAAGAAAATCGGTATATGTTAGCTTCAACTTAAAACCAGATTTATCTTTCAGTCAGACTCAACATCAAATAGTTGTTCAAAGGTTGTAAATTTGCAATTGACTATGAATAATTAGTTGCTAGTGTACAAAGTTGTAGGACGAAGTATACAAAGTTGAAGATTGCACTAGGACTTTGGAATGATGATAGTGGAAGAGGTTGCGAAATACTTTTACAATAAATGCATGGATCTGCTTGATTTGCATAGGAAAGTATAGGCGGTCAACCTTATGAACAACAGCGAGATAACAAGATGATTAAAACGCTTGGATCTTCAATTTAGATTTAACTAAAGAGCTGTATGAACTACCACTAGGTGGCAAGTGTCTAATATTAACAGCGAACTGATTTGTTGAATATGAAATGAATACAATTGCAAATAAATAACGATAAAAAAATCAAATTATAAATTATCTATAAAAGAAATACTGGGAATGTGATTATTTGTACGTTCTAATTTTCCGACAATCCACTTCAAATATTTCCCCCTAATCCAAATTATTTATAATCAAATAATAGAATTTGTTAAAAATAATACACACGTAAATCTAGGTTATCTACAAACACTTGATATACTTTTAATAAAAAACACATATAATTGTATAAGTTAAGAAATAAATAATATACTTTTTTAATTAATATGTATATTTTTATCTATTAAATTATTTCTCTTAAATTTTATTTAAGTGTAAATTATAAAAAATATTCTAAATAAGTGGTATTATAATAATGAATGATTATCATATAAATGGTAATTTAAATCATGCTAACTTTTAAAGAAGATGTTATAAAATTACATCATATTTAGAGTTAAATATACTTTTATCAGTAAATCGCTTATCTAGGGATTAAGAAATAACATGTTCGATGCTAAAGGTAAATATATATTGTAATGTTTCAAACACAATCAATGAACTAAAAATAGACAATGGTTTATATATTATTTGTTACAAAATAAAAATACGAAATTTTAGTAGATAATTAATCAAATAAATACCTTTTATCTACACAATAAAAATCAATCCTTAGATTTCAGACGGGTATAAATATCAGTTTCGATTTGAATTAGGACAGATTTTAGATCATAATGTTTAAACTCGCAGTGTTTGTTGCCCTCGTGGCGGGATGCTTCGGTATGGATGTTATTCTTGGTGAAATTTGAATAATTAATACTAAAATATAATTTGGTTGTTACAGCATTCCCCGATCCAAGGATCGTCAATGGTACTGATGCCAAGGAAGGAGAAATTCCATACATCGTAAGTGTTAAATTAATTATTTTTGTACGTTTATTTTTGTATTGATGATTTTTTATTTTAAAGATCTCTTTGAGATATGGCAGCTCTCACTCTTGCGGTGGATCAATCTTGGATTCCACCCACGTCTTGACCGCTTCTCACTGTGTCGAAGGAAGGTATGTTATTTTCTAGTTATTTTATTATAAAACATATGTTATATAAGATTTGCTTTTTGAAGGACTGGAAACCCAACTGCCTTCAAGATCCAATACGGTGTCTTGAAAATCTCCAGCAACGAGAACGTCATCGGTGTGAAATCCATCGTCATGCACCCAGAATACAACCCATACAACAACTACGCCAACGACGTTGCTGTTCTTACTGTACGTAGATATATTCTAAGAGTAAGACATGAAATTGAAGACTATTTATATTTTTAGTTGGATGGTGAAATCAAGTTTGGTGACAATGTGAGGCCAACCATCCTCCCAGAACCATTCAGTGCTACCCCCGGAGACAAGACCGCCGTTTTGGCAGGTTGGGGATACCCATACGTAAGGGATTCTTAAAATTTACAAATTTCAATAATTTAATGTATATATTTTTTTAAATATTTATGTAGACTGGTGGCAATGTTATGCAAAACTTGCAACGCGTTGACATCATCTGCTACACCGATGAGAACTGCGAAGTTGCCCACAAGGGAAGCACCGACAGGGAAGTCCATGTTTGCGCTGGAATTCCAGAAGGAGGCAAGGGACAATGCAGCGTAAGTACTTATGTTCGCGTTCTTTCGCATTCGATTAATATAATTTTATTGTAATTTAGGGTGACTCTGGTGGCCCATTGACCGTTGATGGTGTCCAAGTTGGAGTGGTCTCCTGGTCTGTCAAACCATGCACTGTTAAGGGATACCCAGGTGTCTTCGCCCGTGTCGCCAACTACGTCGACTGGATCAAGGAACAACTTTAAACACTTTAAGATTTCAAGACTATAGATATTAAATAAAAACATAAAATTCAATTGTCGTTTTTCTAATTAATCATCTAATTAGTAAATCCTTTTGGATTTTCATTCTACCATTATAAATACACAAACACTATAATTCACCTAACAAAGTGATATTCTATTTAATATGAAATATCATAGCAACGATTTAGCAGATATTTTGTCATTAATTATTTCTATCATATTTTTCTAAAATAATATTAAACCATATGAAACATTAGTTATATTTTGAAACTATTTAATTATACTCGAAAATATATTAAATAGCATAGCTTTAGGCAATGAATCAAACATTATTTAATTTTTTCATTGGTTTATGTAGATAATTTATTGATTAATGAAAAAAAAGATGAAACATAAAATATTGGTTCATAAAGCTATAGAAAAATAGCTAAAATAGTAATATCTGTATTCAATTTTGCAAAATTCTATGTTAATTGATCAATATTATACTTAATCTGACCTAAAGAAGATTTATTATTAATTAATAAATGGTTATGATGGTGGTAGAGATTTGCATGCCGCTATAAGAATTAGCTCTTACGGTATTTACACATACGAGGGCAGTTTGAAAAAACAGGTATTTTTCATGATTTTTTTCCCATCTAATTGATCATCTTGTAGGCTTGTATTCTTTGCTATACTTGAATCAACTTTTATCCATTGTTTAGATTGTTCTTTCATCTGAATTTTATTCTGTTTAAATCCATTCAAAGACACTTAAAAATTGGTAATTGTTAACAAATGTTGAGTTGTTAGCAATTCAGTTGTCGATAAACCTTCCAAACCAAAGAATTTTATCACAAAGCTGTATCTGTTGAGCTTGGGTGGATACTGTAAAAAAGGGTTCTGAATTTTTATTGATAGATTTAGACTGCGGCACTTGCCTGAGGGAGGTACAAACATGATTTTTCTTATTATTTTTCTCTCATAGTGGAGTAAATCTTTCAGTAGGTTAGGTAAATGATGACAGAGGTGGATGTATGTTTTGAAATTAATGGTGTGAAGATTAGGTTGCAATTAAGGAATGCCCAAGTATTTGGATTCTTAAATGACATCATTATAGATACTCGAATCTGATGGCAAGACTTTTGCAGGAACTTGATAACTTGGGCAGGAATCTGTTGAGTTAACCAGATGACTGTATTGATGGAGGTGCGAAGATTTGTCAGCAGGAAGAGAAATGTCGGTGCAGAATATGTTGAAACGGTATTAGCGATAAGGGATATCAACTTCGAAGGTAACTTCTTCCGAGATCAAACTACTTAACATTATAGGATCTATCTATATTGCATCTATACCTAATCCTAACAAGCACGTTTATATGTTACAGATTTTCATTTCCTTTAATAAGTTTTATACTACATCCTGTCAATTCTGGTACTTCTCAAAATATATACAAAATTATATTTTTTACAGATTGAAACCTTTTTTATTTCAACTGAAACTGACCGATCAGCAACAGGACTAATGATTGTCTGTTAAATACAAATCACCTGTTTATAATTTTAGAAACACTTTATATCTATGTTATTTATTATTCTAATAACTTAAATTTGTCTCAAAATTATTTAATTTAAAGGTGCTGCTTTCATCTTGACTTAGAGATCTATATTGTATCATATAACTAAAAGTTGTAATAGCAGTGCAATTTCCTTTCTTGCATCTTTATTTTCAATCATGCATTGTATCATTAAGCCTATTTATTTCATAAATGTTTAATTTTAAAAGAAAATAAAAATATTTGGAAAGTAAAATATTAAAAAAATAAAAAGTCAAAAGATATAATAGGGATGAGATGATGTAATCATTTAGAAATTCTACACCAAAATGTCCCCCTCGGGACATTAACTATATAAAAGCGGATTAAGCTACATATTATCTTTAACCTTAGCTTAAGTAATATGTTTGTAAGATGTTCGATATCTGCACTTTTTTTTACAAAACTATTATAATTTACTTTATTTATTGAATTATCAAATATTACAATTAGTCAAAGTTTATTTCTTAGATTCTAAAATTTTCAACAAATTAATGAACTTAATTCAAAATATTAAGTTTGAGTTATTTAGTTAATATAAATGTCATGTAGGGTATTATTTATACAAATAATAAACTAATGCAACAGCCTTTCCTTCCTCAGATGTGTTATGAGTTATTATTATTTTTGTATTACAATAACTTAATTAAAAATATTGGAAATTATAATATTATTTTTTTTATTAATAATAATTTTAAAATTTTATTTAGATTTTAAATATGATAATAGTCGTAATCAAATGAAAAATGAATCAAACACTTTGCAATTTTTATAGTGTAATCATTGATATCACAGCAACATGCATGTTCGAAAATAGCACACAATACGAAACAATATTTATAATTTTAATCAGTTTGCAATATAAATTCATTAGAATTTCAAACAATACCAATCAAGTAAAAATTACGTTATCGATAAAATACCTTGATTCCGCGCTGCTATAAATACGATTCTGTATGAAATCGATTCATTAATAAACATGTTTAGATTCGCTGTGTTTGTTGCCCTCTTGGCCGGATGCTCTGGTTATATAATTTTTTAATATTACTTTTCATTAACTAATATCAATGATCTCGTTACAGCATCACCAAGGATTGTGAATGGAACTGATGCTAAAGAAGGAGAAATCCCTTACATCGTAAGTTTTTATTTAAATTTAATAAATTATAAATTTTTATTGGATCGAATTAAATTTATTCAAATTTATTTTAGATTTCGTTGAGACATGGCAGTTCTCACTCTTGTGGTGGATCTATTTTGGATGCCACTCACGTTCTGACCGCTTCCCATTGCGTGGATGGAAGGTAATTAAAGTTTAGAAGTAGTAAATATTTAAATAAAGAAAAATACTAAAAATTTTATTGAGTTAAATTCTAAAATGTGTATGTTACAGCACTGGAAACCCATCTGCCTTCAAAGTTCAATACGGTGTTTTGAAAATCGGTGGAAATCAAAATGTTGTAGGTGTGAAATCTATCGTTATGCATCCAGAATACAACCCATACAACAACTACGCAAATGATGTTGCCGTCATTACTGTAAGTTAATGTAATTTTATTATGATACAAGTTGTATTTAAATACGAATTACATATTTAGTTGGATGGTGAAATCGAGTTTGGAGACAATGTGAGGCCAACCATTCTCCCAGAACCATTCAGTGCTACCCCTGGAGACAAGACTGCTGTTCTCGCAGGTTGGGGATACCCATACGTAAGTATTATAGGTTGGATTTATAACCTTTACTAATTATATGTATCTTAACAGAGCGGAGGTAATGTCATGCAAAACTTGCAACGCGTGGACATCATCTGTTATACCGATGAGAACTGCGAAGTTGCCCACAAAGGAAGCACCGACAGGGAAGTCCATGTTTGCGCTGGAATTCCAGAAGGAGGCAAAGGACAATGCAGCGTATGTATTTTTATGAGAATTTATTTGAATGTTGCATTACATTAATTTATGATTTAGGGTGACTCTGGTGGCCCTTTGACCGTTGATGGTGTCCAAGTTGGAGTCGTTTCCTGGTCTGTCAAACCATGCACTGTTAAGGGATACCCAGGTGTCTTCGCCCGTGTAGCCAACTACGTCGATTGGATCAAGAAACAACTTTAAATATTTAGACAATAAATATGTGATAAAAACATAATATATACATTTTATTCTTTCTAAAAACTTGTATATTACCTACAAAAAACGTAAAAACGTTATTAGAAAAAAGTAAATAAATAAAGTAATTTTAGTTAGAAATTAATTGAATAGTTAAAAAAAGAATTCTTACTACAACGTAGTTTTCAACTACATCTAAATCCCTTACGGCATCTTTTCGTGGTGCATTGTTGTTAACATTAAGAAGGTCTCCGAGTTTGCTCTAATTACGGACAAAAACGTTTCCTTGTTCTTAATTAATATGCAAAACTACTTATGCTGCATGCATTTGGGAACTTCCAGTATTCTCTAAGTATTTTCTGAATTAACTTATCTCATTAAATTAATACATTCTTATATAACTATTGTATGAATATAATTTTTTCATGAAAATAATTTTATTTCATTTACAATAATGTTAATAATAAATGTATAATTATATAAATTAATTTAAGTAATTAATTTTATTTTCTATATTAATTAAATTGTTTAAGTTTGATTGTTATATTTTTTTTTATGAATATATGTATTTATTTTTAAATTTAATTTTATAGAACTTAAATTATTTAATTAATTTAAATTTGAGATTTGGCTTTAATTAGTGTAATTATATTTGATTAAAATACAATTATTTATGTTTATTATAAGTGAACATAATAATACATAATCAAGTATCTAACTTAATTAAATTACAAGAATAAATATAAAAAACTTTATGTATCTATTGATATAAATATATTTAAAAATGATATCAAATTTTAACGATTTTTGTATGATTAGATAATATTTTTTTACAATCATCGGATTGAACTATAGATTATTTATAATATATGTTTATGATTTTATTAAAGTTTCTTAAAGAATTGTATTGAACAAAAATAGTTTTTTTATTTAATTTATTATAAATAGGAATATCATATTTTTAAAACTTGCAGTAAACATTTTACATAATTACTTTCAAATTCTTGTTTTTGATAATTGAAATTATTCAATATTTTTTATTAATTATAAGCAACAATGGATTCAATTAATTATAAAGAAATATAGTTTTATTTTACATTAAAAATTATTACCAAGAAACAATAAATAAATTAAATTGATACCTTTCTCTAAATATAATCTATCTTAAATATTTTGAATTGAAGCATTTTTTGTAGACAAATTAAAAAATTATACTGGGAGGTGAATTATCAGTTATTGACTGGCCACTTTAAGGTTGTCGTGCGTCCATTTTAAGGAGACCCTCTTTATTTTGTTATATTTTTTAGAAATATTTTAAATTTGATTTCAATTAATAATAATTTATAACTAACTTTCTAAACAATGTAAGATAATTTTTAATTCTAAACTAAGCTAGACAAAAAATCTGTAGAAAGTAATATATAAAACAACAGTATTATATCAGTATATTTGCATATTATTAAAATTTCTATAAATTATAATATTTTTTCAATTCTTATTTCTCATGTAAAATGTGAATATATATCTAATATGTTGCAAATAAATTGACATCAAGGGATAGTTTTGTGGTACAGCAATAAAAGAGAAGACAGATAATTTTACAAATTATATTCTTCTTATTTTATTTCAAGATTTTACTTATTGCTAATTCCCAGATTAATATATATAAATATTGTTACAATTTGTTACAAATATATAAATATAAAAAGGGTTTATTTTGGGGCAATAAAAAATATCACGTAATTTTATTTATTAAATGTACCTGGTTTTATTGTAGGGTGATATAATTCATGTCCTTTAATTCCTGGAATTTCCTAATATTCCCTTCCAATTCATATATAAACCCTACAATTTTTGTAATGTACCAAGAAATTGAAATTGAAATGGATAACGTTAACGAATTTACTTTTTCATCAGGGGATTATATCGAACCTCAGGAAAATATATTTAATAAAAACGAAATTATTGAAATATTTGATGATGAAGACATTCCTACTGTAAATCACGAATCGCATTTAATTTAATAATTTTCCGATTGAAAATAAACATGAAATCTGCTTTTCATATACACCAATTTGTGAAAGAAAATCAGTTACATTACTTCAGAAGAAAATTGCACTAAAAAAGTCAATTGATTTGGCAGTAGAAACCAAGATGAAAATAGTTAACATTAAAGAAAAAATTACAGCGAAACAATCTAAAATAGAGAAACCCATACTATGGACCAACGTGAATTGAATCGCAGAAGATATTAAACATATGTATATTTTAAATTCCATTATTTTTACAAAAATATTTATATTTTTACATTTTCAGGTGGTCGATAAATCAATATTTTGTATATATATTTATGTTTTTATATAATAAATTTATTATTTTCAATATTTTGACATTTTTTATTTCTTAATTTCAATATATTTTTTCTTCAATATATTAGGATAATAATGAAAACCTCAACTTAATTTGCTCGTATCATAAGACTAATCGTGAGTCATTTAGTAATATGATTAGTTTAGTTACTAAATCAATTTTAAATGTAATAATATATAATATAGAGTAGAAAGACTTTTAGTCAATAGCCCTTTGTAATAGTTATGTTATAGATTATTGTTTCTATTAATGATGTTACATGAATTTGTTTAGTTTTCATTTGGTTGTGTAACTTTTACAATAAATATAATTATTTTTATAAAACATAATTCTTAGAAATATTTTTATAATGAAACTACATAAATAATTTAATATGAAATTTTATTACCATACAAAACAAGATTATTTCAAATAAAAAATGAAGTTCTACAAAATACGATTTTTATAATCTATTAAAAACCTTTATATGTCAGTATATTTGCACAATATCCATAAAATTTCTATAAATTTTAATATTTTGCGATTCTTATTTCTCATGTAAAATTTGAATGTCTTTCGAAGATGTTACAAATAAATTGATCACTCAAAAAGTTTTATGGTACTGCAATAAGATTTAACATAGGTAATTTTTGAAATTAAATTCTCATTACTTTATTACAAGATAATAATATTAATTATACTTATTAATATTTCTCAGATTAATATATAGAAATCTTGAAACAATTTGTTGCAAATATATAAATATGAAAAGGGTTTATTTTGGGGCAATGAAAAATATCAATGTACCTAGTTTTATTGCAGGGTGATATAATTCATGTCTTTTAATTCCTGGAATTCCCTAATTATCCCTCCCGATTCATATATAAACCCTACAATTTTTGCAATACATCATTAGTTCTTCAGTAGCTCTCAGTGAATAACAAGAGACAAATATTCAAACAAGAAATTGACATTGAAATGGATAACGTTGAGGAATTTACTTTTTCATCAGGGGATTATATCGTACCTCAGGAAAATATATTTAACAAGGACGAAGTTATTGAAATATTAGATGATGAGGACATTCCTTCTGTGAATCACGAATCGCGTTTTGATTTTTGTAAATCGATAGACAATGACGATCAATTTATGGAAATTAAGGATTGTGTGGAAAGTGTATTAAAAAGTGGTGTTAATAATAGGAAAAAAATAAACATAAGTTTCAAAAAAGTTGATAATAATTTTCCGATTGAAAATAAACAGGAAAATATCTGTTTTTCATATACACCAAATTGTGAAAGAAAATCAGTTACATTACTTCAGAAGAAAATTGCCCTCAAAAAGTCAATTGATTTGGCAGTAGAAACCAAGATGAAAATAGTTAACATTAAAGAAAAAATTGCAGCGAAACAATCTAAAATAGAGAAACCCATACTATGGACCAACGCGAATTTAAGAGAACCCAACACGCTTGAATGCAGGAAACCAGTGATACATTCCTGGAATAAAATTGATTATAGGAATAGTATCAAAAGGAAAGCAGACAGTAGTGTGGAAAAGGCAGTTACCAAAAAGACCAAAACAATATTATGGACAAACCAGGAAGAGGATTTGGTAGAGCCTAAGACGTTGGAAGAGGAATTAGCTAAAATAGACCGAATGCAAAATTATGTGAGGACACTGTATGATGTAGATAGCTATGAACATAGAAGGCCAGTGATGAAGTTGAATCGGAGAAGATATTAAACATATTGTAAATTCTTAAATGTTAATTTTGTATTATCAGATCAATTTGTATATATGTTATTTAGTATAATAAATTCACTTTTTATAAATAATTTATTTATTTTTATTTTAACATTTTATTTGCGATATTTTGACCAAATATCGGTTTTTTTCTCATTTTTATATTCTCAAAAAAAAACTCAGTATTTTAGAATTGAATAAAGTAAATTATGAACTATTCTAAAGCCGGGTTTAGTACATTAGCTGCCGCAGTAAATTTTAAATCACTCTAAATATTTTCAGTATTTTCAGTCCTTTTGTAGATTTGAGACCCCTTCATTTAATAAGGCGCGTGTCTCCTGTGATTGCAGTAAAATTCATATAACGTAAATGTTGACTAAATGCTAATAATAAATAGTTATAAATGATTAGAACTACTACTGAATATTCGTTTTCCGAAAATTAATTTGAGATGGAAAACTCCACAATACAATTAATATTTAAAGTTATATATGCTTAGTGTTGTTATTTTAATTTGTTTTGTCGTTAATTTGTTGTCTGGTTTGAATACAGTTTAATTGTGTAAAATATACTAATGAAACAAAACGATTATGGTTGTCAAAATTAATGACAGAATTAGTCTGGTCTTCTAAAATAATAAAGAAATTTTAAATTTATAAAAAAATAAAATTTATGTATAGATAAGAGAGTATTTCAATTTAAGGTAAATCACTTTTTTTTAATTAGAATTACTCACTTAAAGTCAAATATTTGTTAAGCATAAAAATTAACAAAATTATATTTTTTTTTTTATCTATAAATATTGCAGCAGAACCCTTCTATTAATTGTCTTAAATTTATTAATTATGAAATGCAAATAATATAGGAAATATTAGCACTAATAAAGTATTTTTTATCATTGATTCATTTGTTGTTTAATCCAATCAACGTAATTAGCGACGCGAGCAAAAACTCCTGGATAGCCTTTGATGGCACATGGTTTAACAGACCAAGAAACGACTCCAATTTGAACTCCATCAACGGTCAATGGACTTCCAGAGTCTCCCTAAAATATAAAGTAATAAATATTTAAAAACACAAACCTGCTTATCAAAAAGGAATCAAATACTCACACTGCATTGTCCTTTTCCGCCTTCAGGAACTCCGGCGCAGATATGGAATTGCTTATCGGTTTTTCCGTGGTGGGCTGCTTCGCAATCTTTATCCGAGTAGCACATAATATCAACACGCATCAACGAATCCGTATAAAATCCTTGACTCTGAAAATAGTTCAACATCTTCAATTATATCGGACATCACTGTTGTGTCTAATATTAATTATACAAATAACATTATATAACTCGAATAAAATTAATAAAAATTTCAATCTTAATTTACTTTAGGATGTATTATAAATAAATAAATAATTATTAAAATTACAATACAAAAATAAATATCTTAATTTAATTTTATAGGTCTGAGTTAATTTTGATTAATTAAATTTATATTATTACTTCAGTGGATTTTTTGTGGAAAGTCAAAGTAAATTGATAATTATACTATAGATCAATTATTAAACTGTAGAGCAGTGATTGTTTGCGGGGTGCCGCGTAATCGCTTTTAAAAAGGAAAGTTTTCCAATTTTTTCAAGAAAGTAAAAAATTTAGAAAAAATCTTATGTATTAAGGGCGCCGTGGAAAAAATCCGAATATTGAGGGAGCCGCAAACCGAAAAAGATTGGGAACCTCTGCTATAGAGATTAAAATAAATTTGCTTATTTTTTTATGTTTTTGTAGTATTAAAATACAAATATAACAAAACCTGGCATCTATTATGCATTTATATTTTTTCTATTTTATTTACTTTCTTGGTTGATAAACTATATAATACCATAATATTTTAGGTACATATATAATTAATAATACCCCGAAATTACGTGACAATTATTACATCAGTGTGCATATCTGCCAGTTTGTTTTTTGATTTCTTTGTAATTTAGATTATTTTTTTTAGCTTGAATAAGTTGTTTATAACTTCTTATATTTTATGGATTCGATATTATTATATTAATAAATGTAAATAAATGAAATCATTTTTTTTAGAATTCTTAACTAATTTTTAACATACCGATGTAATTCCCCAACCGGCCAAAACTGCATTTTGATTTCCTGGAGTGTTGCTGGACTGTTCTGGAAGGGTAACAGGTTGTGCGTTTTCGTCGAAAGGAATTTCTGACTTCAACTAGAAACAATATTAATTATTAAACATCTTATATAATATTTTATTGTATTATTCTTACGGTTAATACAGCAACGTCGTTGATATGATACTTTGTTGGATCGTAACTAGGGTGCATGGATATTTCTTCTACTCTGATTATGTGTTTTGAAGCACTGCTCAATCTTAGATCACCGTATTCGATGGAGAACACGCTTGGAGGACTATTTTACAAGTTTTACATGAAAATAAGTGATTTATATCTTATCAATAATATATTTACCGGCCATCAATGCAATGAGCTGCAGTCAAAATGTGTGTTGAATCTAAAATGGAGCCACCGCACGTATGTGTTCCGTAGAAACCAAGAGAAACCTGAATTGAAAGTTTAAGAAATAATTTTAATTAAAAATAATTAATATTAAATTAATTGAAACATACAAAATACATGGGATAGGATTTTTGGGAAGACTATACATGTTTGCAGATGTAATCATATAAGGACAAGACAAGCATAAATATTTAAATAATTAAATTACAGCAGTGATTTGACGATAATTTGCTAACTATAAACAAAAAGAATATGCACTATATACAACAAAATACAACAAAAAATATTTAAAAAACGAAAAATAAAAATATAAAACATTAAGTTGAATAAGAACAATAATTGGGACTTAAAATAAACTAATACATAAATATACTTGTTCATTAAAATATTTCAGAACAGAACTGTTAGTGAAGGGTTTTATAAACTTTAAGAAAAAAATATTGGCGTTTCTTATTGTTTTAATTTATATATTTTGTTTTTTTTTTACAAAAATGTTCATAACATAAACAGATTGAAATCCTCTACTATATAAGGATTTGTTTAGTTACAGCTAATTTTTCGTGACGATTTTTTAAATGTTTTAGAACTGCTGTGATTAATCGCAACGCAAACAAGTTTCATTCTAGTAAAATTGTATTTACTTTTTTTGTACAAAAAATTTAAATTAAAATATTACTACAAGATTTTGTGGGTAATATTAAGATTTACTTTAAGTTGCTCTGCTTATTCTGTATAGATAGAGTAATTATAAATTTTAGTTTAGTTTGAATAAATTTATTACATTTATTTTATAGTTTCAATAAATTTTGTGGTTGTTTTATGTATTTATTTATTTGTATTCCAATTATAAATATTAAATATTAAATATTATATAAAGGTTTTAAATATGCAATAATTTGGATTTTATCAATATTTATTCTTATGTGAAAAATGGTTTAACTTTTGTAACCGAGGTTTATCTTCATTAAAAAAAATAATTTTATTAGAGAAATAATAGTTATTTTTTTTGTAACCAACATGTAAATAAATTGATATATGCTGAATTCATTGTTTGATGTAAAAAAGTACAAAAAATACAATATTTGCAAAGGAATGCAGCAATAAAATCAAAGCGGATCTCAAATTTCTCAGAAACTGCAAACCATGAATGAAATGTAGTAAAAATTGTAAAAATGAAGTGTAGAAAATTCCAGTCTGGTGTTAGACGATACATTTTTTAAATTTAAAATAACATCAATACGGAACAAATAGTTCATAGAATTTTTCTTCTTGTAAATTAATATTTTTGATACAAATTGTGTATTGCAATTGTACAAATATTTTTTCAAGAAAAATGTTCATATATCAATTTTTATTTTCTTCATAGTGATATAAAAAATTATTAAATACCGAAAAAAATGATTATAATATCATCTCGATATAAAATGGAAAGTTGCTTAACTCTGAAAGTTAGCGAAAAGCGAATCTCTAGATAAATGGGTTCCCAATTTTAAAGTAGAAATGAATTGGCAAACAATTAACGAAATATTAGAATCTATTGAATCTATTAAATATAAAGATTAAGAGCTATAATCGAATAAAAAGATTATACTATTTTATTAAATAATGGAAGTGGTAGAATAATATATTATTTTGAAAAGTACTTACAATATATGGAATTTCACCAGGTTGCGCAAAAGTTCCATTTACGATTCTTGTAGGAGATGCTTAAAATTAGAAATTATACAAATTTAATAAAAATATAGAAACAAAAATATATTTATTTACAAATAATTTATAATTGTTTATTTATTTAAATAAATTACAGTTATGACCAAAGTCCTATCGACTAAGGTGTTTTCGCCTAATTATTAAATAATTATTATTATTTTATTACCTGTGCATCCAGCAAGCAAAATACAGAACGCGATTATTTGAAACATTTTTTTACTATATAGTTATTCAGCTTTTGTTCCTTATATATAGATAAAAAATCATTGAATTTTTTATCGGTGCTCAAGATAAGCTTATACTAATCGAACACTATTTAACTATCTAAGAAATACTGATTTAATTGTTTCAAAACTATAATAAAAAATTGGAAAGCAAGAATTTGGTTTACTAAAAAAAATATAAGTAGCTTTTAGCTAAATTAAAAATTGTTTATCTATGATAAACTTGATTTTTTTTAAATTGACAAACTATAGTTTTATCGATAAAGTTATGAAATAATTTAGTCATAAATATTTCTTATTGTTTCAATAGATTTACGTCCAAAAAAGATGTAATAATCATTAATGAATAATTACAAAAAATAATGTAAAAATACAGAATAAGACTATTGAAAATTGTAATAATTATTAAATATTTATATTATATATTTTCTTTATTTATATATCTCATATTAGTAATGTGTAAGGTGATTCTTCTAACACATTTGGATAGGAATATTTGGACTTTTTTAATGTTTTGTGAACTAGTTGTTTCCCACAATTTAATCTCCATTGTTCTTGCGTTGCCTAAATATAGTCTTTACTAGTTAGTATTTGCTGCAGATGTATACCAAAATTATATACATGAAGTTTTGTTTTAACAGAGTGATGGCCAAACTTTTCAGCTGGTGTATCAAAATTTTAAAAATACTACATTTGCTTGAGTGTCGTGTCACTATTAATAATTTTGGGAAGTGGTGTGATTACCAAAACTTTTTTATATTCACACAAAATGGTTAGGCATGTCACTAAGGTGAAGAAAACATGCACCGATTTTTACCTGTTTATACCAATTCGCTATTACTTAAATCACATCTCAAGTAAATTATTAATATGTTGAGATGAAAATATGCGACTTTTATTTAATTCCATCATTGCGGTATTGTCAGAAAATGTTACTATATTTTTATTCTTTGCCATTAATAATATATATCTGCAGAAAAAAACAGTTATAAAATTGGACTCAGAACTCACGATCTGAAAGTATTCAGCAAAGTTTGTATTTCCTCAAATTTAATATAATACATTTTGTCATTAATACTTTATATCATTTAGATAGGAATTTAAGATTTTATAGAAATTATGCGGAAGATTCGTTTATAGCTTATAAAACAAACCTATACATCCTGTAAAATATAAAGTAAGTATAATTTTATTTACAAACCATTCAAAGTATACAATAAGAAAATTTTATCGCGATTGACACTGAATTGGATGCTTCCCATTATCAAATTACTTAAGTAATTTCCACAGTGGTTTCATTATTACTTTGTATATCAGTAGCTTATTCGTCACTAATAATTCCGGCCTTAAGAGGGTAAAGGTCAGAATTATCATTAGCCTGAATGTGGTCTTTCTAGGTATGCTTCCTGTCAAGACGACCCAAAGCATACCCTCTTTAGATGCAACCGGTGGGTAACATTAAAGCACGCGGCGGAGGCAGAGCTGGGCGTGCCACTAGAGCCGGAAAACATAGTGCAAGTGATGCTGGAAAGCCAAAGACAGTGGAACATAGTGGCTGGATACGTGGAAATAGTTATGTCCACAAAAGAGAAGTATGAAAGGCAGTCAAGTGAGTAAACCCAGAAGAAACAGCTGAGCAAGTGCGGAACAATAGCACGACGAAAGGCCAGCATGTGCAGAAAGCAAATGGATAACTCCGGGTCCTGCATATGTGGCCGAGGGGAGGTGGTTTTAGTGTGTAAGAATCACACAGTACCACGACTCCGTTCCAGTCGTGGTCCCTTTTGAAGGTTTCCACTCCTCCACAAAAAAAGGTATGCTTCCTGTCGAGAAGTATACCTAAGTATTTTACTTTTGTTGATTTGGTCAGATCTTGGCTATTAATTCTTACTGCTGGGCAGAAGTCTTTATTTAGTGTGAAATTAATATGCACAGATTTCAATTCGTTAACTAATATTCTCCACTTTTTAAGCCATTTCTGTATTATGTTTAAATATTCCTGCATATATTCAGATGCTACAGCCAGATTCTCATCTGATACTAAGATTTCTGTATCAGCGAATATTACAATCGTGGTATTGCTAGTTTTAGAAATGTCTGCCGTTTATAAATCGCTGTATTCGTCTTCAAGTTTTATCTGGAAAATTATATTCTCCAGATGTGATTTTATTATTTTATAGTAGCTATATGACAAGTTATAAATTTTGTGCAATAGTCCAAGGTGTCAAGAATCTTGGTATTCCATTTACTTGCTCAATTATTCCGTGATTACAACGATAACTAGTGATGGTCTGGTATCAGTTTATTCAAAGCAATTATAGGTTGCAATCGGTTATCAAGAAGTTTTTCAAATACTTTTCATTTGAATTTTCAATTTATTTGAAGTATTTTCAATAATTTTTTGGTGTCTTTGGTTTTCTGTGATTACTTATATTTGAAGTAATTTCCTTTAGACATATTGGTTTGATTGGCATAGACATTTAGAAATAGAGAAGATAAATTTGCTTTAATTTCCTTGAAGAAGTTCCGCTTGTACTTGAGCTGGGTGCAGTTTAAAAATATTTCTAAAATGATCTACAAATATTTACATTTTATCTAGTGATGTACTTATTCTAATATATTCTTTTCTGTGGTTGTTTCAGATTTTTATGTCAACATATTCATATTAAATATGACGACATTTTTCATGTACATTTACAAAATTTGTTACGAATCTCTAAAAAACTGATGCCGTCGCTTTCTAAATTTTTCAAATTTAACTCAAATGTTCAAAAATATGCCCAACATTATTTTCAATCTACCAATTCAATAGCAAATATGTAGAACTAATAGAAAATCGATTAGTAATTAGAAACACTGTACTATTATTTATTTATTTTTATAATTTATATGAACAAATTCTTTAAGAAAAATAAACGCAATTAAGTCGAAATATTTAACAATTATTATATACATTCTGCGGCAAGAATATCATAATTTCCTTTATTGTATCATTTGATCTTTGATCCAATCGACGTAATTGGCGACTCGAGCAAAAATTTCTGGATATCCTTTCGTAGCGCAAGGCATGAAAGACCAGGAAACGACCCCAATTTGAACTCCATCAATAGTCAATGGACCTCCAGAATCACCCTAAATGCAATAGGAAATCAACTATTGAAGTACAAAAAATAACTCAAATGCTCACACTGCACTGTCCTTTTCCTCCTCCTGGTACACCGGCGCAGATATGGTATTCCCTGTTGATATTGCGGATGATGGCAGCTTCGCAATTTTCATCCGTGTAACATATGATGTCAACACGTTGCAAAGTTTCCGCAGGGGCTCCTTGGGCCTAAAAATAATTACACATGTTTAATAATTCTGATAATTATTAATAAAATTCATGTATCTTTTCTATCATAAGACATACTTTTCACTTAGGAAAACGACATTGAATTCGGAAATTCGGGAGAAAAAAATATTTGGGAGAAACATAAAACATTGGCAAAATATTGAGAAATCTCTCGAGGAAGTATAGGATGGTCATGTGTTCATACCGAGGTTGTATGGGGGAAATACAAAAAAATAAACATAAACTCAATACAAAGTGAACAAATAATAAAAAATAATGTTCATAGGTGGATTGAACGAGTGTGTGCTTAATATATGTGCAGAATTCAATGTTCGTACTTTGAATAATCCATAAAACAATAAAAACTCAACTGGATTTCCATAAAAACAATGACAACTATACTCACCACATAAGAATTTTTTCTTAATAATATTACGTGCATTGAATTTTAAAATGCAATAAAATTCCAGATAATACATAAAAAGAAATGAAGACGTAAAAACTAGATGATCATAGTTTCAATGTTTACAAACTAAAACCAAAATAAACTAGATTTGTAATCATTTTTAAAAAACAAAATATATTTTTTTATGTCATATTTAAATAATTTTAAAAAATGTTTTGGTATTTTAGTGTTAATAATTGCTACAATACTAAATTATAGTTAGTTACAATCAATTTGTACAAAGTATTCAAATTTCTCCAATAATTTTTTTTCAATTTTTCAGTTAGTATTTTTTAACATAAATTAGTAATACTTTAATAATTATTCATTAATTTGTATATTACATACCGATTTAAGTCCCCAACCTGCCAAAACTGCTTTTTGATTTCCTGGAGTGTCGCTGGACTGTTCAGGCAGTAAAACAGGCTGAGTATATTCGTCAAAAGGGATTTCGGATTCCAACTAAAATCCATAAATATTATTAAACTTTATTGAAACTTTTATTTATAACATATACTTACAGTTAATACAGCAATATCGTTATAAAACTTGTATGGATCATAATCAGGATGAATGCGAATCTTCTGAACTTTAATAATGTGCTTAGATGAACTGATCAATTTTAGATCACCATAATGGATCGTGAATCCATTTGGAGGACTAACACACAAGTTTAACATTAAATTAATTGAACTATATACACATTTTAGTTGATTAAATACCTAGATTCAACACAATGGGCCGCTGTCAAAATGTGAGTGGAATCCAAAATTGAGGCACCGCAAAAATGTGATCCATATAAACCAAGTGAAACCTAATTTTAAAATTTATTATAATTTATTTATTATTAATAATTTAAGTTATTTTACAGTTTTACCTTAATTAGAAGTTACAGAATAAACTATATTAAATATAAATTTGCATTTAGATCAAAGGTCTATCGACAACAATTTAGTTAAATTGAAATAAACAAAATTTGTTGAATAATCGTGAATATGCAATTTTTTTGTATACTGTTCATCGATAAACGCTGATTCGATATAACGCGAAGTATATCAATCCTAAAATACTTTATATTAACTGATTTACTATATGTTAATATGACTTCTTTTAACGCTTTTCGTGTTATAACGTCTTATAAGTGTTGCACAATATTTGTAGAAAACAATAAATTATATAAATAAAAATAAATAAATATACAAAGGGCTAATGACCATAAAGATTACGGCTTTAAAAATTAACAATTATTGAAAGTTGATTCGTACTTTGTACAGAAAAAAAACTAGTTAATTTCATTCAAACATTCTAACTTCATTCATAATGATTTTTTTCGAATTAATTCCTATTTATTTTCTTTATATGTAATTATCAACATTTACTTACAATGTATGGAATTTCACCTGGTTGAGCTTGAGTTCCATTTACAATTTTTTGACCATTTGGAGATGCTTGAAATTATAATAGAAATTACATAAAATTAAATTCGATTAATTAATATACATTCGTTCGTAAAAATGAAATTATTCAACTAGAAAAATTATTTTATAAAGATTACTTTGCCATAATCTTTGTATTGCTTATTTGTATGTTAATTGATATAAATTATATAACATTAAAATCTATTTCAATTCAAATCAAATCAATTATTTATTGAATATACTAGTGTCTATCGAATAAACCTTTTATATAATTATTAATTGATTTTTTTTTTATATTTATTTATATTTGAATTTTATAATAAAATTATGTATATATTTATTACCTGAGCATCCAACAAGTAGGACACAAAAGACAATTAATCGAAACATTTTTTTATTATGTAACACATCAGATTTCCTCACGTATATAGATGAGCTCTCAATGGAAACATTATCGGTGATGAGATAAGAGACATGTTTTAATTATCTAATCGAGAAATACTGATTTAATTGTTTTAAATATCGTGATAAATAATCAAAATAAATACTTTTACTAATTAAACTGAAAATCAATAGATAATTGATGACAAGATTCTAAAAAAAAACATTGAAATTTATATCGTTAGACAGAAATATTATGTAATTTTATGAATGAATATTTATGATACTATATACTTTCACCAGTTTTGTATCAAAATTAAAAACTTGATTTATTTATAATCGATTGGAAAATTAGTTAAATTATATATTATTACATTAGAATTTCTGTTTTTAATCAAATCAATATTAACTTATAGTTTTAATAAGTTATAATTGACTACAAGATTAAAAAAAAATCTTGAATGTTATATCTTTCAACTGAAATATTATGAAAATTTATAATTGAGAAAATATATGGAGAATCGAATGAATATTAATCATACTATACTTTCACCAGCTTTGTATTTTAGTCTCCAAAATTAATAACTTGCCTTAAAAATATAATTTATTGGCAAATTAGTAATTATTTATAAAATTATATATTATTAAATTAAAATTTCTATTTTTAATCAAATCAATATTAACTTTCGTATTTTAAAATGTAAAATTATATACTTCTCATGATTCTATAATTTAATCTTTATTTCTGAAAATTAAAATATTTTAAGTTTTTGTTGGATAATAATTTCCTTTGCCCTATTAAAAAAAATATTTAATGTTATTTTAAGATCAGGATATTTTCAATCTAACTGGAAGGTTGCACAAATCATAGTCATCCCAAAACTTTGTAGAATTTTTGAGGAAGCAACTTCATATAAACCAATTAACTTGTTACCAGTAATGTCAAAATTATTAGCAAATCTGTTTGAAAGGATACGACAAATCTTGTCCGAAAAAAACATAATCCTAAATCATCAGTTCGGTTTTAATACATAGAGAAAGCAGTAAATCTCTGGAAGAGAAAACATAATGCACTGCAACCATTCCAAACATTACTCAGGCATTTGATAAAGTATGGCATAGAGGATTATACTTATTCAACTGATTTACCATATTATGACCTACCAAGAACTTCACAAACAGCAGTTGCAACTATAGAACTTTAAAATAACTTTAATCACAGTAAAAATTGCTAAAAAAAATTGGGTACAAAATCTAAAAAAAAAATAAGTTTAGTCATGTTAGATTCACCTCAAATCTCAAATCAGTCATTTCAAACAACAAAATTATTCCAGAAGATGATGACGCTAAATACTCTCCATATTTAATGGGCAATACCAAAACAGATTGGAAAATTATCACAAGATATTAGCCATAAATTTTCTTGACACCAATGAAATCTCCCATAATCTAAAAAGGAATAATACATTTTAGACTCTAAATAGAATAATATTTAATTTTATACTAACTAATAATATAACAATATTGATTTCTTTCAGTTCAAAAGATTTTACTTATTTAACTGATTTTCCCATATTAAATACTTTATACTTAAGACCTACCAAGAACTTTACAAACTGCAGTTGCAACTGTAGATCTTTAAAATTACTCGATAAAATTGGAAAATGGTTTATAAATTGCCTACAAAATCTAAAAAAATAAGTTTAATCATGTTTAGAGTAAGAACCTGCGAATCAGTCACCTTAAACAACAAAATTATTTCAGAAGATAATGACGCTAAATACTCTCCATATTTCATGGGCGATACCCAAACAGATTGGAAAATTAGATATTAGCCATAAATTTTCTTAACACCAATGAAACCTCTCATAAATTAAAAAAGAATAATACATTTGACCTGCCATTTAGATTCTAAATAGAATAATATTTAATTTTTTATAATTTTTTTAATGAAATAAGAATAATTTCATTAAAAAAATTATAAAAAATCTGTCAGTCTGTATTTATTTTCTTTCCTGTTATGTCAAAACTATTTACTAGTTACTTAAAATTGGAATTGCTTATAATTAAGTAAAATAGGCTTAATTTAAATTCATAATAATTTTAAACAAAATAATAATATAATCATATTTTAATTGTGGAAATACAATCATTAATGTTATTCAAAAATTATTACAGGAAACTTTATAGTTGTAACTTCTATTTAAGATCGATTATCTATTAGAAGTTCAGCATAAATCCAGAGATGTCACTGGCTGTGTGCGATGCTGGACGAGCCGGGATGAAAATCAATGCAGGTCATTCACACCCTTCAGCTTCATTTACTTTGGCTCGCAAAAGTGCTTGCTTTTGCAAGTTTCACGCTTTGAAAATTCCAACATATCTCGCCTATTGAATCTGACACACAGCCCTTCCACTTCTTTCACACAAACATTCGCCGCCCTTTAATTATTAAACGAATTATTTTCCAAATTATTTTTTTTATAAACGTAAAGAGAAATTCCCATTTTTTTTTTCTACCTCTGTTTTTTTTCTTCTCTGCTCTTTTTCTGTTTATAGAAACTGCAAAACCGGAAATTTATATGTGGTTATGAGGCGGAAAATAAATAGAAAAAAGAACCGAGCAAAAAAATGTGTGGGTGCAAAGAAAAAAACTTTATAAAATTCTCGGCTGTGAGGTAAAAGTAATTATAGCAATTAAAGTTTCTTAGCCGACATTAATGAAATACGTGGTTGGAATTGGTTTTACAGAATAAACGCGCCTCATTCACCACGTTTAGAACGGTCTTAATAATGAACAGACAGGATTAAGCCATTCAACAAACATAACGAATGGGCTTATTGAGTATTGACCTTTTCGCACATGCATTAAATGAAGTATTAATAAAAAAAAAAGATTACAGGGTACGCGTTAAAATGTGAATGCGAAGGTAAAGCATCATAAAGCTATTATATGGGTCATAAAATGTACTGGAACTTGCGTCAAATGAGCTTCTGTGCGGATGCTGTAGTAAAACACTTGTATGGAAAAACGAAACTTTAAAAATTAAAATGAACTCTCGTGCACGGATCTCCGGGGATTTCGATATGCCAATTCGTAATATCGATTCGTTAGGAACAAATTGTTCACCTTACATACACTATTGCGCATTAAATTACTAGAATTATTACATTGTACAAAGAAAAAGTATATACCAATAATTTTACATTATTTTATTATCTAATATGTATATTTTATTGATAATTACAAAATTAACAATATTATATATTTTTTCAGAGAAATTTATTTTTAATCAAACATTTTTATTATTATTTCTTGAACCAATCGAGATTTTAAAATTCTACATATGCCATAATGTTAGTTTTACTCATAGAAGTATTTATTTAAAGTTTCATCGAAATCGCTTCACGCATTCAAAAGATATAATTAATTCCTGAACGATAAATTAAATAAGTCTCTAAACGAACGTTTCAGCTCTAAATAAACGGAATTTGCACACATATTTATGCGCTGTAACTACAGTTATTCTGATCCGATTTTAAAAAACGAATATTCATATTAAAGTTTAGCGTCTATAAAGCTACATGGTGAACTCAGATTATTTTTAAAATCATCCCCTATGAAGAAAATATATGATATTTAATGAAGACATTTTATTATTTTTAATTATTATTTCTTGAACCAATCGAGATTTTAAAATTCTACATGTGCCGTAATATTAGTTTTACACATAGAAGTATCCATTTAAAGTTTTATCGAAATCGCTTCACGCAATCAATAGATAGAAATAATTTCTGAATGTTTTAACTCTAAATAAACGCCATTTGTACACATATTTTGGTGCTGTAACTAATGTTCTACTGACCCGATTTTAAATACGAGTATTCATATTAATTCTGAGCGGCTAGTAAGTTATATGCTGAACTCAGATTATTTTTGAAATCATCCCCTGTGAAGAAAATATTTGATTTTTAATGAAGAAATTTTATTATTTTTAATTATTATTTCAAGAACTAAGCGAGATTTTAAAATTCTTTATTCTTTATGCTTTTCAACTCTGTATTTTTGTGTTTGATTTATTAACAATGATTATTTTGATGTGATTGTAGTCATCCTTGGTAGTTTTCATTAAAGTTTGTAATTATAGATTTAATTATTTCCATTTATAAGTCACTCTGTATAAAGCAATTTTAGACATATCAGAGTGCATCGGTAATTATATACAATGTTTATGATTGGAATAGAAATAATTTTTCAATGTTGGAGGTACTTGCTGAAGAATCCCACAATTATATTTTATATATGACCAGATTGAGTCATTGGTTAAACTATCAATAGCACTAATTTTCTTTCATAGACCAAGTACCGTTTGCAGAATTTTAGACCTAATTATTTTCTCTTTATCTTTATGTTTTATATGTTTCTTCCAAGCAAATCCTCTGTCCAAATATACAAGATATTTTACATGCGGCAGTACTTTGTGGTTTAAAGTTACAGGTGGACATGTTTCCTTATAAATTTTGGATTACTATCAGATGACATTAATGTTATAATAACTATGAATATAGCAACACTTAATTTATTAGGTGTTGGGAGATCTAATGTAAAAACAATACCTTGTGGAACCCCTAACTGGAAATAGTTTTTCTTGCAACTTTTTCAATTATTTAAGATTTTATCATTTGGAAGAATCTTTTTAATTTTATATAGCACTTATTTAAAGCCCGCGAGATATTCAAAAACGCTGCAGATGAGTATTTTTTTTAATTCGATAGTAATTACTTTAGCAACTCGGAAAACTTGTCTACAAAAATGTTGTATTAACTATGAATGTAACAACAGTTATTTTATTAAGTGTTGGGAGATCTGATGTAAAAATAAGATATAGGACGAAGTACACCTCCTAACTGGAAATAGTTTTTTTTACAACTTTATACATTATTTAAGATTTTATCATTTGGATGAAAGTTTATGGATGAATCTTCTTAATTCTATATAGAACTTGCTATAACTTATTAAAAGCCTCCGAGATATTACAAAATGCCGTAGACAAGTATTATTTTTTCTTTAATTCGATAATAATTACTTTAGCAACTCTGTGAACTTGTTTATAAATATGTTGTATTAACTATGAATGTAACAACAGTTATTTTATTAAGTGTTGGGAGATCTGATGTAAAAGTAAGATATAGGATAGACACGAGTACACTTCCTACATTACACTTCCTACATTATTTAAAATTTTATTATTTGGAACAAAGTTTAAGGAAGAATCTTCAACTCGGTGAACTTGTCTATTAAAATGTTTACAATAATTGCTGATTTTTGTAACTTTATTATTTTCATCATACCACTTTTAAAACAAATTTAACAAAAAAATAATCTTGAAGGAGTTTTTCAACATGCTGCAGGAAATAAATAAAATAAACTGTGTGATTAGTAAATATTGCCAATTAGTATTGAAAAAAATGTATATTTGTCAATAGTATTGGAAGCTTCCAATGTAAACAAATCTCTTTCTCTTTATACTAGATAATTGAATGTGAAATGATACAATCGAGGAAGTGTTTACAAATGAAATTACAAATTTGTCATGGGATAAAAATTTTGCAATAATAATTAGAATTATTTGAACAGATAAACAACCAGATAACGAATATATTCATATAATAATAATTATAGATATATAAATTATATAACTGCTACAAAGGACTACTTAGCAAAGATCTATCTGCCCAAATTATAGGTTGTACGTAAAAGGAACTAATTCCTCCAACTAATAAATACATTTAATATATTTTTCATTATTTTTCCGTTTAAACGTTATAAATTATCACATATACCCAATTTCTCCGAGTTATTAACTACTTGAGACTTGATGCACATTATTATGTTTACTAATTTATTATTTCAATATACGACTTTATAAATAAAATTATTGAAACTGTTAAAATTTGTATATATTTTTTAATCTATTAGATTTTTTTTAAATAAAGAAATATAGCCATACCTTGCATAGTACAGATTCGATCAATCCGGATTCACAAAATTATTTGTTAATTCAAAATTGATTTTTATCTGTTATAAATTATTGTTTCAAACTGTTTAGGATTCTGGCAGGATTGATGACCCGCGCTATGCCAGATATTGCATCAAAGAAATTGTGGTTTGTTTGTTGATAGACAAGCGAACAATTTTATATTTTATAGATATATTAAAAATAATTATATTTAGAATTACGAACAGTATTTTACGTTAAAAATATTTTTTACATGTTTCATTTCCTGAAAAGATTCCTACTCCTATTTTTCATCTAATGCTATGATTACAAAATAGTGTAACTAGTTATATCCGAGGACAGTGTGAGATAAGTCCTGTTTTTATCACTTTTGCTTTCGAAACTTCTTATACTGCTGTGTAATGCCTAAAGACCAAGTGAATGTTTAGGGTCTAATAATTAAAATATTGTAGTTAAGAATGATCAATATCTTCATTATTCCCAAGATGTTCTACTAAATCTATCCATTTGCTATACTTAGTGCAGAGATATAAAATAAAGAGTTAAGTTGAATAAAATATGAAAAATATTATCCTGAAAAAGGCTATACAAGTCTATAGTAGAATTTAATTAATTTATCCACTGTGACAACTTATTTTTACACTTATTTTTTTTTTCAAATTATTATTTGAGTTATGAAACATTTAATATTATAGTGAATTCTAATGAAGAGGGTTATAATTTTATGGAACTGGCAGCCAATATAAATAAATCTAGTTGGTAAAAGTTGCCTTTCCAAGACTAATTATAACTTTTATTTAAGTACAAAAATAATCAATTTATAGTAATTACACATAAACGTTTGTGTGTATTTTAATATTGTAGATGCTGAATAAATTAAAAAAGTAAATCACTTCTTTATATTTCAATGATGAACTGTTTGAAATACACTCTACTAGAAGTATGTACATACTACGAAATCTCAAGGGTGGTAGAGGTTACGATAACTTAATTACATAAGAAGCGCTTTGATCAGCGAACTTAGAATTTTCATCGGAAATAGATTCGACTGATTTCCTGTTTAACCTTCCACTTTAATGAGGAAACTTCGTGTACAAACAAGATTCATCCAAAAATTGTATAATCATTGCAGGATCCATGTAGTCAAAATAAAAAGAATAATGTATTTATTTAATTTTTCTACATTGAATGAAAGCTCATTAAAAAATACTTTTTTTTATCGTCGAGACTCATTCACTTTGGTACCAAATTGGAAACTTTAATGCGTGGTATCTTTTCATATGGGCATAAAATAATTATTCGCAAACTTTTCTCTGGAGTGAATGGGCGGAAAATGGGGAACGACTAGGATTGAAATATATATCGACGTTAAAACTAGAGTTTAAGTGTGTTTGAAAATGCGGCGAGACAGTGGGAAGGAATGGCAACCTCTTGCCAATGTCGGCAGTCTTGGTTTGGCTTGGCGTAGCTCAGTTTGGTAGCTTGCAGGGGTATCGGAGTTGCCTGCCCAGCTGCGACGATAATTTCAGAATTACCTCATTACAATGCTATCGGAAATCCATTAGTTGCGAAGCTGGAGGCTGTTATTTTCCTATTAGTAAACTATTAAATCACACGCTCGCTTTCATTTACTGTTTCTAATTGGACCTAATGCATTCATTTTTTAATTTACATCTGCAATTACTTCTTATTTGATAATTTACCGGAAATTTCCGGGATTTAATAATAAAATTTCCTTATAAAAAAATCAATCAATCGGGGAAAGTAACCTACTAAAAAATAATCCACTTAAAAAAAAATTATGTAACAATAATAATAATTAATATTATTACACAAATATCCATATAAAATTGGTTATAAAAATGAATACATTCTAATAATATTTATTATTATGCAATTTCAAACTTAATATAAATTTTGTAAAATTACATGTGTAAAATATTCAATTATTTCAACAACAAATAAGTATAAAACATTTATTGCAAGAAGACATAACTTAAACTTTATATGTTTTATAATTTAACATAATGAATTGTATGAATTTTACAATTAAATATGTTTAGAATTAGAGAAAAAATCTGGGATAATGAAGCTTGACTTTTTAACTGATTTTACGGTAAAACTGAAGAATCTATATTTATAATTACATGGTAAAAAACATATTGATTCTAGAATTACATTAAATGTCAAATCTAAATTAACGGACTGGAAATCGCTTATAAAATACTCACATTTAAGATATTTAAAAATAATTACGTTACAAATGTTTTAAATATTTTGAATTGCAATATTAAATTAATTATCAATTTTAAGATTTTTTTTTTTTTCAATTACAATTTGAATTTATTAAAAAATGTATGTAGAATTCATATTTTTATGTTTACCGCTTCCTCCTCTTCATTCCATAGTGACTAGGAAACTCCAGCATTTCTGAAATATGATCTCCAATACCTGATCTGCAGTATATGAATCTCTTGATCCACAACACAATTTATTTTATTTTAAATATTTACAAATGTTATTATTAAAAACTATATAAATTTTAAAATATCATTTTTAATATCTAGTAGAATTTACCGGGAATTTTCCCATCTACGTATTTTTGGAAATGAAAAAATAAAAAAAACAAAATCAATTCAGTGATTGCAAATGTGGAATAAATTTTTAATATTCCACAAGATAATATAATTATAAATATAATATAATCGAATAATTCAGATTACATTATTTATTCTTATTTCAACGTTAAAATTTTATTTTCATATTTTTTGTGCATTGCATTATATTTATTTAAACACTATTATCTCTGTTTTATTTTAGTGTAAAGGTTCAATAGAAGTAAATAAATTTTATATTTATTATTAATTTTGTAGTTAAGTATTAGTAGAAATATTTTAACTAAATTTTTGTATACATGGTTTGTTTTATTTTCATATTTTTTATTCATTGTATAATATTTATTTAAACACTATTTTCTGTGTTTTATTTTAGAGTAAAGTTTATGGAGAAGTAAGTTTAGAATTCATTTTTAATTTTGTAGTATTAGTAGAAATATTTTAACTAAATTTAAGCAAGGCGTAAACCTGAAATTGTGCAAGTAAGTTATTATATTATCAGAAAAGATTATCTCACGTCATGAACAAAGAAATGCAATTACAATTTTTTGTTGTGTTTTCTTTTTCAATCCAATCTGCATATAAATATTATTTCTCAAACAATAGCAATTTTAAATTACTTATTTTCTACATCGCTTCCCGGGAATTTCCGGGATTTACATTTTAAATTAATTGTGAATTTACTGTTTAATACATTTAGTGTTGTTTGTTAGGATTTACACTAATAATAATTTGAAATGAAAATCAAAATTATGTGTCAGTTCCATATGCATAGAAATATTATTTCCCAGCCATTAGCAATTTTAATTTACTAATTTTCTACATGATTAATTTTTTCTTACTTCATATTATTTTATCGCTTCCCGGATTTACGGGAAATACGTTTTAAATTAATTGTGTATTTTCTATTTATAATAATACATTTAGTGTTGTTTGTTACGTTTTGCACTAATATTAATTTGAAATGAAAACCAAAATTATGTGTCAGTTCCATATGCATATAAATATTATTTCCCAGCCATTAGCAATTTTAATTTACTAATTTTCTACATGATTATTTTTTTCTTACTTTATATTATTTTATCACTTCCCGGGATTTACGGGAAATACATTTTAAATGAATTGTGTATTTACTATTTATAATAATAAATTTAGTGATTTTTGTTACGTTTTGCACTAATAATAATTTAAAATGAAAACCAAAATTATGTGTCAGTTCCATATGCATATACATATTATTTCCCAGCCATTAGCAATTTTAATTTACTTATTTTCTACATGCTTAATTATTTCTTACTTCATATTATTTTATCACTTCCCGGGAATTTCCGGTATTTACGGGAAATACATTTTAAAATAATTATGCATTTACTGTTTATAATAATACATTTAGTGATGTTTGTTACGTTTTGCACTAATATTAATTTGAAATGAAAACCAAAATTATGTGTCAGTTCCATTTGCATATAAATATTATTTCCCATTGTAATTTACTTATTTTCTACATGCTTAATTATTTCTTACTTTATATTATTTCGGGAAATTCCGGGATTTACGGGAAATACATTTTAAATGAATTGTGTATTTACTATTTATATTAATACATTTAGTGATTTTTGTTACGTTTTGCACTAATAATAATTTGAAATGAAAACCACAATTATGTGTCAGTTCCATGCGGCTGTCAAATTTTTGATCCAACGGTCCGAAACGGAAGGTTCAAAAGCGTGTAATTAGGACAAAGGGCTGCAAAGGCGAATTTAATTTTTAACCAGTCAGTTTGTTTTATTTGAGTATGGATCGACGCCGGGCTGGACCATGTGCAATGCAGGCCATATGTAACGAGGTCAGCACCCCCACCTGAAATGCAATGTTAGTCCCCAGGGGACTTGATTTACAGGAACGAGTGGGGGGTGGATATAAACATATAACATATATATCTATATATATATATATATACTCCGCACTCTGCATATACGGAATATGCACTTTGCCACTAACGTTTCACCGAAATTAGGTTATAAAGGGATCATAAGGGACATGGCAATTAATAAGTTCCGAAAAGGCTATATGTGCATAAGACGAGCGTTCATCGCACGACGCTTCGCTTCGCTGCCCTTCAGCTATTTTGCCGTTGCAACAACAAGGGCAGACAATAAACACACAAAAAAAGGAGAAGTGGAATATGCAAATGCTGAGAGTTTTCGCTCACTTTTTGCAGGAATTCCGGCACTGTGGAATGCCAGTGTGTGGTCGGACGACAGTTTCCAGGCTGGCATCTAGCGGTCGATTTATGGCACTATTAAGCGTCACAGATTTATGACCCATGGTCATATCGCATAACTTACACCGTTTTGTTTTCGATGCTCACCGAAACTTGCGTGTATGTTTTTCCCTTTGAACAACGCAAAAACCCTTTCCTCAGTTCACTCAAAATCCTGCCGAGCGTAGTTTATTGCTTCCTTTCATATTCATATTTTTTTGTTACTACCACATATAAATCAAATTTTTACTATAAATATTTATATCTAAAGAAATATAATATATGCACATAATAAATCATATAAGATTCTTAAAATTAATAATTACTAAATGTCATCATTGAAAAATTTATAAAGTACACCTAATCGATTCCGGATACCAAAACTGCATAAAATTAATAAGAAACTTTTGAAAAATAATTTTGTGTACAATTTTTATTTGATTAAAATTAAATTTATATATTGTTATGTATATCCATTATTGTTTATATTATTGTCCCTTATTGTTATATTTATGTATGGATATGTGTGTCTTAACGACTTAGTACTTTTCTACTCTCTAATCATTCCATAAACTATTCAGTAAAAAATGACAATACTAATCACGTAATAATATTTACTCTTATACATAAATCAGGAAGTACATTTTAACTAATTCGAATAGGTACATCCGTCTAGATACATATTAATTAGGGAATGATAAGGTCTTCCCAAATATTGTACTCCCATTATGCTAATTATGTACTGTAAAATATGATATTTATGTAATATCAAGTTAGTCCCAGTCCAGACAGACCTAGTCTTAGTGATACTTTGAAGTAGTCCAAGTCTCACTCACGTACAAGCACCTATGCTTGTAGCAACTGGAAGCTAGAATAGGAACTCGTACATTAATTGTTAAATAAATAACTATTATAAGACACCGACTTCTATCTAGTACTTTTCTAAAAACCCACTGGGTGTCTAGAGAAAATCCATCTCAGAACAATATTTACAATATTTCTTTCCATAACTGTATTATATACCATATTAATGTATTTAAAAAAATGAAAATAATATGGCTCGTTTGCGAGAAAAAGCGCAGCTAAAAGCTGGAACGTATAAAAATTATGTAATCTGAAACAAATAATGTAATAACAACAAGTTTTACTTTGCTATTCAATAATATTGTTTATGTTCGTTATTTTTGTGCCATGGTACATATTACTATTAATTGCATTACATGTACAAAAGGTTACTCATATCAGATTAATTATTTTACATTTTCTCATTTCATGTACGTCCGTGTTTGCTTTTGCTCTCGTAATATAAAACACTTAAAAACATATTCATTACATTAATAATTACTTTATGGACTCTAAATCAATAGGTGCTGAATTATAATACGAAATAGTTATTCTTCAGTTTTACTAAATTATGGAAATTTGTGAGATTTGAAATATACAGCGACAACAATAAAACTGTCTCTCTATCTTTTATAAATGTTACAAATAGCATATTTATTTAACTGAAATAAATTATTATCATCCTATTGATGAATGTTCTTAATGTCTAGACTATAAAACAGTATTTTCCAAACTTTTTTTTCTAGGTCCCACCTAAAATGATTATGACACTAAATGTATGGCATTAAATCCGCATTTAGCTAAATTATTCCCCTTAATTGCATGTATGTTTATTTATAAACTATAACTAGGAATAAAACTCAATTTCATCTTTTTGAAAGTGCTTTATATATTATTATGTTACTGTACTGGATTTATTTATTTTTGAGAAAGGCGGAAAATTTAAAAATAATTTCCTGTAAATCCCGGAAATTATAAGGAAAAAATAAGTAGAAAAATAATATAAATACGAGGAAAGTTTAAGGAAATAGAAAAAAAGTACACAAATTGCTATTGTCTGGAAAATAATATTTATATGTAGATTCGATTTTAGGTATAATACATAAAATATATATTTTCTTTATAGTTGATTAATCAAACTTCCATTAATTTGTTTTCAAATGTGGTTTGTAATTTTTTATTGAATTATTTATAATCAACTATAAAATCAAAAATATTATACCGAAAATGTATGTTATATCAATACATAAACATATTATAAAATTATTAACATTATTTTTTTTATAATTACATATACGTTTATTTATAAACTATAACTAATTACAAAACTCAATTACATCTTTCTTTCTAAATATTATACGAGTATATTAGTGATTATATGATTTATAATTAAATTAAATTTAATCTCTCCCAGAGTGCAGTGAAAAATAACTTATTATTTTTAATTTATATATTTTGAATATTTCTTATTTTTCATGTTTATCTATAAATTTATAATGTTAACATTTTATATTTCTTCTCTAGTTATTTTTTTTGTGTGTGTAACTCTGGCTAATAAATTATTATTATTTTGATAATTTTCTCAGAACTTTATTCTATTAAAAATATACTAATATACTTATAATAAATGACTAATAATAATATTTATAGTAATTACACATTATTGTAGCAAAACATATCATTTTGACTGTGAAATAATGGAAATAAAAGGACGCCATCTATTGGTGTTTTGACAAAGCTTAACTAATTTATTTATCATTTTAAATAAAATTAGAAAAAAATAATTTCAGCATAATTTCAATAATACTATATTGTTTATATAACAAATTAATGATTTTTTTAACATTATAACCTTGATATAATTATTAAACATAATTAATTATAGAAGTCTGACTTAAACTTTAATAGTTAATATTTGTAACAGATTAAGCTTAAACGATTTAAATTATTAGTTATTAAAATTTTGAACCTTTCTTGAAGAAGTCCTAGCAGAGCATGGTTTCGATCCACGGACCTCTGGGTTATGGGCCCAGCACGCTTCCACTGCGCCACTCTGCTCTTATATAATCATTTTTGGCATATTTTGCCCAATTTTATTTCAGTAAATTTACACATTTTCAATGGAAATATGTCGACAAAAGTGTTAAGATTTCATTTAGTTAATTAAATCCTTATATAGTAAAAAAAAAGTATTTATATTTAAAATTATTTTCATATTAAGGAGATTTTTGTATTATACTTGGATATAGTTAGTAAATAATATGTAGTGCTATTCCTGAATAAATTTCTAATGAAAATATAAAGTATGCACTAGATCATCACTTAAGTTTAAGATCATTGCGTTATTTAAATTACTGAAAAATTCCGAATTTGTGTTCGGAATTAATAAATGTCAACATACTCATTCTGAAGTTTAAATTATAAAATATTGAGCAAACTAATATAAAAAAAAACTATTTCTATCTAGTATAAAACTTTCAGTATATTTAATACTCTAATAAATTATATGAAGGAAACTGTGATAACTTAGGAATCTTAGGATTTACAAAACAAACAAAATAAAAAAAACTTGATGTGTAGACTGGAAAATCGATCGTGAAAAGAGATGACTTTAGTTTGGTTGAAAATAAAGTTTTGTGTTTCAGTTCGCAATATTATTGATTTATTTTAGAAAATACTTTATTGCAGAATGTGAATATTCGTAAGCGCGTGCAAAACGAGTATTTGTGTATAAACATGGGAAGGAAAGGAATTTGGGGAAACTATTTGCAATTTGCCGCCTCACTAATTAGCAAGATTAGGGAAAACAGGGGAGGTTAGCTCGGCTGACAAATGAATTGCAGCTCCGCCAATGCAGCAGGCAAGCTGACACCCTACGCTGAAGGGCGCGCAGGATATGCAAAGCAGACGACGTCATATCCTAGTGCACAACTCCCACCATCAAAACTGCCACTAAAACAACATAAAAAAAATAACAATAATATTTTTAGAGTAAACTTAAAGAAACCCTAACATTTTTTTTTTTAATATTTTCTATATTATTATAATATTCAACAATATATACTTTTTCATGAAATGGAAACTGAATATTAAATATTCATATAAATATTTCAATTTCGGACCGTCATATATATTATGCACGTAGATAATTGTAATTAATTAATATTTTCCTATCGATTTTTGCTATGCATAATTCAAACAAACAACAGAACGAATAAAATTTATTTTGCTGATGCATTTTATACGTCTGCGTAATTCGAAACTAAATCACGTTCGTTATGATTTTAATAATAAATTAAATCGGAATTTATTGACATATATTTCATACGTAATTCGAGAATTTCATGTCAATTTTAAATAATTTGTATGTCGAGTAATTGTTATTATTATCTTTATAAATAATTAATAACAATGTTCGCTTTTAATATTTTTAACCTGCAAAAAATATGTATTTTAAAAGCTTATGAAATATAATTAATTTATATAAAGCTTTATAATGTCATCCATCCAAAATTTGTTAGGTTTTTCTGCAAAAAAAAAATCACAAATATGCATTTTTTTATTTTCTTTTTTCACCATTCATTTTTCAAGTGAATAATAAATCACAAGAGCTAACTCGTTCGATTGAAATTTTACTTGCTCGGATTGTGCGGAACCTTAACATCATATGTGGAAATCATAACATATCAATGCAAATAGTTCACAACGCTAGATTTTTCGTAACATTATGCAATCTGAATTACGTAAAAATGACTATACCAGTATATAAGTTCTAAAGAACAAATATTTAATTTAATTTTGGTTGGTAAACAATTAACCTATGGTTCATAATTTTGAAAATATAACCAATATTGTAGACACTACTTGTTCGATGTTTCAAAAAAGTTTTATCAAGTTTCGCCAGTGAATTACGTAAAACTAACAAAAGATACAAGTATATTTGATCTAAAAAGAGATCATTTAGCTTTAATTTGGTTGATTCACAATTAATTTGACTACATACTTTTTGAGATATAAGAAATATGTTGAGACATTACTATTTCGATGATTAAAAAAGTTTCTTCAAGTTTCAAAGTGAATTACGTAAAAAAAACAAATGATAAATATATAAGTTTTAAATAGTGAATATTTAACTTAAATTTGGTTGGTCAGTAATGAATTTGTTATGAATACTTTTTGAGATATAACCTAAAATGTAGAGACACTGTTCGATGCTTCAAAAACGTTTCTTTAAGTTTTACAGTGAATTACGTATAAATAACAGCGTTCTAAAGAGTGTATAATGAACTTAATTTTAGTTGGTTAATAATGAATTTTTCATGCTTAATTATGCAGATATAACAAAAAATGTAGTATACTGTTTGTTTGATGCTTCAAGAATTTTTCTTCAAGTTTTACAGTAAATTACGTAAAAATGACAGCGTTCTAAAGAGCGAATATTTAACTTAAATTAAGTTGGTCAATGATTAATTTGTCGTGCATAGTTTTTGAGATATAATCAAAAATGTTTGTTGCTTCAAAAACTTTTCTTCAAGATTTACAGTGAATTACTTAAATCTGACAAACGTTACAACTTTATCGTTCTAAAGAGAGTACATTTAACTTTAATTTGATTGATCAACAATAAATTTGATTTCTATAATTTTCGAGATACAAGAAAAAATGTAGATACTACTATTTTGCTTCTTAAAAAAAGTTTCTTCAAATTTCACTGTGAATTACGCAAAAATGACAAACGAGATAACGCTTGAATGAGTGTATGTAACTTTAATTTGGTTGGTCAACAATTAATTTGTTGTGAATACTTTTCGAAATATAATCAAAAATGTAGAGATTCTACTTTTTCGCTGCTTAAATAATGTTTCTTCAAGTTTCATAATGACCAACAATACATACAAATAAGTATACTAATTATAAGAGTTAACATTTAACTTTAATTTGGTTGGTAAATAATGTATTTGTGGTATAATGTGTATTATTTTTAAATTCTCGTTAGACCTGCCAGAACTTTTATTATCAGTAAGATTAAAATCTAAAGCACGAAAGTTTGGTTTCTGCACCATTTTTTTCATTCGTAATACCATCGCCATGAACATCAGTAATCTACCTTTTTGCTATATGCATAACCACACGAAAATACGCCTTATACATTTTCAAATCTAAAAACTAATATGCTCTAAATATTAAACTTATCTTTCAGACTATAAAAACTAATAACAATGCATCTGGAAAATAGTAATTGTATTATATTGTCGGGTATGTTTATTCAATAAAATCCTTCAAAATTAGACATAGATGATGCAATTTAAATTGCTAACCATAAATGTTATTTTTTATGAATTTAAATAATTTAAGACTTTAATTGAAAAAAAAAATAGTTTGTGAAGTACTTGCGACAAACCCAGCTGAAAAATAGTTGGAAAGTACTGAACACATTATCATTGTGAAAAATAAAAGAATAAACTCGGAATACTATACCAGCATGTGGGATCAATTAGATGGAAAAAATGTGAAAAAGATCATTTTCCCTTTCGCTTTCAAAACTTGTATATTATTTTTGCTCTTTAATTTGCATATAAATGTTATTCCTGGCTGCAAAAGCTGAGATTAATTTTAGTTCAGTTATTCGGGAAATATAATCAATTTTAATTACATTTTTGATCATTTGCAAATTTTATAATGAGAAGAATATTTAGAATTATTTATTATATATAAAAAGTGAAGCCAAATGTTTTTTATTAAGTTAATTTTAATTTAAACATAAAACAGAACACAAAATAAGAAGCATCATCATAGTTACATTCACTATATTTTATTTTTATATCATTCTTTCTAGTAAGTTTTTATTTAATTTTAATTTTGTAGTTCCTATATAATATATCTTAGTAATTATATTTTAAATTAATAAATAGACATAAAAAAGTGCTTTTTTTTAAATTTATAAATAAGTTATTATATTATAAGTAATCTGCAAACAAATATTATTTCCTGGAATGAAAGGTAAAGATTAATAGTAATTTTATTAACATTTTATTTATTATTTGCTGTAATAGGTAGGTAGGTTTTATTAATTAAGATAATTTTGACGATTAAACTGAATTAATAAAATTAATTTCAATATTATTGTAAAATTTAGAAAATGCATATTATCCGATAATTTTGTTAAATGAAAATTCAGTGTCATTTTTTAATTTTTGAAGTTATGTCACAGAAATCTGTGTAAGGTAAAACTTAGTTGGAGAAATTAATATCATTATTATTTTTCGGTAGATTTTCCATTCGAAAGAAACTCAAGTCCAAAATAAAATCATAATCCATTTCCGTTCCATAGCCTTTCGTAATTCGGAAATATCCATGAAGTATAAAACTCTCTTTTCCCTCTTCTTTTCTAATGCGGAAATCCAGTCCAAAAATATCCCCATACTCGAGCGTTCTGCCCTTCAAATCCTTAACATAATACGACAACCAAATAATCCTCTTCACAATCCTATACTTGACAAATACTTCCCTTAAAAAAATTTAAGGGATTAAAAAATCACTTCCTTTTCTAAATTTTGTATTCCTCCCAAGTGAAATTATTATTCCAAATGTTTAGATTCGAAGAAGATGAGTGATTCTAACAATTTTTTAACAGCACTGACACATGAATATTAAAAAAAAAAATTTGTAACAAACATTTTAAAAACTTAAATTGCAAATTCTCTTTAATAGAGGACGGCAAACTTTTGAGATTGAAAAGGCAAACCTGTCCTCTATAATAATTTTTTAACAAACTTTTGAGACGGAAGAGCCAATCTTGTCCCACCATAAATTATATTTTTATTTTTAATTTCAATTTTATTTCAGAGCCTCATATAAATAGCGAAGAGCCGCAGTTTGCCGACCAATGCCCTATACGGATTATGTTAGAGTAGTGATCCGAAATAGTAGATAGTCCAATTAAAGCAACTCTTCTCAATAAGTTAATGATAAATACTAATATTTAATCAAATAAACGCATACGACAATGTACAAATTACAAAGCAATGCTTTAGTATGCAGAGTCCAATATTTAGGTCACACACTGGGTGCAGTCGCAAAAACAATTGCACGTAACAAACGAACGAACGAACAAACAAACAAAAAGACAAAAACGAAACGGTGGACGCGTTTGAAGGCAAAACCAATTATTCCATTGGAACTCGTTGCAGCTTGTTCAATATATAATTACAATTATTTATTTATATATTAGTGTATTTAAAGTAATTAAATATTCAATTAACATCGGCCAATTACGAAATACTTTTATTTGCGTTTTCGGCGCTCGCCTCGAACGATATTTTGTACAAAAACCGATGTCTGCCGTCACCCAGATGAATAACCGGGACCGAGCGGCCCTGCCCGAACTTATTGATTACTAATAAAACAACAACCTGTTTGTTTTAGCATATAAAACAAACATAATATTTAATAATACAAAAAAAACGTGCGCGCAGTTTTTACATATAATTTACAATTTTCGTAGTATTAAAAATATGGAAGCCGTTACCTCACCTTAATTAAATACTTTATTTAATGGGATTCAACGATATATTATTTTTTAATGATACCCGATGGTTTACTTATTTGTGTAGAGTGCTGGTCTAAAGCACTATAATTTTGAGTAAAATGAAATCTAATTAAAAATCCTATACTTAAATACATTTTTTATTTAATGCATTTTTGTTATACGTATTGTCACTAAAATACTTATTAAGAAGTTTTCTGATAAAGAAACCTCCTTGTGATTGATTCATTATTTTGTATAATATATTGTAATGATCTTGACTTCATTAAATAATAAAATTTACATTTTGCAAATGTCTGATAATTTTAAAAAAATCATTTGTTTCCCTTTTCTGAAAACATCAATTATTATAAGATAATAAGCTGGAAGTGAACAAAAATGAAATAAACAGTTAAGAAAACATTTTATTATTTATTTTCTGATAGTTGCACTACGTTCTCACACGTTCTCGTTGTACATCTTAAAATTGAATTAAATCAATTCCTAATGAAGTGATTGGAGAAAAACATTAACATATATTTATTTTCTTTCGGTAGAATTTCCATTCCAAAAAACTCAAGTCCAAAATAAAAATATAATCCCTCCATTTCCGAAGTAAAACCCTTTTTTTCCTTTTCTTTTTTAATGCCGAAATCCAATCCTAAAAGTTTACCCATACTCGAACGTTCTGTTCTTCGAATCCTCATCATAGTACGACATCCAAAAATACAAAATTAAAATAGTTGTGTCAAGGAGGTGGACAAATACTTTCTTTAAATTTAAATCCAAACAGACCAACATCACTTCCTTTTCTAAATCTAATTAAAAATCCTATAAATAAATACAGTTACAATTAAACTTTTATTTTAAAATAGCAAAAACCCAATAAAAAGTGCGTCTAGAAAATAATAATTGTATTATATGTTCAGTTATGATTATCAAATAAAAACTTTGTAAACAAGTTATAGATGTTAAAATATAAAATCGTTAAGGCTTTTTGTATGAAATTGTAATAATTTTAGACATTAATTGGAAAAAAATCCGCTATTTATTACAAAACCGTGTGATTTTTTTTTGAGGTTGTCGTAACATATAAAATGTTGGGAAACACTGAACTAGCGTCATGAGCATCAAATAACCAATAAAAATTGAAATAATAGATTTACAAGAGACTTAGGAAAACATTTTATTATTAATTTTCTTAAGATGTATAAGTTTTTTCCGATAAATGTTTACCATTATCATGATAATGAACAAAAATAACAATTTATTTGATAAATCTAATAGTTTAAAACGCTTTAGCTTAGTTTTTGTTTTGCAGTTGTCAATCCAGTTAATGCCAGAATATTATGGCTACTTAAAATCAGTATTATATCCTTAAACAGATCAATATGAAGATCTTCATAATATTTTAAAAGACCTTCAACATTTTTATTCTTTAAAAATTGAAAAAAAAATATGTAAATTCTTAAAAAAGTGATGCTACCCCTAATATTGCTAAGTTGAAGATCCTAAAATTGTCCCGACTACAACGCCTATTATTCTATATTGATAATTTATAAACTTTATATCTTCTTTTCGCTTTTTTTCTATTCTTTCCTGATTCTGCTTTTGGGCACATATTATTAGTTTATTATTACTGTAGAACATATTTTTTTTAGTATATAATTTAGTATAGTATACAATATATCAAAAAATATTGCATTATTATTCTATTTTCTCCATTTTTAAGCCATTCCTGTATACCTATATTTTCCTGCAGATATTCTGATACACTTGGATTAAAGTGTATTCTATTATATTTCTACCTGATACAATATATTCTCTAAATAAGATTATATTATTTTATAATCATTTTATGACAAGTTCTTCTTTACTTTCGAATATGTTTCCTATATGTTAAAAAAAAGCAAACTATTGTTAGTATATTGCTAGCTACTACAGTTTGAAATCTGTTAGTAGGAAGTTATTCAAAGAATTAGTAGGATATGTTTTCTTCAGTAGGTTTTCCTATTTTAGGTACTATTATAATTTGTGCAAGTTTCTACTGCGTTGGAAAGTAGCCTTTTCATAGTAAGTTCGGAAATATCTGCAAATATCCATAGCGAAGAAGGAGGATGAACAGTGCTGGTATTGGGATGAAAATAAAAATCCAAAGCATACATTTTGCAGATAGTCGAATAAATTTCTAGGTTTCCTCTCTTCTCAAAAAAAGGAAAGTATTGAATATTTCGGCAATCATTTTAATAAAATTCTTCTTATTAAGTCATTTCTAGAAGTTTTTTGGTGAATTTTGGTTTGATTGACAAATATATTTAAAATAGATAAGATTTTTATGTTTCTCCTTTTTTGCATTAGAAGCAGTTTATATATAGTTCTTAACTAAATAGATCAATTGAAAGATATAATTGTCTGTTACATAATTTGCATCAAATTTTTCTATGTATGTTACACATTTCTATGCAAGCATGCAAATTTTTCAAATTTGATATTTTAATACAGTTATGCATGCTAATAAAATTTCAATAAAATCTCAAGTTTCTATATACTTAAGACTATTTTTGTCCTAATTTTATTAATAAAATTAATATCTAGATCAATAATATAAAATTCCAAACTATTTATTTATTATATAAAATTTAAATTTAAAAAAATTAAAATATTTTTATATTTTGCACATAAAATTTGCTGAATGAATTAAATAATTGTAAGCCATAAATCTGAAATATTTTGATTATTTCACATTAATAATAATTTAACTTTTATTTTCTTCGTCGTGGCAGAACAAAAAACTTATAATGAATGTTCTTTTATAAAAAATAATACAAAATATGATAAAAAAAAATTAGTATTTTATTTTATTTTTCATTATTAATATTTATTTTAATGTTTTTTTTTTAATAAATAATAAATTTATTATTTGTTCTATCATCTAATTGTATTTTCTCAAAAAAAAATTGTAAATAAATGAATCATAGTTATTCATCCCTTATATTTTGTTATGTTTCTGAAGTTTATTTTTTCTTGATATATTAAAATTGGAATATAATTGTGATATTGTAATATTGTAGAATATTTTACGGTTGAACTACTCTGTTCTATGGATACACATAAAAAGTGTTACAAAATTTAATAGGAAGCAAAACTATAGTTGAATGCATGTTTGTTTGAGCTTGGGATAATCATATTACACAGAGCAGTAGTTAATGTGAATAGCCTATTCTAACTCAAACATGACAAGTACCTCCGCATTTGTGTATTGATCTTATGGCAACCCATTACATACAATAACAATTCATACAACATAAAGGAAAACCAACAAAATGATTTTGCGTATAATTTCTCAATTTATCCATAACGTATTCTCGATTACAAAAATAGTCTGCAAATATTTTGAATCATATTTATTCTTATAATTCATATAATTAAGTAAAAACGAAAAGTGCAACTGTAATTATATTTATAACTAAATCATAGAGTATAGATCAGAAACCTAATTTTTGAATGAATATTTGTGTTAAATTAATAACACTTCACTCAATAAGTTCGTAGGATGACTAATAAAACATCAACTTTTGAGCAACATTCGACTTTATTCATCAACATAGTCTCTTTCAAGAGTGATACATTCATTCCAACGCTTCTCTAATATTTCGATACCGTTCTTGTAGAACGATTTATCTTTGGCCTCAAAATACGCTTCAGTTTTGGCAATCTCTTCTACATTGGAGCCAAACCTTAAAGCTATTGCTTTGATTGAACAGTATTTTTTTCCATAAAAAACCACTGCTATATTAACACAAGAAATTCAGATTTTTCCATTGTTTTGAAAATTAGAAAAGTAGCGTCACTAAAACCATTATAACTTGTAACCTAAATGTCAAATTGCCATGAAATTTTGAAAGGCGTCGTCTGAAGATTGGTATTTCCTAAACATTATAAGGATTTGTCGATAAAGGCGCCATCTATATGGCATCCTACGAACTTATTGAGTGAGGTGTTATTTAGTCAGCTGTATGCAGTAATGAGTAATGATAGAACCAATGTTTCTTTAATAACGAAAAGAGCCATAATTCTAATTAAAAGAGCCGCACGCGGCTCCAACGCTCTCTAAAAATTCAGATTTCTTCCAAAATTTAAATTTAATAATGCTTAATTAAAATATTTTTCATTAGATTTTTACTTTATTTAAATTAGTATGAGGTTAACTGTTATTAAATCAATGTGGACTGTGACGATAAATAAAAGTATGTAATGTGCAATTGCTGAAAAACTACAGGTGTTGCGCTAAACTAACGAGCACAATTTATTAGGAAAGATCGTTACTCGACACGTACAGCTATTTTACAAACCGATAGTGCTTTTCGGATATTTATGTGGAATCGTTTCTCTCCTCGTCAAGTAGTTTTACAAAGTGGATGTTATAAAGTAACATCATTGAAGTAATTACGGGTAATCAAATATAAGTACATGAATTTCATGATATTAAAAATTATTTGGTTTTGATCACTATTTCGTAAAGTGAAATTCAACAATAACTCGCATAGAAAATAAACTAAAATTTAATTGAACAAAATTAAATTTTTGGTAATTAAATTCTAAAAAAAATACACAAAATAACAACTCACTCAATAATTTCGTAGGATGACCATCCATAAATTTTTTCATTGTTTTGAAAATTACAAAAGTAACGTCACTAAAACATTGTAACTAAAACGTTAGATTGCTATGAAATTTTGACAGGCGTCGTCTGAAGGTTGGTACTTCCTAAAAATTATAAGGATTTATCAATAGAGGCGCCATCTATCCTATGAACTTATTGAGTGAGGTGGTATAAACAAATTGTACACAAATAATCGTTTTTCTTTCAAGTCAAGTCTTTCTTTGGGTTTTATTTTTATATGTATTTCGCCTTGACTAGTCCGGTTTTAAGCAGTTCGCGATGTTGAGGGAACCAAACTTTGCAAAGTATTGACTATACAATGTAAATTAATTTTCTTGTTTTAATATAAAAAAATATTTTCATTTTTATCTCATTTATGTAATTAAAGGGCTATCTGCCCTTTTAATATTAATAACCTAAGCTAATGATAACTAATGAATAATATAGTTGATATAGTTATAATTTGTAAATTTCAGAATATATTGAAATTAATTGTAAATGTTTCATATTCTAATCTTGATTCAAATCGATCATTTCCTCTCAGTAGCGTTCGGTATTAACGGTTTCACCAGGTTTCAGCAGATCATAATAGATTATACCCTTTTTTGGTGGTCTTCCACGTTCTTCATATCTCACGTCAAAATCTCCACTTTATAAATATAAATATAAATTTGTTTTTTTTTAAACCAATAATAACATTTTTAATTATAAATTTGATTTAATGTTAAATATATTAATTATATTCAGTAATAAAATAGAATAATCTATATTACAAGCAGATTTAAAAAAAAATATTATCTAAATTTTAGAATATTTAAATGACTTAATAAACAAATTCATTGAAGAATTACCTAATTATTAAAGTTACAAAATATAATGATTTCAAGAATATAAATACTAAATATGTCTAGCAGTATTCTGAACCAAATCCTTAAACTATAGGTTTTTTATTTTTTATATATAAAATATAGTTTTACACAGTTTAAATATGTTTGAAAAATTACAACCTCCAAATGACTACCATTTTCCTGCATACAAATAGGGCCAAGGTTTTAGGTCCAAAACGTCGGATTTTGTTAAGTACTTGAATTATTTGAGATTTACGTAAAGGCGTTTTTTTTTTCAAGCAACCCCACAAAAATAAATCAGAGGCCAAACAAATTCTGCAATTATTTGTTTGCTGCAAATTTATCATATGAGGTCCATCCTCGCCCTTTCTCATTTTCAAAGAAATACAACTAATAACTCTTTCAAGTACTATAACAATCAAACAGTGTATTTTTGAGGATGCAATTGATGCTGATGTGTTCAATACTCCAATCTGCAGTTTGTTGATGTATCAGATTAAATAAATGTAATCCTCATCAATCTTTATCAAGTTGTTCAAAAACTGGTTGTTATCTCTGGCTAGGTGTTGAAATAGAATGACTTCCTACAGGCGCTTCTGTGTATCTTAGAGTAGTAAATCATAGACCATTTAGATATTGTATATAAACTTTTTTAAATCTAGATTCAGAATCTTTTGAATCTTGAGTAGACTGACGATGGGTAGAGGTAAATGGTTCTCAAGAACAGTTTTACTGCTGGGTCAGAGCGAAAAGTTTCGAATCAAGTTAGAGCTAGGAAATTCTCCGACATTACCGGTATTTTCTCGAGTATCAATAATTGATTTTACACTGAATTTTAAAATTTTACTCGTTGCAAAACTTTATATAAAATATATGTTTTAATCTACAAGATAACTTACAAAAAGATTGAAAATGAACACAAGTTATGACTTTTACGAACCTTTACATTTTTTAATACCCTGTATATAGTATAATAAAATAAATAAAGAAATAATAATAATGAATTTTCTTTTATCTTCTTTTTTTTGTATATTAAATTAATTGTGCATAATAATGATGCCGAGGCGGCTAATAATTTAGAAAGGCGCCTGAAAATATTCTCAACATAATAGGGCTTGCCTTCCATCCAATTTATAGTCAATGTGTCATTTACCCGGGGGGCTATAATTAAAGACGACGTGTAACAAAATATCAGACCGTAATGAAGTAGAAGCCATAAAGAACGGCGACAAAGATGAATTAAAATGCGGCTCCGATTTACAAGAATTGTAAACATGATGTTTTGACGTAATTCAGAGTACAAAAGAAACAGCTGCTAATATAAGCGTGGTAATCAGATTGATAAATTGCATTTACTTATTTTTATTAAATTTAAAATAATTCGGAAAAGATATAAAATAAAAATAATTAATTATATAAAATTATAAAAAATACATTGACAAAAAATGAACATAAAATACTTTTAATGATTTCAAAATTTGGCGGCACACAAAGGAAAAGATAAGTTTAAAAGTTGTTTACTTACCTATAATATATTGTGTAAAATAGTTTAGGACATTAATTGTGAATGTACAATAAATTAATATGTACTACAAAAACAACAGTTCGTTTATTAAAGGATTAATTACAAGTTAATAATGAGAATACTTTTAATGAGAAATTTGAGCTAAATGTATTTTGTTAATTTCGTTTATATTTGGTCGTAAAAATGACAATGCTACTCTCATATCGTCTTCTACATTTAACAGTCTCGATTTTTTCGTTTTTATGTTGTTAATACTGAAAATCCAAATTCACACAAATAAGATATAGAAAATTGTAATAATATTTTTAAAGCTTTTTTGGCTATCATGGGATAATCGCATTTAATGTTAATCCAAAATGAATTAATTGAATAATAATAATATTAATATTGGCCAGTCAGCAAATATTCAAAAAAAAAATACATTCTATAGATAAATATAAATAAGTAAATAAATTCTAACATAAATTAACAAAAAAAATAGTCAACAGGTCTTTCCGCCTCGAATTAATTGATTTTACCGAATATTTTTAAATTAAATCTGGATTATTAAAAAAACACATTAGTTCTTTCTCTTCATTAAAAGTTAATTCAAATACAGAAGTATTATAAATAATGAATAATTATCTCCTCTAATGTTGTCAAATGTTCAATAACAATTTTAAAAAAGAACCAAAAATTAAACTTCAAACTTTTCCATACGGCTATATAATAAAATTGCAGGTAACAAAAATGGACTACAAAAGTGTGTACTTAATTGCAACCCTAATAAAAGTCTTTAGAATACGTATAGAAATTACCAGAAAAAAATAGAGGAGGTCATAATCCACTTAATTGGTTTCAGGACTCTTACTTCAAAGAGAATAAAAGTGTAGAATCGTCTGACAATATTAATAAGTCACAAACTGAAATGGAGTATGAAGGAGGAGATCCTTACGCAGATAATGATTTGGGAGATAGAGATGATGAGGACACATACGATGAAGATACAAGAGAGTTAATTTTCATCGGTGAATTCGATGAGGATGATGCTGATGATGATGTCCCAACTTATAGCCATTTTGAAAAATGCATCGAGCAGATGCAGATGGATTGCTCAATGGAAGGACTAGTACTAGCGAAACTTTGATGGAAAGTGACCAACAGCAGTATTACATCATAGAGGATAATGTTTGCAGAAATTTGGAGTCTCTTCACTTAACACCCTATTAATTAATCTTTATTCTTACTTCTTCCACTTTACTTACTTTCTTATTAATATTGTATTATAAATAAATAAACGCATGTTGTATATAATAATAATTCAAGTATTTTTTATTTACAAAATCATGATCAGAGTTTCATTATAGAAATTATGGCATTTTTTTAATTAAATTTATATCAAGTAATTCATTTTTCGTTCCTTATTGATTTAATAGAAAATATTTTCTAGTTCTTCAACAATTTTTTTTAATTATTATGGAATAAAGAATATATTTTTTAACACAAATAAATAAATTTTACATAACAAAATAAATTAATTTATTAAAGTAATACTTCAGATTTGATGCATTTCAAGTAAAAAAATAGGATTGACTACAAAACTGATTTCACTTAACACCCGTTTAATGTATCTTTAATCTTATTAAACTATAGAACAGTGATTCTCAACCTTTTATTTGGAATAATTATCTTCTCTAATGTTGTCAAATGGTCAATAACAATTTTATAAATAGTTTTATTAAAATCTTTTAGGACAGACTAAATCTTTTCCAAATTATCTTCTCGAGCTTAATTCTTTCATAAAGTTATTTGTTTTTTGGAATCCCACCAGTTTATCTGTTGAATTTATGTTATTAAAAATAACAAAAATATCTGATAAGTAAGCTAGTTTAGCACACCATATTTTATCTTCCAAAAAAATGAACAAAATCATAATTTTTATTTTGTTCAAAAAAACATTTTCATTTCGTCTTTTAATACCAGCGCACGCGCTTATAGTTTTCCTCTGGACAACCACCTTACTTCAGTATGCACTAACAAGGATTCATAATTAGTTTCTATAGCTTGGTATAAATTACTAAATAAGCGAATTTTTAATGGTCTGGACTTTATACAATTAACCATTTTAACACACTTTTCCAGAACTATTTTCAATTCTGATGGCAAATATTTTGTAAGAAGTGCTTCTCAATGAAAAAAACAATAATATATCCTATAAATTTAAACTTTACTCTTAATAATTTTTTTTTTAAACTTTAAGAATTTGGCGGCAGTTATTGAGAATCATTGACTTTAATTAACAATTTTAAATGAAGTTACAATAATAAAAAATAATAAGAAAATTTACAGCTATTTTAGATTTTCAGTTCTATTACCATTTAAAGAATTAGAGCATTTTTAAATATGCGATAAACTAATTAGTTACTAATATCGAAATCTAGTATAGTGTAAGAATAATATAAGATTTCAAAACTATTTATGTTACTAAAAATTACAGTTTCTAAAATAAAATAATAATATTACTCCCTCCCTACCTTATCAACATCATAAGAAATATCCTGGAAAATCGATCCCTTAAAGTTAGAATCCGCAATTCCTTCTCCAGATCCTTTTTTCCACTTCAGGGTGTCCCGCAGGGCTCTCCTCTGTCTCCTCTGTTGTATAATCTGTTTTGTTATGACATGTATAGTCCCGATCCCAATTTTTTCAATCCCAACCTATATGTTCTCCAGTATGCCGATGACACCACTCTGGTCTCACACGCTTCCTCTCTTCAATCCTCCATAATTAACCTCCAAACCCTCCTGTCCTCTACCGTGATATGGTTTCAGAAATGGCGCCTAAAAATATACCCATCCAAAACAAAACTCCTTGCTCCTTTCCACCGCATATCCCCTTCGTCTCCACATGTTACGGTGGATAATCATAACATTTTCCCATCACCACTCGTTAAATATCTTGGAATCCTTCTTGATCCTAAACTTAACCTCAATTCCCACTCCAAACAACTCAAATCCAAAATTAAAACCAGATCCCGTCATTTCCGTTCCTTAACCTTCCGTAACTCCGAAATATCCATACGGTGCCAAACATCCATTTACAAATCCATTTGCCGTCCCATCCTAGACTACGGTTTCCCACTTCTTTCCCAATGCCGAAATCCCGTCTTAAAAAACCTCTCCGTATCCGACCAAAATACGACATCCTAATAATCCTCTACACAATCCTCCTAATGATCTCCTTTACTCCAAAACCAAAATAGTCGCTCTCCTTGACCGATACCATTCCCTCTCCTTGAAATTTAAATCCAAGGATTCCAACATCGCCTCCCTCTCTAAATTTTGTGCCCCTCGAAATCCAAATATCCTTCCCAAATTTAAATATCCCACATTAACCCTTTTCCAATACCTAATGTCCCTTGATTGAAACCCCTCCTAATTCCTAATATGCTGCTTTTTTTTTTTTTTTTTTCTCGTTTTGACATGTATATATTTGAATAATGTCCTATTGTTAATTTAAGTTCCCGGGCGGAAAGACCTCGGTCGATAGCCCTTTGGCCAGCATGTAGACTGTAATTTTTTTTTTTTTTTTGGTTTTCTTAATTTATGTTAGAATTTACTTAATTATTTTGAGAGTTGTTATTTTTATTTTGGTTGTTATTATTATGATTTGTATTTATCTATGGAATGTTTTTTTTTTATTTTTGTTTTGTATGTTGCTGTCTGGCCAATAAATTATATATATATATATAATAATATTAAGCTAATATTAAGTTTATAGCTGCGGTTTCCAAACTTTTTGCTATTATTCCACCTCCTTATTTTAATTTATATATGTAGATACATGAATATTTAATTTCTTGTACATTTTTAGCGCATCCCCTAACACTCGACTGGAACTTCCAGAGACTGGAAACTGCTGATTTAGAATTTTAAAGATTTTTGGTTTTATTAATTGTAAATTAAATAATCTTGTGGACTTACTTTATGTGGAGTTTATTTTAACTCAGCATTATAATTAGTCAAATAATTAAGTTGTCGAGCAAGATGAATTTCATGAATTCCGGTCATATGTTGACTCAACATAAACAAGTAATATAACTCATTAATTGTTTAAATTAGTTGAAATGTGCACATATTTTTATTTTAATTTAATATAATTAACATTTATATTTATATACAGGTAAGTTGAAAAAAGTAAACATTAAATACTTCGATCGATAAACTTTAGATTTTTAAGTACTTTTACATTATATATTATTTTTCAAATACTACAATATCATAATTATTTTAAATAAAAAATCGATAAATAAATTACAGTTGTTTATATTGGTTTCTTCTTCAGAAATAGTAAATACAATATCTATTTCATATAAATTGGAATTTAATTGTTTTGTAGCAAAAGTATATGATTGTACAATGTATGCGAGTCAAATTTGTCATTAACGTTGATTGATGTACAAGCGGATCTTGTAATCGGAACATATGTAACATCCTAGATTGCCTGATTATTATTCACATAAGTCTCCGAACACAATTATAATTACCATGGAGCCACAAATATTTGAACATTATAGCAACAATTTTGAAATTATAACAAACTATCACTTCTATCTCAATATAATTATATTGAGTGAATAGAGTGGATCTTGCAATATTTAAATATAATTTTATTTGTAATTTATGTAAATAATTCAGTATACTTAATTTCAGTAATTAAAGTGTGGAATAAAACAGTGTCTGCAAAACTTTTTTATCTCTCGTTAACATGGAGTAGTAGTACATTTGGCATTTAAATTATACTTAGATGATAAGCAGGGGAACATTGAATTCCATGTAGACATAAGCCATGCGCTGGGGAGGAAGATTGGTACTGAAATCCAATATTTTTCATAAATGGTACTAAAAATTATTTTTAATGTGTAATATAATACACAAACTTGTTTACTTGTTTCTCTTTTCTATAAAACTGATTTTGTATATCGATTCATAACTATGGATTATGGATAAAACTTTAATTAACTACTGCACACTAAAGAAAATTTTAAATTGTGGTTAGAAGCTGGTGCACTTGAGACCAAAGAAGACGAAGACTGTTCCATTAGCAAAAAAGGTTATGGCATGAGTTTTTTTGGGAATCAATGTCAATTTTATTTTTAGATTATCTTGATAAAGATAAAAAAATAACTCAGAATCAATTGGTTGGTAAAAATCGTGTAAAAGTTCTATTTTTAATTTAGGTTCTTCAAGTTTAGTTTTGGTTATATTTTTAAATAAATATGAACTATTTGCAAAAAGATGTTTTGTATATAATACATTTGGCTCCAGCTCTGGTAGATAAGTTTTGAATTAATTTTATCTGGTCTCAAATATCGTCAGTAACTATTTGAGAATTTTTTTTGAGGTGACATTAAAATTAATGGTATGGTTTTCCAAACAAGAATGTTGAAAGCTCGTTGGAGTTATTGACGATGTTCATCAATACATAAATCCATATTGGTGGGTCACGATTGTACAGTGATCTGAGCAGTGGACAGATTTTTTTTTGTTGATCAGCTTGTTTAAACAACTTGTCCAGGATCGGTAAAAGCCGTCACTTTCAGGCAGAAAAAAGTGATCAAGTTGAAGGCATTTTAGATTGCAAGAAACCTGGTCATCATGTCCCGGGGCTTGCAGTCATCAGGCACCTAGGTGAGGACAAGGAGGTCGGACTCAAACGCTGCATCGATTTATCTCCAGAAATCATTATTAAAAGAGAAGATACTGAAGCTGGCAGAATAAATAAAAATGTTTGCTTTTTCTAAATTTGATGAATTGATGTTTTTAATAAATTGGCATATTTAAATAATAATAGATGTCCCGCCAGTTAATCGCCGTATTCCTAAATGAAATAATGTACGACAATTCTTATATAATAATTAGATATTTTAACAAAATAATTATAGTAAAATATTCCGCTGTAAGCAGCAACAATTCGCATCCTATGCAAGTCAGTATTAATGTTTTTGTGAAAAACAAAAAAATATTGTAAATAAGTAAGCGATAAGGTTCAGTAAAGAATGAATGAAATGAATCAGAAATATTTAGTTGTATTTTTAAAACGACGGAAGATAAATTGCAGACGAAATGGAAAAAATATACATGGATATTATTGGGTACTATATGACAAACATCGAACGAGCAATTGAAAACGTCGATGAAAAAGGTGTGTTGAAATACCTTAAGATTGTAGGTAATCTGCATTTCCTTACAAGGAGGCTTATAATCTGCTCCGGCTTGAAGAAATATATAGAAAGGGTATGCTACAGAACATTGGAGCCGTGTACAGCAGAAGCAGACAAGCTTCTCGAACAATGGACTAAACTTGACCATGAACCAACGTACCTTACAAATCAAGTATCTGTTATGGCAGAAGTGGAATTAATGAGAAGATCTTTTGCCAAGAGTCTACAGTGTTGGGAATCCACGAAGTACGATAAAAATGAACGTGCAAAAGTCTTAAAGTTTGAACGGTCTGAGATACTCGATGATACTTCACGCAGTTTATCACACAAAACATTAAGAAAAAGCAATTCATTGAACTAATAGAAGAATTATTTAATGTAAGAATATATTTTAGTACATTATTTCAAAGATTTATGTTTACTTATATTTTACTTATAATCGAATTAATATTTTGAGTTTATTAATGATCTGCAGTTTAATATGCATTGAATATAAATTATTCTAAACGAAATAGCTGTACATATAAGTTTTTATTAAATGTAAATGTAATTAAATAAATAATTATATCTTAATATCTTTCATTATTATCACTGTTCTTTTTTTTCAGAAGTAATTAATTATTATTTTTCTATATAAATTATCATCATATATAATTATAATTCAAATGATCTATTGCTACCTGCAAAATTGTTAACAATAATTGGTAGGTATTATTTATTCACTTCGTGTCCTTTTTTTATTATATTAAGATTTTTTACGAGATATATCCAAGTGCCTATTAATTTTGTTTGCACACATGCTCATAATTCTCGTTACGTAACTGTTCATTTTCATAAATAGTATAAAACTTACGATTATAATCAGGTACATTTTCTCAGTCTTCTAAATGCCATCCGTTAAATACTTTTAACCTTCGATTGTGATTTTTGTAGAAATGCACGATTCCTATTTTTAATCTACTATATTTTTACCTTTCTAACTATAACAAATTGTTAGTAAGTATTAATCAAACATATAAAGGCTTCATAGAATATGACAACATTCGGGATACATTACGTATTTATTTTCGACCAAAAATATTGACTGGAGTTCCAGCCTTTTGTCATCTATTTACTTGAAAATGTAACATAAAAACTGAAAATTTAATCGGAAGATTAATGGTAATGTTCAAAATATAAATATAAAATGTCTTAATCTATTTTTTTTATAGGTTTTTCTTTGCCACATTAAATATCTTTTCTAAAATTATTAGTTTTTGATTTAATAAAGTAACTGATTTTTATTTATTTGCATAAAACTATTTTCATTATATTTTATATTATATGAAATGCCATTCTTTGTTGGAGCTCATCTGCTTTGTTCCATTCGGCTTTCATATCCATGTTTCAACTATATTTTCTCAAAGATTTACAAATATGTCATGTTAAATTTGATTGTGCTTGTATTCTCTATTTTTTTTACTTCTAAAATTAATTTCTTCAAATTTAAAAACTTATTATGCAAAAATAACTGATAACACACTTTATTCTTTAATAGTCATGTTTATGGTGGAAAAGGCTCTTTAAAACACTTAATCTGGAATATGTTTTTTTGTATGTTTATGTATCTGTTATAAAAAAAATAGAATCATACAATTGATAAAATGATTATATACAAAGGGCGTTTGGCCGTAGTCTTTCAAATATTATTTATTATCCACTTTTAACACAAATTTTAAATTTGTTACCTTTTGTGTAAATATAGTAAAACGTAAATGATAGTAAAAAATAATAGGATGGTCATCTTATGTAAATTATAAGTCAGCGTTTCTCAAACTGTAATTTGCGGATCAATTTTTCTTCTTTTATGGAAAAACAACTTTCAATACTACAAGAATGAAAGTTTTGAAACATTTATAATCAATTATTTTTTCAAATGTGAATATTTTCATACCATAATTATCGAGATTTATTTTGACTGATTTCAAATAGAATTTTGATTATTACTGTAACGAAGAAATGAAAAACTAAAGTGGATCGCGCATCTCTCCTTGGACAACATTACAACTGGCACAACTGATACAACTGATAAAGAACCTATCTGAAAATACATAATTAAACTAAATTTTAATCATAGCAAAGTAACACAATTCTGACATCTATACAACAAACTTCTCCTATTATTTGTACCAAAGTTTTGAAGGTATTAATTACAAAATTTTTCATCTAATATCGAACTTCTTGCGCCTGAAAATAACTTAAATTGACTTGAACTTTGTTGATGTTATCAATAATAATTGAAAATAAGCTACATTAAATTTTTTGTAAATTAATAATTGATTTTTTTTTGGTTGTTTAAACGTTTTGGGAACCGCTGCTTTAAAGGTTTTTTTCTTATTTTTGGTATTTAATTTATAAATATTTATAATTTGTTTCATTTAATTATAATTTTATATAAACTGTTATAATTACAAAAATATAAAATTAATTAATTTCGCTAATCTTTTTTTTTCAATGAATATTTTTGGATGTTATTAAATACCTTTATGTATTATTCTTTGAACAATGATAATTTCCTTTAACATGCATAGGTATGGCAGTAGAGTGCAATTATTGATTAGCCCAATCCTATTATCACTAACTATGCACTACACCGTTCTAATTAGCAGCCAGTAATTTCACCTAACCATGTAAATTGTGTAAATTACATACTACCTGTCTTAAAATATTACCTTAATGTTATAATATAATAATATATAATTGCCTAAATTAATCTCATCTATTACATAACTAGTATAATCCACCTAATAGGTTTATAGTAAAGGTTATTCACCAATTAATGTTAATTTATAGTAGATGTGACAAACGCGTCGATTGCGAACGGTTGAAAAAATTGATTATTTTTATTTAACGATAGTAAAACTTAATGTTAATGTCGATATAGAAATGTACAATATTTTATTTTACTTCACTAATTTGACGTAATTGAATAAGATTTTTATATGTTTATATATTGCATAATCACCACTTCTAGAAGAAACATGAGTAATTTCCCACTTGTCGACGAACTTGCTGAATTTTGATGTGGAATTGAATAACTTCGCAAGTAGTTTTTCGATGGCTTAGGAGCAAACATGAACGAACAATCAGTCAATTGGGTAGACTACGCAGAAATCTCTGTCCAAAATTAGTTCCAAATTGACTAATAAATTACATTATTTTTCGTATTAATAATAAACATAATTTGTTATAAATACATATAAGTCGCATAATAAATAATGTCATATTTGTGTAAAAAGAAAGAGTTTTTTTATTAATATAGAAAATTTATTTCTGCATTTTTTCTACATTAACCTAAAAACAACTGAAAATCTGATGGTGAAAATGGTAGGTCATTAAGAATATCCGAATAAAGTTCTCTCAAATTTTATCGAGATTGTAATGATACGTGTGGCCTCGCAATCTCGATTGGTCTACCAAAAGTTTCATTATCGGTAAGACTAAAATCTCCAACATGAAACTTTTCGATCTACTTTTGCACCATTATTTTATTCATAACACCATCAACTGCAAAAATAAATTAATGAACGAAAGTATACCTTCCCATTGATCATTTTCAAATCCAAAGCAATACTACAACATTTGATTAAAACAAATGAACTCTCTTTTTTAATTTGCAAGCATTCATTTTATAAGTTGCATGTTTTAATATCTTACGGAAAAATCTGACATTAATTATTGCTCTATTTTCACTCGTTTTCTTAGATATGTTATTTAAAATATTTGACATAATTTTTCAAAGTTATCTAAATTGGATGGCTCAAACTAAAACAAATTGAAAATATCACGCTCGGATATAATTTTGTCTGTTTTAGTAAATGTTTTCTAAAATTGGTCCATCTTAGGAAACTATTTGCTTTGATTACAGCAATTGACGCATATTTTATATTTTTACTTTTTACTATTCTCACTTGTATTTTTAAATAATAAATAGTATCATTATATATAACAATATTTGTTCCTACCGCTTACTTTTATGATTTTTAAAATAATGTATAGTTAAATGAATGAGAATATCCCAATTATGTTCTATAATTTTTCACACGTATCATTATAGATTATATCCAAATAAATACTACAAAATTTGACAAATAGTTTACAAATAGTTTTATGTTTCCAAATGGATTTAATGTATTTTTAACATATTAAGAAATATGGTGCACAAATGTGCATTAAAATAAGCTTTATTCACATGAATTAACGCATATTTAAATCATTACAAATAATAATAATTGCTTCCTTAATGTTTTTTTTACTGTAAAAAATTATGTAAATTCATATTCAGTAACATTTCTTAATGTGTTAATAATACATCAATTCAATTTGGGCAGACAATTGACGTATTTTTAACACATTAAGAAATATGGTGCACAAAATGTGCATGAATTTACTTTGCCTGTTTGAATAAATATTTGCTAAAATTGGTCCATCCTAGGAAACTATGCTTTAATCACAGCAATTATCACATACTTTATTTATTTACATTTTTAATATTATGACTTGTATTTTTTAATAAAATAAAAATAATAATAATTGTTCCCTTAATATTTCAGCAATCATAATTATTTTCATTTACTTTTTTTAAAGTACATGTTTTTATATATTTTACATTAATTAACTTATTCAATTGAGATAGTTCTACCCTCCTACGCTTACAGTTAGTGAACAAAGTTTGAGAGAATAACGTGACATTGCCAGGGATAATTAGCTACCCGACCTATAATTTAAACTAATTGTAAATTGTGTATGAGAAACTACAGCAATTTATATAAATCATCTTAAATAAAATACAAATGCTTTATAAGTTATTTTGCTATATTCAAAACATTTTCATTTAACAAGATTAATGTTCATTGGAACTATACACTTATCATAATTTGTAATAATGTTATTACCTTATTTTTCTATTGTAAATGTACTTTTATAAGAATTAATACTGATAATTATAAAATATTAATTTATTTTTTGGTCAAAAATATAAAAAGTAAAAATTTATCAAAATTAATATAATTTGCCAAAGAACTATTAATCTAAATCTTTCCGCACTTAATAATTAATATTTTCCAATTAAGATGATTTGACTTTGTTTACACTTAATTACTAATTATAAATTATTTTATACATGCAAACATATACAAAATGACTTACTGATTGAAATCAATTAGTTTAATTTGACAAAATTTAATATACACTAAAAAAACTGAATGATTTGGAAAAGTCATAACTTGTTTATTTTTCAATCTTCTTTATTCCATTTTTTGTAGCTTTTAAGATCATCCCTAGGAGATGGATATGATGACTCAGAGAAAATCGCATGATTTGAAAGATCAGTCGACGATCTTCTGGGAAGAGATCCAAAACGACACTGCATCAAAAGTGGCGGTAGCTGTGTGCTTGAAGATCCTTCTACTTCGACCCGTCATCGCTCTTCTCATCTAACATGGGCATCACAAGAACATTGCTTCAGAAAATTCTGAAAATATATTTTAAAATGTTTCCATAGAAGATCTAAATCGTCCAAACATTACTCAGAAACAGTGATAATAACTAGTATTTGAACAACTACATAAAACTGCAGTAAACGTCTCAGGGAATTATAAATTCATTGTTTGGTAGGTGTCACGGTTGAAAAAGTAGAGAAATTTTTGGTGAAAAATAAGTTCAAAAAATTTGTTTGGATTCTACGTTTACCTGATGTGACACATTTCTTGAATGTATGAGTTTTCTTAATTAGAACTTAAAGGAAAACTCAATGTTTCAAATCTGAAACCTTGTCATAGAAAATGGTGTGGAAAAAGCCTTCATTTATAGAATTTTCTCTTCACACATAATACTGAAACAAATCATTTAATTATATTTACAACTATATTAATAAAAAATGAAATTTGTTTGAAAACTTATTTCTGTTTTATTATAATTAAAATATTTTTCGAAAACTTAAAAACTCAGTATTACAGAAGTGTACAAATTTCCACATTAATTGCGTTTTTAATTTTCAATGTTTACTATGGCAGAAGCAAAGGAAATTGAATTTATAACAATGTTTACATAATCAGATGAAGATAGGTTTCTTTCAATTTGCATTTAAATTGCATTATAATTGACAAAGATTATTTGAAATGCGAAGTGCGAATACTTCTCTGGATTCTACCTCATATCCTTAACACGTTTGCTATTGGGATAAAGTTACTGCCGTTAGCTCCCGTTTAATTATGTTATAGCTTTGTGTTTGTTCAGTAAATACCTAACGAACGACCATCGAGCAACGCTCTTGTTAAATCTTATATGTTTGTTTTCTTTTACCTCACTGTATCAAGTTACAATAAAATAATATTAAATGAAGCTTAATTTAATTCTAAACCTAATATTTATATCTTTATTATAAATAGTTTATTTGGTGTAAATTTTTAATAAAATCATAAATAATTCAATGTTAATGTTTTTTTTATTTAAAAAAAAAATGTAATAAATATTTAATATCTAATTAACGTTACAGAATGTATAGAATTTTGTCGTTTTGTACGTAAATTTATTTTGGAGATTTAATTATGAAATAATTTTTTTTATTTCAAATTTAAATGTGATTAATAAATATTATTATTGCTATATAAAAAAAATGATAAAATTAACTAATTCTTAATAATGTATATTTTAATCATTAGTAAATGCTCAATTATTTATATAATATTTTATGTATATTTGTGTTTAGACGGAAACTTCTAAAATATATTTAATGTTAATATTTTATAGTATTAATTCTATTAAAATCCAATAACTCATATTTAAAATAATTGCTTCCCTATTTATCTAAAAAAAATCATCTCTTATATCCATCTGCTTCTGTAAAATATTTGGCAATCCTCATTGAAAATTATTATTTTTTTCCTGTCTCAATTCCAAAATGTTCTGAAAAAATACCTCCGAACGTTCTACACTTCGCTTCGCACCAAAATATTACATCTAAATAATCCACTCCACAATACTCCCTTTATTCTAAAAAAATTATTATTCCTTTTCTGTTTTTTTTTTCCTAAAATATAAATCCATAGAGTTTTATAAATTCTTAACTTCAATAAAAATATAATAGTATTAGTTATATCATGAATCATCTTTATCTATTGTAAATTTTCTACTTTAAAGTATATTTTATAATATAAATTGTAGAGGAATAAAATAAAAAATGTTGTTTTTTATCTGTAAAGTAAATTTATAATATTTAATATTAGCAGAAAAGTTTTCATTGAAAAACTAAGTCCTAATAATAATTGAAGTTATAAATTAAAAATAAATAAAATTTTATTAGTAATTATTATAATATTTTTAATAATATTTTTTGGATGCAATTGTCATCATTTGAAAAACACGAATAACGTTAGCGTCGTCTTGGGATTTGAACATATTTAGTAAAGTTTAAAGTTTCAGGCGACAGACATAAATTAAATTGAAGTTTCAAGTATTTCATTCTTGGATTAACGTGTGAATTTAGTCAACATTTAAAGTAATGGGAATTACAGATTAAGCGAATGTAAGCGTTTTATCGATTAGAGAATAAATAAACCGTATTTGTATGTAAATATTTCACACAATTGACAGAATCGATTTAATACAAAAAAAAAAGTGAAATATCAGTTACATTTGATTTTCAAATGCTTGTGAAAGTTTAGTAAAACATATTACTTTTTTTATTAAAACATAATATTTAGATAAAATACATATTTTCTATAGGAATTAGTTATTATTATAAGAATATAACTTTAATGCTGAAAATAATAAATCTTTCTCTATTACCATACAATACAAAATTATTTCAAAGAGCATTTGAAGTTCTAGCAATTATGATATTTAAAACAACATTTTTATATCAGTATATTTGCACAAGATTAAAATTTCTATAAATTTTAATATTTTGTATTGCAATATATTTGTATATTAATTCTCATGTAAAATTTGAATGTATTTCTAAGATGTTGCAAATATCAAACAACAATAAATTAGAAGACAAGTAAATTTTCAAATAAAATTCTACTTATTTTATTTCATGATAATAATATCAATACCATTTATTGCTATTTCCCAGATTACTATATATAAATCTTGTTACAATTTGTTGCAAATATATTGATATCAAAGGGGTTTATTTTGGGGCAATTCATATTTTGCGATTCTTATTTCTCATATAATATTTTATTTTTTTCTAAGATGTTTCAAATAAATTGATCAAAGAAATAGTTTTGTGGTACAGCAATAAATTGGAAGACAGGTAATTTTTTAAATTAAATTCTCATTACTTTATTACTAGATAACAATTTTATAAATTAACATATATAAATCGTGTAATAATTTGTTGCAAATATATAAATATCAAAAGGGTTTATTTGGGGCAATAAAAAATATCAGGTAATTTTATTATTCCAATGTACCTGGATTTATTGCAGGGTGTTATAATTCATATCTTTTAATTCCTAGTATTCCCTAATATTCCCTCCCGATTCATATATAAACCCTACAATTTTTGCAATACATCATTAGTTCTTCAGTAGCTCTCAGTGAATAACAAGAGACAAATATCTAAACAAGAAATTGACATTGAAATGGATAACGTTGAGGAATTTACTTTTTCATCAGGAGATTATATCGTACCTCAGGAAAATATATTTAACAAGGACGAAGTTATTGAAATATTAGATGATAAGGATATTCCCACCGTTAATCACCAATCGCGTTTTGATTTTTGTAAATCGATAGACAATAACGATCAATTTATGGAGATTAAGGATTGTGTGGAAAGTGGACCAAAAAGTGGTGTTAATAATAGGAAAAAAATAAACATAAGTTTCAAAAAAGTTGATAATAATTTTCCGATTGAAAATAAACAGGAAAATATCTGTTTTTCATATACACCAAATTGTGAAAGAAAATCAGTTACATTACTTCAGAAGAAAATTGCACTAAAAAAGTCAATTGATTTGGCAGAAGAAACCAAGATGAAAATAGTTAACATTAAAGAAAAAATTGCAGCGAAACAATCTAAAATAGAGAAACCCATACTATGGACCAAGGCGAATTTAAGAGAACCCAACACGCTTGAATGCAGGAAACCAGTGATACATTCCTGGAATAAAATTGATTATAGGAATAGTATCAAAAGGAAAGCAGACAGTAGTGTGGAAAAGGCGGTTACCAAAAAGACCAAAACAATATTGTGGACAAACCAGGAAGAGGATTTGGTAGAGCCTAAGACGTTGGAAGAGGAATTAGCTAAAATAGACCGAATGCAAAATTATGTGAGGACACTGTATGATGTAGATAGCTATGCACATAGAAGGCCAGCGATGAAGTTGAATCGCAGAAGATATTAAACATATGTATATTTTAAATTCCATTATTTTTATTTTTACAAAAATATTTATATTTTTACATTTTCAGGTGGTCGATAGATCAATATTTTGTATATATGTTTATGTTTTTATATAATAAATTTATTATTTTCAATATTTTGACATTTTTTATTTCTTAATTTTAATTTCTTAATATCATAAGACTAATCGTGAGTCATTTAGTAATACGATTAGTTTAGTTACTAAATCAATTTTAAATGATTGACTTTTAGTCAATAGCCCTTTGTAATAGTTATGTTATGGATTATTGTTTCTATTAATGATGTTACGTGAATTTGTTTAGTTTTCGTCTGGTTGTGTAACTTTTACAATAAATATAATTATTTTTATAAAACATAATTCTTAGAAATATTTTTATAATGAAACTACATAAATAATTTAATATTAAATTTTATTACCATACAAAACAAGATTATTTCAAATAAAAAATGAAGTTCTACAAAATACGATTTTTATAATCTATTAAAAACCTTTATATGTCAGTATATTTGCACAATATCCATAAAATTTCTATAAATTTTAATATTTTGCGATTCTTATTTCTCATACAATATTTGAATGTTTTTCTAAGATGTTGTAAATAAATTGATATCAAAGGAATAGTTTTATGGTACAGCAATATATTGGAAGACAGTTAACTTTTGAAACTGAATTCTCATTACTTTATTACAAGATAATATTGTTAACTTTATTTATTATTATTGGCTAAATTAAAATGTATAAATCGTGTTATAATTTGTTGCAAATACATTGATATCTAAAGAGTATATTTTGAGGCAATAAAAAATATCACGTAATTTCATTAATTGTATTTTAATTCCTGAAATTGCCAAATTTTCCCTTCCAATTCATATAAAAACTATTTTTTGCAATGCATCATTTGGTTTTGTAACTTTTACTATACATATATTTATTATTATTATATAACATAAGTCTTCACAATATTTTTATGATGAAACTAAACAAAAAAGGTAATTTGAGATATTAATACTTTCTCTATTACCATAAAATGCAAGATAATTTCAAAGAGCATATTATGATATTTAAAACAACAATTTTATATCAGTATATTTGCAAAAGTTTAAATTTTTTATACATTTTAATATTTTGCTTATTACTTATTTAAAATTTGAATGTCTTTCTAAGATGTTACAAATAAATTGATCACTCAAAAAGTTTTATGGTACTGCAATAAATTGTAACATAGGTAATTTTTGAAATTAAATTCTCATTACTCTATTTCAAGATAATAATATTAATTATACTTATTGTTATTTCTCAGATTAATATATAGAAATCTTGAAAGAATTTGTTGCAAATATATAAATATGAAAAGGGTTTATTTTGAGGCAATAAAAAATATCAGGTAATTTTATTAATTCAATGTACCTAGTTTTATTGCAGGGTGATATAATTCAAGTATTTTAATTCCTGGAATTCCCTAATATTCCCTCCCGATTCATATATAAACCCTACAATTTTTGCAACGCATCATTAGTTCTTCAGTAGCCCTAAGTGAATAACAAGAGACAAATATCAAAACAAGAAATTGACATTGAAATGTATAACGTTGAGCAATTTACTTTTTCATCAGGGGATTATATCGTACCTCAGGAAAATATATTTAACAAGGACCAAGTTATTGAAATATTAGATGATGAGGACATTCCTAGTGTGAATCACCAATCGCGTTTTGATTTTTGTAAATCGATAGACAATAACGATCAATTTATGGAGATTAAAGATTGTGTGGAAAGTGGACCAAAAAGAGGTGTTAATAATAGGAAAAAAATAAACATAAGTTTAAAAAAAGTTGATAATAATTTTCCGATTGAAAATAAACAGGAAAATATCTGTTTTTCATATACACCAAATTGTGAAAGAAAATCAGTTACAATACTTCAGAAGAAAATTGCCCTCAAAAAGTTAATTGATTTGGAAATAGAAACCAAGATGAAAATAGTTAATATTAAAGAACAGATTGCAGCGAAACAAACTAAAATAGAGAAACCCATACTATGGACCAACGCGAATTTAAGAGAACCCAACACGCTTGAATGCAGGAAACCAGTGATACATTCCTGGAATAAAATTGATTATAGGATTGGTATCAAAAGGAAAGCAGACAGTAGTGTGGAAAAGGCAGTTACCAAAAAGACCAAAACAATATTATGGACAAACCAGGAAGAGGATTTGGTAGAGCCTAAGACGTTGGAAGAGGAATTAGCTAAAATAGACCGAATGCAAAATTATGTGAGAACACTGTATGATGTAGATAGCTATGAACATAGAAGGCCAGCGATGAAGTTGAATCGCAGAAGATATTAAACATATCTATATTTTAAATTCCATTATTTTTATTTTTACAAAAAAATTTATATTTTTATATTTTCAGGTGGTCGATAGATCAATATTCTGTATATATATTTATGTTTTTAATACAATAAATTCATTTTAAAAATATTTTGACGACATTTTTTATTTCTCAATTTCAATATTTTTTTCTTCAATATATTATAAGTGAATAAAGTAAACTAAGACACTAAGTCATGAAAACTATGACACGAGTCGCACGATGCACAAACTGCGGAATCTTCCTTAATTCACGAAGAAGGGCTTTCTTGAGCATATCAATATTCTACTATTTTTTAGTGCAAATCTTGGCTTGCAAAATGCCACATGCCAAAAGTCGAGCGAGTTTGTATCTGGTAACAAAAACACAAATGGAAAGCGACCATTGAGCGTCTCGACCGGTGGTGCCTGACTTCTTGTGGTCATTAGACAGTCTAAATTTTAGTTTAACCTCTGTTAAGTAAACTCAATAATTTTGTTTATTTAAGAATTGCGATTTCTTTTCATCAGAGAAGACAATATTTAAAAATGGACCGCGTTAGTGTAAGCGCAACGCGAAGGAGCGTCCATCGAGCCTAGTTTTTTTTAACTTCTGTGAGATCTTGCCTTTTTTGGTATTTTGGAATTTTGAGTTCACTTTTATCTATTCAGCTGAGTAATGATTTGTCTTCCACTGCATCACGAATTTCGTTCAATTCGAGCTTTAACTTTCTGAACCACTTCTGTCGCAGATCCAATTTTGTTCTACCACCTCCATAGCGTTTTATAATAATAAATTTTATAATTATAACACAAAAGATTTATTCACATTGAGGTCTAAAATAGCCACTTATGGTTTTCCGCTCCAATATAGCGTTATCACATTATTACATTTAAATTCTAGCACGGACAACTTTTTTTTTCCAAAACATTGAGACCCAAATGCTTGCGCATGCTTCTAAACAATAAAATCCGCTATCATTAGGCAAAATATAGACACAGCATTATCAGCAGTTCGAAAGTTATAGCAGTTATAGCTTAATGTATAACGAAAATACAGAAATAATTAAGGAATACATACAGTTTAAATATGATTGTTAAAAACACCTTGAAAGTTTCAATAAGAAAAGTTGATATTCAATTATGTAAATCTTTAAAGAAAGGTTGTAATAAATAAATAATGGTGTATATAAAAATCTGTTCAGATAAAACAGTTATAGTATTATTTGAATGGTATTTATGGAGATGCATAAGTACAGTGGAAGCACGGTGGGAGTTAGATAAGACCTGCCCATAGCATACCCGAGGAGAAAATCAAATAAAGGGGAGCAATCGTATTCCACAGCTGAATACGAAATGTTTGCCATTTGTTAAGCCGCAAAACAATTCCAGACCCAACGTTTTTGGCAAGTTTAAAATAGTAACGAACCACAAAACCGGTGACCCAAATGTTTCGACTTCAAGATCCATGCGGCCTATTAACGAGATTTAGAATGCAACTAAAACCGAACTAAATTAAACGTAAGTCGTTAGATATCTGCGTAGTGAAAGGATTACTACCTGCCGCCGCGCTCAAAAACAAACAATGAATGAAACAATGTAAACGCCGGGAAAGCTGTGCAATGAAAATGTCGTAGTAAAATTATAATTAAATTATGCTTCGTGGAGAAATAAAAGTTTTCCATGAAATGCGACTGTTACTTATTTATCATCTTTACTTTATTATCAATTCTTAAATTTTGTCGGAAAAATTATGAGGAAATAAAAATTCATAATGCGCACCAATAATAACATATTTCAAGATATCTTTCTCCTAAACAAATCCATATAATATTAATAAAAAAATCCAAATTTTTCAGAAAATCTTTTGATTAACCTCAGCATTTCCTACCGTTACAAGAAATATAAACAAAACTATAACTATTAAATAGAACATTTTCAATTTTCTAATGAAACAAATATTTTTTATCATAACCTATGTAAATACAAATAAAGGATGTTCCGAAAGTTATTAGTAATTTTAAAATGGAATAACTTTTCCAATTATTAATAATTCACATTTATGCATTTCATAAACAAGAAACACACATCTTGCAAATAAGATTTATATAGTTTTTAAAATTATATCCTTCAAATAGCCACTATTTTCCTCTTTACATCGGTATTTTTTCTTTCAATTTCTTCAGTTGTTGAAGGGTTGCGAGTATGTTAGTTTCTAAAATATCTGTACAGGAAGGATCCTGGAACAGTTAATTCATAATGGAAAATCGATCACAGTTTCGGAAAATTATTCCTCCCTAAGAGTTCTATTATTAGGTGACTAGCAGGACGCAAAAATTCTTCAACATATCTTGAAATATTTCTCCTGTAACGGTTAGTACGTTCTTTGCCTAATCTACAAATAACTATTCATACATTTATGGAATCATTACTATCCATGGTGAATATTTATCCACATTTATGGAGAATATGGAATTTATATTATTAATTATCCTTTTATTACTCAAATTTATTAGAACTTTTAATATTTCTATTCTTGCATTCCATTTTATTAACTTAAAATTGCAATGGAAATAAATCCTTATTCTGAAACTGCAAAGAATTTTGGCATATGTTGAAGAGGCTCAGAGACGAAATCTATATATAATTTGAACAATTCAATAATTCAAAAACCTTACCCAACGCTTTTATATATTGTTCTATTCACCTATTAATGTATACTGCAAACTTAGTTGCGAATATTGCAGCGTGTTCTTCTATAGAAATAATAACTTTTTTCTATTTTACAAAAACTTAATACTTATGCCAGGTTTTATAAATCGTTGGTAAGTGTTAAAAAAATATGTTTCAGAATTAACTCTAAAACCATTGAGTACACAAAGTGAGTAGATGCATTAAAAGCTTTACTATTTCAACATTGCAAAATCTATGACGCATTATTAAAAATTATAGAAGTCTTCAACAAAGATGTGGAAACTAAAATTAAGCAAAAATTACAAGTTTAAATACGATGTAATTCTTTCGATTAAAATTTTATTTGAAATATATCTAGTCTTAAAGCTTTTGAAACCTATAACTATAAATTTATCAGATTGTATAAAGATGTTATTAGAAATCATACAAAAATAGAAATTTATAAATAATCTGGATATGATCACATGAAAATTGCTGTTAATGGGATTGCTAAGAATTTTGAATACAGTACAGCCAAAACTGTTGTTAGAACTAGAAGCAAAAAGCATTAATTCGATTATGAAAAAGCTGTCGATGAATCTTTAGCAGAGAAAAATAAATTTAAAATAAACTTTTTCACTTATATTCTCTTATATTTACATCTAATTCTCTGAATGAACAATTAACGTTTCAAAAAAATCATATTCTAAATTTTCAGTTATTGTGTGACAATTAAGTTCTATGATATACATGACAAAATTCCGGAATTTTTTGTAACAATATTAAAGTCAATATTTTCGTACATATTCTATGATACCTTTGAATGTTTTAAATTATTTTTGCCAAAATAATTTAATTACTTTGTATCCTAATACTATTGTAGCTTTGATAATTTTATTAACACTCCTTGTCTCTGCAACTAGTGAAGAAAAAAGTTTTTCCAAATTAAATTATTTTCTATTGAATCTAAATTGGCTGCTACACTAAAAAACACATCGTTAATTAACAAATTTACTAAAGTTAAAATCGCAAATATTAAATTTAGTATTAATTTTGAAAGGGATGCAAAGGTTTGTCTTGTGAATGTAACGAATCAATCAATGCATCAACCAAGTGATTTCTAATGTGTACGCCGCTCCCCGGCGCCGCAGAATATTCAATTAAACAATTCGGAAATTTTCTTGGAAAATCCAATTCTGGAATATTTGCGCCAACAATCGTGTATGCTGATAATATTTCAAGAATTTAGCAAGTCTTTCCAAACGCAAAACCTCAAACAGAATAAGATTGTGATAGATTGCATTAACCAATGTCCAAAATCAATAGATAATAATTGATTTCGAAGAATAAAGTGATGATTAAATTAAAATGTGACGATTGATGTTTTAATACTGATTTAAATTGTAGTTGGATTCGTCATAATCTCATAAATTATTTTGAAAATCTGGTAATTTAATATGTTGAATTTCTTTAGCACCAAGTTGTCTGTCCTTCAACATAATCTGACTAACTTCAGTTTCGATTTCAAGAATATGAAACAGTTTGTTATTCACATACTTAGACATAAAAACTTCATATTCTCATAATCACCCCCTACATGAAAAATCTAAAATATCATCTTCGATTTCTTGATTATGAATTGAATCTGGTTTAATTTAATATCTTGGATATCTCTGGTACCACGTTGTTCGGCATTCAACATAATCTCACTAACTTTAGTTTCGATTTCAAGAATATGAAACACTCACATACTTAGACATAAAAACTTCATATTCCCATAATCTTCCCCCACATAGAAAATCTAAAATATCATCTTTGATTTTCTGATCATTTGTTGAATCTGCTTTTATAGATATTTCAAACTTTCTCTGTCTTTCCAAATCACGTACATTCTCTTCATTTTTAATCTGGATTATCTTCACATTCCAATGATAGTGCCAATACCTTGTTGTCTAAAAAATAGTAATTTAAGAAATTAACGAGACACATGTTGCTCATATACAAATATTTAAAGCACCACCAAACTTTGAATAAAAGTAAAAATATGTTTATTTTATAGTTTCTTTTAAAATAAAAGTAATTTTTTAAGTACTCATAATAAACTTTACGCTCCACACAAATGAAAAAAAAGATGTATTTATAAAAACTAAGAATAAACCATTACAAAGGATATTTATAATAGATATTTAGACATTTAAATAATTATGTCAACAATCGAATCAAATTCCATAACAACTGAGAAATGGCAAATGAAGCCAACTTATGTTATGAGTATACATTGAAAAATACAAGAAATATCATGTAGTATGTAAATTTTGACATCAAATATCTGATCAGGTTTTTTTGATCAATAATATTTTAAAATAATTATGGTGTCCTTTTTCCTAAAAAATCTGTCTATGTGCAGCATTGCAGGTAGAGCAGACAGTGAGAATGTACAGTATTATAGAGAGCTCCCGGAAAATAATTACTTTGTATGTGGATTTAATATGCAGAGCTTTGGAAAAATATTACGAAAATATGGAGATGTGCATGTTGTTGAGAAAGGGCTGTGTTCAGGCGTCAAAGAGAGAGAGAGAGGAGGGAGCAGGAACAAAGCGAAAAAATGAGAAAAAAAGACCTAGCGAATATGTAGGGTTGGTTGGTGTAGGCTGTATACAATGAAAGTGGTGTGAAAGACGCCTTCGGCCTCGCGCAGGTCCAGCGTCGGGACGCTGTTAGTGTGGCGGTGGCAGCGACAAGGTTCGGACGCTCAGATGATGGCGGCCCATCCGACGCCGTAACTTACATGCTAGAAAAACCTTAAACCCGCGAAATTCAAATATAATAGAAAATACATCGAAAGAGATTAGCATTAGCTGCAGCGTGAATTTCCATTCGAGCACAGAACAATTAGTTACATTAAATGATTGATAAATGTTTATAAACATTAAAAACATGTTTGTGTTTCTGTTCGCAATCGGAGTTATTTCAGGTAAGAACGTTTCTATGTAAAATACGATATTTTTTGAAAGCCCGTCTGTGTCTCTTCGTAATTCCCGGGGATAAATGCAACGTGCGTTCGCATTTTATTTTCTCTCCTCTCAGGAAATGCACATATCAAACTGTATGCAAATGTCACGCAGAGAAAATAATATGACGGGGGAAAAAAAGAAGTGAAATGAAAATAGAGTGCACGAGAGGAGCAGAGGATGACGGAAAATATCCAGCGTGCAACATTTTCTGCTTTGCAAAACACATGAAAAAATCATGAAGCTAATATCACTTGAAACGTCCGCTCAAAACTTTTCCTCGGTTTTTCCATATTCACTCTCGCAAATAACATAAATTCTACCCGTTCCGGTATAAACTTTAATGAATTATATTACCCTGTAAAATAAATATAAATGAATTAAAAAATGGTATTTCACATTTTGATTACAAATATTTCAGATTCAATAATTCCACAATACAGAAATTTATATTATTTTTATTTATATACAAAACTGATATATAATTACAAATATTAAATTTAAATGTAATTCAAAGAAATAAATAGTTTGAACAATATAAAAATTATTACAAAAGTTTTTTGCAGTTTTATTTTAAGATTTAAAAATGCTATTTTTCTTTCAAAAATACAAATTTATAATTAAACATTTTTAAAAATAAATAATACAATTAACGTTGATTATTTCATGATTGTATTACTCAAAAAAATATTTTTATACATTTTGTACCATTTCTTACTAATTTCTGATAATTACAATTTCTATAGAAAGAAAAATTTCACAATATTCATTGATAGGAGATTGCAGATATATGAATATATTGAATAATTTTGATTGGTTTTATAAATAATTATTCTTATTCTCACTTTTTCAGGTAGTATTATTTTTATTTAGAAAAATGTTCATGTTTTATTTAGTATATAAATATATGTTACATTAGATTATCAGATCCTATGAAAAAAATAGTCAAATCTGGATAAATAATTGAAGATTTCACTTTTTTCCTGGTAGTATTATTTTTATTTAAAAAAATGTCCATATTTTATTTAGTATATAATCTATATTAATATATTTACATTGGATTATCTAAAAAGTTAGTCAAATCTGGATAAATACAATTGAATAATTCAGAAGTATTTCAAAAAAATATTAAAAACTCTTTAAATCTCTCTAATTAATTAATTATTACACTTAGGGATCGTTAGAAGTATTTATTAAGCCTTTTACCTTTAATAAATAGTTTTTCCATTCAAATTTAATATCTAACAATTTATCTTGCGTGTTGTTAGAATTACATGTATTGGGAACCGAAATTCACTTTAGTATCATTAAATTCCGTGCCAAGTAATATATATGTTATTACACATTAAACCCACGTTCGTATACAAGAACATTAAAAAAAAGGACCGGAGAGAGGAGTAATGAATAATTTCGAAGTGGAGTACTTCACACCCCTTTCTCCCTGTTGTGTTTATTCCGCAGGGATTATTTTTACATCTGCAAGTTCTCCGGGAATGCGAAATTTGTTTTCATATTCTCTGCAGTCGTTCCGTCACGTACAAGTAAATATTTGTGACAACAGATATTTCAAATGAAAATCTAGATTAAATTCAAACATGTCTTGGCACCTGAATCTCATATTTCCCCAACTCTCTAAAAATATACAATCATGTATTTTCCAATACTTTTTATTTTATAAATCAATTTTACAATTTTTCTTCTTTTAACAAATTTATGAATTTGTAATCTCTATTACACAATATATATCTACAATTTAGACATTAAAAAATAAATTTCAAATTAGTTAATTTAAAAAAAAAAAACTTTGACTAATAAATAAATATATGAAGTTATTGATTATAGATTTATTAGGGTTTATTGCCCTTTTTAGATCATAAGAGCCATTTTAAGACACTTCTGTGAGACATGGGAGCCGCAATTTTATATAAAAAGAGCCGCATGCGGCTCCGGGTCTACTTTATATTTTGATTTTTGAAAACTAATAGTTTTTATTTCATAAATCAATGTTACAATTATTACAATTTTCTTCTTTTAAAAAAATTTATGAATTTGTAATCTTTATTGCACAAAATATATCTATAATTTAGACATTGAAAAATAAATTTCAAAAAAATATATATTATAGATTTATTAGTGCCCTTTTTAGAGCAAAGAGCCATTTTAAAGACATATCTGTGAGACATGGGAGCCGCAATTTTATATAAAAAGAGCCGCATGCGGCTCTAGAGCTATATTATATTTTAATTTTTTAAAATCATTACCGATTTAATGATTAGTTACATAAACATAATTAAATAATATAAGATGTATTATAATAAAACATCAGTCCGTATGATTATTAATGTAGAATGTGAAATATTTAGCGTAATATATTTACAGTGTAAGTCCTATGTAAGTTCCTGTGCTCGAGCTTGCTGAAATTTATTTGTCTTTGCATAAGTTGGGCTATAGTGCATATGCAAGTTAGCGAACTTTCTAAGAATAGTAAATAAAGTTTCTGAGCAAACTAATATTTGCTCACATATCAATAAAATTTCTTCGAAATAAATCTCTAAAACGTTACAAAATTTATAACTATTAATTATTCCACGCTTGGAAGTTGGTAAATTGCAGAAATAAATTATTATAATATGCACGAGTCGCAACTTTAAACTTTGTTAGTCCTCAATTAAATAAGTACGCTAATAGCAAAATCTACTATAGGCGAGTAGTAGAAAAAAAAAACTTTTTCAAGTTTAATCCAATGGAAACTAGGTCAGTCGTCCGGGACGAATTTAATGTGAATCTTCACTCCACCCCCGTTTGCTTTTTGAATCTCCCGGTAAAACGACCATCACATCAGAGAGACAAAGAAGGAAAAAACTTTTATTATTATCTTACATAATTTTCGCCGACGAAACTTTAAATATCTTGGAACTTTTATCGCCGCTAAATAAGTTAGTGTCTCCAAGTTCTGCGGACTCGAAATTTGTTGCTCCACTCTCCACTTACTGGGTCACTGCTACGCTACTGGCCACTTTATATAACAAACACTTTTATCGCTGATTTGGCAAAGAAAATCCATTGGCTGCAGTTAGTGTTTCGTGAAATTTACTGTCGCGTTTGAAAAGTTGTCCGGTGTGTATACTATATCAGCGATAATGGTGCAAAAATAGTGTGTATTATGAATCGAGTTGGCTGGGCTACCCGAAAACGAATATATATTAGATACTTGTTGATTCCCTCCCATCCGCAGACACCGAGCAGAAGCATAAATCTTATTTATATTATACACATTGGATGATTCTAGTATTATGTTCTTTTTCCCTTTCTTTTGGATATTTTTTATAGTACCATTGATAAATGATAAGTGTTTTCAAGATCTGAATTAATTTAATGAAATTAATCATTGAGTTATACTAAAATATATAGTCGTGTCCCGGGATTAAATAATCTCTGGACACCGTGGCTTATCTCGTAATTACGTAATTGTGTCTTAGAGGAGTTTACGAATATTAAATATATTATTCTAAAATAGCTTTACTGTTTAAAGTAGTGAGAAGTAAACTGGACAAGTGTTGATCTCATGGTTTATCAACGAACAGGTAAATTCGCCTCTTAAGTTTACTAATTAGGAAGTATGGCCCTCCAACTAAGACTATCTTCTACTCTTGGCACTCCAACTAAGACTAAATTATTTTATACAAAAATTTGTTCATTTCAAAAAGAGGAATGGAAATGAGTTTTGTGGGTTTACATAAGGTTTCTTTGTATAGATCTAAATATTTACGACTTATGAAGTTTCAGTTTGTGTTGATTATCACATTCCTGAAACGATGTACAGTCCAATAATTAAGTAGATTTTGATAGGCCTAATGAATATATTAACTATACAATAGTCAATAAAATGATCAGATATGACAATATGTACATTTAAAACGTTTTGTAATATTCAGAATACAAAAATAAATCTTCTTTTTATGATTCTAATAGAACAATAAATAATTTTATTTATAAGCATTTTTTAAATTAATTTTAACTTCATAAACGAGCAATATCTTGCGGTACATAGTAAAATATTGATATCTTGCAAAATATGAGTAAAATCTATACGCTTTGTCTACTATTGGATAATTCTACTATTATGTCATTTTTTGTTTCTTTTAGATATTTTTTATAGTAGAAATTAAATCTTAAGTATTTCCAATATCTAAATTAATTTAATAAAATTAATCGTTGAGTAATACTAATATTTTTATAATTAGAAACGATTATAATTATATTCAGATTACAAAAATAAATCTTCGATTTATGATTTTAATGTTTTCAAATGAACAATAAATAATTTTATTTATAACCATTTTTTAAATTAATTTTAACTTCATAAACGAGCAATATCTTATAATACATAGTAAAATATTGATATCTTGCAAAATATGAGTAAAATCTATACGCTTTGTCTACTATTGGATAATTATACTATTATGTCATTTTTTGTTTCTTTTAGATATTTTTTATAGTAGAAATTAAATACTAAGTATTTCCAATATCTAAATTAATATAATAAAATTAATTGTTGAGTAATACTAATATTTTTATAATTAGAAACGTTTTGTAATTATATTCAGATTAGAAAAATAAATTTTCGATTTATGATTTTAATGTTTTCAAATAGAACATATTATAAATTATATGTATTAGCATTTTTTTAATTAATTTTAACTTCATAAACGAGCAATATCTTGCAATACACAGTAAAATATCGATATTTTGTAATATATGAGTAAAATCTATACGCTTTGTCTACTATTGGATAATTCTAGTATTATGTCATTTTTAGTTTCTTTTATATATTTTTTATAGTAGAAATTAAGTACTAAGTATTTCCAATATTTGAATTAATTTAATAAAATTAATCATTGAGTAATACTATTTTTTTTATGATTAGAAACATTTTGTAATTATATTCAGATCACAAAAATAAATCTTCGATTTATGATTTTATCTTTTTCCATTAGGTAAATAATCATTAAGTGTGGACAGAAAGTTAGTATGTGACAACAGTATAAAGAGGTGGGATTCAACAAATAACTTTAACATCGAAATATTCCAGCGATTCCAATCAAAAACATTGCGTATAATCACCGACACACCCTTGTCCTCAATAGTGTTAATTTTCAGACTTAAAAGTTTAAATACAAACTTTTGAAACAGGTACCAAAGAAATATACAATAACTTTCAATTTAACCAGCAGTAAATCTACTAGTAAATGAAACCCAAATATACAGACTTGAATATTAAGCTTCCCACATAGATTTATTTAAATTTAATACGTGACAAATTTACCTTTTTATGATAGATTATAAATAAAGTAGAAGATATTCAAAAAAAAGTATTGATAGCAAAATTAAATTAAAATATAAATGAACATTTTACTCTAATTCACCATAGGTTTTTATATTACTTTAAATTTTATATTTACTGGATTAAAATTGCTGTATTATTGAACAACTCGATTATTTTTAATAAAAATGAATAATTCACATTGATGTGACATGAATGGTTAGTTATTTTTTTTCAACTAAACTACATGATTAATAAAAAATATAATAAGATATTACATGTTTTATAAGAACAAACACTTTTGGTGCAATTTACTACTATGCTCCATATTAAGCTGCCGTATATTAAATGTTCAACTCGGTCAAACTTTCTCACTCCAACTATCTGTCGACGAAGGCATGAATTCTCCTTACTGTAAATTCGTGGAGTATAAACTTTATGTCTGCGACAGAGATAGATACACATTGTCGTCCTTATTAAATTTGACAGACCAGGACAATTCAAAATAAATAAGAATTTATTGACTAAGTTTGATATATTCATGATTGCAGTTAGAATTATTATACAAATTTATTTATAAAATTGTTTATTTTTTTAGTAACTATATTTTATTTTGTATTTAATTAAACGAAAAAAAACATTTTTATTAAAGAATGAAGAAAACAATACAGTGCCCAGTTAACGTACATATTGCGTATTCCATACTGTAGATTTCATGAAAATGTATGCATTTGTTAGTACACAAGTATCCCTTTGTTCACACTAACGTACACAAGGGTCATCGAAACGTACACTTTGCTGTTGCTCGCTGTTATCTTATATATTTATGTTAGTGTGCATATTTCAACTTCAAGTTATTGCAGTCAATGTTATTTCAGTAAAGCCTCAATCTAACATGAATAAATGTAAAATGTTAAATTATGTCATTTAAATGTTTAATTTATAAATAATATCTAACTTAAGTTAACATAAAATATGCAATAAAATATTTGTAGTTAGTAATTTATTATAGGGCGTACGTTAAAATTATGTAGGTTTAAAAAAAACACATGTACTTTCTAGTTTATAAATAATTATGAGATTTTTAGATATAGATTTATAAAGAAAAAAAGTATTTATTATAGGGAATACGTTTTTTTAAAACATACATACTTTTGTAAAAAAAAATACATGTAGTTTCAACTAATTGGAAATAATTTGAATGTCGTCAATGTACGTTATATAATATATAATATAATTATATCATTGTACGTTCGTACGGATATTTGTAGTTAGTAATTTATTTATTATAGGGCATACGTTAAAAGTATATACGTTTTCAAAAAAGAAAGCAGATGTACTTTCAATTAATTGGAAATAATGTAAATGTCATCAATGTTCCTTCGGATATTTATAGTTTATAAATAATCATGAGATTTTTCTAATAACAGTTTTACAATAAAAAAAATGCGTAATTTAAAATATTCAATGATGTCATAACACGTTTCTATGAATATTGTCAGTTTATAAATAATAATAAAATGTTCTCAAATTTATTTGAATTAATATAAAATGAAGTATTTATAATTAATAATAGATTGTACTTATTTTAAATGAGAATGGTATTTTATCTGCGAGTATTTTTAAATTAATTTTAATTTGATAAACGAGCGATATTTTACAATACGAGTAAAATCTATACGCTTTGTCTACCTATCATCACATGAACACAAACTATTAGAGATTGTGAGTAATCGTCTGATATACAAGTGTTTGGAATTGGTAATATCCGTTTCCATAACGATGTATGCTCGCAAATCAAGGTTCCACTGTATATATTTGAAGTATGGTCGTAAATCAAGGTTCCAGTGTATATATATTTTTTTTTTTTTTTGTAAAGATTTTATAATCTTATGATTATTTACAAATCAATATTTCAATTACTAAAAAGATTTTGATCATTCACCAATTGAGTGCAGCTCCATTCATGTCGATATCCAATTAATGTTATTCAGCTTTAATAAATAGGCAGCGTATTTTGCCAGGTGCACTTCGAAGTAATTGAAATATTCGTTGCTTGGTGTAATAAAGATGTGTGTGGTGCAGTGCGACCCAAATTTCCTACCGCAAGGGAGTTGCATTGGTAATCCAAAATTAATTGAGCGTGTGGTGGGGTAAAGGGGGATGATTTTGTCGACTCTCCACCTCTCTCCCTTTATCACACTCAAACTCTCTCTCTCTCTGTCTCTATCTAACACACCATACACACAAAGAGCGTATTTGAACAACCGCGTTTCTGGTTCACCGAGATATGTCTTTGGAAATGTCTTCATTTGCCATTCAGCATTAACATATATTAAGTTTAAAGAAAATTTAATTAACACGCACACCCAAACTCATTCTACACCGTCCGAATAGCTTCATTTAATTACCAAAATGAACGTACATAGAATTAAAAATTCATATAAATTACATAAATAACATTTAATACAATTCTCTTTAAATATTTATTTTATTATTAAAAAAAAGGTTGTTGAATATTCATTTGATTCATAAATGCTGTTCGGAAACCGAAAGAATTTATAATTCCCGCACTTAATTGCAAGTTTTCTTATATGGGAACCGTTAACTTGTTCGGAAACCGAGGTAACTTTGAAAGTATACTGGGTAATTTAATATAGCGGTCGCCAACCTTTCAAACCAGGAAACTCATTTTTTACATAAAATTAATAATCGGAATAAAATGTTTCATTTTTAATAAATACATACATTGTAAATATTTACTTATTACGGTAATCTAATTTAAAAAAATGAGGCGTTCTAGAATCGAGGTTTTACTGTAATTTTTTCTCAAATCTTTTAATCCCATATTTTTTTTTCAAAAATGTTTGTAAATAATTATAAAGAGTTTAAAAAGCGATTAATTTAATAAATATGAAAAAATATAAATATATTCAAATTACTTTGATTTAATTGTTACAGAATTGAAGCGTTCGAAAACGACTGAACATTTTTTCTAGACCTAAAATAAAATTATAAAAATAGCTATTATAAAAATTGAGATTATCGTCAATTATAATATATTGAACTACATTATAAAATTACATAAAATAATAATTTCTTAATTTAATAGAAGAGTAGACTGTATTTATAATATTTTTTATCTCAACTTTGCAAACACTCACCAAAATACAATCTGTGCTATATTTCATAAACTATCTGTTATATATTGATAATCCGATAGATGTCATCCAAAGTCTAAATTATGTTTTTTTTACATATTATGATATTAATGTTGAATTAAAACTGAATAATATTTATCAACTGTATTTGTATTTACAAGATTTACAATTTTAAAAAGTAATAATAACATCGATTACGCTTAAAATTATATTTTTGTTATGGAATTAATTGTAACACATTCTAACTGATACCAATAAATTGTATTAATTATACCTGAATCAGAAATTAATAATAATATAATTTAAAATATGCGAATGTCACCTTTGAAACCAGTAACATAACTTTTCTTAATGAAATAATTTGTTTAAAAAATATATTATAATTATATATTAATTAGTTTAATGTAATAATAATCTTAATATTATGTAATATTGTTATATTAATCACATAAATAATAATCACCTTCAATATAATTATAAAATTAATGTAATAGAAATGTTTTATATAACTTTTAATATATTGAATAGATTTCTTGTTTTTCGTAATAAATTATTAAAATTATCTCAATTTTACCTCAATTTTATAAGAACTACGGCAAAAATATACAAATGACAAAGGATTTTAGATTCCAAATTCTGTTTTAACAATTCTACATACCACGATTAATCAATGTATTTGTAATGAAGGTTCCGTCTTTAAATTTTCTAAATCTAAATTGTTGCATTACATTTTTAAAATATCGTAAATCATTGTGATTTAAAACAAATATAAACAAATTAATTTTAGAGCAAAATCTAAATACAAATGATGGAATTTGAAGCGGATTCACATTTTCCATTGTAATTTTTTTTGTTTGTTATTAAATAAATAAAATATATGCTTTTTTATTCAATCAATTTTGTAGGCATGAGTTTACTTATTTAAAAAAAAAACTATTACAAATTACAGATTTAAATGCCAATAAAACGCAGCGACAACTAACGAACTTCCATATTAAAAAGCATATTATTATAGATAAAATCATTATTTTCCCACAATTTTACAAAAATTATTAATATTAAAATTATTACCAATAAAATTTTAAAATGAATAATTTTTCATCAACCCCATAAAAAACTCAAACTTCCATTAACCTCCACGAGGACCACAGAAACCCCATTGGGTACCACTGGTTTATACATTTATTAAGGTTTTTTTTACTGAAGAATTCAATAATATATTGAATAAAATAAGAGTCATTAACAAAATTTGGAATAAAACTTATTGTATATTTTTGAATATCCAATAAACTTTTGTATTACAGAAAGCACATATTCATTTTAAAATATATAAGTATTATCGAAGTATCTATTGAAGTTTCTAATTCCGATTACTCAGAAAAAGTCTGGTGAAGTATACAAAAATAATATTTTTAGATACATTGCCTTGTAGTTGATTGAATAGTTGAAAGTTAGATAAGTATAAAGCAATGGTCGGCAAACTGCGGCTCCGGTACTCCGTAGCGTTATTCATGATCATAAATTTCACCTTCCAAATACCAATCCGCATAAGCATAATGTTTGATAACTATGTTGGATAGCGAACATTCCTTTCAAGACTTTTTTTATAACAATATCTTAAAAATTGCTTCTTGTTCCAAAACGTTCTTTATTATAAGGTATTATATACAATTCCTCGATATTACGTAAATACATTTTATATTATAAAAGCTACCTATCTTCGTTTAAGTAGGTAGCATCTTAAACGAGGGCAGTTTGAAAAGTTTTTTTTACCTTTTTCAAGATAATTTATTAACAAAATTCCCTTTGGATCCCAAAAAACTGATGCCATAAACTTGTGTAGATTCAAAACTTTTCAAACTGTCCTCATATTTATAAGTTCTGTTTTTTATTATCGTGCTATTTCCTATTGAAATATTCGTTATGGAGAATATATAAATCAATACTATTACAAAAAAATCAGATTTAGTAAAAATTAAGTCAGATATAGTTAAATAATCAATTAGTTAATGTATTGAAATTTCTTTAACAGTTTGCGCAGTAATTAATCTTTCACCACAAATCCGAGATTAGTAATACCTCTACTATATATAATATTTTTATCCAAATCCTGATTGATAATATTTACTAATCTATTGATTTCACCTAAGGTTTCATGTTTTCGTCGAAAAGCAAACCAACTCTAAGTTATATGATCCCTGTGACATATTAGGAAGTGGAGTCTGTTTAAACACGATTACCAAACTATTTTCTATTATATAGGTAATAGGAATCTGATCGCTTTATTTTTTGAAAGTTTCCTTTGTAAGTTTTTTATGTAATTGAAAAAAAAAATTAATCTATTTCTAAACATTCCTGACCTTAAAATATTTACTTCCTTAACTAGAAAATATAATAATATAAATTATATTGCATAATATTATAATAATATTAATTACAATTAAAAAGATGAATCGATTAGCAAATATTATTTCACAATTTTGAACTTAAATAAATAGTACATTATTTTTAGCATGTTATTAGTAATAAAAAAAATATTATTTATGAAATTATAAATGTTAAGAATTTATATAAATGTTAAAAATAATTAATATAAATGTAATGCTATAATTAAATAAAACGCAAATACATTTTTTATGTAATTGAAAAAAAAAACGATCTTTTTCTAAACATTCCTGAGCTTAAAATGTACAATTATTTAACTAGAAAGTATAATAATATAAATATATTGCTTAATATTATAATAATATAAATTACTATTAAAAAGAAGAATCAATTAGCAAATTTTATTTGAAATGTTTTCACATTTTTTCACTTAAATAAATAGTACATTTTTTAGCCTGTATTTATTAGTAATAAAAAAAGATCATTTATAAAATTATATAAATAATATCTTGTTTATATAAATGTTAAGAATAATTAAAATGAATTTCATGTTATGTAATTAAATAAAACGCAGATATATTTCTAAATAAAATTTGTCTGATTTATAATGGCATTTTGCGTAGTAATAAGCAAGATACATTCCAGCATGCTTACGAATTTGTATTTCTCTTTCCCTCGGTCATACCAAAATTTATTCATGGCAATTTTCTTGCAGATATTAAAAAATGTCGCGTTCGCTGGAAAACGTGTGATTAAATTTGGTGCGTCTAATGGGGCAAAATTATGTGGCACGTTGGGAACCTTCGCACAGATGCTACCGTCATATTAAATTGCCAGCAACACTACTCTAAAACGAATTAGGAGTCATCAAATCTTATAAATCACATCGTTTATTTTAACATCTATTTTAAATTTGCTACAAACGATTAATCAATAATAATCAATTAAGATGACATTAAAAATAAATCATTATAAGTGACAAATAGAGAAGAATAGAGATTATTTACTAAATCAAGAAAATTTCATTTTGTAGAATAAACAGGATTTCGTAATAAAAATAGAACGTTTTATCAAATAAAGTGAAACCTCGGTTATCGAACATAATTCGTAAAGTTGAAAACCAACATTATTTTGCATATAAAATTATTGATTATTTTAATCTTTATTATAATAATTTATGCAAATCGTATACTGGAACTACAGAATCTTATGTTTATAAATGAAAATTCTGTTGCTTTTTTGGTTTTGCGAGGCGAGGCGTTCGAAAACCGAGATTTTTCTTCATTACTAGTAATTATAAGACGTTTTCTCCTAATTGGCAATGAACCAAAAATAGTTTTTATTCGTATATATTATGCGAAGATGTAGTTCCAACAAGCAAATCTCGTAATCGGTCTGTAAAATTACTATTTGGTAAACGGTACCAGTCATCCATTCAATTAAATACAAATTACACGATTAAAGTCAATTTTTTATATTTTATAATAATATTTTTCATATTTGTTACTATTTTGTCTGTAAGCGGATTAAAAACTTTTGACGCTTCCCTGAATTTTCATATGTTATGTCATGATATTTTTTATATGTGATGAGCGAGGGGTGATTTTGAAACATTATTTTTTCATTAATACATAAATATTTAATTTCTCGGACGTTCTATGCACTCTCCCAGTTTATAAACTGCTGCTATAAATGTTTATGTAAATGCATAATTGTTACAATAAATAAAACAGCATACAAAGTTGTATAATTAAATTATTTATTTAATAATATTTGCGCAAAACTAAGTTTTGTTTAAGTTTTCCCATCCAAGTTTACAACATCTGTTACCTGAAACCACAAATCGAACTACACTTCACCTTGTAATAAATATAATTAGGTATCAAAAGCATATAGTTACAAACTAAATCATTTTACGAACTCTATTCGAGATTTTTAAACAACTTAGTTACTAAAAATAAAGGGCAATCAAATCATATTTTAAAATAAATTTTAACATATTACTTATTTTTTAATATTATAAGAAATTTAAATCTAATAATTATTTTTATTGCTACAATAAATTACAAAAAAAACAATAAGAAAAATAAAATTTTACTGCTGCATAAGGCTATTGACCATAGGTCTATCTGTCGTTAAATTTAATATTAACGAAAATAGTATCTTTATTTATACTAAAAAATATATAATAGTTGCTAAATATTAACTAAAAATAGTATCTTTCTTTATACTATAAATTATATAAAAGTTGTTACATGTTGTTGTAAAAGTTGCTAAATATTAACTAAAAATAGTATCTTTCTTTATGCTATAAATTAAATAAAAGTTGTTACATGTTGTTGTAAAAGTTGCTAAATATTAACTAAAAATATTATCTTTCTTTATACTATAAATTATATAAAAGTTGTTACATGTTGTTGTAAAAGTTGCTAAATATTAACTAAAAATAGTATCTTTCTTTATAATATAAATTATATAAAAGTTGCTACATATTGTTGCAAAAGTTGCTAAATATTAACTAAAAATAGTATTATAATAGTATTGTTCTAAGAACAATAAATTGTATTTTGTATCATTTAATAATATGAAGTAGAATAGAAGATTGCAGAAATTCGCAATTTTTATATTTATTATAAAAATAATTATTATAAAAATGTGGGTTTAGTATATTATGATTAAAATAGGAAATAACGAATGAACGTTCATATTAAAATCTAATATATTATTAATATATAAAACATAAGTACTTTACATATAAATCTATATTATGAGTAATCTGCTTTTCAAGATGACAGCTATCATATGACAACCTAATAAAAATTGAACTCAATCCATAAATTGATAAACGCTGATTTTGGAGACTATAGTAACTTTGGACGTTTTCTCCTAATTGGTAATAAACCAAAAGTAGTTTTTCAAGTAGATACACGACACATGTTGTTTAACTGTTTGTAAACTGTCAATTGTCAAATATATTAGGAAAGACATTATTTTTATCTACCAATTATTATATACAATATATTATTTAAACTTACATGATTAAAGTCAATATTTTGTAATAAAAATTGTATTTTATTTATTTCTTATTTTTTACTACTAAAAAACTTTTTGTTATTATTGGTACCTCCCGTTGTTTGAATTTTAATATCTTATGACATGATATTTTTTATGTGATGAGCGATTGGTGATTTCCAAAAACAATGTTTTTTTATTGATACATAAACATTTAATTTCTCGCAACTCCCCTGGCACTCGTCCTCGTTTTCCAGTTTGTAAACCGCTTGTTATATAATAAATAAAGTAACATACAAAGTTTTATAACTAATTAATTCACTTAATAATATTTGTGCAAAACTAAGTTTTGTTTCAACATCCAAGTACAATAATTGTTGAAAACCACAAATCAAACTACACTAAACCTTCTAATAAATATATTTAGGTAACAAATACATACAGCTACAAACTAAATTATTTCACAATTTCTATCCGGGATTTTTAAACAAAGAAATAATTTAGTTTACTAATTGATAATGATAAACGAATATAATAATAATTTATTATTAAAAATAAAATTAAATCAAATACTACTTTAAAATATATCTTAAGATACTAGTTATTTCATAATTTTATAAAAAAATAACAATAATATTTATTGCAACAGAAATTACGAAAAAAAAAACTTAACACATAAAATTCAACTACTATTAAGAGATATTAACCATAAGCCCTTTGCAGATCCTAGATATTAACTAAAAATAATATCTTTCTTTATACAATAAATTATATGAAATTTGAAATATAAAGTATTAATTTGAAAGTTGATTCTGAAACTATTTCATATTGATTTTTTTTGTAATAACATAGTTTAAATATATAATTTGTAAATATTATATTTTTTTATTAATTATAGATTATAATAAGTTTTTGAACTTTTGTTGAAATTAAGCAATGTGTTTAATATTCAATTAATGATGTCCTACTATTTTAAGACCAGTAAATTGTATTTTGTCATTTGCAATTATTATATAATAATTGTTATAATTAAGTGGATTTAGTTTCTTGTGAATAAAATAGGAAATAATGAATATGTTATTATATATAAATAAGTGATAAATCTATATTATGAGTAAATATGTAATTTGGATCAGTGTTTGTCAATATTTTTGTCGAATCAACATAATTTTTTGCAAACCCAATTGCTAACAATCTTTTTCTCACTTTGATTCGACGACAGCTGTCATATAGACACCCAATAAAAAAATAACTCAATCCACAAATCAATATATGCAGATTCTAGTGATACAGAATGTTAACTGCTTTTCTATAAAAAAATATTATACTTAGGTAAGAATAAAATGTATACGTTACATATAAATAATTTAATTTAGATGCTGATATTCCAGAAAAATGATTAATAATGCTTTTATGTTTTGTAAAATCACGTTAGAGAATACAAAAGAACGTAATCCATCTGAAAATAGATTTACTCGTAGATTTACCCATTCAAGGTCGAGGTGCAGATTTTTCTTCGTTTAACTTATTTTATCCAAACATGTCACGTAGTCATCTGAAACCCCTCAATTATCTCCTCCGTTCTCCGAGGTCCTTTCCTTTCAACCCAGTACAGTCTCCCAATAGAGTAAACTCACATGAAAAATTGACCCCAACAAATTGCAATTTATTAGCACCAACATGAAATTTTCACGATTATATTAAATAATAGACTGTGCACTAAATGATTTTATCTTCCTCCTATTCTTTTTCATCATATGCATCCAATTTTTTTTGTATTCTTTGTACTACGTTTTTTTTGCGGAGATGGGCCTATCTCCCTTAATGGCATAAACAAACCTGCTGGGATCCGGAGAGTAAATCTAGCCTAACTTTATAATCCAATTTAAACATCGCGTATATTAAACTCGCGAATTCTGCACACCGTGTACCAACTTCCTACAATATTCATATAGCTGTCTAGTCCGTTGATTATATAATAGACAGCTTGAAATATTCCGCTCTCACGCGTCCATTCCAATTTATTTGCAATAACATACGTGTGCAAATTTAGTTTTTCATTTAGTATTTGCATCATTTTGAAAACGTATTATTAAATTTCTGCTCATTGGAAACTCTGAAATATGACGCAAAATCACTGTGATCATCTGATCTTATTAACTTTTTAATTTAAAATAAAACTTGTAATTCCCAAACCCGGAAATTCGCTAATAGAAATAATCCAAAGTTTTCAAAAAGATATTACTAAAACGTATGGACTTGAGGAAAACAACATATTCTCAGAACACCAGTTTGAATTCCGCAAATGGCTTTCCAGCAATTCTTCTTCCAAATTATAAACTATTTCCATTAGATATCGTGTACTTCAAGGAATTGGTCTCGGATATATTCTGTATTTCAGAATCTCCCAATATTTAACAAAATAACTATTCCTCAGATAGTATTCCAGAAATTGCATAGCATTTCAAAAAGGACTAAATCAGATTATATACTAGGTCAAAGAATGTCTTAATATCTTCCTGATATTCTTTTCTATCATATGCATTCGTTCATTGTTTTCTCTATTCTTTATATTACTATTCTGTATCTCTATTTCACAACAAATCTTCCAATTCCAAATAAATTAACTATTGCTACATTTGCAGATAACACAGCATTAATATACTCAGATAATATTCTAGAAGTTGCATCCCAAATCTTAAAAGAGAAATAAATCAAATTAAACACTGGCTCAAAGAATGTCGTAAAGCTAAAGAAATTCAATCAACTTATGTCAACTTCACGACAAGGAAATAAAATATGTTTACTAGTAACTTTAAACAACAAAATACTACCACAGGAGGACCATGTAAAATATCTTGACATGTTTTTAGTCAGACAACTCACTTATAAGAAACATATATGGATAGAGGAAACAATAAGGTCTGAAATTAAACTATACTAAGCAAATCAGTACTATTGTTAGACAACAAACTAATAATATGTAAACCCATCTTCAAACCAGTGTGGTCATATAAAATAGAGTTGTGGGTTTCAGTAAGAAATACTCAACGATTTTAATCAAACATCAATTACGTAATATTACCTACACATTTTGGTATGTCCCTAATAGTGTTTTGCATAGTAATGTACAAATTTATATAGTTAAAAATGTAACTATGTACTATGTACCAAGGAAAACTAAAATAATATCCAAATGCACTAACTGAAAATTTGCTATTAAATCAAATCATAACTTACATAGATTCAATGATTAAGTTCATAAATCAATAATAAAAAATATTAGTTTTTGAATATACCTATGGTTTGCACTAGAAAGTAAATAGATATGTTATACAAAAAAATAATTAATGTTTCAATTACATATTTTATATAACAAATATGAACAACTAACTAGAAGTTTAAAGATAATATAAAAATTAAACGTATTTGTTCTAAAATAATTATTCTAATCTAAAATTCGAATTTAAATAAATAAAAAAATTTCTGTGTATCTATAGCTATTTGTGTAAGACTTATTCCACTCTATTTTTCTATTAAGTAAATTGGATAAGCAAAAAGAAGAGGCTAATGTAAAAAAAATATTTAATTTTGAAGACAATTCTGCCAAGTAAATAAGATTACACAGATCACAATACCATTTCCTATGATTTCCTATAAGGACTGCAGCAGAGGAGCATAAGTACCAATTAATTTTAAATGTCGTATAATGTATATAATTTTATATTTAAATTAAAAAAAATATTTCTATACTATTTGAAAAGAGCTATCATTTACCTACGACAATTTTAGAACTATCAATCTCTATAACATCGATCATAGACCATGTTACGATAACGTAAATGGCTTATAACATTAGTAAATTGTGTGTATTTGAAATTATTGTGAGATAGGATTTATATAGTAATTAAAAAAGATTTGTTAGGATGATCATCAAGCTTAACTTGATTCTTTCCACTAATTGAAACCAATAAAATCTAGATTAAAATGCTATTTACACTTAACACTGTTTATTTGGATACTTTCCACTAGAATTGTAATTGTTCTGTACAATTTTAAAACTTTGTAAAATAAGTCTTAATAAAATGCTGATGAACTTCGAGTCACGTCGACGAAGACTGAAGCGATTCAAACCACAAGATCTCCCTAATCGCTTCAACATCGGTGATGTCTGAAAGTTATTAAATTAACTATGTTTTAGAAATTTACAACATTTGTGGAGTTTGATCGATGGATTGATCTTCAATGTACATAGATTTTAATGGGTGTTTTGTACTTAATGGGCGCTATATAAAATAAATTTAAAAAAATATATATTGTAATAGTATATATTAAATAAATTTTCAAGTATTGCTTATTAATATTAATATAAAATTTATACAATAATACTATGTTAGATTGTGTGGCTTTAATGAGTCAGGATAGGATTGTGTCAAAATAAATTTAAAAAAATAGATTTTCATTCTTTCTAAAGTCAAAAAAATGGTAGATATCAGAATAACAGTGTTACTGCTCAAGCGGATTGCACTATACATTTAGTAAAACTCTACCATATAGTAATTATAAAATAATACAATCATATATGGTAGGAAGATTATTATAAGTAAAATTGTTCTTTACAATAATAAATTTGTATCCAATTATGTCAGGTGTACTACAAGGAAGAGTATTAGGACCATTCTGTATATATTATATTACACAGATATGCCCTTAAGCGATAAAATAATAGCTGCAACGTTTATGTGCAAGAAAATCTGGATACAGGAAAGGCTACTAAATTAGAGAATGAAGGTGAATGAATCAAAATTAGTCACCTTTACCGTGATAAAGGTTTCCTGTACATCAGTTTAACTCAAGGGAAAAATAATAATAATAATTATCGGTTAACAAAATTAAATATCTAGAAAATTGATCTGGAAAGATTATATTATATTGAAAATAGAACAACTATAAATTAAGTTCAGGCTATTACGGGAATAATCGGGCAAGCACATCATGTCTAATATTACTATTTTACAAATATTCCAGTCTAAAAGCCTAAGCATGATTATTGGTGTTCCATGGTATGAATATCTTCAAATGGAAGCGGTGGAGGAATGAAAGTACAATATAGGCTAGAAAAACATCCAAACGTATTAACTATGAATCTTCTTGACAACAGCGATTAAAGCGATTAAACGTTTCTTATAAAATAGATTGTAAATAAAATATACGCTTAAAAAAAGTCCATTTTGTGCAGTTATTTACTTCGATTAGTCCGCCTTCAAATATTAGTGTAAGATATCAAATTAGTATACTGACAATGGTACGTGCGTTTTCCAATTCACACTTTTTATTATGATTTTCAAACATAAAAATAATTATAAAATATTTTTCTTAAACTTTCTTCCCAATAAAAAATAAATAAATTTAGATTTATTTGTAATTATCGTATATTTTTACTACTTATTCGATTTTTTAATACAATTGTTGCTAAAGTGCTTTGTGATTTAACGATCCTAATGTCGACAACAAACTGAAACCAATACCAAATAAATTACAGAATAACATGTTGACTTGTCACCATTATTTATCAGTTATATATTACTATAAACATTTACGTAATTTTATCCAACATCCACAATAATGATCGCATATAAAATAAAATTGATTATAGCTCTTTGCCGGAAATTACCGAAGCTGTGATTAAAAATTCCGGTACGATTTGTTGGATTTTTGCCAACTGCAAATACATTTGATTCCATTTGATGCGCACAAAACTCTAAAAGGGCGATAATGACTTTAATAAAAAAATAATTGCATATTTGATGGACGATCAAATAAATCTCTGATGTTCACAAATAATATTACAATCATTTGATTATATAAATTAATTTACAAATAATTATTTCCAATTTTAGCATAGATAAAATTAAAGAAGTTTATAGCAAAAAAAATAATAACAAAATAGTTTAATAACATTGAAAAATAGTTTTTTTTAATCCAAATGATTTAAGAAGAACTAAAAAATGATCAATTTTAAACTTATATTTTAAATTATAATTTATCTCTGCATGTAAGCTGAGTATTAATATTTAATTAAACTTTTGATTACGCTTTTAATTTTCTTTACTAAGGAAAGTGTTTACATTTTGGCCATAATATATTTACATCTGAAAATGAAGTTTCGCTTAACGAAATAAGTTTTTGGTATGACTTTTTTGCTTTGTATTGAACTATGTGTTTCAGGAGTGAAGTTAAAGTGATTTAGGTTGTCTCGACTTCACTGGGTTAATACGAAATGACATCACGTACACGCTGCATGCGAATTCAATAGAAGCCCATAAGTTTCGCAAAGCGTATAAAGCAAAGATATTAAAAGCTTGCACATGAATTAAGCGCTAAAAATAACAGCTCATAATAAAATCGATCGATTTTATTATGCGTAATAAAATTACAAAATCTATTCAAATAAAAATGTTCATAATTAACACTTCTTTTGAAATTAATAATACAAAATTAAATACTTAGTTTCAAATAAACGTTTTCCTAGTTTTTATTGAAAATTTGAATATTATAATATATTAAATATACGTAATATTTATAATATTACATATATTTTATCAATGTATTGAAAACATTTAAAAAATACTATTTTTTCGAGTAAAATGAGATAGAAACTTCTTTGTAATAGATCAGATATTCTCTTTATAAGTAGAAAACTCGATGGCATATAATAACTCTTACAAAGATTGCGAATTTACAAAAATAAAACTGTTCGTGTTCCTGGCATATTTATTTGCCTAGGTATTTTACATATTTACGAATTATATAATTGACAGGAATGCATGGTCACGAATCATATCAGGTATTTGGAAACTGTTTTTTTAATTTATATAATATTTTATTTAATAATTAAGTACTGTAAAAATAGACTACATCCATCAGAAAACACTGTTTCAAATAAAACTGTTTCAAATTAAAAAAGACAGATTTTTTCGTATAAAAAGAGATTAAAACTTCTTTCCAATAGATTAGGTAGTATCTTTATAAATAGAAAAGTTGATGTTATATTATAACTCTTATAAAGATTGCGAATTTACAAAAATAAAACTGAGGCATTTAACATATTTACGAATCATTTAATTGACAGGAATATATAGTTAGGAATCATATCAGGTATTTTAAAGCTATTGTTATACTTTATGTAATACACTATTTAATTATTAAGTACTGTGAAAATATATTATATCCATCAGAAACTAGTGTTTCAAGTAAAATTGTTTTTTTTCGTTTAATAAAATAGTAAAAAAAAAACTGCGAAACTTGAAAAATAAACTATTTTACGTGGGCAGTTTGAAGAGTTTTGAAAGCCACACTTATAATTATTATTTTCAGTATTAGATGATCCAAGAGAGAAAGTTTGTGAGCTTTGTGCTAAATGGATGCTGCATCTGATTAAGTTTGTCGCTTTATAAATTTCGATAAAACTTCACTACACAACAAAAAGGAAAAAATAAATCATACAATGTTTATTTCCAACAGCAGGAAAGGTTTTTTTAGAATTAACCCAAAATATTATTCAAGCTTGTTGGATAATTTCTATGGAAAAATTCATGAACTTTTCAAATTGCAGTCATAAATACCAGTGGTGTATGCTTTTATATATAGCAACTATAATGCCTTTGGAAGTTATATTTTAGGAAGTAATATTTCAAAAAGCCTATTTGCAGAACTTCAAATTTTTATTGATGTTACCTCCATGATTTTAAACAAAGACTTTAATAAAATAATAGCACCAGTTAAAAATTGATGGAATTTAGGTTCTTGGAGTGCCACAAACCTTGAACACCAATTAAGTAGATGATGATGGGGAGCGGTCGGGAGTGGTCGGTGACTATATTATACATTTTAAAATTTGAGGTCCTCTAGAGCAGAATCACTTTACTGAATTAGTTTTATTAAAATTAATTTATTAATAATAACAACAATTACAAATACACTTCATATGCTGACACATATAGTATATTATAGTAGTATAGTTCTATATGAAAGTTTTTCAGAAAAAAATATCATATCATAGTCATGTCATAAACGCTGATTCAAGAATAATCTTTTGTGATTACCAAAGCCACATGGGAAGTAAAGAATTGGTAATTTACTCTAAGCAATTAAATCGCAGTATAATTACATATAAATATGATGTTTCACGCGGTAAAATGATCGAGAATTGAATTTTTGCAATAACATATTTATCAAAAATTACGTTTTTTTGAAGAATCATATTTTTTTTGTTCTTACCATGACCGATTAACTTGACCGAAAGATTTTATAAACTATACAATTAAAAAAGTATATCTGAGATATCATCAGCAATAATAAATGGTCATAATATATAATAGTTAATTAAAAATTACAATCTATTATTTTTGTACACATATAATAAATTTATAATATTTGATTTAATTTTTTAACTCTCATTTTAGTACATTTTTAGACCAAATTTTAAACACTAGTAAAACAAGACTAAATATTTTTATATATATATAAGTTGAACTCAAGTACGAATAAGTTGACCGCGACTGCTGTATTCTTTAGAAAAAGTTATATAATTTTAATACCATGATACTGAATGGGATTTGGTTATGAGGATTAGGTATAATTATATTAAAATTGCATTTCTGGTTAACTTACATTTAGTAATGATAAATGATGTAAATTATTTCTAAAAGATATATCAATACTATTAAAGTTTCTGAATATATACAATGTAAAATTAATCTAATTAAGATGCTAGGATTTACAGTTCATTTTGACAGCGCCGATTGTAATTAACACATTAACCTACTCTCTAAATTAACGATATATCAACGGCTTACGCCAAATTGCCATAATAAAATTTACTATTTTGAAGCATTAAAGCTTTAGTAAATGAAGTGCATGCATCATAAAGTTGACGTAAAGTTTATGTTGAAGTACGTTTCCTGCATATTTGAGAATGAATTACCTCCGATCGTTTATTACCGAATAATTATTCAGGATATGCAATATGTCAGGAACAATTTCTTTGTAAATATTAAATGAAATGAAATTTTTATTATTATTCATACATTATTTAATTTATGAAATAATACACAAAAGTTTGAATTTTATAGTAGTTTTAATATTAAATTATACAATTAGTTTTCAATGTATTATGGCTTTAATTATTTTAGTAAATTATTTAACGGTTGACATAATTTTATTGGACATCTTTCATAAGCAATTTTACCTTAGTTGTTAGTTCTTAAATTTCAATGGTAAATCTCTGCTATTGTCAAGAAAATTGACAGCTAATACGTTAGGATATTTAGATAGACCATTTTGGTATTAGCTACTTTTTTTCATAATAGATTCATTCAGTATTCATTCGGTATAACTATTGCTTAGTTTTAAATTTGCCTTCTATATTACTTGTTTTCTTTTGATACTGGAGAATCTTGAAATAACTAGTAAAGTTTCCAAAAACTTAAATTCGAGTTTTGCTAAAATTTGATTTTTGATGTATCTAGATACATACCCAGATATTTAACTTTGTTAGCCGACGGTATTATTTTTTTGTTAATTGTGAATTGGTGAACGTGACATGTACTAATTTCGATTCAACCTCTTTAATTTTTCATTTTTATAACCTTTCCTGTATTAAGTCCAGACTTTCATGGAGGCAGTATGAAGAATTATTTTAAAATAGATGTATGGTTTTATAATTTATAGTGTAAATCTGTGTTCAATAAATCTAATAGTAACATTTTCCTATCAGGTGCTGACTTATTATTTATACCAGTGATTCTCAAAGTGTGCACGTGAAATATTCAATTAAACAATTCGGTAATTTTCTTGGAATTCTCGAATTTTTGCGCCAACAATCGTGTATGCTGACAAAATTCCAAAAATTTAGCAACTTTTGTGTCTTTCATTTTTGTCTTTCCAAACGCAAAACCGCAAACCGAAAAAGATTGGGAACTTCTGATTTATAACATTCTATTACTTCGTTATTATTTATGACAATTTTTAATCTATTCATTAATGAGTTTTTAAAGACCTTTGATATTATTAGAAGAAAACTTATATGATTTTACATCTTCCGCAGCCTTTCCTAGTTTTGTTATTAAAGTTTGAGCTATTTTCCAATTCTTAGAGTCGCATTGATGATAATGATCCCTTATAGGAAATAAATAAATCTACTTTCTTTTAAAGCAATAAAATCTCTAAAATCTTCTCAAAAATAAACGGCCCTAAAATTTTAAAAATAAAGAACTATTACATTAAAACTACTCCTTAAACTAAAAATTGCATAATTTTTCTTTAAACAAAAATATATGCATTTGTATATTTTTAGATAACTTGTAGGATAAAAATTGAGTTTATTAATAAAACATTATTAATAAAACTACTTCTTAAACTAAAAATTGCATTTTTTTTTTAAACAAAAAAAAATATATATATTTTTGTATTTTTAGTTAACTTGTAGAATAAAGATTGACTTTATCTATGAAATTTTGTGTCTGCAATTTTTCATATATAAAGTGATCTGCATTATGTAAATAAAATAGGTAACAAGTTATCAAATGTTGAAGACGACAAGGAGAAGTCTATTGATAAGGTGTATTAGAAAGGTAATTGACACATGTCAGGTATCGAAGCTCAAGATGTCGTCCCCAGGGAAATCATTCCTGTACATCGTAACATCGCGTTTCCAAAAAAAAAATATGTGCTCTCCTGTACGTATGCAGATGAAAGTACGTATATATTTTCAACAGAAGAATGTCAGTAATATAAAAGGACGAAATACGAAGAAGAAGTTGGAAATAAGCGAAATGGGAAAGTGTATATTACGAACCTGTAATGTATACATATTTTCCATCATTAAGATCCACCGCTCTTCTCAAAATTTTTTTTTTTTTTTTTTTTTTTTTTTTTTTTTTTTTTTTTTTTTTTTTTTTTTTTTTTAACTTATTTTATAAAGCCATCTATCTACAATAATAATAAAAAAGATAATAAGCTCTAGTTTTATCCCTTAAAGTACAAGAAAAGAAAAAAACAACAATGAAAATCTATATACATTGGAGATCAATCCAACGATCAAACTCCACAAATATTGTGACGTAGTTAAAACATAGGTAATTTAGACATCACCGTTATTGAAACGATTAGGGAGATCTTGTGGTTTAAATCGCTTCAATCTTCGTCGACGTGACTCGAAGTTCATCAGCTCAGCAGCAAGTTGGTTGGGGTGGTCCTCCAGTCGATGTTGGTACTTAATACTATATTTTATTATCTCATCTTTAATGAAAGCTGTGTTGGTGAAATTATGAATATAGTTATTAGTGGTGAACCAAGGTGCATTGGTTATAGCTCTTAGTGTTTTCGACTGGAATCTCTGTAGTATGTCAATGCTACTATTACATGCAGAACCCCAGAGCTGAATACCATAAGTCCAGATTGGTTTAATGATGGTTTTATATATCAACAATTTATTGTCGACTGAGGTGGATGATTGTCTTCCCATTAGCCAGTGTAATTTCTTCACTGTTATTGCCAACTGCTTCCTTTTTGTTATTATATGTTTCCTCCAGGTGAGTCGTCGATCCAGATGCATTCCAAGATATTTTGCATCGTTTGATTGTGGCAGTATACTATTATTTATCATGACTGGTGGACAGGTTTGTCGTCGCATCGTGAATGTCACATGAGCAGACTTTGATTCATTTGCCCTGATTCTCCACTTCTTTAGCCAATGAGAGATGCTATCTAGGCTTCCCTGAAGCATTCGCGAGGCTACCACCGGGTCTTGATGAGATGCCAAAACGACAGTGTCATCGGCAAAAGTGGCCACTGCTACGTCACGCGAACCCGGAAGATCCGCCGTATATAACAGATACAGCAATGGTCCAGAAACACTTCCCTGCGGAACCCCAGAGCGGATTGGACTTAAAGAAGTTACTTCTTCTCCACATTTGACCTGAAAATATCTTTCACTTATATACGAACTAAAGAATATGTAATACTCATGAGGAAGACATTTCTTCAGCTTGTAGAGCAATCCCTCATGCCACACTCTGTCAAACGCCTGCGAGATGTCGAGGAAAGCAGCGGAACAGTACCTCTTCTCCTCAAGACTCCTGTCAATCACATCAACGACCCGATGCACCTGTTCCACAGTGCCATGGTGTTCACGAAAACCAAACTGGTGATCGGGTATGACTCGATTATCCATCAACCAGGGTCTCAGCTTTTTGAGTAGGAGACTTTCAAACAGCTTAGATATTACAGGTAGGAGACTGATCGGTCTATAAGAAGATGGAACATCCATTGGTTTCCCAGGCTTAGCGACCAGTATAATTTGAGACACCTTCCACTGGGCTGGAAACACTCCGAGTCTGAGTATCGCGTTAAATATCAGTGTAATCATTTTAATTCCAATAGGTGGGAGCTGCCTCAATACCTCCGCCGTGATCAAGTCATAACCAGGGGATTTTTTTAATTTCAGTCGATTTATATATCGCTCGATCTGCGTTGTTTTAAACGGCGCAATAGGTGGTGACATTTGGTAAGGTGACTGGAGGATCTTTTTGATTTCATCTTCCTCGTCGTCATTGAGATCTGATGGGTAGGGTTGAAAGACACTTGTTAAATGGCTGGCAAACAACTCCGCTTTTTCCTTATCGCTTCTTGCCCAGCTGCCATCCGGTTGACGAAGAGGCGATTCTCTTTGTCTCAAAATTTGAATAATTTTTAATAAAATAAATGCAAAAAAAATATATATGAACAGCGCATAATAGGACTTGTATTTATATTCAAATTATAAAAAAAAATGCTTTCTACCGAGACGTATTTTCCGTAAAGCCGGGATCGAGTTTCCTTGTTTCAATTACCAACTTGCGAAGCGCCAGTAAAAGAAAGGGGGAAAAAACAATAACGCGCAGATAAAAGACATCGTATTGAATTACATTTGCAAAAATTTCAATTATACATCCTATTTTACAAAGCAATAATTTAATAAATATAATGTAACTTTTATTGCTTCTCTACCTACGCGCAGCCTTACATTCTTCTTTTTATTGCTTAGCTGTAATTGATATTTCAAAGGGAAGCTTACTGAATACTTTTTGTTAACATACTCTTATTCTTTTACAAGTAGCGCATACATATTTTTTTATTTAAAATATAAATTCAGGAATGTTTCATTTATATTTTAATATTTAAAAAAAAATGTAGTTGAATGAACGACAGATATTTTTTTTACAATCTATTCGTATTAAACATTAAGTAAATCTCTGGTGGCGATTGACAAACTTTCCCAATTGAAGTTTTACCATTCTTGATGATATTTTTTTTCTACTATTTGTACAAATTATTTCAATTTGTTGGTTGGCTGTCGCTGCGATCACCATTTTCTTTCTCTGTGTATCTGCTGCTGTGCTTAACTATGCTATTACAACCATCACAACTTTTTTTTGCCCAAAGGGCCTGGCTTGTCTGGGAATTGAACCCGTACTCACAAGATCGTGAGGGCGACTCTAACTATTAGTTTTCTTCAACTTTATTCATAAGTACGTTAATCGCATGACACATATATTCGCAGGAAAGTTGATATTTCACAATAATATCCGAATATTTGCACAAATATATATTTGTACGTTAGTTCGATCAATTTCTAGTATTTTCACAATTGCCAAATAAAATGCTCATATGAGTATTTGTACGTTAGTTAAGTCAATTCCTTATAATTCCTTAGAATAGCAGACTGATATACATCGATCAATTTCTATTAATTTTACAAAAACAGAATCAAATGCTCGTATGAATATTTGTACGTTAGTGCGGTCAGTGCATATTATTTTTCAACATAATTCGCTCGTATAAATATTTGTTCTATAGTTCGGTCAGTATCTAGTAATTTTACAATAGCAGACTGAAACGGTTATATAAATAGTAATTTTAAAATATCAGACTGAAACGGGAATATATATACGTTAGTTCGAGCATTGTCTAGCATTCTCAACCACTGTGCCGTGGCACTTTTGTGTGCCGCCAAATTCTTAAATTTTAGAATTATATATAATAAAAACTATAATGCTTTTTTTATTATGAGTAAAGTTTAAATTAAAGAAAAGTACTTATATATATAAATATTTTAAAATATTAAATAATATAATTTAAAAAGAAAATGTATCTTCAAAATCCAAGCAAGTAAAGGTTTTTGAAAAATAAATCGGTGTGTCTGAAAGAGCTCAAATAGCTTCTTATAAAATATCATAATTGATTGCAGTTAATAATCATATTTTTTATTGAAGTATATTTTGAATTAATTCAGTAAGGAACGAAAAATAAAATATTTGATACAAATTATATATCATATTTTGGTGAAAATATCCATTTACAATTAATTAAAAAAATATTTGTGACAAGTTTGAAGTTTAATATCCATTTATTTATTATTTTTTACTTAGTTTTTTTTTATTTTTAATTAAAATTATCCAGTTACTTAATCTTATAATATTTTGTTGCTAATTTGCAATTTATTTTGCGGGTCGAATAAAAATGTAGTTATTTTCTACGTTTTATTTATTTATTTTTTTAACTTGCATTATTTAAATTACTTAATTATTTGGCTCAAATATTTTAGTTTTTAATTAAATTTACTTACATCTTATAATATTTTGTTGGTAATTTCAAATTTATTTTGTGGGTCGATTCATAATTTCAGTTATTTTCTTTCAAACATTTTATTATTTGTTATATATTTATTCCTTTTAATTGAGATTTTTTGTAGTAAAATTCAAATCTTTTATAAAAAAAATAATTTACTTATTTCCTTGGACAAAAAATGCTTTGAACCAATCTTTATTTTATAAAAATTAAAATAATTATCTTTTTTTTCAGAAGAAAAAAAATATTTTGAGTTAATTCAGTAAGAATCGAAACAAACAAAATATTTGATACAAATTTAATAAAAAAATTGAAAGATTTTATTTAATAAAAATATAATTCATCATCAATCGAATCAAGATTTTGTAAATACTTAATATATAAAATACAATATAATAAATATATTTATTTCTAATAAAACAATAATAAAAAAAATATGCAATCTTTAAAATATAATTGTCTATAGTTTAGTAAGAATAAAGATTAATTAACAGGGTGTTAAGTGAAGAGACTCCAAATTTTTGCGAACATTATCCTCTAGGATGTAATACTGCTGTTGGTCACTTTCCATCAAAGTTTCGCTAGTAATATCTCCTTTCATTGAGCAATCCATCTGCATTTGCTCGATGCAATTCTCAAAATGGCTGTAAGTTGGGACATCATCATCAGCATCATCCTCATCTTTGTCCTTATCGGATATCATCGAATTCACCGATGAAAATTAACTCTCTTTTATCTTCATCGTATATGTCCTCATCATCTGTATTTCCCAATTCATTATCTGCGTAGGGATCTCCTCCTTCATACTCCATTTCAGTTTGTGACATATTAATATTGTCAGACGATTCTACAGTCTTATTTTCTTTGAAGTAAGACATTTTTAGTAGATTTTTGCTTACAGCGTATCTCTATTGACGGTGATGGTGATACTAAGTTTGCAAATTATATATCAGGGTTGGGAAATGGTGGTGGAATTTCAAATTTTAGTTCTTGGAAGGACTCAAAATATTGTCGTTCTCCAGAACACCAATTAAGTAGGTTATGACCCACTCAATTTTTTTCTGGTAATTTCTATACGTATTCTAAAGATTTTAATTAGGGTGCAATTAAACATTAGGGTGACACACTTTTGTAGTCAATCTTTGTTAAATTTAATTTTTGGTTTTTATTTAATACTTTTTTTTAACTTAGTTCTATTATCTAAATTACTTTATTAATTGTCTCAATTTTTTTTTGGCTCAACTATAATAAAAAAATAAATGTAATTGGAGCAGTATATCAGAATTAATTATGTTCAGGAATTTTGTAAGCGGAAGTTTTTCGCTGGTTTTCATTCAGGATTTTTTGTGTGTGGAGACACCTTTTAAATTTATGGGGACGCCGTAACGTACAGGAAAGAATGGATGAAGGAAATGAGGTGAAGGGTGGTGCGGGCGTTATAAGATTGGATATTAATCTGTGCTGTCAATATGGTGAGAGATCGCATTTGGAATTCCAGGAGTGTGTTTGGGAGTAGATATGGGACGGAATGATGCCATTGGGTTGGATGCGAGTCTCAGATTGCGCCATTGTGCGGCCCCGAGTTGCTCCTGAGTCCATTTGCATCACTTTATCGCCAATGCGCTTACAACACACAACTTCCTATGTATATATGCTCATATGTATATAAAATACATATATGCGTGTGTACATGAAATTTGGCGTGAAAAGGTTGAAAGAAGTTCCTCGCCGTTTAGAATTAACAAAATTGCCCTCAAAAGCCCGTTTCATAATTATTCCTGTTAACTAACAAACATTCAAACTACCTTAACTTTCAATATTACCCAGCCGTAATAAAGTTTCATATGAAAGTGTTTCAGAATGTTTGGAAAATGTCTATACGTTTCACTAATTTAGTTACTCCCTTTTCATAACGAAAGTTTCTAAACCCATTTAGAGTTATACCTTTGAACATTCATTTTTCTCATATTTTATTATTAGTAATTCTATAAATAAATATAATTATATAAAGTAATATTCATAAAATATTTGAAAAAATAATAAATAATACAATATTTATACTATTATGATGGTAATGAAATAAAAATTTATAAATTGTTGCCCCGTGTCTTTCTGCTCTTCTGAAAACATTTATATTAGTTTATAATAATTAACATTTATATTCATATTAAAAACTTGCTTTAGTTTTTTATATATAATAATCATTAATATATTTTAAATTGTTGCTAGTATATTAAATAATTTCAAATATAGTCTATAATAGCAATTTCAAAACTTATAAATATTTATGAAAAAAATGTAAATCTCATTAAATATGAGAAATGTCATGACAACAAATATAAAAAAGTTTGGAAACCGCTGGACTATAAGAATACGATAATTATATTTTAATATAAAACATAAATTACATTAATAGACTTTCAGTCCAAATTAAGTTAAAAAAATTGTAAAAAAAATAAATGGAATATAATGTAATTAAAGAACAAATTACTATTTTTTATAAATTGTAATTTTATCCATCATTTTTATAGAAACAAACAAAAAACATAGTGAATGGAATATGATTATATCAAAATGTAAATATTTTATAATGCAAATAGGTAAAACCACATGTAAAATGTTTATTGAAGTGCTTTCCAATCAGTGTGCCGCAAAAATTATTATAATTTTCTTCAACCCTTCTAAATTCAATTTTTTTTGAAGAAATCACCTACCCCTCATCACATATGAGTCCACTAAAAAAAAAAAAAAAATTCACCCTTCGCTCTCATCATGTAAAATAGAAAATATTGGAGAGAGTGGAGATTCCATGAAAATATTGGAATTATTTCAAAATGTAAATACTTTATAATGTAGATAGGTAAATCCACATGTAGAATGTTTATTGAAGTGCTTCCCAACCGGTGTTCTGCAAAATATATTATAATTCCCTTCAACCCTTCTAAATCCAATATTTTTGGGAGAAATCACCCACCGCTCATCACATAAGTGTCCACTAAAAAATCTTAAAATTCACCCTTCGCTCTCATCATGTAAAATAGAAAATATTGGAGAGAGTGGAGGGTCCATGAAAATATTGGAATTATTTCAAAATGTAAGTACTTTATAATATAGATAGATAAATCCACATGTAGAATATATACTGAAGTGCTTCCCAAAAAATATTATAATTTTCTTCAACCTTTTTAAATCAAAAATTTTTGGAAGAAAAAATAAAAAATCTTAAAATTCACCATTTGCGCTCTGCATGTAAAATGGAAAAGGACCAATTATATATATAAAAAATTATCAGAAAAATTAACAAAAAATAAATCAATCAAAAATAAATCAAGGTAGTAATTGTTATTTATACATAACTAATTTTGAAATTATAGGTTTTTTTATTAGCCGTTAAACATGTATTAAATTTTTATTTGCTCAATACTAAATTGAATTGGAATTTTATGTCCACGTTTTGATAAACGTTGAGTTTATGTTTTTCGCTATACGAATTCGCTCTTTATAAAATAGTAAAATAGTTAACGCAACTATTTTATTCCTAATTAATAAAATTTCATATATAATGTTATGATTTTATTACATTTAAATGTATTATTTAAATTTAATTATAAAGTCAAGGCGTAAAGACTGCCATTTATTTACTACAACAATTATATACTAAGATTACATAAACGTTATTTAAATGTATCAAAGAAAAAAATATATGATTAAATTTATTGCAAATATTTTATTAGTTATATTTATTTATACATTTTGATCTATAATTTGAAAGTGATAGTGAGAATATCTAATAAAAAGTATAAAGACTACGCTTGATGTAATTTTTTTTTTAATTATAAAAATTATACTTATGTTCGGTAATTATTTTGTTGCAATTAATTATATTAAACTCATATTAATTAATTTTCTACCAATAAGTAGACATGTATATACATAAACAGGGAATAATTTAAATACGATTTCTCAGAAATAACCGTTCTAAAAATTAATTCATAAGACGAAACGGCTGATATATTTTTTACTCTTTTTCTAACGGTTTTTTTTAGTAAATTCTGGTTGGTTTCTTAACCATACTTATCCTAAAGTAAAATAGTTTTGTCAAAAAAATTATCTATTAGAGAAATTATAGATTTGAATATGTATTAATTTTTTTTTGTACTCATTAGTTTCAGGAATTTTATGTCTATGGATATTTTACGTTTTGATAAATGTTGAGTTTATTGAGTCTCTCACAATACGAATTTGCTGTTTATAAAATAATAAATAAATTTAAAGTTATTTATTTAAAATAAATTTATTTAGTTTATAATTTTAAATTTAATGAAAATAAAAACTTATATTCAATACAATTAATTTGATTTAATAAAATTTTATACAAATTTGCTTTTTTTATATACAAAGTTATTAAAATATAATAAAAAAAATATATTTTTTATTAATTATGTTATGTTTTATTCATTTATACATTTTAATATATAATTTTAAAGAATTTTATTTATAAAAAAAAACTAATAATTATTAATATTTAAAAAAAAATCTGCGATAAATTATATTAAACTCAGAATCAATTTTCAACTACTGTTAGGAAAAAGTGATGAAAAATCGTATATTTGCATAAGTAGACATACATATGAACAGGGTTTAATTTAATATAGATACTATTTCCTAGAAAGATAGTTCTGAAATTTAATTGAAAACATGAAATTTTATAACGGTAAACAAATATACTTCAGTTAACATTGTCTCTGATAACGAAGCTTTGATATAACAACATCCTCAATGTCAAGTCTCATTTAATATATAAACATTTTCACTTATAATATAGAAAATAAATAGCGTGGATTACCAATAAGTTATTTACGGATTGATTTATTAAATATATTTGTCCTGAATCAAAGTTGTGTTTTGAAAACTTAAATGGAGTTTAGAAACTAAAATTCAAGAAATTAGAAATCAAATTATTAATATGACTTAACAAAAAAAAATGATAAAGATAATATTAGAAATTGTATCCAGAAGATTATGTTTTTTTTATAAACGAATTAAAAAATCTTGTTATTAACAATAATATAGAAAATCAACTTTTAATTACAGAAAAATTTTAATTTCCACAGATATTAAATTTGGATTTTGTTATTGTTACGCTATTAGTAGTAAATTAGATAACTTACAATACATAAGATTTTGGGAATTTATCTTTAAAAGCAAACTTTCGTTTAACGCAGTAATATTATGGAACACGTTAATCGAGGTATGACTGTACATTAATATTTTCTTGTACAATATAACTCTACTGAAAATTAATCACAATAAATGCAATTTGAAGGACTTTCTAACATTAAGCTCATAGTCCAAACATATTTCCCAGGATCTTTCCTGCGGTTGGCTGAGTGAGTGAGGGAGTGTATTTTGTACGAAAAGTAATCAATTTCGAAGCATCACCGCCACCAAAATATATAACAAAGGGCATGTATCTGTCGGAACATTTGATGGATAGTTTCGAGGTACGGTATTTTAAACACAATTCTAATATATAGTCGTGGGAAATTGAATTTTTTACCTACAAAATTTAATTTATCGAAGAAGAAGAAGAAGGAAATAACAGAAAAAAAAAGCTGGGATGCGGAGGAACGGTGAACCTGGGAAAACTATTGGAAAAATGCATCTGGATGAGAGTCGAGTCGAGTGGTGTGTAGACGAGCTAAGTTTTCATTATGGGCTGGCATTTAATAGGAAGCCAGATGAAAGAATGGCCGTTAATTGTCAGCATGCAGATTGCGAATGATTGAGCTGTACGACTTTTGTTTCGTGTTTCCATTGTTTGTTGGTAATTAAAACTGTAAATGCTTCTAGCACGCTCGGATTGTTACGTTGCTTTAATTTACTACTACTGCCGGGATGCTGGCGGATAAAAAAGGGGTAGAAAAATCGTGTACATGTATACGTAAACGTGCATACACACAAACAGGGATTAATTTTAGTTCTGATTTCCCAGGCAGACCGCACCGAAATTCAATTCCAATCTCATCTCGCGACGCGGCGCTACCCATTTCTATTTTGTTTTCATTTTTCGCCCCCTCAACTTCCTATATATTTTTTTTTGGTTGTAACAGCAGGAAAAGGGAAATAAATAAAACGCATATAGCCGAGCTATTTTCTTACTGTATTTAAAAGGGATGTACATTTAGTCGTGCGAATGAAGAAGGGCTTAGCGCGGTTATGCCTGTGGGAAATCTAACGCAATTCCTCTCTTTTCCCCCGGAAAATATAATCCGGGTACAAGACGAGAGGCATGAACCAGGATTTTTATTAGTGGTCTCCCAGGACTCTGTTTTGCTCCTACATGTACACACCCCGCTGCTTCACTTTCCTCTGACCCTTATTCCCCTTTATACTCACATATTAACTATAATTTATATAAATTTGTTACGTCTCTGACCCACTTTCTCTGTTATTGTATTTTATAGTTTTTTCTCTATTTAATAGTTCTCGCCTATCCTCCAGTTCCCTGCAGGAGAACACAATATTCTTATTGCGCGCAATTTCCATTCCACGCGTAATATTGCAATATAAGAAAGACTAATATTTATCAATTTTACATTCAGAATTGTGCAATGCAACTGAAACAAGCATTTTAGCCTCCACTTCACAAAACAGTGAAAATACAATTTTCAACGATAAAACAAATTTAATAAACTCATTCAACTTTAACTTCAGATAGTTATATAGTTGTACACATTATTTTATTTTTTTTTCAATTTTGAAGGCATCAAAAATAAATAAAATCTTTATATTCTCACAGGTCGGAAAACTTTTTACATCCTTTTATAAAATAATGAAGGACACTTAAGATTTATATCACTAGATTAACTAATAAAATAAATTGTAGCCACTACAACCAATGGTGTGAGAACTGGGAGCCATAATTCTTCATCAAAAGAGCCGCTCCTATGATCTAATCTATAATAACTATGGTATAGTTCCTCAAGCAAAATTTACAAGTTACTAGGGGATATTTTATGTTAATTTGGAACTATTATTATCACTTAATAGGTGTTTGTAGTATTTATTGTTGAGAAATCTCACTATAGTTCTTTACAATATATAGTGAGTGTGATGATATTCGTAATTATGAAATGACATTGTGTTGTTAGAAGAGTGGAGTGAAAGCGAAGGGAAAGAAATATATGGAGATAGAAAGAATAAATGGCAACGTGATGCAAAATCATAGGAAAATTGTTTGCTGGTTAAGACTCGTGATTAATAAACTACTTTTTGTTGATTTGCTGTCTCGAAATAGAAGATATAGCGAATGTATCAAAACGTATACTTTTCTCGTTTTGATAAATCCAAAATATAAAACGATGACATAGAGCAGGATGGAGCTGATTCAGAAGCTGACACGGTGATGATCTTCATAGATGTTGCTTTCAAAGAATGTTGTAGGTACATTGGAAACATGCGCAGAAAAGAGCGCAAAAGAATAGTGATAATAGTATGGCAAAAGAACTTTCAGAAATATTGTACATATGCGCAGAAAAGAGCGCAGAACGCATAGTGATAATATTATGTTAAAAGAATATGAAGAAGATAGGAAGAGCGATGTAAGATTTATCATTCCTATTAATCATTATCCTAAATAGAAGAACTAAAGGGTTACATACTATTTGTTTCGGAAATGAAGAGTTTTAACATGTATGAAATAATAATTAAATATTTTTGACCATGAGCAAAAAAACATAAAAAGTGATTCCACAAATCAGAAACCTTCCAAATTCATAAATGTAACTGAACTATTATTAAATTGAATGACAATATATAACAACTTAAATAAATATTATTTTTAACAACACTGATAATAATAATTAACTACAAAAAAGTATTCTGTAAGTCTTTTTAGTCTGCCACTGTTGTTCAGCAAGCTTAATACTAGATTGTTGGGGTGGTTTTCTAGTCACTTCTGATATCGCGCACTAAATAAGGGGATTTCACACTTAACTTTGATCAAGTGGAGATCATTGTGTATGGTGTAGTTCGGCATGTACCATGGGGTTTAGATTGGAAGTATTGCAGAATGTCTATATTAAAAGATCTGAATGCCATAGGTCCACTAAAAATTAATAATTTATTTTCAAGGAACAGTTGTGTTGTTCTCCCGATAAGCCAGTAGAATTTTGCGAACTTGATGCCCGTTTGGCTGCGATGTGTCTTTTCCACGTGAGCCGACGATCCAAGAACATTTCCAGATATTTGGTGTCAAGGCTTGTGGAATAGTTTTATTTTTCAATGTGATCGGGGAACAGGATCCCTTTTTTTGAGTGAACGTGACGTAACTGGATTTATTTTCATTGATTTTTATGCGCTACTTCATCAACTACTTTTGGTACGCGTTCAAGTGACTCTGAAGTCCTGCGCCACAACAACCGGATCCTCGTCGAACTACAAGACTACAATATCGTCGTCGGTTAAGAAAGGACTGTGGTTTCCAGCTTTGTCGGCAGATCAGATGTGTAGATGTTGTACAACACCAGTCCCAATATACTACCTTGCGGTACCCCCGATTCGATCAGATACAGCTGCGCTACTTCACCCTCCATCTTGACCTGATAGTATCTATAGGACAGATAATACTTTAGAATGCTGTAGCAAGTGATTTACCTAAAGATGAAGTTTTTTTTTCTATAATAATGGAATTATTCGCTCAAATATAAACTCTACCTGCAATTACTGAAAACGGATAGCTTATAACTCGGACTTTGAAATCTTACAAAGATCATTTATATTGGCATCATTGTAGCATTTTGAAGTTTGAGTTATTTGCTCTAAAACTACATCAGATCAACAGAATGAACAACAAAAATGTACATAGTCATATTATTTATTTTAAAATAAATAACAAAAAATAAATAAATCATAAAAGTTTTTAAATACTTTGGAGAGTAGTTTGAATAATTTTGAAAACGACACAAGGTTATGGCATATGCTTTTTGGATACAAAGGGATTTTTATTAATAGAATGAAAAATATTATACATGTTGGATCAATCACAAAAAATATTACATATTTATAAAATAATACTTATATAAAAAATATGCTATTAACAAAATTAATAAATAAATATAAAAGTTTTTATTCCATACAACTCGATGCTTCAAACATCTGCAAATAATTATTTGCTTTAAAAGTGCATCATTTTAGATACTACTTATATGATAATTCAAATATACAAAAAATGGATAACATGTTTAGATTATGCAATATTTGCATCTCAATAGCTATAATGATAGTTACAAATGTGCATTTTCTGCGGTGCTTTCCAGTATTATATAATACTGTTGAACTCATAGTTCTTAAATCGTTATTGATGTTTGAATTTGAAAACAGGAAGTAGTACGTATTGTGTAAAATATAACTTATAGTGATTCCAACTAAAATGTGATAACTACTAATATTTCGTAAATGTGTATTAGATTATGTTATACTAATATTATTTTGAAATCTAAAGTATATAGAAAATAGTATATAAAAAAAATAATACTTTAAAGACATTTCATTGTCATGAGATAAATTGGCAATTACGTGTAGTACGGAATGGAAGTAGTCTTAAATTTAATTTGTTTGATTTTCCACCAAAGGAAATTTACTTTTCGATCAGTCGTGTATTTACTTTCAATGAAATTCCTGCACTTACAATCTCTCTTTACTTGGCGATAGAATCAATCCTAACAAAGAACCATTATATAACGTATATTGGATTCAGAATCAAAAGAAGATTTAGAAGTATTGTAACGCTAAGCCTGTTAATATGTATAATTCTGTATGAAAAATATACAGGAAAGATTTTATATAAAAGTAGAATAAATCATCATTTATTTAAAAATTATTTAGATTTAATACAATAAATAAAAAAAATAATTTCAATGTTTCAGAATGCGTTTCAAAAGATATAATAGTTTTAGAAAAATAGAATTTGTCCGAGATTTTTTAGTTTACGTGCAGCTTATGTGAACTAATCTTTAGAAATTGGTTCTCAGTTCATTGGAGAGTTAAAAGATGAACCACAATAATCCACTCGATAAATCTTCGATATCTACCGTAACTTAAATAAGCGTCCGCTATTACCTTTATTCTAGTCGATATATTTTGATCAAATATTTTTTTATATTACATTCTTTTAAATTATATTATAAATTTATTTTGACAAGTAAATATGTTTTTTTTAAATCTATTAATATATTCTCAAATAATTCAATTTATAAAGTATTTTGTACTATTATGAAATAGTTTACAAGATATTTACATAAAAATTAAATTAATCGTATTTTTTCTTAATATTTTGATGTAACTTCAGAATTAATTAACTTAGCATAATTTAATTTGTTTATTCGAGAATTATTTTATTCTTCCTAATTTTCTTGTAACCAGAAAATTTCGTTAAATGTAATTAATTATTATTGTATTGATATTGTAACAAGATATAAATAGAAAACATTAATTGCTTTTTATTATGAAATTGTACACTTTTAAATATTTTAAAATTGGTCGAAAATTATGTAATGAAAAATGCTTATAATCTCAAAACCTATTTTTTGCACAATCTAACACTAATAGGACATCAAGTAAGTTGGTTGGTTAATAATGCAATTTTAGTCTTATACTGTATATACACCAGTGGCGGAACTATCAAGGATATGAAGTGCGAAAAGGTTATAGAATTGTGGTCTTTAATTGCATTTTAGAATTCAATCTATTTTACAGCATTTTACTCTTTCTTAATTAGGATATTCAAAATAAATTTATTGATTTAATTGTAATCTGCCACATTACGGCAATAAACAAATATTAAGTATAATTAGAGCATCAAAAATTACCGAGATTTTCGTTTACCGATAAAAGGTGAGATAATAAAAGTTAGTTATTAAAAGATTATTAATTTTTATTTAATTGATAATATATTATTGTTTTTTTATTGTTTGTTTTTATTTATAAATAATAACAGATTGCTTGAATAAAAATTGATAATATAGAAATTATATCAAAATGTTTTCATTAAACAAATTATTATTGTGTGAGGTGTGAGTTCCAAGCATTTTAGCAAATTCATAACAAAGTAAGCAAAATACGAATATGCTCATACAGCTTCTACAGTAAATTCTTTAGGTATCAATATTCTGTTGATAATATTATTTTTCTATACTTAAATCGTTTTTAAAAATTACCAGTAATTGTCAAAATTTACCGGTAATTTCGGTATTCATAAACCGGTAATGGAATTCCTAGTTATAAGAATCTTGAACTTTCGTTTTATAAATTTTTGCGATTATGGCCTTATTTAAATTGCATAGATTGTTTTATTTGATCTGTAATGATATGTATGTAACGATTTTATACTAAAAGCATTGTAGCCGTAATAGACAAGCAGCCACTGATAATTACTAATACCTAACTGACGTTTAAGTCTTAAGTTATAATTAATATGTATGTATTGTTATAGATCAGCGGCTTCCAAACTGAGAGACGCGATAAATTTTCAAAATATTTCTGTTAAAAAATTTGAAATCATTCGCTTTTTAAATATGAACATTTGTTGAAATTACCTCTATACCAGTGATTCCCAAAGAGTGCACCGTGGTGCCGTCTTGAGGGCGCCGCGTAATCGCTTTAAATTTTCAAGAAAGTCAAAAATTTAAAATAAAAATCTGATATATTAAGGACGACGCAAACCGAAAAAGATTGACAACCTCTGCTCTATACCATAAACATTTTTTAAAATCATCCATATGAAAAATATATAACCGAAAACACTAAAGATTATTTTCTTGAAAGGAAGACGTATTAAAAAAAAGTTTGGAAACCGTTGTTATAGATACAAAATTTAATAGTACTCTTCTATAATTGTTTCATTAATTGTTTTTTTTTTTAAATAAAATCGGCTCTTTTCTGCCATTCTTTCAATGATTAAAATACTCCACAATACTGATGATCTGTTTAATTTTAGTGAAATTAATGCATATTATTATAATTTTTAATATATAAAAACTGCAATATAATTATATTTATTTATATGATAATGTGAATGACAGTGAATATTTCTATAAAATAATAAATATTGATATTAATCAATATAATGGAATTCTTAAAATATATGTTTTAGATAATAAATTGTAATAGACAGGTATATGAAATTCGAATTCCCATACTGGAATAAATATAGCTTTTAATATTGAAAACAAAGAATTGCTCTTTGCGCGAGAGGAACAAATAATGGAAAAGAGCGTGACGTTAGTAAAATACAAATTTGATGTGACCGTGGATAGGGATGAACGGTGCATGGAACGAAATGCATCGATGCGATCCGAACAAATCAATTTCAATTAGATTAAAACCAACGTCCCAACGGCGTCCCAGTTTTTGCATATAAAGCGCTTTGGATTTTAATTCTAATTAATACAGGTAATTGATTCGAAAACGCTGGATATATCTGGCCCTTTAATTACGACCATTAGTTACAATACGGGCATAGCCGAAAGCGGAAGTTTAGTGATGACATGCAATGCAATTTCCGGTGCATAAAGGGCGATCGGACATTAGCGGTTCGCGTTCGCCGGACGGTGTATGCGCCCATCGGCCCACTTTGGATGGGTGGTTGAGGGTTGGGTGATTGGCGCAGCATTTGCTAGCACTCGCTAATACATTTATTTCTTATTTAAGACGTGCAAATTTTGTAGAAATTATGCTTTTATATTTGTGGGCTTTACACGGTTCGCATATTAATTGCGCCACTGGGAGGCACCGCGTTAAATGTTAATGAGTATTCGCGCCCTTTCTGGGGTCCATTATTAAAATTGACCAAAACCGAAATGGCACAAATATAGTCGTACGAATGCAGATATATTATGAGATAGTGTTATTATTTATATAATTTATTCCCATAATTCTACGAAAACATTACTTTATTACAACCAAGACATTTTCCTATAAAATATAATTTGCTCAACACAATACGCCACTGACAGAAATAAATCATTACCATTTCATTATTTTACAAACATTCTAATGCCAAAATGTTTATTGCATAAGCAATTTTTGTTTTGTAAAGTATTATAAAATATTGAATTTGTAATAGTCTTAATACTTGTTATTAAGTATCATTCTCTAATTTATTTATTATCAAATGTATTATGTGAATACATGTTTCCATTTATCTATAATGTTATTATATTATCTAGATTGACAAACTTTTTTGACAATTTATAAAACATTAATATTACTTATTATATTTCATGCTATTTATTGGCATGAAATATAATAAAGGCTAAATAGCAACTAGTAGAACATAATTCAATTAATTCAATCTGTAATCAGGTGTATTTTCTGGTATTTTTTAACAATTCTTAGTTTTATTTGTAATGTAAATTTTTATATTTTTAATTATTTTTCTTTATCTCAAATTCTCAACGTTTTATATAGATTTTGTCATTGAAAATTTTCATTAATTGATAATTTTTCTCCCAATTTTAAATAAAAATTTACGTTTTGATGAAAGCATTTAAAATGAAAAGTTTTTATTATCTAAAAAAATACAGTAAATGAAAATAAAAACGCTCCTCTCTTAAGAAATTCTTGATTGATTCTATTCTTCAATAAAAAGTTATATTAACTAATAGATGACTAACTAATGACTAATATTTAAAAAAAAGTAGCTGAAAAATTAGTTCACATTATGTTAACTGAAAATAAAATTGGATGTTTAAATAACAATATTTTTATGCTTCAATTTTGGAAAAGTATACACTTTTTTTGAAAACTTATAAATAGCTACATAGCAACCTTAATAGAACATGATAGTTTCTTAATTTAATCTCTCATTATAGGTATTTTATTTATTTCTATGAAGATTTTTCCAATAAACATTTTCATTAATTGATGAATTATTTCATAATTTTAACTTAAAAAAATGGTCTTGATGGAAGCATTTTTAATTATCTTTCCCTAATATTATTTTAAAAAAAGTAGCTGAAAAATTAGTTCACTTTATCTTAACTTAAAATAAAATTATATGTATAAATAATGTATAGGTAATAATGATATTAGTGAATATTTTATAATTATTCTCTTAATAATAATATTACTAATTTTATTGAATTTGATGATCTATTTTTATATTAATTTGAAGACTTATTACTATTTATTTTAGTAAAGACAATATTTAACTAACAGACAATATTTACATAGTTAGTAATCGCAATATTTTTCTTAATTCTTTCTAGATATAACATTATTTACAAAAGTAGTATATAATGATCGAAAAAAAATCACTTACTTTTTATGCTTGAATTTTGGGAAAGTATACACTTTTTTTGACAACTTATTAAATATTAACTACCCAATAAATAGTATAAAATATAATATAGGCTAAATAGCAACCTTAATAGAACATAACAGTTTCTTAAATCAATATCTAATTATAAATATTTTCTGGTACTTTTTATGACAATTGTTATTATTTTTTAATGTAGATTTTTATATTTTTAATTATTTTTCAACATTTTATGAAGACTTTGTCATTGAAAATTTTCATTAATTGATATTTCTTTCCTAATTTGAACGTACTTTGTTTTGATGAAAACATTTTATTTATCTTTTTTTAACAAATTCTTTGAGTCAACTTATGAAACATTAACTACCCAAAAAATAGTATGAAATATATTGAGTAAAATATAATATAGGCCAAATAGTAACTTTCAGTAGAACATAACAATTTCTACATTAAATCTGTAATTATAGGTATTTTCTGGTACTTTTTTTAACAATTATTATTTTTATTTTGTAATGTAGATTTTTATATTTCATTATTTTTCCTTATCTCACATTCTCAACGTTTTATATAGACTTTCTAATTTTATTGTATATAAAGATCTATTTTTATCATCAGGCGATGTTAAACAAATGTTAAGGGTGACTTCGAAAATTCAAATTTTCAAATTTTTGGTCAAAAGTGTTCCAAGGATAACGATGGACAAAATATCAGGAAATCTCAATTCTCCTTGCTCAACAGTGCAATAATATATAAAACATTGGAAAACAAATAGAATGGGAATTAGAACACCACATATTTGGTCATATATAATAAGGAGTATAGAAAAAGAGTATAGAAAAATAATTTTTAATTATTTTCTGCGAAGTTACAGAAATTAACCATTTTATACCGTGTTGTAAATGGGATGAGAAATTGTTCGTCCACGATAACATAAAGCGAAAAATGCAAAAACATTCGTGGCGCAAAATTCAAAACGATTTTTTTTAAATTCAAAATCCGTACATCTTTATAAACGTGTATTTGAAAAATTTGTCAGTATAAACTGGACCAAGAGAAAAAGAAAATTATATTTGGAACACTTTAAGTTATTATGTGTTGTAATTAAAAGAAATATTAGGTTTCCGATGGAAAATAATTCTGCTCACTGTTTATTTTATTTTTTTTATCCTCATGGTCAAAAATATTTGATTATTGCCAGCATGTGGCAGATCGCAAATAATGAAATAAATATATAAAAATATATATGAAATAATAAATCTTTTTGTTAAAATAAGAAATAATGGATTTTCCGGTGCACCCTATTTATTGCATTAAAATCTTACATTAAATGAATTAAAATCATAGACTAACTGGCACTATTTCGTTTTCACAAGATTAATGGAGCCTTAGTTATTTTCCAGCCTGAAAGATTACACTCATTAATTCTCCTTCCAATTCTTTCGTATTTTACCATAGACTCTCCGAATTCTAGATTGCAATACAGTGTCCACAATTTATGACCAAATTTTTAATACAAGTAAATAATTTAAAATTCTAATACATAAATATAAATAATTATATTTTACAGTCCAAATTTACTATAGTAAAATTTAAAACCAAAAATATTAATTGAACAAAAAAAAATAGCACACAAATATAATTTTATTTAGTTCCTCGATTAGTCCGGTTTCAAACGGACATTGGTAGAACAGATTAGCCATAATATGTAAAGTATTATTTCATAATTTGTTATGAAAATTTTGTGTTAATGAAATTTAATTTCTGCACAAATATTGCTGAAAGTCATGATAAAATTATAATAAATTGAAAAGTATTTTAAATTTGAATATAAAAATACAAATATATAAAGATATAAAATCATTTTATCGACGATTCATCTATCTTCAATAATTTATTACAAAAATTAATCTTTATGAAATGTTGCATTTATAAAAAATTATCTTCAGATAATTTAAAATAAATTTATAAAAAAAAGCAGTAATTTAGAATAATAAAATTGTTGCATTTTTATTATTTGTTGCAAAGAATAAATTATATTATTTTAGAACTATACATTATTTTATACAATATATATTTTTTGACATTTGATAAAATATGTGTTTAATTATATTAAAAATTGCAAAACTAGTGACCATTTTAAAAATATTATTAATCCAAATTTCGTTACTTTTCAATCAATCTGTATATTGTTCAAATGAACATAAATTTCGGTTTCAATACTACAGCTCAATATTAAACACTCCGAGTCAGGATTCAACTTAATATTTATGATCGAGGAAACGCTATTTGAGCGTGAAATCAAAATAAATTGGAAGACTTCAGATTTGTGGAAAAATATAACGAGGATCATAGATTGTTCCGCCAGAAGAGTCGTGTCTTGATTTATCATTGAAGGGGAACACGCGGCGGAATCTCAACCCTGTTTGTCATTCGCAACTCGCTACATAATAAAATCGGTTTCCCGCGAGACCCCGAAGAAGCTTCGCTGCGTTTCTTGCACTCATCCTCCCATTTTCTTTTGGAGATTCTATTTTGTTCCAGGCTCGATGGTGATGATGATGAGGATGAGGACTCCCTGTTCTTTTTTTTATTTCGTTTCCTTAAAAGACATATGCTTTTCCCGACGCCGCTGCATCTGACGTTACTTTTTTTCCTCCGTTCCTTTTTCTTCTTGAAGAATGTATCTTTTCACAGTTTTTCCTTTTCTTTCGCACGCTTCGGTCTCGTGGCTATTATGAAACGAATAAAATATAGTTTCTTTGTGAAATAAGCAGCCATTGTTCGTCGAGGCTGCTTGTTTCGTTTCACGGTATATTTCTCATTAAAAAAAATGTAAGAAAAGATGAAATGGATAGAATAAAATGCGAACATACTCCATAATTATTTATATATAATTTATTTAAAAAGATATATAACAATGCTTCTTCAATTCAATTGTTACAAAACAATGCTTTCAAATAATAATAATTTATTTAAAAAATAGTAAATAAATAAGTTGATTTATTATTCATTTAATTTATTTATTAATCAACATATAATATAACTATAGAAAAAGGTGTAAAAAGTTATAAAATATTTGTTATTGGCCCATTTTGATCTAAAAACCATATTTTTTTAGCCATAAAACCATAATCAATTATAACTAGAATTATTCAAAAATGAAAAAAATAATGTAGATAATTAATATAAAATTAAACGTGTGCAAAATTATTGAAAAAAAAAACAGTAACAAAAAATGTATTTCTATTATTTTTAAATTTACTCAAGTTTTATTTTTTCATACTGACCATTCAGAAACATAAAATCAGAAATATCATACAAATATATTTAGAAAAATTGTTTTTACTGTAAATATATATTTGATTTGATTAAATTATTCTACTAATATTATTATTTTTCTGAAATGTAGTTCTTTGAGGATGGGCGGATATATCCGCCAAATTGTTTACTCTATCACCAATGTTGTTTATATCGACTAATGTGAGTCTATACAATAATTTTGGGTCGATACGGACTAGTGTGTTAAATGGATTAAAGTTTAATTTATTAAAAGTCACAAATTTAATTATATCTGATATTTTTTAATATTGTTTTCATGAATTTAATATCAATACATAACACCACAAGAAAATATGGACTTAATACTAGAACGTCTACATTAACAAAGAATGAAGGTGAATTAATCGAAATTTTCATGAAATAACTCCTGTCCTCTGAAAGAAAAAAATAATATCGTCGGCTAACAAAGTTAAATATCTGGTTATGCATCTAGATACAAGATTGACCTGGATAGACTACGTTCTAGACAATAAAAGAAAAACTTGAAATTAAGTTCAGGAAACTTTACTGGTAATTATGGAACGACAAGCCAATTTCAAAAGAAAACAACTGACTATTAAAGTTATTTAGAAAACCGCCTGGAACTGTGGAATATAGTTGAACAAAAGCAGGTATAGCATAGATGCTTACAAAGATTCCGGATGAAAAGCATAAGAAGGATCATTGATGATTCCAATAGAAAATTAGTAACCGATATCAAAATAGTCTAGAAAATTATCCAAACCTAAGCCACTGTTAAGATTAAATAACTAACAACTTCAATAACTAACAACTAAGTTGAAAATTACCAAAGGGCATTGTCCAATAAAATTCTATTAACAGTAAAATAAAATGTTGTTTTACAAAATAGATTGTAAATAAAAAGGACCCTAAAAAAGATTTTTATAACAGTTTATTTGTCGGCAAGAATTATACAAGTCACCACTAAATTCATGAAATTATTAGCAGATTTATTGAAGTAAAGACATTTCCAATTTCTAATAAGGTTGAAGCAGATTATAGATATGTTAATTTCGTGTTAAGCAAATGGAGAAATAAGTTGAATATGAGACGATTTATTGCTAAAACTTTATAATTTTGAATCAAATATTGCTTATCTTGTAAAGAATCATCAAGAAAATATATTAAAATAAGTGTATTATATTTAAAATAAAAATTTACTGAATATAAATGCGTACAAATAGTAAAAGCTTTTTCTTTATAAAAAAAATCGTTAAAAATAAATTTTCTATGGGTCTTTAATTAAGCCCAAATTCTAAGATACAATTATAAAGGGTAAATTTACGAATTTCATAAATGTTAATTTGCACTCGATATTTACGTTCGTCAAGGCCGTAAATGAGAGGCTTAAAATGTAAACAAATCTTGAGGTTAACATCCTGCGCAAAAGAGGAAGAAAATTGAACGACAAGCGGCATATCTTTTATAATTGTATCATGACTATTTACAAATATTCCAGATGAAGACCATAAGAATGATCATTCATAATTCACAAAGATCTCCAAGTCGAAACAGTGTATAAATCTATTATGAAAATTAGTAGCCGATATCAAAATAGTCTAGAAAATTATCCAAACCTAAGCCACTGCATTAACCGTTAAAAGTCAATAATTAACAACTAAAGGGAAAATTCCCAAAGGGCATTGTCCAATAAAATTCTATCAACAGTTAAATAAAATGTTTTATTACAAAATAAATTATAAATAAAAAGCACCCTAAAAAAATATTTTCATACCAGTTTGTTTATCGGCAAAAAAAGAAGAAGTCACCACTAAATTCATGAAATTATAAGCAGATCTTGAAGTAAAGACATTTCCAAGTTTGTATATGGTTGAAGCTGATTTCAGACATATTAATTTCGTCTTAAGCAAATGAAGAAATAAGTTAAAAAATCGTTAAAAATATTTTTTGTAATGGTCTTTGAGTAAGCTCAAATCCCAAGATACAATTATAAAAAGTAAATTTACGGATTTGATAAATGTTAATATGCGCTCGATATTAACGTTCGTGAAGGCCGTAAATGAGAAGATTGCAATGTAAACAAATCCCAAATTTAACGCCTAGCTGCATATCTTATATAATTGTATCATGACTAAAACCCTCTATATAGTCAGTATAGATTCTGACAACGTATGTCAAATTGTTTCATTCTCAAATATATAGTCTAAATAAAATTTAGTTAATTAGATTTTTGTAAGTTTATTAAATTTAATTCTTCCATATAATTTAATTATCATTTAAAACATATATAAATATATAAAACTTAATAACATATTTTGATTTCTGATATTATCAGTTTTCTTTAAGTATAAATGTGGTAATTAATGTAGATTTTTTATTAACATACAAGCAATAAAATGTTAGTATTTTCAATTACAACATTAAGGAAGATATATGGAACTGCAGTTCGTTTCCTTATTGATTTAAAGTCGATTAATATGCTGGCACTTCTCCTAATGGTAAATGCTCAAGCCTCGTAAACTACATGCAATGTTCTCATAAAATACATGGTATTTTCTCGCATATCCCGTAATATCCACTTACAACTCCCATTCGAAATATATCACAGCTCCAATTCATAAAGTATTACATTGTTTCAATTGTCTGCAATATCATCATTTTTATTTAATTATTTACAAACAAAAATTATTAAACATTATAATTCAAGTTAAAATATTGATAACAAAAATAATAATTAATTAAAAACGAAACAACAGTTTAATAAATAATCCCCAACTCATTTTGTTTTGGAACCTAAATAATACGTTTATACATTTGGTAATGCGGATTACCTGAGTTTGCATGGCTGCTGATACATTGACGCCATTTCAGAGCAAAGTAACAGTGTGTATATCTTCTTACCCATAACATTATATCAAGCAAGAAATCTCAATTTACAGGCTATAACCTTTATTACGTAAACTGGTTTGTATGCTGTAAACTTCTTGTCTTTCAGACTTAAACTTTCCTAATCCTTAGATCTGTATTCAAATTAAATTCTCTAAAGTTCAAGTAAATGAGATCCTCCAAATAATGTAAGCCTTTTTATTATATAAGAATCATATGGAGAAGTTGCTAAAAGGTTTGAACATGTAGTAAGGCAATTATCAAATTTTAAAATTTTCTGAAAATAAAATTGTAGGCCCAAAAATTTCAGTAAGGCAATCATTAAATTTTTAAATTTTCTGAAAATAAAATTCTATTACAGGTTTATTAGACCTAAAAAGCCAATAGAAGAGTATTTTATATTTCAAGTAATTTAAAACATGAATAACTAACTGGTTTTAAAATTACTTTACAAAATTCCAAATTAATTTTATTATGCAATATTTTTAATTTAATCTTTATTAAGAAAAAAAATACAGATTTATTCAGATAAAGGTTTGAACATGTAAGGCAATTATTAAATTTTCTGAAATTTTTGACATGTATTTTAAAATCGTTTCATATGAAACTATTAATTGTATCTGAATTAAGATTACGTTTAAATAGAGCAAAAAAAATGTTGTAAATTTAGTTGGAAAATTTACAAAACGTATAATATGATATTTTGATGCTAAACTTTGGATTTGATATCATTATTATTTTTATATTTATATTGTTAAATATGTATTGTGAGCGATTTGTGTGAAATTTCTGAAATCGTGTAAGAGCGAGAGATTTCATTTTATATAAAGGAAGAAGCTATGCAAATGAGAGGTGGAAATTCTCATCCGAGTTCATTGTTAATGTTTTCAGCATCTAGCAGTTAATTAAAAAACAGTTTTAGCAACGCATCAAATTCACTCTTTCTGCGTCTGCCAGCTTTTATGATACTCGTTAAAAGTTGCATCTACTTCTTCAACTCCATGGCCTTATTACTCGTCTTTTATGAATTTGTACGTTTTAATCAGAATGCATTTTAATGGCTGCAATTATTCCGCTTGGAAGAAGGAAATGCGGAAAATGGATTGAGCAAAGGACGGAGGTGTGGAAGAAGGATGGGAACTGGTAGTGCGTTTTAATGTCGGGGTTCATTTAGCAAAATTGTCAGATGGTAGTTATGATGGGAATCAGAAAGGCTGCTGCCTGTCAAGGAACGGAAATTACAGTGTGCGGGCTTGGGCCCAGCCTGCCACCTCCTGCGGGACATACTTGCTGTATATATATATAATAGAGAGAGGAGAGTGTATGTGATAGAGAGAGAGAGAGAGGATGGAGTGGTGATGCGTCTCCAAGGAGATGGGCGCGAAGATTGGCTGCGACACGTCAGACTGATTGCGCCTTTTGTGTCAGCAACTCCAGGATCCGGATTTTCAGCTACAGCTTGTTTACAGCCAGTTATACGTTTTTCTGCTTCCTGCTCGTATTTGCTCGTATTCCTGCTGCAGCCCCAATTCGCCGGCGTCTCCTTATTTTTTATTATAATTTCACTTTATTCAACAAATTTGGACTTTGCATTTTATTCGTAAACAGAATGGATGTCAATTTACAAGGAAATTGTCTGCTTCCCATTTGATTTTCCCCTTCAGAAACGTGAACTTTTCACATACATATATATTATTATAATATTTACAATTGAAAACTTTGTATATTTTCAACAAGTGCTTTAATAAATTTATTTAAAAAAATAAATATCATTTATAACTTTCAAATAAATAAATAGAATCATTACACACAAAAAGATAAATACGTAAATAAATATTTATACGTAATAATAATATAACATAAAAATAATACGAGAAGATATGAAAATGATATCGTGTTTCAAAAATTATTATTTCTACCTCGCATAGTGCGGATAATCGTTTCCGACTGTTTAAAAATGAACTAAATACAAAAAAGACTTGATTTGATAGAGCAGTGTTTCATAACCTTTTTTTTCTAACCTAAGCCATTCTAACACATACATAATTTTTATTATTAAAAAATTGAAATGTTCAACATATAATGGAGTACTAAAATTCAAGTACAAAATAATTTGAATGAAAGATTTTTCTATATTATTTTAATTATTAGTAATTATTCAAATTTAGTGAGATCCTTGCACTTGCTGCTTATTGCAAAGATGTTTTATATCAGATTTGAATTTACTTAACTTCAGTCTCAAGTCTTCCCGTTTTTTAGTATTCTCCCGATTTCTATTTTTTAGCAGCAAATCATTTAAGGTACTAAATCCGAAAATTACCACAAAATTGCCCCACGTTGGGAAACACTAGTATAGATAGAGCTAAGACGAATTATTTTTATATGCAAATATATATAAAAAAAATTAGTATTTTTTTATAATTTATTTTTATTTTGTTAAATTAATTCTGAAATTAAATTCTTCAAATTTATTTATTTAATATTTGTTTGTTTTTTTGTATGACTAATGCAATAAATATTGATTTTATATAATAATGATGACAATAATATTTGTTAAAACAACATAACAGAAATAATTACAGACAAAAAATACACATTCCCAGTAAAAATGAAAATGTGTTTTAGAAGCAAGCAATTAAATAAAAATATGATTATTAAAAAAATATTACAGCACCGGTTTGAAAATTTCAAAATAAAAATAAATTCTAAAAATATTGTAGTTTTATACAAATATTTCTCTATTTTACCTTTATTTTTTGTGCCATTTCTATCTATATTATTTAGTCCGGTTTCAAACAGTGCGAGATAAAAACGCAACCGTATTATGCAAGTCATAAATTCGCTAATGCAATATTTTTTATATATACAAATGAAACTGAGTAAATGCAAAAAAAAACTTGGTACAAGCATTAACATAAATATTTTTTATGTGTTTTGAATTTTTTTTTCCTAAAAAGACATTTTATGTCAAGTAACTTGATATAAAATTTGGGATGTTAAATATTTTAGGGATAAACTTTTATAGTTTTTGGCATTTTCTATCAACTTTGCGCCCTAAATTGTATATCTCTTGTCTTCATTATTTCAGCTCATAAAATATTGAAGGTATATATTTCAAAAGGTTTATGAAGAATTATTAAATGGGGGGATGACAGTTATGCTGAGTTTTATTTGAATTATGTTCAAAATATAATTACTTTAATCATGTAATTTTATACATTAAAAATGATTCCATTACACAATCAATCACATATTATAATTATGAAAAAGAAATGTTTAAGAATATAAATATTTTTGAAAGACATTCATCGATATAAAATTAGGGATTTCAAATATTTTAGGGACAAACTTTTATAGTTATTGACATTTTCATTCAACTTTGCGCCCTAAATTGTGTATCTCTTGTCTTGATTGTTTCAGCTCATACATTTTTTAAGGTTTATGATGAAATATTAAATGGGATGACAGTTGCGCTGAGCTTTATTTGAATTATTAAAAAAAAATATTTACTTTAATTATGTAATTTCATACATTAAAATCAATCAAATATTATAATTATGAAAAATAATTGTTTAAGATGTATCTGCTAATTACATTTATTTATTAAGTTATTATTTAAATGAGATAAAACATGTACTTGTTGCAAACATAAATTGATAAATGTATTATTTTTAAGATTTGAATTACATAGTTTCATTATCATTCTTGACCTATTTATATGAAAAGGGGGATTACATCTGTGCGATATACAAATGGTTTCCTGAAACGACCAGCATGCTTTAGGATGATCTTGACATACCCTAAGACTTAAAGAATAATCCCCCGTTCGGGCATTATATATTAGATCCTGGTTTTGTATCAAGGTTTAACAACCCTCTGGGATTCAAGAAGACTCAGAGAAGTATACAAATACTCTAATTTATCCATCTACAATTCTACATAATGTCTAAGAATATTTACAGTTTATAAAATAAATATTACAATAGTTGTAATGCAGTAATTTTGAGTTGGAAATTGCCGCTCCATTAAATTGATTTTGAACATGCTGGATTAACGTATAAATCAATGCGAAGGAGATTTACGTGGCTGCAAATTCCACTTATCACTACAATCGATACGAATTGCAAGGGTTCTCACTTGAATATGCATACCCTAGGTTTATAATTGCTTCTATAAATTCCTTTTAACTTATTTATAGCCTAGGCATCTAAAATATCAATAGAAATAAGACAATTCACAATCAATTATATAATTATATAATAATTAAAGACTCGACTAAAAATAGTATTACAGTAATCCTTCTAAAACATAGATTCTATTTCGGTTATTACATTTTTCTTATTTTATTTTTAAGCAGATTTGTAACCTATTATTTTAATATTAATATTATATTCTATACATTAAAAGAAGACTTGCAAAATATCAAAATGTACATCATATTCTATCTATAATAAATTATCGAGTATTATTAAGATATACGTAACTAGGTCATTCAAAATTACGGATATGTTATTTTACAGGTAAACAGCTAATATTTTAAATAAAAACCCGTAAATTACCGATATTTTTTTTAAATTTAAAATTTCTTGTAGTAGTAGAAGAAATTTATTTTTGCTGCAGTAATGTGTAAGTTATTTCTGCCGTACACTGTACTACTACACCTATTAACATTATTACAACTACTTATTAAGTTTTAATAAAATTGTAATGCGTTTTTGAAAGAACAATGAACATATGCATTATTTATTAATAAACAAAAAAAAATATTTAAAAACATAACAATTATCATTTTTTAATGTTCTGTACTTTCTGATAATTGAAATATATTATACATTCAGTATTTACTGTCTGGTCACTCAAATTTGTTTGATTTGTTCAGAATAAATGCGTCTGATTAAGAGAAGGTGGATATAATACTGTAAACCTCTTATAATATAGTTGGACTAAAATAATTATTAATAATAATTATTATATTTATTTCAACACTCACACAATCAGATAATAACTAAAACATCGGGTAGAAAGATCTTAATTCTATATCTCTTTGTAACAACATTTTTTCTTGTTTATATTTATAATAAGTTTTTAGTTGTTATATGAATGTGTCTCTATTGTAATAAATATACATTGGAACCTCGCTTAACGAGAATAAACCGTTTCAGAATTTTTATTTGATAATGATCTTTTATCTTGGAATGAACCAACCTGGAATGCAAATTAGATTTTCAGGAAAAAAATAATTAATCTATTAATATTATTACTATATTAATAAGTTTTTAGTTGTTATATGATTAAGTCTCTATTCTAATAAATATACATAAAAACCTCGTTTAACGAGCAAAATCAGTTCTAGAATTTTCGGATTCTTACTCGTATAGTGAAACAATTTTTCCCCATATAAATTAATGCGTTCTATGCCGAAACTCATTTTTTTATTAGCAGAAAATTATATAAACATTGTTATAGAGATTCACGCTTCATCTTCATATTTTCTTCTATCTCTGAATGCAACTTGGAATACGAATTTGATTTTCAGGAAACAAATAATTAAATTATTACTAATTTTTTTTTGCCGATGATTCAAAATTTGGTAATAATACGACACTGTCTTATTACGATGCCTTTTATTGTACGATGCAACTGTTTCCCATGATTTCAGCATTTCTTTTATTAAACCGAAAGATTTTTGATTTTCTGTTACCTCCATGACTTCTTTCTGTAAGACACAATGCAACTTTTACAGCAAAGACAAATTACATTTGCAAATGGTTAATATATTCAAAATATATTAAAAAAAATACACGTAAGTTTTTGAAAATATTGATACCTCCATAAGTTCTTTCTGTAAGACACAATGTAACTTTTATTGCAAAATATCGTCCGCTATAAATAAAAATTGAAAATGGTTAATATATTAAAAAGATATTAAAAAAATACACATAAGTTTTTGAAAATATTGTATTAAACGCACAATCCGGGACTTCTCTTCTCCCCGTTACTCGTTATACGAAATCACGTTTGTTAAGCAACTTTTACAGCAAACACAAATTATATTTGCAAAGTATCGTCCGCTATACATAAAAATTGAATTTATACTCGTTATACTCGTTATGCGAAACATCGCTCATTAAGCGAGTCATTTTCGTTACAATTTATTTTGCTCGTTGAGCGAAATCCTCCACTGTGTGTTTTAACTATAACATTATTAATAATAGACACAAAAAAGTATAACTGTTATATAGCGCTTTTAGGTGAAGGTTTCTCAGACCTGAAATAAATTATTATCGAATATCTTTAAAGATTTTTAAGATATTACCTGTATTTGTTGTCAAAATATACCGGTAATTTACTGGTAATCATATTAGTTGATTAAACCGGTTAAATGTTTACCGGTAATGGAATTTAATTAATCAATTTTGTATGTATATTAAAATACATCCTTTTATTGAATGAAAAAATATAAATGTTAACTGTTAAATATTTTAAAATATGAAGAATTAAAAATTTCTATATATGGTCGATTAAAGAAAAAATACAAAAAGGATCAGCCATTGAAGTGCACTCCGTCTTTATAATCCGATGGAATAGATATGGCATTCTCATCACAAGCCCCCCGTATAAGGAAAAATAAGTGGTGTGAGTGTGAGAGGGAGGATGGCAATAGAGAAATGCATTGGCGGCGAGCGAGGAGAGTCCAAAATCATGACATACATGAGATTGCATATTGACAGAGATATTTGCGGTGAAATGCGATTTCACACTGGAATGGAAGTCTGAAAATAATCCCATTCAGACAAAATATAAATTGCCATCGATCGGCTCACATATAGAAGCAAAACGGGATTTGAAGTATACATACATGTATATATATATAAAAATATATATTTATATATATACATGTTTGTGTATGTATAAAATTGATATCAAATATTCCATATCAATAAACATATTTAAATATTTACGTGTTGATCAATTGAATAAATAAATGTATTCGCTGTAAAATTTGAAAATATACACAATTCACTTTATTAATTAAATTATTTATTTGCATTCCAATAAAATTTATATAAATTTAGAATAACTTGCAAAATATTTTCATTTAGTATATTATAACATATTTGGAAACAATCCATCAAATCTTTAACATCATACACAGTGGTAATAAACTTTATCTCTAATAACGAAGCTTTTGTATAACGAACTTCATAATTTACTATTCAGAAATTCTGAAGTTCTTTAAAAAGTACAAATAGTAAGTAGAAACGCATGAATTACAAATAAAATATTTACTGATTGGTTTGTTAAACACTTTAGAACAAAAATGATGTGAAAAGAAATATTTAAATCACATTTAATTCAGTTTTTTGTTGGAAAAAATTAGAACATGGAATTATGACATTGCCTGAAAGATAACAAAAGGTCATCGACAAAAACAGACAATACCTAATTGAATAAAATTATATTTTTAAGCAAAAATTTTGAATTTAAAATTACTCAGTTGGCAACTCATTAGAATTGATTAAACCTTATTTTCTAAATCGTTAATGTGGAAAATTAATAAAAAAATATTTTTGGAAAAAAACTATATCAAAAACACAATTGAAACATTAACAATTCTTGGAAAGAAAATATGGATCAATTGGAGGAAAGACTTTGGTCAAAAGCCCTTTGGTCAAATTTTGTGTCCTATAATAATGATGATTATTATTAATACCGAGGATCAATTTTTAGTTTATTTTTTAGTGAAAGATTTTGAAAACGTTACCAAAGAAAATGATAAATGCATCTATAAGAACTTTCACCTGAAAAATGTGAAACATGCTTATATGACATTATAAATTTATTTAATGAAAGAAACATTTACTTGTTATTATTTAAAAATCAGAAAATTACAATATAAAAATATAAGCAATTAAAATTAGACTTATTTCACTTTATTTGTAAATTGATTATTGCTTTAATAATACTTTTCTGTACAAACGGATGTATTGAAATTACGAAGTAATTTAAGCATTCTCTTTAATCGAGGTATAGACTGTATTATACAATATTCATGTTAAACTTATAATAGTTGTCGATTAATTTAATGTTTTCTTTGAATCAATACTGATTTTTTGTTTTTGATATGGAAGAGCGCGAGAAAAATCGGTACGCGACAGCCTTCGCAGTTTCAAATTAAAACCGTCGATGCTGACTTCATTAGTAAATTAATGAAGAAATTAATTAAGATTTTTAAATTATTAAGCGTCAACCTTCGGCGTAATCTTCATTCAAGTGCATAAAATTTTAATTATTGGTAAAATTATTAAAATAGAAACGGGTCCGCAGATTTTAATTTACGAGTTGAGAATGTCATTAAATACAAAATCTAGAAATAATCTTCAACTATTTGTATTGAAAAACAAAAATAAAATGAATTCATATGTAGTATTCAGGTAAAAAATAAATATTATTCTCAATTTATTAAATTTGAAATGAAAGCAATTTAATTTAATTTACGATTTGAGAATGTCATTAAATACAAATTATTCAAATAATCTTCAACTATTTGTATTGAAAAAAATAATGTGAAATGTATTCATATGTATTCAGGTAAAAAATAAATATTATTCTCATTTTTTTTTAATTTAATTTAACAAATAGATCCGATCTGAAAACGAGATACAGAATAGGTCCGAGTACTTTTCCTTGTGGTACTTCAGATCCCAATAGATTGAAATTGTAACTTAGTTTGAAATAGGCATTAAATATAAATAATTTGTAATGTTGAGTTTAATGAAGGAATATAAGGAAGGAAAATACAGATTTTTTTTATATTTCCTGAAACGGTTATGAACCTACGTTCTAGAGTATTTTTATGTAGCCGTGATGGATTGTGTGGTTGTTGATATGACTCATTTTGGTGATAGATCGGATAATTCTAGAATCTACAGCGTTCTCCACTTTCTACTTCAATAAAATGTAATTTTTAATGGCATAACTTTATTTGCAAAAATAATATATTAATTCCATTTTCGCAATAATACTTTAACTACTATTATTAATAAATTTTTCTAATATCATAGAAAAAAAAGATAATATTTTAATAAGTACATCATATTTAATTAATTACAATTTAAAGATTTATGTCTGAAGTATATTAATTTATATTTCATATTGACTGAGAAAATCCACAAAATAAGAAACAAACTTTCAAGAAAACTGAGAACCTTTTGTAAAACAATATCCTACAAATTCACCGCACCTTCCTTACTAATAAGATTCTGCTATAATTTTAAGTCGATTATCTACTTACTCAACATTCTTTTTTTCTTATATATATAAACATTTCCTTCCTTTCCTCACAAAACCACCAACAAAAACTAATTTAAATTAAAATATTTCAGTAATTAATCTTCATCTTCAAAATACATATTCTTATAAATTGAATTAGAATAGTGTCCAAACGGATCACTTAATTTATAAAAATAAGGCACTTTTTTTAACTATTTATTTATTTTGGATAAATAATTTTCAATTTGTTAATTATTTTGAGAATTAACATTATTTTGAAATTTAAAAAAAATATAATTTTAAAATTATTTATTTTATATAATTTCCATTTTTATTTACAATCTATCACAAAAAACGATAGTAATTTATCATGTAGATGGGAAGCACAACAGTATTCATCAGCATGATTTAACTTAAGTATTATTTATAAGTCTGCATGTTTGGGTTTGATTTATTAGCAAATTTTCCGCTAATTTATTTGTGTGTGATTTTAATCTTCGTTTAGTTTGTAATTTCACTTTTAACTATTTCCACTTTTAAATTACTACATAAAACACTATTAGGGACATACTGGTAATTGTTCTTAATGTTGTGATGTGAGAGATATTTGCAGAACCCCACATACTGTAATCCATATGACCACATATGTTTGAAGATGGATTTATATATTAATAGTGTATTGTCTAGCTATACCACTAATCTATATAGCTAGCTATATTACTGACCTAATTATATCCCCTTTATCCATATTTTTCTTCCAAGTGAGTCCTCTCTCCAAATGTATGGCAAAATATTTTACATAGTCCACATGTTATAGTACTTTATTGTTTAAAGTTACCGGAGGACATGTTTTCTTTCTTATTGTAAAGGTGAGATGAGTTAATTTCGTTTCATTGGTTTTAACTCGCCAGTCTTCAATTTGTATTAGTCCTCTTTAGACGTTTTCTGCTGTAAATTTGAAATGTTAAATTCTTTACATAATTTTCGGTAAATTGAAATGTTGAATTCTTCTAATGATTTTCCGTAAATTACAAATTTTGGATTTTTCAAATTATTTACGATAAAATTCATATGTTGACGTTAAATAATTTACATTTGAAATTTCAAATGTTGAATTCTTCAGTAAATTTTTCTGATTTTCTTTAAATTTCAAATTTACGCTTTTTCAAAATATTTTCAGTAAATTTTAAATGTTGAAATATTCAAGTAATTTTTTGTAAATTTCAAATGTTGAATTCTTCAATTGATTTAAGGAAAATTTTAAATTTTGGATTTTCAAATTATTTTCTGTAAATTTCAAATGTTGAATTCTTTAAATTTTTAAATTATTCACAGTCAAATTCATATGTTGACGTTAAATAATTTACAGTAAATATCAAATGTTGATGTTTTAAATGTTTTTCGGTATATTTCAAATTAAGGCATTTCAAATTAATTTCGTTAATTAATAAATTTTGAATTTTTCAAATTATTTTCAAATGTCAAATTCTTAAAAATGAATTTCGGTAAATGTCAAATGTTGAATTCTTCAATTGATATTCTGTAAATTTCAATTGATGAATTATTTAAATGATTTTTGGTAAATTTAGTTTTTGATTTTTCAAGTTAATTACGATAAATTTCAAATGTTGAATTCTTCAAATGATTTTCGCTAAATTTCAAATTTATCATCTGCGTATGTAACAACAGTTATTTTATTTGGTGTTGGTAGATACGATGTGAAGTACCCCAAATCCAATTAGGAATATATTGGAAATTTCGTTTTGCAACTTTATCCGCAAGAATTTATCCATCAGATAACATTTTATAATTTGGAAAAAAAGGATATGGAAATATCTTCTCAATTTTATACGACAGTCCAGACTTTACCTAACTTTATCTAACTAAAAATACAGCAGACAAGTTTTTCTTAAAAAACGGTAGAGATTACTTTAGAAACCTGATAATATGTTATTTTCCTGAAGTAATGGGTTCATATGTTTTAATAGTAGCTTTTTGAAATAAAATAAAAATTGCGAAATATTACAATTTTATAACGCTTCCTTTCTTCAGTGATCTATATACTTAACTCTATTATAGATAGATATTACATTTTCATAAAGATTTATACAGTTTTATTATGGAAGCGTCATTTGCATTTTATAAAATATTTTTTAAATGTTAATAAAAATATATAAATTAATTAAAATCATAATTTCACCAAATTATTTTAGTTAGTAATTTATATAAAATTACTGCGCGTCAATTCATCAATACTATTTGAAGTATAATCCAAAATATAGTGTAAGAATGTTTAAACTTGTGTACTTATGTAATGCTTGTTTGTATTTATGTCGTGTTGAAAGGAAACTGCAGAAGATTAAATTGTGTTTATGCAATTCTATGGCAGCAGTAAATTGCATAGAGGCAGCAAATGATGTGGTGTGTAATTCATAGTAATTTGAATAACATACAGAGGATGTGCAGATTGAGCGCATTGTGCGTTGCATCTCGCCGAGATTACTGGCTAAATAATTTCCAGAAATGAACAAAAAAAAGGCATCCCCGTTTGCAGATCATTTTCCACGAAACCGGTCGTTCCATTCCAGTTTCTACAATGACGTCGCGAAAAATATTAATAAATAATCTGCAGCTGAGATCTGCGAGAGCGGGTCGCGCAAAATATGCAAATAAGTTGGAAAAGAAGCTGTAAGCTAATAGAGGCTCGAGGAATGGAGAACGGTGATTGCATGGCTGTGTCTTCCGACATCTACTCGATTAATCTTCCTCAGACATCGCAGCCAGCGTGTTCTTAAATTGAATGATTTATTGACCCGTTATCACATTTAAAGAGGGCTTCATAAAGATCCTCCACTATGTTTTCTTCTTCTACTTCTTCTCTTTCTTTTTCTTCAGCTTTTTTTGCGTGTTTCGCCTCATCCCTTCGGTAAAAATAAAACATCGCAGCGTTTTCCGTAATGACTTCCATCCAATTTTATAAATTGCTCTGTTAATATTAAACTGAAAAATGGCTTCGGAACTCGGAACAGATTTGGGTGAAATCACCGTGGCCCAAATCGCTGCCTCGTTTTCATTTAAAATTATAATTCGGATTATTTATCGACGTTAGATAATAATTTATTGGAAAAGTTATGAGAAACTTCAATTGCTTACTTTTTCTACCATACTTTATTTAATATAATTTCCGTATTCTCAACACCGCTTTCAAAACTATATATTATAATTTTAGTTAGTAAGAATTTCTATAAATAAATAAAATATAAATATAATAAAACTAAAAAAAAATACAAGATATATATGAATTTCTAAAAAAAACTACAATTTTCCTTTATTTGGTTTAGTACGAAATATTCAAATTACGTAAAAATTAATTGTTCAATTTAATAAATCAATAAAATGATTTGGTAATGCTAATATTTTTGTTACTAAATGATTTTAGTAATTGACTTATTGTTCTAATTTGACTCCTTAATATATAATAATTAATAGATTTAAGTAAAATTATTTTTACTTAATCGATTTAGTTTAATGGTTTACTTTTTCTTATAATTTATCTAAGAAATATCTTCAGCAAATTAAAATTTGTAGATGAAATAATTGTGCAGTTATAATAAATAATTTGAGTCCAAAAATTTAAATTTAAAAGAAGAAAAATTAATAAGATTATTTAAAAGTAACAGAATTATTAAAAAAATAATATTTTTATGATTTTTTACTTCATTTCATTTTTCTTCATTCATGTTAGTGGGTATTTCCGGGAAATGCAACTGAGCTAAAGAATTAATGTGTGTAGTTTTTTAGTTTTTCCTTATCGAGGTGTGTTTAGAATAAATTATTTTATTATTGTTGTCTAGACACGAGACGCAATTTTCTACACATCTTTTTTGAACTTTTTACTACGTTTATTCATGTTCATTCAATGATAGTTCGTATTTCCGAGAAACGGCTTCGATTTTAGTTTATTTTACAACAGTGAAAAAATTCAATGTATTTCTATTTATTTACATGTAGATTAAATAATTTACATTCATATATAAGTTAAACTTACTTATATTTTTCTAATAAAATACATAATTTTTGATATTGCAGAAAAACCTTGCTTTCGAAAACTTAAACCATTTAAATACCTTTTGAAACATTTAGTTATTAAATTTTTTTTAGACAGGATTTTTTTTATTTCGATTTAATTTTCTTTGCCTTCATTTCTAATAAGGTCTCTTTCATTTATTAATTACTTGTACGGAGTTATTGGATTTAACACTTCGTTTTCAATGCCATTTAAATAACTTTTTAAACATTTAGTTATTAATATTTTTTTTAGACAAGATTTTTTATTTTGATTTAATTTTCTTTGCCTTCATTTCTAACAAGGTTTTCATAATCTTTCAATTAAAAACCATCGTCTTATAATTTAATTTAAACCTATTGTTTGAATCATCTGGATAACTTTATTTATAATTTCTTCTTCTAGCACAAATTTTGGTCATATTTTTCAATAACACAAAGTTTAATAAAAGATAATAACTACTTGTATAGACACCGATAACTGAAAATAGTAATAGAAAAAAAGCGATTAGTTAGCGAATTTATTAAATCGGAAGAAAATTCCAATACAATTAATTACAATTTTTGTATACACATTTATCAGTTTTTCATAATAATCTAACAAATGAAAGTACATTTTGCTTTATGCAGATAGTTTTATTACTATTTTTTGTGTCTTATATATTTTTATGTATAATTCATATTGAACATTAAGTAAATCTGATATAATTATTACCTTTATCCCGCTTGAATTAATAATAATCATGTACATAATCTATGACAATCTTTAAAACTATGTAAATTAACTTGACCCAAATATATTTTAAAAACTTTAAATATTTAAAAAAAATATATAGAAAAACTTCCACTGCGTGACTTTTATAGAAGAATCCTTATAACTAATTATGTGCTTTGTTGTGAAAACTCGTAACACATATAGACAAATACACATATATGAAATTACATTGAAATTCTGGAAAGCAATGTTTTTTTGTATTTATTTGGTTTTCTATTATTTCGATGAAGTTCTTATACACGTGTGTAATTTTTCTGTAATAAATCGGTGAAAGCATCCAATTTCATGGTGCGCCCTGAAATCCCTGAAATTCATTTTTGCACAGGGAATCATACACGCACTCATACATACACGAAGAGTAGAGAGGAGATCAGGATGTGCTAGAGAAAGAGAGAGCGAATGAGAGAGTGAGTGAGTGAGCTACACATACACATTTCATCATGTAGTTCTCGTTTAATTATGTCTCCCATTGTTCAAATACTCGTTCGTGCCAAACGGTCGTTATCTGTCGACGTGCGCCGAAAAGCAGTCGTTGCAACCCGCCACAAGCACAATGCCCATTGTGCGCCCCCAAGTGCCCATTGTCTTCGGCGATGCTGCCATCTGTGAGCCGTTTCCACACACGGTCAGCACCCTTTCAAGTGCCCCGGGTCCTGAGGGCCCGCCGTATCCGCCGTATGCACCGGAGGGCTTAATCCATCTTTCCATTTTTTTTTGTTGCAGAACGGGTGCACCAAACTCACCCTGCATATTTCATTATCGCGTTCTTTGATTGATATCAACAGCTAGTAAACAACATCCTCTCCAAACTCTTTCTTTCTTCCTTCCTTCTATTTGCGTGCTGCTGCCAACAACCCCAACTGCTACATTTCAAAACGCGAAGGGTACTACAACAAAACATACCTTTTTAGAATTTTTATTTCTTTCAGTTTTCAATTAACTTCCACTGTTGTTGCAATATGCACTCATTAAATGTATTTCAAAATTTATGACATATGTGTATGTCACATGTCTGATAAATATGTTCCAACAATTCTATTCTAACTAGAGTTTTAGATAAAAAATGACACATGCATTGAAATGTCAACTTCTAAAATCAATTATCTTCAGTGTCACAAAATTTCGAAGCTGCTTTTTAATCCGTCACGAATTAAAATAATACAACACGTATCGTAAGTACGATAAAAAATAATTAGATAATTGATATATTTTTAAATCCAAATTTGCGTCAGACAAAAATAAGACAAATTTTTAGTAATTAAGACAGACTTTTGTCTTAAGTTATTTTTATTGTTTATATTTTTAAATGTTTCAATAAATGCTTTACGACTAATCATTTTATGGTGCAATACACATTAAGTAAAATTGTTAATATGTGCGCGCACCTCTGTTTCAAGTATATAATTCTATATGTTATTGGTCAAGATTAAAATGCATTATGTAAAATAATATTTATGTAACAGCAGAATCTTAGACTATTTTACTTATTCATAATTTATTCTATTATTTATTTATAAAATCTTCTGATCAAATTTGCGTCAGACAAAAATAAGACAAATTCTAAGTGATTTTCTATAACTTGTTCGTTCTTAGGACATATTTTTGTCTGAAGTTATTCATATTGTTTAGTATTTTAAATGTTACAAGAAATGCTTTACGATTAATCATTTTATGGTGCAATACACTTTAAATAAAATTGTTAAAATGTGCTCGCGCACCTTTATTTATTATTGGTCAAGACTAAAATGCATTATGTAAAATAATATTTATGTAACAGTACAATCTTGGACTATTTTACTTATTTATAATTTATTCTATTATTTATTTATAAAATATACTGATTATTAATTTTTAAAAGAAGTTAACAAATATTTACTTTTAATTTGTATAATATACCCATAAACTATTAGTTAGTTAGTTGTAGTTATTATTTTATATTATTCATCTTTGATAAAATAAATATTCAAAAATTTCCACAACAGTTCAATGTTATGATGTGAAGTATAAATCTTAACAAACTCTATAGCATTTTATCTTACTTATATATGAAAATATTGACGGAATTTTCATTTTCAAAAATATGAAGTTAATAATAACTTGTGGCTCAATAAATATACATTACAGTGAAAATGCGAAACTCGGGTTTTTCGAAGGGCACCGAAATCTCGTAGATCCATCGTGATTTATGCGAATCAAGTATACCTTCGGAAGGGCTTACTTTTCCTTTCCAGAAAATTGCCCAGAGGCTTAAAACATTTCACGTTCACTGTTCGTCCGCCCTGTTTGCTTCTGGAGGCCAAACACGAAGATTCCGAGCTTAAAGTAAAATGCTTTCACTGCTTGGATTTGAAGAAAATACTTTCCATGGAATAATTTTAAATATACTCGCGTTATATTGTTATGTATAACCATTATTGTCAGTATTGTTGTAGCTTATGTTATATCTGTATGTTTATGTACAGTTACTAGTATCTTTATGACTTAGTACTTATCCACTCTCTAAGCTTTCCGAGAAGTAAAAGGTACGAAGGGACATTACTAATCTTAATCTTACATGATAATATTTAATCCTATTTACAAACTAGAAAGTGCATTCTAGCTAATGCGATAATAACTACAAATATGTATATTTGCCTGAGCACATCATGATTAGGGAATAAGACTTTTCCCTTACCAAAATGTTGTACTCCCACTACCCTAAATGATGTACTATAAAATAAGATGTTTATGTAACCAAAGGGCCAGTCTCAGCCCCAGTCCCAGCCAGTCCCAGCCCAGTCCCAGTCCAGTCCAGACACGGTCCAGATAGTCCTAGTGATACTTTGATCAAGTCCAAGTCTCACTCTACGTAGAAGCAACCTATGCTTGTAGCAACTGGAAGCAACTTTAAGAACTTATACATCAAAGTGTAAAATATATAATTGTTGTATACACCGTCTTTTTAATCTGGTATTTACCATAAAAACCCGCTGGGACTCCACATCGACAAATCTACGAAATATTCCACAAGTGTCCAGAGATATTCCATCCCGGGACACGACATAATAAAATTTTGGTGGCAGCGGTACTCGAACTCTCAGCGTGACCAAGCACCGTCATAAGTCAACTTTAAGAACCAGGATTGAAGCCAAAATCATCAGGAATCAACTCCAGGCGACAGAGCGGTCGTGTTACTCATCTTTGGTCGAAGCCTACAACAGAAGATTCAACCCCAAGTTTTCCGGTTCCTCCGAGTCTCATTGCAGTAGAGGGCAAATCAACTCCAGAAGCTTCCATGAATCAAGAATCAAGGCATAATCCGACGCAAAGAAAATGTTCAAACTCATGTAAGTGGAATTTTTATTTCTAGTTATTGTAGTTGTGTTTGGCCAATTTTTTGTTAAATAAAAACAGTTTTCTGTAGAAATTTACTAGAAAATATAAAACAAAAACTATGATTGAAACGTAAAATAAACTAAATTTAGTTTCGATAAATAGAATTTTTTTTTTTGGTCAGAATAAAAAAATAAAATTTAATTAAAATTAAAATGGAAACAGAAAATTTTCAATTTTTTTTGCAAAAACTTAAATTAGAGACAATATTAAATCATCAATATGATGGAAATTTTGAAACTATTGATAAATTCATTGAAGATTGTGAAAGATTATTTAGAGACAAGACAATTTTAAATTTAGAAGAGGAGCTTATTTCATGTATTTGTTCAAGTTTTACCCAAGATGCAGAATTGTTAGTGAGAGGGAGAAAATATAAAACTTGGAATGATTTAAAAACTTCATTATTATTCAGATTTGGTCCAGTTATTGACATAGCTTATTGGAGAATTCAATTATATCTGTGCCATCAAGAAGATAACGAATCAGTCTATTCATTTTATTATAAAATTAATAATATTTCGAATAATGTTAAAAATAGCATTCATCATACTTTTAGTTCAGATATTGCAGAGAGACATAATGAATTATTGGAATTAGAACTATTAGAATATTTTAAACTAGGTCTTTTACCTCAAATTAGAGAATTCGTAACAGATAAGAATCCAGACTCAATAGATATTGCATTAAAATTTGCAGAAAATAAAGAAGAGTTAATTAAAAAATATATTCGCCAGGATCAATTATACGAAGAATCAAGAACGTTTGAAAATATGTTTAATCAACCTAACAAAAAATATGATCAGGAAGAATCAATTAATGAAAATTATTATCAAGAAGAATTAATGAATGAAAATGATTATCAGGAAGACTATATCAATACAAATAGAAATCAAAAGTATTGTCAAGTACATTTTATAAATAGTAAAAGGAAAATTAAAAGCGTAAAATGTTTTATTTGTGGTAAAACAAATCACAAAAGTAAAAGTTGTTATTTCAGATCAAATTATAAAAAAATATTGAGTAGAGATAAAGAAAACCCAGATAAACTCTCGAAAACAAATTTTGTTGTCCATAAAAATAGTGGAAAAGATTTAGAGATTGAAAATAAAAGTGAAAAAATAAATGTTACTTATAATCGAAAAGAACATTGCTGCGAAAACAAGAAAAGATTGAAATTAAAAAATACAATTAAAGATGGTAATTGTTTATTTCATACTTTAATAAAAATATGCAACTTTCAGGGAAATTTAAGAAAATTTAAGAATAAATTATTGTTTTCAAAATATTTAAAAGAATGCTCATCACCAAAGGATGCTAAACGAATTTTAGAAGCTGATAATGAATGGGGAGATGACGATATTATATTAATTTTTTCATTGGAATTTAAAATGAAAATATGTGTACATACACAAAGTAATAAATATTTGATATTTAACGAAGACGCTAAAAAGATAGGTCATATAAACTTTGAGAACGAACATTATCAACCTTTTATTGATATTAATAAATAATGTTCTAATAATTGAAAACTATGTTATTGTAGAAAACTGATATTCATTATTTTTGATGCCAATCAACACTTCTACTGTGAATAGAAATTAAGATTTCACATATGTGTATTTTATTGTATTCATGTTTTTTTGTGTTAGCGAACTACTACTGCTACTTAGGAACTACTATTGCTAATTTAACCCAAAATAATGTTATGTGAATTTCAGATGAAAAAATCTACAAACTATGTGTTATTTTTTTTGACGAGAAAAATACTTATTCTTCGCATTTTTCTCTACTTTAAGGAGGGAGGTGTTATGTATAACCATTATTGTCAGTATTGTTGTAGCTTATGTTATATCTGTATGTTTATGTACAGTTACTAGTATCTTTATGACTTAGTACTTATCCACTCTCTAAGCTTTCCGAGAAGTAAAAGGTACGAAGGGACATTACTAATCTTAATCTTACATGATAATATTTAATCCTATTTACAAACTAGAAAGTGCATTCTAGCTAATGCGATAATAACTACAAATATGTATATTTGCCTGAGCACATCATGATTAGGGAATAAGACTTTTCCCTTACCAAAATGTTGTACTCCCACTACCCTAAATGATGTACTATAAAATAAGATGTTTATGTAACCAAAGGGCCAGTCTCAGCCCCAGTCCCAGCCAGTCCCAGCCCAGTCCCAGTCCAGTCCAGACACGGTCCAGATAGTCCTAGTGATACTTTGATCAAGTCCAAGTCTCACTCTACGTAGAAGCAACCTATGCTTGTAGCAACTGGAAGCAACTTTAAGAACTTATACATCAAAGTGTAAAATATATAATTGTTGTATACACCGTCTTTTTAATCTGGTATTTACCATAAAAACCCGCTGGGACTCCACATCGACAAATCTACGAAATATTCCACAAGTGTCCAGAGATATTCCATCCCGGGACACGACAATATAAACTTTTCAATAATTATTTTTTATATAATTTCTTGAATTAATTAGTTAATTTTATTCGCCGTAGCAATTAGTAAATAACTTATATGTGTCTTGAAATAAACCAATAACATCAAAAGTCTTTGTTTTCATCGTAACTATAGATTTATTGAAATTACTATACATTTCCACATTTCTAAACATCTTGCTCTATTTAGCTTTAACATAGCACACACAAAACATTCCTAATATTCTGAAATTTGTTCTATTATAAATAATTAATTATAAAAGAAATATACTAAAACTGTTCCTAAAGAAATTATACGCAATTATAAGCAACAAAAATAATTATTTTGTAATGTTTATAATACAACTTAAAAAATATATTTTTTTCATTTCATAAAATAAATCTTCATAAATATATTTAAAATAGATTATTACAATATAAATTGGGTCTAGAAAAGAAAATTAGAATATGCCGTAATAAAATATAATAAAACTGTATCAATTTTCATAAAGAACTTTTGTCTTAAATAATTATTTAATACATTTTAAAAATCTGTCGACTATTTTCAGTAAATTTATTCTTTATTCTGGGAATTAAACACATTTACGAAATCCAAAAATTTCAAAGTTTAGTTTTCCGTAAATCTAGTATTAAATATTTCTCGATTGACTTTTTTTTAAAGTAATTTCCACTATTATTTTTTTCATATGAGAATATTTAAGCTAGACTTGTTATTATTAAAAATAAAATTACGTTACCAGAGACAAAATTAATATGAGTCAAAATTTTGTCCTCCTGAAACATTTCTATAGTTTTTCATAAATTTTGTATCTTTTTTATAGTAATATTATATATATTTCTCACAACAATTAATATTATGTGATGCATTAAATAAAAGTATGTTATAAAGATTTATTGTTTAAGTATCAAATATCAATTTATTCATACGTAGTTAACAAAGACTTCAGAAGAAAATATATCTAAATGAATCAATTTCTAAAGCAGTATTTGCAGCAAAACATTAATTATTTGCAAGCATTATGCGGTTTGTATAAATCCGAATTCATTAGAGAAAATTTCAAAAACACTAAATTTTGACAAAATATTCTATATACAATTTATATGTGGAATTTACCAATAACTACACAAACTACAATTGCCATTTAGGCTGTTTATACCTTTATTTTATCATCAAACCCAGTAGTTGCAACTTCAGAACTTCAAAACAACTTAAATCAAATTGGAAAATAACTAAAAAATGGCGTACAAAAACTTACGAAAAGAAGTCTAGTCATATTATATTCACCTTAAAAAGGAAACCTGACCAGAAGCTGATGACGCTAAATACTAGGCATGATTTTAGATCGTCGACTCACATTTCAACCAAACGTAAACAACATAAAATTTTCAAAATAAATATTAAAACCTATGTGGATCTACGGAATCCAACTTTGAGAAACAGTCAGTAACTCTGCAACCAACTACCTTGGTACAAAATCCCTGGTATTTGCAAAATCCTTGGTATAAATGAATACTGTATTAAGTGAAATCTCGATATTTTGTGCGCGATACCAAAACTAATTAGAAAAATCATCCCAATAATCCCATTAGACATAAACTTACATTATAATAGTAAAACTCCCCATAGACTAAATATGCAGAATACACTTGACCTCCCATTTATATTCTAAATAGAATAATATTTTAGTTTTTATAATTTTTACTAAAATTGATATTTTTTATAAAATTATTATTTTCATTGTGGTTTTTCTCACTTTTATGTGATGTGAAATCTATTTACTCGTTGTCAGTATGTGGCACACAGTAAATAATAAATTTAATAATACAAAAAAAAAAAATTTCATCTTACACAAAAATAATTTTGTACAGTTTATATTTAAACTGTTTTAAAGTTCTGAATTGGAATAGTTTCAAATAGTTCCAGGATAATTTATTTGTTAATAGAAACTTATTAATTATCGCATAATACAAGTTATTACTGAATAGAAAATATATTTTTATATTTCGCTAATATTAATATTGTTTAAGTTCATTACTCATACAAATATTATATAATATATTAATTTTAAGAATCTATATTTTTTATTTTATTTTTCTATTATAGTCAACATTTCAACTTAATGTCTCAAATAGCGATAGTTTGTGGACATAAATAAAGGGGAAAAAATATATTAATTTTGAAAATTTTGTTACAACTTGGAACTAACTAAACTAAATTCAATAAATTTAAGTACTGTGTAATACTTCATTGAATTTCAATATCTTGCTCTTTAGAAATATGTAAGAAATGCACTAGCGAACTGTTTTATTGGACGAAGTGTGTTTGTGCGGATAGTGTAAAAGCATTGAAATATTAATATAATGAAGAGTAGTATATGATCGATCAAAGTTTTGTAGGCTAACAACTCTGAAATGTATACGAGGGTTGTCATAAGTTGAAGGGGACGCGAAGCCGGAGGACGGCAGCAGCATAGCCTCTTATCTGAAAGCTCAAGTACATAAAACCGAAATGACCGCACCAGGACATTATGTAAGCTATCTCCATTTCCCGCGGCCACATCTTTGTTTTATTACGCCATATCGATATCACACACAGCGCACTCTCACATACACAAAAGCCTGTGATGATCATTAGTTTGTAATCCACTACTTGTTTGCTGTAACTAAACTCGTTGTTCGTTTTATATTCTCCTGCAATCCGACGAAAAACTAGATAAACACACTTTGTTATCCAAACCTGTTGTTGTTGTTATTACAATTTTTTTTGTTTATTACTTCTCTAACAGCTGAAAAGAGAATGCATCCACTCGATGTACTGAAACGACTTCAGCCACAATTCTGGCTCAGCTGCAATACGCCAAACAGTTTAGCTCTTCCGCATTAAACGAGAGCGTCTGCTTTTTGTTAATATACCAGAAGACAATGCATCGACTGTACAGCTTTCGGTGGTTATGTGCCAACTGCTGTTATCTTTATTATTAAGTTTTCAGAGCTCGCAAGATGCGGATTATTGAATTCCCAAAACCGTTGTATATTCCGGTTTACGGTCCGAAACTTAAAACGCATCTCGATGCTGATGACGAGTGAAATCTGCTAGGGCTTTTGTTAAAGCCAAGTTGTGCAGGCTCGAAGTACTCTGGAACATCCGGGGATCGATGCGCATGCATGGAAAGGTTTCACATAATGAAATAAACTTTTCAAGCAATTGCTTCGCATCCTCACTACAAAGTAAATATTCAAAATATGCAGTTGCTATTTATTAATTACAAGTAATCATTCAAATTAAATAATTAAAAACCACAGATTAAATAAATTAATAAATTCAATTAAATTATAATTTTCATGAGTTATGCTAATAATGAATGCATAGAAATGAAAAGTTAATATAAAGAGTAATTATTGTGAAGACCGCTGAAAATTTTATATCTTGATCTAACTGATTTAATTACACTAAGAGCTAACTGAATTATTATAATTATTATAACATGCACACAAATAGATAAAAACCAAACTACTCGCCAAAGGTCTTTCTACCCTAAATATAATATTTGTTTATACATAAATAAACCACAGTATTTTCACTCGGGAATTCAAGAAATGAGGAAAATTCTTATTCAAATATTCATATGTTAAAAGATACACATGACAAGAAAATAATTGTGAAACTCATTCAGAATGGGATAAATCGAAAAATATTGAGAAATCAATTCATTTTATTCTTAATATTATATTGATTTGATAGTAAATTATTATATAATGATAATAAATATTAAAAACTATAATTTATTGTATATATAAAAAAAGCACATAATAAATTTATGTATTTTTTTGGTAATAATAATTGGAAATGAAGCTTTAATGGATAATGTAGAAAATGTTAAAAAAAAATTGTGAAACTAATTCAGAATAGCATAATTCTATAAATATTGAGAAATCAATTATTTTTATTCTTAATATTATATTGATTTAATAGTAAATTATTATATAATGATTATAAATATTAATAACTATAATTTATTGTATATAAAAAAAACACATAATAAATTTATGTATTTTTTTTTGGTAATAATAATAATTGGTAATGAAGCTTTAATGGATAATCCATTATGTATGAAAGCTGAGTCAATCTAAAGATAACTGCCACTCATGTATTTTATGATTAATATTATCATATGACTTAATTTATGTTTCTAGATTGTATTTTTATTCTAATAAAATATTTATAACTTCTAGACTATATTACCAGCAACTTATATAGTTGATTGTGTAATATTCTTATCGAATATTCGAATATTCAAATTTTATTATTTTATAACTTATCTTTATATTATTAGATAAGATTATATATATGTTTCAACTTTTTCTATTACATAATTAAATATTAGGGAGTGCACTTTATATATCAGTTATAATCTAAAATTAACGAAATTTTCTTTTAAGTGAAAACCTTTTTAACCGGTATTTTACTGGTTATTTTTAAATTGAAAATTTCACACTTATTAGCAAACAATATTTTTATGTTTTTAAAGAAGTAATGAACAAAAACCTATTAAATTTTAATTTAAAAGTTTAATTTTTTGTCAAGAAATAATTAACATATACATTATTTCTTTATAAACAAGGAGATATCAAATACAAAATAAGTTTAACACATTAAAAATAATCCTTAATATAACAGACCAGAGTCAATATTTATTGAAATATTTAGATATTATTGTATGTATCTAATATCTTATCACTCAGAATGTTCCTTTTAAGTATTGGAATCACTGATTACTGGAAAAGTACTGAAAAAAACTCTAACCAAGAGGCGTTAAACTATTATTGACGCAATATTGCAAATATGTAAATTGAGTAACTCATAGTAATTCCCAAACCCGGAAAACTACCATCAGAAGTAATATCAGTCTTCTACAAATTCAAAGTTTTTCAAAAGCAACTACTATAACGTTGTTCCCTACGTACATACACAATACTGCTCTGTTGCATTTTTGCATATTTCTTTTCAGATAATGTATAGCAACTTGGACTATAATATTAAGAATATAATTCCATACCCTTTCTTCCAAATTATAAAATCTTATCTAACGAATAAAATATTTTAAACAACATTGCAAAAATAATCTTCTAACTAGTTGCAATTTGTTCTGGACACCGCCAGAAAATGAACTCACACCTATTATGTTACTCATTTTTACATTTCATATTCCATCACCAATAGGAATTCAAGTTGGGGTCCCTAAAATTGTGAAACTCGGGGCTACAAACCTTGTTCTAAACAATGACTTGCAGATAGAAATAATTATAATTGTAATTGGAAACTTTAATGAAACTAGCGGAAAATCTTCTAGAAAATCGAACCCTTTTTTTAGGGACCACGGTGGAATCGTGGTACTGTGGGATTCTTACCCACTAAAAACCTCTCCTCTTCTTCATCAACATCCAGGTTCTACATGTTAGTACTGCTCTGCAATGTTGATTGTCCAATTTTTATATTACACCATGGCTTCCACTGCCATTTCCTTCTTCCTCTCTCTCCATTCTTCGCTCATCTTCTTCCTTGGTAGAGAGCACGTCTGTTACGTACCCGGAGATTAATTGCCAGTTATAGCTGCTCCTCAGTAGTTCGCTGACAAAATTCTGCGGGACCAGTGCAACACCGAGACTTACTTCAGCTACCTGCCTCTTTGCAGCCCATCTGCAGTAACTGAATAAGGTATGCTCAGGGCTGTCCTTCTCCTCGCAATACCAGCACCCTTCATCCTCCTTCTTCGCGATGAAGTGCAGATATTTGCTGAAACATCCGTGCCCAGAAAGCGCTTCGGTCAGATGGAAAGTTGTTTTCCCATGCTTCCTATTTATCCAGGGCTCAATCTTTGGAATGATTCTTCTGGTCCAGGCTCCCTTCTCAGAGTTTTGCCATTTTTTCTGCCACCTTTGCATCAGCCTTTCTCTTGCATCGATTTTGCTGAGGCCCGTAAGTCGCTCTTTTCTGTCTGTGGCAAGTAGCTCTATAGGTGGCACTCCCGCTATTACTTGAACAGCATCTCTTGATAATCGAACCCTAACAGACTAAAAAAGTACAAAATACTAGACTTGCCAAAAAAATTAATAAATGCCCGTTTTTAATAAATTGTAAGTAAAAATAATTGTTGTATACAAAAATTATTCATGTGCTGAGAATTATAATAGATAAATCGTGTCTAATGTATTATCACTCAAACTTACTAGAATTTTCGTATATATCACGTTATGCCTCGATACTCGTGGGTTTAAATGTGAAAATTTAATTGTAAACTAATTTTAAATACTTAGTACGGCTACGATTTTTATCACTTCCATCCCCTTGCAATGTTGCAGAATTAAAAGTAAAAAAGTTGTTAAAATTTACTAGTAAATAAATTTAATAGTCAATTGCATGCAAACAACTTGTCACTGAAATTTTTAGTAAGAAAAAATTTTTTGTAACCCAAAATTACTTCGAAACAGGAATCCGCATGTAATATTATAGAAATAATAAGAATAATTAAAAAATATCATTATATAATTTGAAATTACCGGTATTTTTTATAAAAATTTACCGGTAAATCGCATTGGACGGTAAAAGCAAAAACCTTTAATTTTAATTTATTTCAAATATATTTAATTGATATAAATTAATTCCTCTGGAAATCTTGTAGTTATTTGTATATAAACATTTCATATAACTTTATTAATTTCTTACATATTTTGTAGCTAAATATTTTTTTTACGTAATTCATAGTTCAAGGTGGAAAGAACTATTTATCTTTTAAATAATTAATCTTTATGTAGCTGTTACAATAAATATAATTATTATATAACAAGAAATATTTGACAAACTACTTTAAATAATTACAATAAAATAATAGTTTGTGGGTGGCTTAATTATATAACAAAGAAAATTACTTAATAAAGAAAGTGTATTATATTTAAATACGTTTATAGTCAAAATTTCGATCGTTAAAGAAAACTAAAGTTTGAATATCATTATATACTTGATTTAAGAAACAACAATGTTTCCTTTCATAATGTTTCTAAAACCGGTTGAAGTTAATTTGATATATATTAATTATAAAATGTAAAGTTTGAAATTTTGTTCTCAAAGTTTTCCAGACTTGTCCTGCAAAGTCTTTGCATGTATGCGAGAGAAAGATAGAGAGAGAGTTCGCCTTTTGTTTTAATAATGTTGAGAAGTAAATGTAGCGGCTAATGGTGGGCATGGGGCGGCAATTAAATGGGCGGCCTCCGGCTACACCCACTTTTACCGGACTGCTGCTACTGGAATTATTACTTAATAGAAACGCAATTAAACTGTTCGAAGTGTTACAATTTCAGGGGCCGTTCGATAGGCGCCATCTCTGTCATCCAAATTGCTTTCCCATTAATTGCATCTAACTGCGTTTAAAATATTATCACAGCAAATAGCTGTAATAAATGTTGTCAAATTTACATATTCTATTAAAGCCTAAGTGATGATAGAAACATTACAACCTACAAACACATTCGATTTGTACTTACGTAATTAAATTCTCACGATGATGTTATTGAGAAACTATAAATGTATTCATTGGTTTTAGAGATTTACAATCATATTTCGGGTAACGTTACTTCTGATAATGAAACTTTGATTTAACAATGTCCGGAATTGTCTGAAAACATTGATAGTTCTTGGAAAGAAATTACTAAGAAATGATGTTGTGCAAAAAAATTAGTCAGAAGTTGCAGAAAATCAATAAAATATCATGCAATAAATTAGAAACTTATCCTATTATCATATATAGGTTTTTATATTGAAAGATTTAGAAAATTTAGTAATTTAGCATTGAAACTGAAGAGTTAATAAAGTGCACCTAAATAATTGTTAAATAAAACTGAAAAAAAGCACAAGTCTCATATTTTAAAATTAGTTTTAAGTAATATTGTATCTAAGCTGACTTATTGTTATTTTTTTAATAAAACTTTTCTTTGTTCTGGCCATAGAATGTTTACATCTGAAAACAATGTTTGGCTTAACGAAGTAATTTTGCTAATCGAAATATGACTATATAAACATTTATACTCTCATCAACTGTAAAAATTCGGGAAATTCAGTCATTACTAAAAGGTTTACATTTTAATGAAAAAGCAGCAAACAAAAAATAATTTTAAAATATATGGGAATGTTACTTTTCGAAACTTTTCCATATAACCATCGCCCTCTGTAAAATACCTAGGAATAGTTCTAAATCCAAAACTTAATCTAAATTCATATCTAAAATTACATAAAATCCAAAATTTAATTCTGGTACTTAATCTTTATTAGCTCCGAAATATCCATCCAGTGTCAAACATTCATTACTAAATCCATTTGCCATCCAATTTTTTATTTTGGTTTCCTCTTTCTTTCCCTATGCCGAAATACAGTCCTAAAAAACTTCTCTGTATTCGAACGTTCTGCCCTTCACATCCTCACCAACATTCGATGTTCTAATAATCTACACTTGCCTTTCTAGATGAGAAATACCTCTCGCTTTCTTTTAAATTTATTTTGAAATAGTCTTCGATATCAAAATATACTTCCAAAATTCTAGTATACGTAAGCTAGTCGAACTGCTAATGTCTGTTAATAAATTTCAACTATAAATTAAAATTAGACAACTTTATAAATTTATTAATAATACGCCCATATAATAATTATATTTTGCATAAAAAATACCATAAATGCCAAATTTCCTTAATAATTAGAAATACTAAGATAATAACTTGCATTAAATTCTAAAGTAATTACATTGAATTATTGTATTGTATGTAAGTTAACTTATTGTTGTTTATAGAGATTTTCAATCATACTTCAATTAACGTTACTTCTCACAATGAAACTTCGATTTAACGATTTCCACAATTGTCTGAAAACATTAACAGTTCTTGGAAATTAATCTCTAAGAAATAATGTTTTGTAAAAAAATTGGTCAGAACAATTAGTTTTAAGAATTATTGTATATAAACTAACTTATTGTTGTTTATTTAATAAAATTTTTTGTACTGGCCATAGAATGTTTACATCTGAAAACAAAGTTTCACTTAACGAAGTAAATTCGATAATCAAAGTATGACCATATAAACTTTCATGAATTATGAATGTTTGGGAAATTCTGAATTAAATCATCTTTTATAATATTTTCAGGTAAATTTATATTTTAATGATGCTTGGAAGCATATATGTTATTTGAGTATTCTAATAATATGTTTGTAAATATTCTTTAAATTGTATATTTGTAATACTTGTTTAATACTCGTAATATTTTTTTTGAGATTGTAAACTTTAAATTTCTTATATTTTTAAATTACTTATTTGTAATTTACCTATAATTTAATGACAATGATGGATGGGAACTTACTTGAGAAATCCATTACTAGTTTAGATGTTGGCGAGTTTGAGACAAGAGTGACAGAGTTATTTATATACTCATTAAATTTCCATCATAAAAATGTTACAAAATTTAATCTAATATATATTCTATATCTACGAGAATATAATAAAAATATGAAATAATAAATAAATTGTATTATTGTTATTTATTAGAATCTATGGGTTATTTGAAGTGATTCGATTCGTTTGAGGTCAAAATATAATATTTGGAAATACAAAAACTTTTAGTTTTTCACATATGAAAAGTTTTAGAAATTACCACCCGCTCATCAAATATGAAAAGATTTATAAATCACAACCCCGCTCATCTCAGAAAACTCAGAAAATTACTCATCACATAAAAAATGTTTTCTTTTTTTAAGATACCAAACATTTTACGTACAAAATAATAGGTAGAGGCACCAGAGTAAAGTTATGTTTTTTTTTCAAATTTTGACACACCTAGCTATAATTGTTCGACATCATCATTAATACAATTGGTTTCTTACAATACTTATACTTCTACTAAAAGTTTAATATATCATCTGCATTTTGTAAGTGTTGATCTATAAATACTTTTAAATACAATCGGTTACTTATAATATTATAACGTCAAAATTATATAATAAATAGATAATCTTATTATGTAAGAAAACTAAGAAATTATTTTTTTATAATATTTTACATTCTATAAATGTATGTATATTATATTACTTAATGTAAATAACTTTAGTATTCATAGTTCTTGATATAAATTTAGTAAATAACATTGTATTCTCAAACTAAAGATTTATATCATAATCAACTTGAATATTTCAAGAGTATTGATACTAAAAGTTTAACGTATCATCCTGCATTCAGCTTGTAACCTCCAGAGGATTGTTCATACTTCAAATATTACAAACGTTAAGCAACTTCAGTAAGGGAAGTTATTTGATAAGTGACTAACGTCATAAAATATTAAGTCTTACATTTTGACATGGTTGTAATGGTTTGACATCACTAATATAACTTTTTTAAATACTTACAAATTTGTAGAATTTTAGAACTATTTTGCAAGAAGTAATCTCTTAGTAAGTATTGATTTTTATATACTCTTAAATACAATCGGTTACTTATAATAATATAACGTCAAAATTATATAATAAGTAGTTAATCTTATAATTTAAGAAAACTAAGGAATTAAATTTTACAATATTTTACATTCTATAAATGTATATATGTAATATTATTTAATATAAATAACGTTATTATTCATAACTCTTGATATAAATTAAGTAAATAACATTGTATTCTCAAGCTGAAGATTTCTGTTTTCATCATCAACTTAATAATTTAAAGAGTATTTCTTCTAAAAGTTTAACATATCATCATGCATTTAACTTGTAACCTTCAGAGGGTTGTTCATACTTCAAAGATTACAAACCTTAAGTAACATTAGAAAGTGAAGTTAATTATCAAATAAGGGACTAACACCAATTTTTGAATATTTAATCTTAAATAATGGAAGGAACTTTTTTTAACACATTTTAAAATAATAGATGTTCCACGTGTCAATTCACCGGTACTTCAAAAATTAAAATAATTCATTATATTAATACAAAATTTCAAATTAAATATGCTATAATAAGGTTCAATTATATGTTAAATTTGCAATGTAAAAGTACATATTTTTTATTTTTACTAATATGTACTAAGGAAAATATTAAAAATAATATTACACTTTTACGAAAAAAAACTTTTAAATTGTTACGATTGTATAATAAACTATTTATTAACGTATTTTCATACAGATATGCAGAGGTATTATATTTATTAAATATTTATAATACAATTAAAATTCAGAGAGAGTTAAAATAACTGATTTAATCCAGGTTGAACGGCGTTAACGCAACTCGTATTTCTCATGTAAAGACCAGTACATTTACGCTCGTATTATAAATAAATAAGCAACGAAATTTGCTGGATTAAACACCATAACAAATATGCAAATGAAATTCATTTATTGTTTTAATCCGAAATAATTCCGGCTCCTAAAGCCATTAAACGTTTCGCAACCTGCGGCCTCGGGGGATGAATTTTACATATTTCTGGGTATGTTTCATCTTTCCGTTGACGGAAATGTCATCGGATGTTTGGAACAATGAACACGAAGATGTCATAAAGGAAAATCCCGACTGGAGGAGAAAAAAAAATAATACCCGTTGCATGCAAATGAATGGTGAATACTTAAAAATGAATGAGCAGAACCTGGACTAAAAGACTTTTGAATATTGATGAGGGTGTTCTTGAGCAATGGTAGAAGAATTGTTTTCTGCTCGGTGATCCGATGGACCCAAAGAAAATGAAAAAAAGAGGACACCGATCGAACGCAATTATTTATACATTGAAATGTTTAATTATTCAGCTGGAAATGTGTCTGCCCTAGAATTAATTTCACAGACATTCAGGATGAAATTGAAAGGAGAAGAAAGGAACGGCAGACATATTTTCTGCGAAGAAATGTGTGTATTTTTTTTTGTAACTGTCTGGTGTATAGCTATGTGTGTGAGCACGTGCATTGAGGGTGGCAAAGGAGAAATCGTTTTTCCCTCTAATTGGATTATCGGAAATCACTTGGCGCGCGAAAAGTATGTTTCCTGATCTCGAGCGGATGTCTGCAAATTGGCGAGTCCTCGAATGCGACGAGTATAATTTGAAGAAATCCGATTTCGTGTTTGTTCTTTTCATCGCGACCCAAGGCGGAGGCGAATGTTCCTGGTGTTGTGATATTTCTAAATAAAACCGATGGATGAGGAATTGAATCGAAATGAAGAAAAAAAAAAAGATGAGAGGAAAATAATCGCAATCTCCACGGGAATCCCAGTAAATTGAATTCGGCCCATTGCAATGTAATTATTGACATATTCAGAATGCAAAATTGAATTCAAGATTAATGCGGGAGCGTAAATCCCGTAAACAATATTTTGACAGATGGCATCCTTCGAGGCAGTAAAGCTATGAGTTTATGGATTTTGTTCGAAAATCGAATTGTTTAAGATCCGAAGCCAGCTTATTAACAATGAAAATTTATAATTTATAAGCATTATAATATAATTACTATTTTTTAACCACGTAAGATTTTAAAATTTGCTCTAGGAAGTAACCATTTCATGTTTCATCGAAATCGCTACACGCATTCAAAAGATGGAAATATTTTTTCAGAATGCAAACAATAAACTGATTTAGTCTCAAAATTAAAGTTTCACCTCAATAAAAACGCAATTTGCACAAAGATTTCGGTGCTGTAACTTCGGTTTTCAATAAAATCATCCCATGTTAAGAAAATATATTTTTTTAATGAAGAAAATTAATTATTTTGAATTACTATTTTTTTAATTTTGCCTCAACAATTATGATACTTTTACTATAAGAAATAATCATTGAAAGTTTCATCGAAATCTCTTTACGCATTCAAAAGATATAATTAGTTTTTCTACATTAAATAGACAAAATAAATAAAATATGTATGAAAATATAACTTCAGTTTATCTGTTTGGAGAAAATTTAATATTTCAGATATATGTAACTAGAGAGTAATATTTTTTTAATTCCTTTAAAACAGAAATATTGAAATTTAAACAAAGTAAAAAAAAAATGTATCATAATTATATAGATTTATTCAAAGTTTTTATAGATTATATTTTTTTATCGAGGTGCACTACTATTCAAATAGTAATACATGAATATATAGGAAATTTCGATTTACAATTTGTAATAAACATTTTCCGATTTTTCTCAAAAAATTTAAAAGAACAAAAATTTCATTCTTGTTTTCTTGATGGAAATCCAAAATTATATTCGGAAACCTAGGCTGTTATTGGTTTAGATTGATTTTCAAAGTGGACTGTACGCCCTGAAACATTGAAGCATTCTTTAAGAAATAGTGTATTTAGATTCATTAGAATTTACGCCATCTAGCGGATTTTTGTAGAATACATTAATGATATATCTTTAAAAAATATATCAAATTTGAATTTTGCATTGCATTTGAATTCATCACTTGCTAAACGATCAATTGATGAATAAATTTTCTATTTGAATTATTCAATAATTTGAAAATTGACCATGCTTACAGAAATAGGTGTCAATTTCTCCCAAAATAATGAATCAGTACGGACGAATCATAAAATAAAAAAAGTTTACCAAGAACTATTATTTGTTAATAATTTAGATGTGATTATAAATCGGATAATCTATATTTAATGAATAAGTTTTTCAAAAGAAATATTTTCATTTTCGTAAAATTTTATTTACTGCTTTTAATGAGGGTTTCATAGCCAATTTCAAACAAAAAGTACAGATACATTGTTTGACATGCATACGTCGTTCCAATTAGAGCAGTCAATAAGATTTGAAGCAATTCGTTGAGAGATTGTTTAGACAACTTTATATTAAAAACGATATAGATTTCAAACGTTTTCTAATTCAAACAAAAATTCGTTTACATTATATTATTTGTCTGAATCGATTTTACAAATTATTTGATTTAGAGTTTCTAAAAAAAAGAGAAAGCGAACCTGAATACATCTAAAAATTACAACACTTATTCTATAAAATATTTAATGAAGTCAATCTACATTTACAAAATGATAAATTGAATTTAATTTAAATATAAAATACCATTGTATGCTTTTCTAGAGTTCAAGTAAAATCTAAGCTGAACAGAATATAAACACTTTCAAATTCTAAATATGAATTTGGTTGTAGATCCACAGCATGATCATCAAATTTAGATGCAAAAAATGTAATATCGATACTAAACCTTGGTTTATGGAATATAGCGCCGAAATTTTTAAATTTAAATTTATTTAACTGAATTTATGATTTAAAACAAACTTAAAAAAATGCATCAAGCTCATCTTTCAGTTAAATTAGTTCTTATTACTGTATATTTTCACTTTGTAAGTTCAAAATAAATGATTTTTTAATGCAATAAGTTTCTTACTGCAGTATTATAATGCAATATACTAATATATATTACGAATGTCTACTAGTTTTTCAATATTTTAATGGTATAAGCAGTACTGAGAGACTGAGTGAGTATTTACTTAAAAATATCAAACAGTTTGAACGCGAAGAAAATGGGCGGTGGCCCAATGTTTGGGAACTTATTGTTAGGTAATTTTATTTTCATAAAGTTTTGAAAACAGAAATTCTACTATATAACACCTCGCTCAATAAGTTCGTAGGATGACATATAGATAACACCATCTATATGATTTTTAGGAAGTACCAACCTTCAAACGACGCCTGTCAAAATTTCATGACAATCTGACGTTTAGTTTACAAGTTACAGTGGTTTTAGTAATGATACTTTTGTTATTTTTAAAACAATGGAAAAATCAGAATTTCAGCAAACCACTTCTCTACCATTACTTTACTTCAACAGTTTTTTTTTTTCATCAAAAAGCAATTTTTTATCTACAAATTTATCAATATGACATCCTACGAACTTATTGAGTGAGGTGTTAGTATAGCAAAATAGCATCAATTATTAACTCCAAATGATATAAAATTTTCTTCTATTTTTTTATTATGTTTTCTAGTAGATCTTATAAATTTAATTATATCCATCACTGTTATAAAAATATGTTTATATCATAATTACGTTAGATAGAAAAAAATATGCATATAACGGTTGCATTAAGCCCTCCAAAGCATTAATTAAGGTGTGTAATGCAGTCACATAAAACTAATTAAAAAGTGTCTGAAAATAATGAATTAAAACGATAATAAGGAATAGTATGAAATATTACCTTCCCCTCAGTACGAAATTAACAGCGACGTGCATCCTTTTAAATTGCATTTAATGCGCAGCTGTAAGAGGTCAGGCATAGCAACAACGCGAAATGCATAAACTTTCCTGCATGTTTTCATACTGCATACAAGAGCCTTCAAGTGTCTGAGTAGATTTTTTTTAGTTTCTCGTGAAACCATTAAATTACATTGCGAGCGTGCAGAGGGAAAAAAAATATAACGTGTATATATGGATGCGAGCATTCAAATTTTCCCAAACGAAAAACACCACTGCCACGGGAAAATTGTAATTGAAAAAATGTATATGAAAAGCGAGGGTTCGCGTCAACAAACAATTTCTGTAATTACATCGCGGTAACGTGTATTTTGTAAAATAATACGTGCGCAAAAAATGCAAATAAAAAATATATAGATGTCAATACCCTGGAAATTGAGTTCAACTGCAATTATGATATTTTTTATAAATTGCCACACTTTTTTTATTAATACTAAAAGTTTGTATTTTATAAAATATTATAGTGATTTGATTGGTATATATTTGAAAGGATCCAAATCGAAATAATTACAAATTATGAAATTAATTTTTAGTAACTTTCTAAATTTTACCTTTATTGTTTTTTTTTTAACAATAAATTTATCCGAACAATTTAGTTCCGAAACATAAATAGGAAGCAAAACTTTTCGGTTTTAAATAGAAGTATAGAATAACTTCAGTTTCCTAACTTCCTAGTTTTGAAAAATCAATATCCGAACAGAACAAAAAATAATTAAAATTAGTTCTTCACAACCTTTTCCCAAAATATTAAATTTTAAGTTTAATATTTATCCCCGACTCTTTGAAACTGAACTAATCGAGGAACTAAATACATACAAAAATAAAGAGAAAAAACTATTTTTAGAAAATATTTTTACTTAAGTTTGAAACTTTAAAATAAGACTATAGTAAATACTGACGAGATTTTTCAATAATTAGAGTGGGCAGTTTAAAAAAATTTGAATCCAAAAGGGGAAAACTTATCTTTTTTCACAAATTTTTCTATCAAATTAATCTAAAACTTTTCAAACTGCCCGCGTAAATGTTGTTAATAACTTTTTTTGGATTTTTTAATGTTTTTGAGTTAAATTTTTTATTCAAATGAGTCGGAATTCTATTGATTTATATTAAGAATATGAAATAATAAAAGATCTTTTTTTTTAATTATGTAGACTTTTTTAATTCCTTATTAAATTTTATAAATTATTACTCTTTCTTGTATTATTTGATTACAAGTAACTTTCCAAATATTGATTATTTTCTTAAATAATTAACAAATATCTCAACAACTATTTCACATAGTAATCCATTTTTAAGGACGGTTGAAATACAGATATTCATCTTACAACACTGAATTATAATACAGTTTCGCTCTAACACGATTAGATAATTGTATCGATTATTCTCACAATGCGGCGTATATTCATATTCCCATTAAGATATTAAAATTTGGGGATACTCAAGTTCTAATATTTTTCAATCGTTCTTACGCAACTTAGCCATTGAAGTTTACTAGCTATAGTTTGTATTTTAAGCGAAACTCATATAATATAAGACTATTACAAATTTAATATTATCAAAAATATAGTACTAATTCACGATATGAGAGTTAGAAACTTTACTGAAAATAATTTGGGTAATAATTCAATAAATTTTATATATTTTTTTTAGTATTATTATAAAAGTTACGACAAACGATAACTACCATTATTATTTCCACCCTATATTTAGGTTTATAACAAAAGTTTGTATTTTTGGAGAAAACTCATATTATAAGACTATTACAAATGTAATATTATCAAAAATGTAGTACTAATTCTCGATATGAGAGTTAAAAATTTTACTGAAAATAATTTAAAAATAATTCAATAATTTTTATATATTTTTTTTAGTAATATTGTATAAGTTACAACAAACGATAACTACCATTATTATTTCCACCCTATATTTAGGTTTATAGCAAAATTTTGTATTTTTGGAAAAAAAGTCATATTATAAGACTATTACAAATTTAATATTATTATAAATATAGTACTAATTCTCAATATGAGAGTTAGAAACTTTACTGAAAATAATTTAGGTAATAATTCAATATTTTTTATATATTAACGATAACTACCATTATTATTCCCACACTATATTTAGGTTTATAGCAATATTTTGTATCAAAAATGTAGTACTAATTTTCGATATGACAAATAGAAACTTTAATGAAAATAATTTAGGTAATAATTCAATAATTTTTGTATATTTTTTTTAGTAATATTCTAAATAAATTACGACACCCAATTTCACCCATTTTCATCCAATATTTGGGTTTACAGCAATTTTTTTTTATAGATTTTGAAACATAATCCTTCGTTATACATTGAATAACACGTAACACCTGTATCAAACTAATGTTGAAAAAAAATACTATTCATTATTTAACAACGGTTATATATTACTGCAGTAAATAACGTTTGCTTGTAATTATAATTTATAAACTACCACGTCAGTTTTACAATTTAATTATGTATATGCTATTAAATTAGTCCCTGAAGCTAAATTATGCGCTGTGATTAATATAGAGAGTCAGAACTCCATGAGTCCATATACAAGAAATATTTGATGCGGCTTTCAGAAGTTTGACGCAAATTGAATGAAACTATTATATATTGAATAAATTGAAACTGCGGTGAGCTAAATACGAAACATGTTTGGATGTCTTTCGTGATTAAAACAGCCGGCACATTATCAAAATATATTACGTCCGTCAGGGGAGGATGCAAGCGCATTAAATTAAAATATTGAACAAAATCGCATTCGACGTTGCTGGAATTTAATTTAAAAATATGAAATCGCATTTGCCAAATAATCCTCTCACTGCACAATACGTAACAAAACATTGTAATTCCTTTTGATGAAATTTTTTATGATGAACATATTTGTATCAGTATTGTACAGTTCATGCTTGGATAAACAAATTATGTGAAAAAAAATTAAGTCTTGTCTTCAATTTTATTTTTTTAATACTAAAACCATAATAAATTGAGACACCATTAAATTATGATGCATATCTAAGTAATTATATCGAATTTTAAAATTTAAAAATAATTAATAAATCAATTTATTTTTTTCAAAATCAACAATCTATCCACTGGCATTGTTCAGGAGGCAACTTAAGTATTGGTTCAGCAATCATCCTACAATTCGAGTAGTTTGCACTTAAACCAACCATAAACTGTAGTATAGGCTTAGGAATTGGTTCAGCAATCCTTCAATTCGAGCAGTTTGCACTTATATCATCCACAAATTGACAAACAAGCACAATTTAATATGTTGTTAGAAATGATTTGCCAAATTTTGTGGCTTGAAATGTTTGAGTCTCCGTCGATGGCTGGTTTGGTTGGACTTCTACTAGTTGAAGGTAGTTTGTATTAATTTTTTCCGATGTCTTATTTTACAAAATAATTATTGGTAAATAAATTAATTTCCTCGTTTGTAGAATATCTTCGATTGGTACGGTTTGTCAAAGCTCACCCTCAAAGCTGTACATCATATATCCATGTTGATCTTAGGATAATTTTATCTATTAATACCTTATTCTCTATGGATATCTCAGAGTTTCTACCCAGTATCCAATACATCTTTCTTACAATTCCAAATGCTTCCTCTTAGCCTAGTTCTTCCAGCTCAAACTACAAATTAGGTGAATTCCCAGATTTTTGGTTGCTTCAGCTTGTAGAAGGGTAATGTTATTTAAACATGTTTATCTTAGGATTAGGATACATTATTATTCAGTATTAGCCCAGATGTATACCGGATCGTATTATTCTCAATGATGTAATTTGAAATGAATACGTAAAAAAATCCTCAAACCATAAATTCCGAAGTCCGTTTTTCAGAATATAACACTTATTTTATATATTACTATACTTTATTGTATATAAAAAAACATGAATTATCATGTAGTTTTGGATCTCAAAAGTATTAATGTACAGTAATTAAAATTGTATCATTTTAAATATTAAATTTAAGTAAATGTATGGGATTGCATACTTTAATAATACAAATACACTGCAGCTAGTGCCTTCATCCTATTTATTTTATTAATTACATAATGTGTGTGAACAATAAATTAATAACAATATTTATTATAACAGTCACATAAACAATTTAAACGTATTTAAACGTACCACGTCCCGGGATAGATTATCTCTGCACACCGTGAAATATATTGTAGTTTTGTCGTGTGGCGTCCTAGTAAGATTTTTAGGATATGGGATAGTTACTTCAAAATCAGTGTTCAAAAATAATAGTGTGATTCAATACTTAAATAAGAGTTCTTAATCTAGCTTCCAATTTACAAATAATAAAAAATATCTTTTATAAAAGAAAAGGGGATGAGTAGGAGTGTTTATTTAAATGAAGGAAAAGAATATTAACTACGTAGTATTTCACCAATTTCTTTATCTAAATTTTATGTTTTACCCAGATATTTAAGTTCAGAAAATGGTCACATTCTTGAGAATATTCCAGAAGCTATTCAGTCCCTTAGTACTTAATTTATAGATATGTAACATATTCATTTTCATAATTATGAAGGAACTTTTAGGCCTAACGCATATACATATTAATTATATAATAGATGACAATAAACTACTCAAACTATTAAAATATTAACGTTTATTTTTTGTGATTTCTGCAATTTTTAAAACAACTATTTCAGTTTTTATTGATGAAACTGTATAAACCTATACAACATATTTAAAAGATTAAAACATCGAATAATAGTATTTTTTATTACATTTTAATTTCTCTCTGCATTCAATATAGGCTTTCAAAAAAATATCAATTTATTGATAGTACATATTTGTTTTTGTAAATACGGCATTGATTAATTATAAACTAAACAAGACCTGACCAAACAGTATCTAATTACTAACAATAATAATTATGATAATCGCAAAATATACAATACGCATTGATCCTAAATTTGTGGATGTATCAGATATACAGGCGGTTTGAACTATGATTTACTTCTTGTTTAACATCAGTATTAATTTAGTGCAGTATAATATTTAGTTAGTATTCTGAATTATTTATTTTTTTTTTTTTTAATTATTTATTTAGCAATCTGTCCAAAAACAATAAGCATAAATTAATGATAATGTAAAAAAATAAAAATAAAGAATTTAAGGTTTGGTACATTAACCAGCCTTAAACAAGCACAGAAGCACGGACGTCCAAATAACGCACACACAAAACAATATTAAATTAAACAAATCTGTTTGGCAAGTCTTGAGGTTTGAAACGCTTCAATCTCCGACGATCATCTTCTGTTACGTTTAACTCCGTAGCAAGGGGGTTTGGGTGTATTTCCAACCGATGGCTGTATTTTCTGCTGGCTAAACTTATTTCCTCTCTAACTGTTTTGGTGTTCGTAAACAAGTGAATGTCATCATTTGTGACGTACCACGGTGCACCTGTGATCATTCGCAGTGTTTTTGACTGGTGTCTTTGAATAACATTAATAGTTGATATGCAGGCAGACCCCCAGAGTTCTATCCCGTAGGTCCATATGGGTTTAATAACGGCCTTATATATCAGCAGTTTGTTTTCATTTGATATGTGGGAGCCTCTGCCGAGCAACCAATATAATTTTCCAACCTGTATGGACAATTGCTTTCTTTTGGCATTGATATGTTGCTTCCAGGTCAGACGACGGTCCAAATGCAAACCCAGGTATTTAGCTCCATCAGCTTGTGGTAGTGGGTTATTGTTTAAGGTGACTGGTGGACACGTTTGTCGGCGCATAGTAAATGTGACATGCACCGACTTACCTTCATTAGCTTTTATCCTATTTATTATTAATTTATTAATTAATTAAAATTAATTAAAAATTAATAATTTATTCTGCAACTATCATTCGGCTAAAAACTGAATGATCCATTTGTTCGGACACGGGAAACCTTCAGAAGAATCAAACGGGTATATTTCTTTCACGATTTAAGACATAGCAGTTCTCAAAAAGAGACTAAACGTCCTGAAACGGTAGAATATTGGTAGAGTATTGGTTTTCACAAAAGAATAAATCGTCTTCATATGTTGCAATAATTCGGCACTATTCTCTGTATTCGAATTAAGCTCATCATTATAGGTGTTCAAAAGTGGTCATGGATTGTTACTAGCTTGTGCATTCTATAGTCCGTAAGATTCTTAAGCAGTTTTCTCATCCAGTAAAATTATCTTAATATTCGATATGCTTTGGTTGAATTTAGTTGGTCTTTTTGGACATTTCCTGGACCATAAAGCATTTTTCTCTGAGTTAAAAACCATACTCTTCGGAGGTAATGTACATTGATGGTATTCGAATTTATTTATATATTATTTATTCGCATTTATTAAAATTAAAATAAATTTTGTTCAAATTATATGCTTTTTCGTTATTTTTACTTATTCCATATTTAACTAATTATAAATGTATTGGCAATTTCACATTTAATTTATACAAAACATATGGTTTATATATTTTGTAATTTTAGTGAATATGAAAAAAAAATATAAATACTGACATACACATACATTTTATTTATTATTCTTCGAGTACAAAAAAATAGAAATAAAAACATATTAACTCCATTAAAATCATTTTAGTTTGATTATGTCTAAATATAATTATAATCAAATGTGTCATAATGTTTTACTTCAATTAAGAATAATGTATTTATTTATGGTTATCATTCATAATAAGTTACAAATTATATTTTATTACTATTTCTTCATTTACTCTAAAAGCATTACTTTATTAGATTTATATAGTTTCTATTAATATTAATTAATTTAGTGTATATAAAATAATTCATTTATTATTATAAATATTGAAATCCACATACATTTTATTTATTCTTTGATTACAATTAAATTTTAAAAAAAGACATATTAACTCCATTAAAATCATTTTAACTTCATTAAGTCTTAACACGATTATAATCTAATATGTCATAATGTTTTACTTAAATTAATGGTTTTCGTTCATCATAAATTACAAATTTTATTTTATTATTATTTACTCTAAAAGCATTACTTTATCAGATTTTATTAATAAATTATTAAACGGGGCGGAAAGACCTAGGTCGATAGCCTTTTTGCCAGTTTAATATGTATATATATTTTTTTTTTCTAGAAATTTTATTTTATTTTGACTTTTTTCATTACATTTTTTTTGTTTCGTTTTGTGTATTATATGGCCAATAAACGTTGTTTATTATTATTAAATGAAAATACTGATTTTGCAATAATATCGAAAACTAGTAATGTGTGCAATAGGCCATATTAGAGTAATTCTAAATTGAGGACTACTAGAGAAGTTATTAGCCAGTCTGTAATTAGCAGTTGAATTAAAGCAAACACTTATTTGGGAGGCATTTCTATTGAGAGACCATTTAGTGTAGTATTTCGTCCAAATAGTAAATTAATAGCAGTGCGCACGAAAGCTATGATTAATGTAGAAATTAGATTGGAATGCATGTATAGCATGCATCTGTATGTGCTTGTGAGTTATGTGTGAGTATAAGTGTGTATGGGAGTGAGTGAGTGTGTGTGGATGGCGAGTGAAGGGGCGGCAGGGCGGATGGCAGGCTGTGAGCGGGGTGTATGGAGGTGGAGTGTAGGTTTAGTTTCCTGGTCAATTCGTAAATAGGTCAATGTGCTTTGCATAACGCGCAGGATTCAATCCCGGACTAGCATTGATCCCATTAACAGACATCGGATGATTGCGCTGTGCGTGTATTGAACATGGAATTCGTATTGTCCTAGTCCTTTTGGACAAACCGGTCCCGATGCTCCCGGCCAGAGAGAGGACAAATACGTCCACCTCCGCACCTCGTTCTACCCTCCTTCCTCCACGTCCAACCCACGTTCATTCATTCACCTCTCATCCTACCACCATAACTCATTTGATTTGGAGCTCTGCCGTGGCCAGCCAGAGACACAAGGACAAAGGACATGCATGAAAACTCGGCCACAGCCATTTGATTTAAACCCTGGCTTAACTCGCTTTCAATATTCATACGGAGAAAAATGGAATGCACCAAATGACCGCACACATTTAAATACAAAAAAAAAACATCGTTTTACTACATACTTGGACAACCGTTCACCGTTCATCACCATTGGGACAATTTTTTATTTGACATTTCTACAATGACTATTATGTCATCTACGTTATTATTATACTTAATCTAGTGAAAAAATATATATGTCATTCTCATTTCACAAATTTTAAAATATTTTTTCAAAAACCAAATAACAACTAAAAATATGTTCACATTTCAACAATAAAAACTAACATAAATAATATAACTGTTGCATTTTCTTCCACAGCCAAAATGTATTCATTATTGTAACCATTATTGAAAGCATCCAGAATTAGGAAATACATTTTTAGACAATTATTAAATGAGATATCCATAAAAAGGTATGTTTAGTGGATATAAATTAAGGACTGCAATTGAACGTGATTCTGAACTTAACTGGATATTGTCTCTATCTTTTTACATTATATACAACGATCCCAAAAATACATTTTGGGGATAGCGGGACATCTAACCAAAAATAGAATTCTTGAATTATAAAATATTTTTTTAGACAATTATTAAATGAGATTCTACTGTTCTAAGTCAATTTCTCAACGTAAAAACGTATGTCTAATGAACCTAATAATAAGGTGTATAAAGTAGGTTATCCAGATCGGCTCCATAAAAAAATCGGGTCACGATTCGGAATATTCACTAGATATTGTTTTTTCTCTTTACTTTACATACATCGATCCCTAAAATACATTTCAGGGACAACGGGGAGACATAAAACCAAAAATTGAATTCCTGAATAATGAAATACTTTTTTAGACAATTATTAAATGAGATACTCCTATGCTAAGTCATTTTTTCTATTAAAAAAGGTATGTTTAATGGATCTATTTCATTAAATACAATGATCTCCAAAATACATTTCGGGAACATCGGGACATCAAAGCAAAAATTAAATGTAAGTTTAGCTTAAACAATTATTAAATGAAATATTCCTATTCTAAATCATTTTTTCTACGTAAAAACGTATGTCTAATGGATCTATCTCTTGACTATATATATACAACGATCTTGAACATATATATTGTGAGGACAGCGGGACATCAAATCAAAAAATGAATTTCTGAATTATGAAATACTTTTTTAGACAATTATTAAATGAGATACTCCTATTCTAAGTTAAATTATCTATGTAAAAAGTGTTTGTCTCATGGACTTTTCTCTTACTTCATATAAAACGATCCCAAAAATACATTTCGGAAATGAATTCTTGAATTATGAAATACTTTTTTAGACAATTATTAAATGAGATACTCCTATTCTAAGTCAATTTTTCTACGTTAAAAGGTATGTCTAATCAAAATTTTTCTTTACTGCATATACAAGAATCTCAAAATTAAATTTCGAAGACAGCGGGACATCAAAACAAAGATTGGATAACTGAAATATTTTTTATGCAAATATTAAATGAGATACTACTATTCTAAGTCATTTTTTCTATGAAAAAAAGGGATGTCTAATGGATATTTTTCTTTACTTTATATATAACAATTTCAAAATTACTTTTCGGGGACAGCGGGACATCATACTAAAAATTGAATTCCTGAATTATAAATACTTTCTTAAACAATTATTAAATGAGATACACCTATTCTAAGACAATTTTTCTACTTAAAAATGTATGTCTAATGGATCTTTCTCTTTACTTTCTATATAACGATCTCAAAATTAAATTTTGGGGACAACTGGACATCAAACTAAAAATTGAATAACTGAATAATGTAATACATTTTTAGACTATGATTAAATGAGATACTCCTTTTCTAAATCATTTTATCTTTGTAAAAAAAGTTATGGCTAATGGACCTTTCTTTATAATTTATAACAATCCCAAAAATACATTTTGGTAACAGCAGGACATCTAACCAAAAATGTAATTCCTCTATTATGAAATACTTTTTTTAGACAATTATTAAATGTGATACTCCTATTCTCAGTCAATTTCTCTACTTAAAAGGAGTATAAAATCAGTTCGATAAATGAATTAGGACGTGAATTAACTTTCTCTTTATTTTATATACAATGATCCCAAAAGTACATTTTGAGGAAAGCGGGACATCTAACCAAAAATAGAATTCCTGAATAATGAACAGCTTTTAAAGACAATTATTAAATGAGATACTCCTATTCTCAGTAAATTTCTCTACTTAAAATAGGTATGTCTAATGGACCAGAAATAAGAAGTATAAAATCGGTTCGATAAATATTATAAATCAGGACGTGATTCTGAATCTTCACTGGATATTATTTCTTTCTCTTTACTTTATATACAACGATCCCAAAAATACATTTTGAGGACAGCGGGACACCTAACCAACAATAGGGACAAATTCTGATAAATGAGGACGTCTGGTCAGCCAAATATAAAATCAAATTGACTTCGTATAGTGCGGGTAATTGGTTTTGCCAATATTCCAGATTATTTGAAACCAGAACCAAATACAAACAAAAATAATCCGCACATAAAATGATTTGACTATATAAAAAGAGAAAAACTGATCATTTATATAAAAACAATAATTTGGTGTATTATTTTAATTTTGCTCAATTAATTTTTTTTTTTTTATATACTCATCTATAGTGAATTCTAACTGATCGAAGCCGGACATATGAGTTATTTCTGTAGTTTTACTGTGACTTAATTGCTAAGAGTAATTTACCAGTTTTCCACTTCGTCACAAAATGACATCTGTCTTCTTGTAGTCCTTTAATCCATAGATTGAGAAACACTGTTTTAGACCAAAATATTTTGTAAAATTATGTACACGATATTATATATTACTTTCATTTCAATAATAATATGATTTTTTTTCTTTGAGTGAATTGCTTTTTTTAATAACAAATTAATTTATTCATATTATTTATTATATATTTAGAAAATATTTACATATAATTTATTAAATGATGATTATTAATTAGATGAACTTTAATTAGTCATTGAAATATATTTTAGATAGAATGTACATAGTGCATAGAATCGAATGCAAAATGTATCATATTTGAATATGCCCTATATTCCCGTTGAATCTACATTTTGAGTGGCAGTTCCACAGTATATGAATATGCAAATCGGTGACCAAAGCAACAACATTCAATGTTTTTAATAATTTCCTATTCCATTATATTCGATATGTTAACATTTATTTGTAAATTATTGTATTAATAAAGTTAAAATTAACTTATATAACAATCAAATTATAAATTTCAAAAATATTTAGAATTTATATAATTTTTAATGTTCTTCCTGAACAAACAACAAAAAATACTGCAAATTTAATTCATCTGAGAATAATATTATAAAACGGTATTCCATGTGAATGTTTTACTGGTAAAGTTTGAGTATAGCATTAAAGTAAATGGAATAGGGCGTAGTTGTCCTTCCTTAAAATGACACGGGTTTCGGAACTTTATGTAGGCTTTTAATATGCCAGAAATAAATACAAAAGGAAGTCTATGTCAAACACAGGCTGCGCCAGAAAACATTTCACTTAGTTCTCTCAACCGAAGCTTCTATAAAATCAATTTTGTATTTTTCTTTGACGTCGTTAAACGCAAGAGAAACGTAATAGTAGCTTTTTCTTAATGTGGCCTTCTAATGAACAAAGCAACTTAATAAGTATATTTATATTGAAAATAAAATTCAATTTCTTTTCAAAGAAATATTAAAAGTAAAATAATATTTTTTAAAGTAGAAAGCTCTTTATAACAGATGTCCTTTCTTGTAATTATCTGATTGTGAGTCTATCATAATAAATATTAATAAAGTAAATAAAAATAAATAAGTATTCAAAATTATTATATTAATAAAAAAATAAAGCAAGTATGTGCCAATTAAAATTATTATTAAAAGATAATTTTATTCATGAAATAAATATTATATTTTTTCAGTAGATTTTATATTAAGTTCAGTTTTCAAAAAACCCATGTTACAACAATTATAATATCCTATTACATCTACGATAAATTCATTATTTAATGGAAATAAAACTACATTAAGCTATTTTTTACGTTTTACAAACAGGAAAGTTCGATGAAATGTATATTTAATTATTATGAATTGTATATAATAATTCCATCCTATCACATCTACAATAACTTTTTCAGGTTTAGAAATATAGAAAAGTATTTTTTGAATTGTAATTTTTACAGATTTAGCATTAAAATTGGAAAATTGTATAATTTGTATTATATTTTAGCGTCAATAAACTGTTTGAACTTAATAATCCTATTAATATTATATGGAAATGCAGTGCTTCATTATTGGTATAATTTTATCTATTATGAAATATTTCTTATATTCTTCAAAATTATCAAGTAATATTCAATATTTTGATACTTTGATTAATGGACATTATAAAGTTTAACATATATTTAAATATTGCTTCCATCCTAATTTTGAAATGTAATTATTAAGCTTTGATATAATAATATCCGCATTTTCAAAAACCATTTAAAAGGAAACAATATTTTAATTTAAGACCAAAGCCCGATAATCATACAATATTTTAACAGAAGTTGTGATGAAAGAAAAAATAAAATAAAAAGAAGTAATTAGAAATAAAGTTATGCAAATTTGTTAATCAATAAATTTAAAAAATGACGATGAAGAAAATATTATATTTTTTTTAAAGATTTAGATGTTTTATTATTAAACGATCAGTGTTGAATAGAGTTAATAATAGAGAAAAGAAGCATTGTGCCAATTATTTGTTTGTATTTTTAATATACAACCAAACCAAACTTGAAGAATATAAGGCAATAGAATAAATATAGAAATTTGTGCAAATTATTTATATGTATTTTTAAAACGCAACCAAATCAAACTTGAAGAATATAAGATACTAGAATAAATATAAAAATAGACATTTGTGTCAATTATTTGTGTGTATTTTTAATATACAACCAAACCAAACTTGAAGAATATAAGGCAATAGAATAAATATAGAAATTTGTGCAAATTATTTATATGTATTTTTAATATACAATCAAACCAAACTTGAAGAATATAAGGCAATATAATAAATATAGAAATTTGTGCAAATTATTTATATGTATTTTTAAAACGCAACCAAATCAAACTTGAAGAATATAAGATTCTAGAATAAATATAAAAATAGACATTTGTGCCAATTATTTGTATGTATTTTTAATATACAACCAAACCAAACTTGAAGAATATAAGGCAATAGAATAAATATAGAAATTTGTGCAAATTATTTATATGTATTTTTAAAACACAACCAAATCAAACTTGAAGAATATAAGGTAATAGAATAAATATAAAAATAGACATTTGTGCTAATTATTTGTATGTATTTTTAATATAGAACTAAACCAAACTTGAAGAATATAAGGCAATAGAATAAATATAAAAATTTATGCCAATTATTTGTATGTATTTTTAATATACAATGAAACCAAACTTGAAGAATATAAAGCAATTGTATAAATAGACATTTGTGTCAATTATTTGCACGTATTTTTAATAAACAACCAATTCAAACTTGAATAATATAAGGCACAAGAATAAATATAAAAATAGACATTTGTGCCAATTATTTGTATGTATTTTTAATATACAACCAAACCAAACTTGAAGAATATAAGGCAATAGAATAAATATAAAAATTTGTGCCAATTATTTGTATGTATTTTTAATATACAATGAAACCAAACTTGAAGAATATAAAGCAATTGTATAAATATAGAAATAGACATTTGTGTCAATTATTTGTATGTATTTTTAATATACAACCAAATCAAACTTGACGAATATAAGGCACTAGAATAAATATAAAAATAGACATTTGTACCAATTATTTGTATGTATTTTTAATACACAACCAAACGAAACTTGAAGAAATAGACATTTGTGACATTTGTATTTATTTTAAATACACAACCAAACTATACTTGAAGAACGTAAGATTCTAGAATAAATATAGAAATAGACATTTGTGCCTATTATGAGCATGTATTTTTAATATACAACTAAACCAAATTTGAAGAACCTAAGTCATTAGATTAAATATAGAAATATACATTTGTGCCAATTATTGGCATGTATTTTTAATATACAACCAAACCAAATTTGAAGAACCTAAGGCACTAGAATAAATATAGAAATAGACGTTTGTGTCAATTATTTGTATGTATTTTTAATACACAACCAAACCAAACTTGAAGAACTAAATGTACCAGTGATCTATATTCAATTTATATTTTACCTTTTAAGTTTAATTATTATTATTATTGTATAAAGATTTTTTCTTTTTTTACCTGTCTATTTTTTACAATAAATATTAAAATAATTGTAATTAATATATATTATATAATGTAAATAAATGTAATGATGAAGAATAAAATGTTCACCTTGATTAAAAGTCAGAGTAAAGTAGTGTAAAATGCTTTGACAGTAGAGCAAAACATGCAAATATTATTTTTTAATTTAGAAAAGTTAATTTTGATGAACGTGTGCGAGTCGAGGTAGATGTGCTAATAAAAAAAGCATGTCGCAATGAACGCTCAACGCTAATTATGGGAGACGTCAAAGACAGGAAAAAGGGGACCGTCGCTATTGAAAGGGACAGAAATGTAGAGAGTGCTAGAAAAAAAAGAAACAATTTGAAACATGTTCATATGAGTGCAAGTCGTCCTATGTAACGTTGGGTGTATTACATATATATATACGCAATATGAGAAGACGTACAAATGCAGAGTTATGAGTGTAACCACATAGGGATTTGTTAGCGTCCGCATTACTCATAATTCCGTATTCCTGTTCCGCCCCTGGAAACTCTAGCGCCATTATCTCATTTTGCCTGTTTAACTTTTTAACTTGCATATTGCGAAATCCCCTATGAAATATACTCCAACATCATATTCATATTAAATCCGGACGATATAAAACCGCAAAGAAGTTGAGGAATCGCTGATGATGTCGACGAAGCAAAAACGACATTTCCGTCTCAACCTTCTGCTGTCACGGACACATTTCATAATGGCGAACGCTCGAGCAATTCTCTTTTTGTTTTTTTTTTACTTTTCCTTAATTAAAATTTTCAAATCCACGAAATTAATTACGAACTTTCCGTTCCGCCCGAATGAGATCTGGGAACAATTCATCACCGTCTTTTCTATAATACACGTTATATCGTTTCTACTTTAACACTTGAAAGCGGAATAACAGATCACTAGTTCGGAAAATCACAGCTTGGTAATCTATCAAGCAAGAGGCGGCAATAATCTAGATATGACTGGGGGCAGCTCGATACGACGACTCGCTGAAAAATTGAAATAGAAAGGATACATATTCCAGGAGGCAAAGGTTCGAAGCGTGTTGCATGCAATCGGAATTTACATCGGCTACACTGAACACATTCAACCTTGACATCTAAAATTTCATGTAAATATAGACATAACCTTCTTCTAATTTATTAATAAAAAAAAAACATTAAAACATTACTTGAAAACTAAAAATATTAATTTATTATTAAAATAAAATGCACCAAAATAATACAATTTCAAAGGTAAACCTGGAAAATAAGAAATATAAATAAATATTGATTAAAACAGTAAAAAGGAGAAAACTACAATCTGGACAAATTTTACAATTACAATATTTTTATTATTCTAATTTATAAGTTAAATTATTGCTTAACATTTATCGTTTTCAAGTTACAAAATATTTAAATAAAATAACTAAGATGTTTTTCATTAATAATTAACAAAAACTAGCTTAAAAGTATTATTATATTGATACGCAAAAAATTGCTGAAATAAATCCCTGAAAATAAATATTGTTTAAATTATAGACTTTATATTTTTCTTATTTATACAAAACTAAGATAGATTTTTTTATAGTGATTAATTGATAATAGATATTCTCAAATTGAGTCCAAAAACATGCAATTTCAAAATAATTGCAAATACTAAAAAAAAATATAAAAAGTCTACACATTTTCAGTACTAAACTATGCAATTTTTGAACTAATATTTTTTATAAATTAATTTTATTGTTGAATATTTTGGCACGTGTTTTACATAAATGGTTTAAAATATTATTTATAAGCATAAACTATTATTGTACAATGGAAATATTAATTATTTTAATTTAAAAATTAAAAATAATTACAGTAAATGCATATCATTTACAATAATTAAAACTAATTTTAATAAACTATATTATATATTTCCTGCCGTTAAAATCAATGCACAAAATCGGCTATTGTTAACTTTATATCAATTTATGTTACATATAAAATTAGTTAAAGTTGTATAACATGTTTTATTAATTTAGTTGCATTCGGGCTAAAAATTGAAAGTTAATTAAATTAATATTATTTGATTGTCATTTTAACTATTTATAAACTCGTCTAATTCTTGAAGCTATAATTGATTGAATATATCAATTAAATTATATTAAATGTATCAAAATATATGAATTATAATTAATTTGTAATGAAACTGTTAATATATTATATAATTTAATAACATTAAGTTATATATAATAAAATTTAAAAACGGTTATAAAGGAGTGTACTCTTTTATAACCGTATTTTTCCCCACTTGTATTATCTGTAATTTCATAATATTTAAACTTAAAAATCATAAAATAAACTGATACTTGGAATACAATAAAAAAAAATCATTCCTGGATATCTGCAGCTTCCATTTCTAATAAATGAAAAAATAGTTAAATGCACCAAAATTTTACAATTTCATAAATAAACCTAGAAAAGAGGTATTATGCCAAATTTCCCAGCCGGAAAACTATTATTGCTGATGTAATTTTTATCCATTTTGATTCATTCCTCGACATCTGAAGCTTTCATTTTGAATAACGCGAGACACGACGGGATCAATCCTCGGGATCATCTATCTCTCTAAAAAAAATGGTATATATGCAGATGCTTCAATAGAGATGAAAATAAAAATAAAATCGCGTTATTTGAAACGACAGGTGCCAAAATAATCTAACAAAAACATCATGCAAAAATCTATAAAAATCATGATTATTAAAAAAAACAATGAATGAGAGTAAAAATTATAATCTTTCCGCTCATATAGAAATATTGAACTTCATTGTAAATAATTATAGTCAGGACCTTTCAGAAAAAATGATAGACCTGGACTAACTAATATTTTAGAGGCTCTTCAAAATGTATCTATGATATTTAGAGGTGGACAGATAACTTTGGATAGCAAAAATAAAGACTGAAAAGTAAGAAGTGAATTATTAGCAATCAAATGATGAAAGATGGCTTGAATTCTTAAATATAAATAAAATAAAGTGAGGTGTTCTTAGATTCTAATATTTGTGGTTCTTAATATAACATTTTCTAAACATATTGCTTGGAACAACAGCTTCAATTTTTACAATATAATTAAATAATGACAAAACAAACTATCATTATTCTTTACAAATTATTTACTTAATACATAATGATCATCTATCATGAAGAGTATTATTTTACCATAAGAAACAAAATTATATAATGAATCAATTATCAAGTGATTTTCAGGCAGTGTTAATTCATTGCAATTATAATTACTTTTAACTATCTCCAATTTGTTGATTCATCATATAATATTTTTGTAAATTTATGCTGGTAAATAAGTTAATTATCAATAAAATTAACTATTTATTGACAATAAATGTGTTTTAACAACTTTAAAAAAAATGGTCTAGAAAGGGTCAAATTTAATCTATTTCAACCAAGTTTGTTCACAAAAATATCCAAAAATTACTTAACAAACATTAATGCATTTTACAAACTTGTAAGTTAGGTGAACGAACTACTAAGTACACTTTACATTTGCTTCAAAACTGATAGGAGATGGTATGCTTGATAGATATTTATGCAATATGTTACGCATAGTTTCGATGCATTATAATACCAAGGTAAGCAGAATTTCCCTTCACCCATTTATATTTAATGACTAATTTATTAACTAATAATTGAAGATTTATATTTAGTTAAAGAGTCTTTGAAGTTGTTGGATAGGATGCATTTTCAGTATTCATTTTTTTTCCCTATTATCAGTAGCTTTCATCAGTAGCTTTTACATATTTATGACAAAAATAACTATACACAAAAATTAAAAATCTTGTGAGTAATTTATGCCTTTAAATTTACTTTTTTTCTACTGAATTTAATTTTCTACATTTATAATATGTGTAACTCATTTAATTATTTTTAGTCCCATCGACTATAAATTGAATATAGAAGAATAAAAGAAGAATACAATATTCGAATTCTCGAACTGCCCAGAAACTGTTCGACATTTAAGTTTGACGTTATATTAAATTTAAAATAATGATAAAATAAATTACAGCAAAAAAGAGATATAAAATATTATATAATAATCAATAAATAATAATCATTAACATTGTATAATATAAAGAGTTAACTGACTTTTCAACCCAGAAAACTGATTCCATAAAGCTGATGCTTTCTTTGGTGCACTTCTAACTATTGTTTAATCTCTAGTTAGTAGTAGTATTTCCAAGTTTCATCCATAGTTATAAATCTACAAACACATTAGCAATTGCGGCATTCATCATGTATAAAAATCTTTTTCGTCTTTAATTCTACATATAAAACTCGTTCTATTTAAATACCTATGGTATTAGGTATTTTACGCACTTTCACTTCATCTAATACTAATAATAATTAAGTGTCGCTTTTCATATTTAAAAGAGAATTAAGAGTTTTTCGATTATTTATTCGAATTTCAAGTTTTCGTACGAATTTCAAAACTTATGTTTCAAATTGTTTGAATAGTTAATAGTTAGTGTACATATAACTTAGTAACAACTACATAATACGTTGTTATATAATATAACAAATAAGGGTATCGAATTGATTTCTACAGATTTTCATGCATCTTTGCGCCTGACATGGTTTCTTCCGTTAACGCCATATGCGTGTGTGCACTGGTCTCTCCTTTTCCTTACTCAGATATTGGAATTCCTCCGAGCTCCTCTTTCAGTCGGGACATTTTATATTTCAATGGAAACACATTTGAGAAAAGACGTGCAGGCGAGAGCCGCCAGATAGACATATATGTTTTCCAATTTCTATTTGATGCCACCCTCCTACACATCATATCGAATATAAAATTCTAGCAAATGCTCTTATCATTTTACACTTTACGGAATATTAAATCTTCGCGATCTGCCTTTTTTAGATTACACTTCGAGTCACGATCCACTGTACTGTCTAATATGTGTATACAGCTATTTTCGATTTCCTTTGTTTACTTTAGTTAATATTATATAAAAATAGAAAATACAGTTTTATAAAATAAAAGTAAAGATAGAAAACATTCTGATAATTCTTGTATATTCATGCAACACATGTAGGTAGGGAAAATTCATTGCAAAAAGAAGGAAATACAAAGGGATGCTTTTGTAAAAATGAAAATAAAAGCGATATAATAGGAAGGGCCGAGAGTACACAGGCAGCTATAAATAATGAATCCGTACTATGAAATGCAAGCACAGCATTAAATGTTTCAAACAACATTCCGAACTGCGAAATAAAAATTCTGTTTACTCGAATAAATCATTTAAATGCAATTTTTGTTTGTCTGCTTGTTTTCAAACAATTGCAGCTTTATGCGATGAATACACTCTAATCTATAATGTATCAGGCGACCGCAAACGTTGCTACATCTGCTTTAGTGGAGGATTAGAGGCTAAAGGATACCGCAGACCAGCACGGTAAAAGGGAGCACCACGTAAATAAGTCCTATAATGCTTTCGTATCTGCTCCGCTTATACCTCCATGGTCTGTGGGTTCCTTTAAAGTTGTCAGCGGTTCTTTTTGTGAATGGACGATTTTGTTCAATGAATTATAAGAAATAATCAATCAAATATCTCATTTCACGACGTCATCCAGGCAAACTCATATCCAGCGATGTTTCCTTTAGAATCAATACCAATTACAAAAACTCATTAGATGAACGAAATATAGTTGGATGATAAAATCTGAAAGATCTTGTTAAGTTTTTAAATGTTTCCAAGAAAGTTTATATGAATTGAATGTATGATTAGTTTCTTAAAAAGTTAATATTCTAATAATTAAAAACAAATTATTTATTTCAGTAATATTAAAAACTTGTATATTATCTCGTAATTAATATTAATTAAAACTAATAAATAATATTATATTTATAACCAGATAACAACTAAAAACATATTCATATAACAAAAAATATATAATTGTTACAAAGGGCTATAATTATACAATATACAGAAAAAATAAAATACAAATTATTACAGAAATTCTTTGAACTGTGAGTATTTGCTGAAAATGAGAAATTGCCGTAAATTCCATCTCAGACCGATCTCCACCCCTCACATTATAAAAACGCTAAAGTGAATCAAAATTGGAAGATCTGGAGCAAAATTTTGATTATGAGTTTTACTATTTTACTATTTTTATTATGAAATGAAAATGAGAAATTATACACGTTTTTGATTTTAGTGCTTTGCATTCATAAATAAAGTATTTTTTTGTCAAAATTATTTTACATCAATGAATGTATTCAATATATTAATTTATTTACGTGTTGCTTGAATAATTTACATTTATTAATTAACTATTATTTTTCTAATAAAATAAATTATTTTTATTAATAAAGAAAAACAAACCATTTTCCAAAAAAGAATTAATAAAAAATGTTTAAAATTCGATCTGAAAGTCCAAATTATTGCTTAATGAAACTTTTATTTTTTTATAAATATGCTTTTACTATTTTTATTATAAAATTAAAACAAGTACTATTATGAATGAAAACGCAATTTGTTTGCGTCGCGATGAATCACTATATTATAAAAAAAAATCCTTAAACCGTTACTATAAATCAGCAAATGCTAAAAATTCAGTCAGTAAGTAAAACGGGTGTCACATTTGTTTTTAAAACTAATAATAATAGACAAAATGTATTGTATGTCTATATATAAAGGACTATTGAAGGCAGAAATTTCGCCCTAATTAAAAACTTTTATTCATAATTATTTACGTAATATGCAACAAGAAATATGAAATATGTAATACTGCACTATATAAAATAGAAAACTATTATTTTTTCAATGGCTAAAAATTCTGCACTCGTTGAATATTTTATCATCACCTTTTGAGATCCTGTACAATATATTTGTAACATAAATTTATAATATTTTGCTTTCAACATAATAATAAAAAATAATTTATTATACATGTGCTCCTGTATATAATACATACAATGGTATACATCCTTTTATCAGTATTTGTAAAATAAATATTTTTAGAGTTAATAAATAATACAGCCTTTCTGGTAGCTTTGAAAATATTATTTCGTATATCAGTGGTCTCTAAAGTAGTGTAAGCATACCCTACAGGTGTCTTAATAAAAGAATAACAATATTTTTGATTTCAATATTTTTAGTTCCTAAACCTTAACACAAATGCGATTTGCATCTATAACCGCCTGCTTTTAGTACTACTTCTATTTCAAACTGTCCATTTTAATAATAATCATAATAAATGTGTACTCAATAAGTTAAGCGCTTTTTCAGTTAAGGATAGATCAGGAAAGTTTAGGGATAACTGTCATATATGATACATTTCATATCTTACATTTGTTCTTTAATTTCTAAGCGTTTATAAAATCTTGGAAGTATAATAATTTAGATATTGTTACTGGCAATACCACCAATTTATCCAACATCTATTTTTATACAATCTATCACAAAAGGACTTTAAGTAAATTTGTTGGCGGTTAACAGTTTATGTTACATATGAATTATTTAATACAGTATAATTTTTATTATTAAATTTAATTAAATCTATGTAGACTTACTAATATGTTGAAATTTTTAAATCTATATATTTGGATCTAATTTACTGGCAGATAGTAACTAGTTTTTTTTGGGTGTAATTGTAGTTTTCCTTGGTACCTGTTTCTGAAATTTATAATTATTAGTAAAGGAGACATAAGACGATTTATTTTCGATTAATATGCCTTTCTTTGAGACAATTTGATTTTGCAAGTTTTGTGATGAAACTTTGGGATTACTAGCATAACATAAAATTGCTGTGTTATCTGTGAATGTAGCAACAGTTATTTTAATTAGTAATTTTAATAGGTAATTTTAATTAAGAAACCCAATTTGAAAATAAAGTACAGAAAATGTCCAAGTACACTTCTTTGCAGTACCCCAGATCCGATTTGAAATAGGTTGAAGCTTTGTTCTTACATGCGCTGCAATCTATCCGTTAGATCAGTGATTCCTAACGTATGCGCCGCGACTCTCCGGCTCGACTCGAAAGTTGCTAAATTCTTGGAATTTTGTCAGCATACACGATTGTTGGCGCAATAATTCGAGAATTGAAAATTCCAAGAAAATTGCCGAATTGTTTAATTAAATATTTCGCGACGCCCTTATGATGGCACCGCGGCGCCGCAATTACAGAACATATTTTTTATGAAACGATTTAATCGAAACCAAAAAAATGGAAAATGCCAAGAGAATACTTTTATTCTGCATGTATATTAATATCAACCTGAAGTTTTAGACACGCTAAAATTTGAACTCTGTAGTTTTTTTCAATGAAAATTCAATGAATTTGAATAAATCTGCAACTTTATTTTAATTATATCTCTAAATTTATAATTTATTATATAATAATACAAACATTTAATAAGTTTTAAATAAATCATCTTACACAAAATATTGAGTTATATCATTTTATAGACAAAATATTATAATATATTTTTAATTTCGTTTCTTACACGACTATTATTTTCTCTGAAAATATTAATCTTCTAAAATATTAAATGCAAACTACAATAAATTTTTTCTACCACTATTAATTTGGTAATTAATCTATTCATTGTCAATTTAATATTTAGTTATTATTACATAAACAAAAATATTTTGTCTGAAAATATTAATTTTGTAAGATATTATATGAAAACTACAATAAATTTTGTCTACTACTATTAATTTGGAAAATATTCTATTCAGTGTCAATTTAATATTTAGTTATTATTACATAAACGAAAATATTTTGTCTGAAAATATTAATTTTGTAAGATATTCTATGCAAACTAGAATAAATTTTGTCTACTACTATTAATTATTCTATTCAGTGTCAATTTAATATTTAGTTATTAGTTATTTTTACATAATTGAAAATAAAAAATCAAATCGAAAGTTCTGAACCGAATTAGTATTCCGTTTTGTATTTTAAACGAAAAAAAAATGTTATTACATTCACCAGATATTAAGCGGAGCCAATCACAATAACCTTCATTTTGATCTGACCTACTCCATACGGAAACTAAGGGGCGTCATGTATATTTCAGCATAGACAAAAAAATACATGAAAAGGAAAGGAAATACAATTGGAATCCACAGCTTTTTCACATCTCCATATTTCTAAGGGTTTCACCCTTTCTGAATTGTGCCTTCATTATTACAAAGTAAATACATATAGCTATGAAATTCCACCCTCCCCAATCAGTGCTTCGTTTTTTATTATATATTTTTTTTGATCCGTTGCGCCGGAAGTTTTCCTCTTCTTTTATGGCACATGCCTCCCGGTTATTCATTACTGTGTGCAAGACTTTTTCGCACGAAGTTCTATAGTTATATATATATATAAAATCCACTTTCCCACGGTTCAGACCAAATCTATAAAATATCGTGTAACTAGATTAAACTTCGTATTCCATCAGGGTATATTATTTTATTGCCTTGTAATAATAAACTTCTCATCAACTAACAATTTTGTTCGAGATACAATATTATTTTCGGTTATTTTAGTACTTTGTTATACAATACCAGATTGCAATGTTTCATAATCTTGCAGACTTATTAATAATATCGCAATTTACATGCACGTTCGCAATTCAACAAGTAAATTGCGAGATTAATCAAACGGATGATATCCAACATCCTCTTAACATTTATAGATAACTCAACAGCTCCATGTAAATTGAGATTAATAAATCTTTATAATGTTACGTAATATCTTCTGTATTCGAATATTGAAACTTGTAACATTTAGTTCAAATAGTTTTAATGGTTACTGCAATCTGTTAAGTAGTAAATTGTCACAATATTTTAACAAATATTTTTATTTATAAAATCAACGTTATCCAACATCCTCTTAACATTTATAGATAACTTAACAGCTCCATGTAAATTGATATTAATAAATCTTGATAAAGTTACGTAATATCCTCTGTATTTGAATATTGAAACTTGTAACATTTAGTTCAAATAGTTTTCATAGTTACATCAATCTGCTAAGTAGTAAATTCATACAATATTTTAATAAACATTTTTAATTATAAAATCAACGTTATCCAACATCCTCTTAATATTTATAGAAAACTCAATAGCTCCATGTAAATTGAGATTAATAAATCTTGATAAAGTTACGTAATATCCTCTGTATTTGAATATTAAAAAGTTCAAATAGTATTAATGATTACATCAATCTGCTAAGTAGTAAATTGTCGCAATATTTTAACATACATATTTATTTATAAAATCAACGTTTTCGAATAACAATATTATTTGTTAAATAAAACTATTCTAAGAATTATTTTAAATAAAACTCAAACTTAATGTATCATTTATTCACTACTCAATATTATTACCAAGAATTAAATTAAAACATTTAATTAATAATATCAATATATAATTAATATATTTTCTTAATTTCACCCTTTGTATGTTAATGCTTTACTGTTTTCGTTGTTGATGTACCAATTAGTTATCAATTTTAAAATATGTTGTTTGTTACATTATTTACGACATTGAAAATAAAACCATTTTAGGTCAAGCAAACTAAAGTTATTGTAAATCTTAAAAATATGACTATTTACCTTTACGCACTATAATTTCCTATAATTTATAAATCTTCTAGAAAATATTAAATTTGAAAATTGTCTCATATTTAACTTTTATACAAATTTCATCTGCATCATAATTAAGGAAATATAGAAATAAGTAATACTAAGTTATTATACGAGAGATAACTATATAGTATTTACGTTTTGCAATAATATTATAGATCATTCCCGGGATTTTGTTCCCGGGAAATCTGATTTTTATTATTCCGTCTTTCGGAAACCATTTCATCAAAAGATTTAGTTAACTAACATTTTTCAGATAATAGGAATCGAAATCCATTGATTTAATAGAAGTAAATGATGAAACTTGTGTATCCTCAGTAAGTTTATGTTCTAGAAAAAAGTAAAACAATATTATCAAATCAAAACTAAAGTTTGTTTTTTAATACTAATTTTTCCGATTCCCGGGAAATTCCAAAATTGTATACCATCCAGGTCCAACTTGTAGTATATAGTATTTACAATTATATTATTAATTATGTAATATTCAACAGAAATAACATTTCATTGCACATTCTTAAAATTTTGTGTAATATATTCGTTTCTTAATATAACATAAAAAATATGTTTACCATTACAACTATGTTTTATGTCTTATTAGGTCCATTAATAATGAATTACAAACCTAAGTTTTTATTATAAGACGTTAGGCAAATATATAACAATTTTTTGGTGCAATTTTCCATAAGTGTTAAAGCAAAATATTGTTATGAAAGTACCGTATTATATAAGGGATAATTTTAGTCAGTTTCTAATTGATTATATGATTTAAAGATGTAATCTCGTTAAGATGTATTTTTAGAATTCTATCTAAAATAGTAAATAATGTCTACAATCTGGTATATAAATTATAGGTGAATTATGTGATGACATCAGATTGAGTATGTATAGATATTATTAAAATATATTAAATCTATCAAAGAATATCGAAGGATTAATATTAATATAATTTTTTCCGTTTCCCTGAAAATTCCAATATTGTATTCCATTCAATTCCGACTTCTAGCATATACCATTTATAAGTCTATTATTAATTATGTAATATTTAACAAAAATAATATTGCATTGCACATTTTTAAAATTTAGTGTAATATATTCGTTTTATAATATAAAATACTATTACTACTATGACTTATTATGTCCATTAATAATGAATAGCAAACCAAGTTTTTAGTATAGCATGTTATGCAAATATTTAACAATTTATAAAAGCATTTGATGCAATTTTCCAAAAGTGTTAAAGCGAAATCTTGTTGTAAAAGTACCGTATTATATAAGGGATAATTTTAGTCAATAAAGTACCGTATTATATAAGGAATAATTTTAGTCAGTTTCTAATTAATAATATGATTAAAAGATGTAATCTTGTTAAGATGTATTTTTAGAATTGTGTCTAAAATAGTAAATAATGTGTAGAATCTGGTATATAAATTATAGGTGAATTATGTGTTCACATCTGATTACTATCCTTGGGTGTGTATAGAAACTGCTTGGGGTAATTATCGGGAAGTGGGTATTTATTTATGATCGTCTCGGCCATTAAGCAAATATATTTGGTGCTGTATGGAAAACGTACGTTTCGTAATATCGTGGCACATCAAATGGCTGAACGATAAACATAAGTCATATTTATATTAAATTCCCTCCTGGGGGAAAAGGGAGACTCGAAACGTATTTGATGTTCGTTATATAGATTGAATACGTATATGAGCGGACATATTTTACAATTTCGTTCCAAAGAGTGTTCTTTATTATATCAGGAAGTCGCAAACATAACATGCATCATATTATTTCACAATACCAGACAGTGATTCGAGACCGGCGACTGCCTCGGAGATAAAAATGCGAGTTTAATTTGTGTCCTTGTTCGACGCTCGTTATTTCGTCGAAATTACGACGATCTTCCCGTCCGTGTCTTCATATTCTTCCAGCAATAAGTTGCCTTTTCATGTTGCAACCCCCGTTCCACCATTATCTGCCTATTATATGATACAGAATAGGAGCTCGTTCATTTCAAAGCACCTTCGGGCTGAAAACGTTTATTGTAGAATTGCGAAACGATTTTCGCTCTAATTAAAAGCAATATTTTAATACATATCCATTATATAGCATTTATACTGACAGACAAGCAACATCAAGTAAAAGTAAAATATTACTTTCTATAAATTGCATAACCTTTTCACATATTGGAGAATTAAAAATTAACTAACGGTTATTATATGTTTTTCATCAAATTTAAGGACTGTAAGATACTGATAGTATTTGGATGAATAACCTATACCAGCGACGGCAAACCTTTTCAGCTTTTCAACGTTCTGAAAAACTTATCGTTTGGGTCCAATACTAAAATAAGGTACTAAAATGGATATTTAATATTAGTATTAAGTTTCTACCTTTCTTTTGGGGGAAATTAAAACCTCTCTTAGGGACCACACATGGACTTGTGGTACTGTGAGATTCTTACCCACTAAAACCTCTTCTCATCTTCATAAGCGTACAGGTCTTTTTTGATGTATTACACTACATTTCTGATAAACCTTTTCACTTCACCAGTTTTCAGGTGTCTCTTCTAACGATCGTGTGCTCTGGACTTCCATTCTCATCGCAATAACACTGTTCATGATTCTTCTTCAAGATGAAGTGCAGATATTTTCCGAAATACCAAATAAGTTTCTACCCACATGTGCCAATATGCATCTTGTTGAATTTTCAATACATGTGCAAAAAACTACTTAACTTTATATTTTGATATAGATTATATTCAATGATATAAATATACAAGGTACACTCTAACACATATAGAGTAATGAGCCTAAATGATAAGAAATAGGATATATACAAATCTTAAAGTTAAGATAAAAAATATAATAACTGCTTATATTTTGTTGTAATTCAATATGCCAAGAAATGATATTATTTATAAAATTAGTAGTTATATATTATATGTCTTAGTCTATTGTTACTTCATGTTTTCCAATTAATATAGTTAATATAGTCAATATAGTCAATATAGTCAATATAGTCAATATAGTCAATATAGTCAATATAGTCAATATAGTCAATATAGTCAATATAGTCAATATAGTCAATATAGTCAATATAGTCAATATAGTCAATATAGTCAATATAGTCAATATAGTCAATATAGTCAATATAGTCAATATAGTCAATATAGTCAATATAGTCAATATAGTCAATATAGTCAATATAGTCAATATAGTCAATATAGTCAATATAGTCAATATAGTCAATATAGTCAATATAGTCAATATAGTCAATATAGTCAATATAGTCAATATAGTCAATATAGTCAATATAGTCAATATAGTCAATATAGTCAATATAGTCAATATAGTCAATATAGTCAATATAGTCAATATAGTCAATATAGTCAATATAGTCAATATAGTCAATATAGTCAATATAGTCAATATAGTCAATATAGTCAATATAGTCAATATAGTCAATATAGTCAATATAGTCAATATAGTCATCGATTACATCATGTTCAAAAAATGAGGAAAATTGAACGTTTGTTAAATGTACCTTTTATAATTCTATCATGATTCAATTCTGTAATTTATTTAAGACTGATATTAATATAAATAACTACATTATTTATATCTAGTGATGGCATATTAGGTGTATGATTACAAGTATAACCAACAAATAAGTATTAATAGAATCATAGTTATACAATCTATATAACTGACAAACATAGTTGTAAATTATGAAAAATTGAAAAAAAAACTATTATAGAGATTTACATAGTTGAAGCACTTAGTGGTTAATTAACAAGTTAAAACGAATTTTTTTTATTAACACTATGCTATAATAATAATAATAATTGTATTTGGCTATCGACCACTAAACTATAATTTTTATGATAAGTAAGAACAAAGATCAACAACTTTGCTTACAATACAATTATCACGTTATGAGCAGAATGTTTTATGTACAACTATTCCTCATTGGACTAGGCGTTATTCAAGGATGTATTCTGACCCATAACATATTTTAAACGTATATTCAAATTATTGTTTATTTTTTAAGAAAATCCTGAGCTTTTTTGTCTGGTTATTATTACAGTATGTCTACTCACGCGACTTTTTGTTCAAAAGTATTGCAATCAATAGATTATTATACGTAATGGGAAACACACCAGAATTAATTAAATTACTTTATAATATCACTAAATAATCGAATATAAATCCTATAATAGATAGAAATGTTATTAATTGAAAATATTTCAAAAATTTTAATATAAGGGTTGTTAGAAATTTATTAACTGCAGAAGATGAAGGTTTTCCATTGAAAGTTAGAAAAAAAAGTAGTTAAAAAGAAAATAAAAACTATATTTTATAAGTTCCTATCGACAAAATGTTAACAACTAAATATTAAAAACTTGCTTAAATCATATTTCAATTTTAGTGAAAATTATCCTGATTTAGGAAGAAGTGTTAGTTTTATGCAATAATTATTAAAGTTTGTTATTTTATCTCGGTTAATTGTAAAAAATTAAAACTGATCAAATATACACACAATACAAAAAGTATTAAAAACAATTCTTAAGGAAAGGCTTGATAATAAATGTATATCTTAAGACGCAAAAAAATCTTATTTAAACTCGTATGACCGAGGCCTTAGCTATTTTATTGAAATAACATTTCACTTTTTTACAAAGAAAAACAACTTTTCAAATTAAATAACATTTCATTGTTAAATTTTGTCAAAATATTAGAATACTCTTCTTATAGGTAATGAATAACATATAGTCTAAAGAAAGAGATAGAAAGAATCAACATTAAAAACACTGGAAACTTTATAACAATTAATTTGTAATAATTATTCACTTTTCAACATTTTAATAATAATTTATATTCACTAATGATTAATTAAAATTTGTTACTAAATAATTATCGTTTTTTGTTACCACTTTGTTATTTAGCCTATTATATTCTTAGGCATTCCTTTTTGTTTTGACCAAACTCATATTTAAAATATGTTTTAATTTTTTATATAAGTAGACTGATTATTTAATATAACTTTTTGTGTTACAATGAACATATCTCTATTATGGCCATAATATTTTTATCTTTCATAACAATAATATTTTTTATTCTTCCTTAACGAAGTTATTCGGTGGAATTCATCCGTTAATCGAGGTATATTTGTAGCTTTACAAGGCACATATCAAACACGGAACCCACGGGCCGCATGCGTCCCACAATAAATATTAATAAAAGGACATGTAATTTTATCTTACTTTTCTTTTGGAAATATATTTTCTATGAAAATTAAAGCTTTTACACATAAACTAGTTTATTTATCCCGTATTAACAATATTTGCATTACAATTCCACTTTTTTTGTTGTTGCAAAATTTAAGCAAATACATTATCTGCTGCATTTAAATTCTCTGTGTATCCACATAAAATTATTTACACAATTAATTATGTCTATTGAATAATCATGATAATTAATACATAATTAATATCCGCTAATGTATATTTACATTCTGCTTATTATAATTTATACACACCCTGAAATGAAACGATTTTCAGCGAAGCTAACTATGACGCACAAAAGGGTATTCGAATCGATTGAATATTGATGGTATTTCAAATAGGGAGAGCACATATATAAAATGAAATCGATAATTCTCAATGATCAACGATGGAACATTTCCAAATATAAATCGAGTAAAAATGTATTCATAAACTTGATATTTATACTTTGAAATTGCTGGATAAGTACCGTATTTTTAGGACTATAAGACGCACCTCAAATTTATAAGATGATTTTTAGAAAAATATATTTTAATGTTACTGTCGGATCATAATCATGTTTCAATATTGTTTTGAAAAAATGCTCACATTTAGTTTATACCTCACGTTATAGTCTTTTTTGTTTTAAACTCATTTTTTCTAATTTTAGGAAAAAATATTAAAGATTCAAATGAATCGTATAAATCGGTGATTCCCCTACTTGTCTTGAGATAACTTGGGCCATACCTACCTATAATTTTCGGACTAAAGACGTACCTCAAATTTAGAAACTATTTATTAAAAATAATATTTTAATGTTACCTTCGGACCATAAGACGAACCCAAAATTTGAGTACATTTTTCTATGTAAAAATGTGTGAAATATTTTTTTTTCTGAATGAAATATGCACATAAATTTTAATGAACGAAATTTAATTGCAAATATAATATTCATGCTTTTACACCAAAAGTTTTATTGTTGTTTTATATTTACACAATACAAATTTATTTTTATATTATTAGTTTGAATTTATTTTATATTATGACAACTTTCCAAATTTTCGTAGATATAAATAAATATTCTCTTAATAAACATCAAGAAAATAAGATAGAGACAATATCAAGTAAAAGTCATAAACTCATACTTAATGAATATTATTTAAACTTCATTTAATATCACTAACTGTCAATGTCAATCCCACGTATAGTTCAAAAATAAATTAATATTTCTATAAATAAATCATACTAATGTTCGTCTATAACACACAACAGAAACTTTGGAGTTTGGGGAACTTTCACGAAGTATTAGTTGAGGATTAGTGGAGAATAATAAACACGAGTTTCGTACAGCTCTTGACAAGGCTTTTGACAAATTTCTGACATTCTAAAAGGCATAACCGTTTGAAATTACACAATAAATTTACAAACAATTTAATTGAAAAAAATTATTATTGTTTCTTGGAAATAAAATAATAAGTTAGTAAAAAAATATATTTCAGTCTTAAATAAATGTAAAGGACTTCAAGAATTAAATTTAATCAATTATATACGTCAAAAATGTCCAGAACAGATTTTTTCTAACTAATTATGATCAACCCATTTCACCCATTCTATAAAGCAACTAACGCCAAAATCTTCGTTTTGGCACTTTATGTTAAAATTGATCATAAATTAATAACTGTAAACAAAATTGCACATCAGGCATCAAAAGCAGCAAAACCAAATACAATTTGAACTATTCAATAATAATCGTTTTCTTCTACAAAAACAACAACTTTTTTCTATGGTGCAAAACTTTACACTTCTTTTTTAGGTTCTACAAAGCAAAAAAAAATAGGTGGTCAAACAAAGTAGAAAAACTTTAGGATTTCAACTTTGAAAAATCTGTGATAGACCATTTCAAATAATAGAAGATGTCAACAGAGATACAAAAACTAAAGTTAAAGCTAGAGAGTTAACAAAAAAATATGTAGAAACAACAATTTTTTTGAACGATATTTTAATTGAAATAAATTGAGTCTCGAAAATATTGTAATCTGTAACTATAAATTTGTCAGATTGTATAAATATATTATCAGAAACCATAGAATAAGTAAAAAGTTATAGACAATCTGGATATCATCAGATAAAAATTGATGTTAATGAGAATGAAGAAAATCTTGAATTTCCTGCCAAAAATTTGGAATTTAGAGCCAGAAGGAAAAAGCTTCTTCAATTTGACTATGAATAATCTGTTGATGAACCCTTAACTACCCTTAATTATATGAATGATCTATTAACGCTTCTGGAAACCTATAGCAAAAGAAAAAACGATATTTATATGATATTAATAAACTTAAGGATATAGATCACAAAATGTTAGAAAATGAATGCAGTAAATGATAAGTACAAAAGATCATTAAAAAAAAAAACGTGATGTATAACGAATGCTACCATATCTTATGAAACCTTTGGATGTTCTAAATTATGTATGCCAAAATAACTTAATTACTTTATATTACCAATACTGTTGTAGATATAAGAATTTTATTAACAGAGGCAGGAACTCTGAAGCTAATAAGGAAAGAAGTTTTTCCAAAGTAAAATTAATAAAAACTTCGAAATCTCTCATTAATTTCTATGGAATTTATATTAACTGCCGAATGAATTTGATAATATTACAATATTATTAAAACTTTAGGAGATTGTTGTAGTTGATAATTTATATCATTACTTTAAAGTTGTTAATATTTTGAAAATAAAATAATTTTGTGATTTTTTTTAAAGATAAAAACATTTAAGAAACAGACTGAGAAAATCTACCACTAGGACCTAACTATTCTAGTAATTTTCATTAAAAAATTGTTCCATATTTTATACATTATTCATGATCGGCAAACTTGCAGTCGGTGCTTAATTACATTACCGCGCGATACGTCCACCATATTTCAACCCTCTTTCATCTTCAATACGGTTAGTTTATAGCGTCAATATTGGTGTAATTTAACGGTGAATGATCAACGTATAGTTAGTTCATAAATAAGAACTTTTATATAATAAGTTATAAAAATTCATTGAAACATTTATTCTGTTTAAAGCCTAATTTTATATAGACAAATAACCATTTTTTACTCAAGTTGATAAATTTTACAATATATAATATTAGTTATTATTTAGGTTGCACCATCAAAATTATTTATTTAAAAAAATATATTTAGAATAGTAAAAAAATAGATTCTTGAAGTTGTAATAATTGTCTACTGTAAAAAAATATTAAAATTTAATTATTAATAATTTTATTAGGAATTACAGTATAAAGTAAAGTTTTTTCTGTATTATTAATTCCACTTTTATATTAGTTCTTTTCATTTTTGTAAAGGAGTAAAGTTTTACGAGGAATGCGAAGTTTCTTTACATTCCGACGACTCGATTCGATTCACATTTTTCGAGCCGGAATCCTTTTATTTCTCGTACCTACACCAATTCTATTAACAGTTGACTTTATCAACTCTCTTGGCGAGTAGGGACCCCTCTGAATGGGTCGTCATTAGTTGTCCCAAAGATTTTCGTTTTGACTTTCAGCACTGAGAGCGAAATCCGAAGTGTCGCCCGGTGGGTGGATGAGGTGAGGTGAGTTTTACTTCCCTGGGGGTCGTTGTATATGGGGGGTCTTCTATGTGTGAAACTGTGAGAGACTGAGTGAGCAGGAGTGAGTGAAGTGAAGTATTGATCCTCCTCCGGCTACAAAATTGCAGCCCGAATAATTTGCCGCAAACCTCTAATTATTTCTCGGTTTTATGTGTTCGCGCCGTTTTGCTACGAACAATAGGGGGCTCGAGTGGAAAATCTTCTTTGGGGGGAAAAAGGTTCCAGCACAGACGGACCGAAACGGACCCCAATCTTTTCCCGCAATTATAATTCTATATCTCAGAAGAATCTGAGCAAAGGAGAAACACACTCAATTTTCGTTATTATTAATAGCGGTATGCAATATCAGCAACGATTCGCTGGTTCCTTAAAATGATATAAATGTGAAAATTAAATGAATTTATTTCTCTATAGCAGCGGTTTCCAAACTTTTTTTTACATCATCTTTTCAAAACACCTTGTTTCAAATTATATATATTATTTCATGACATTTTTCATATTGATTTCCAAATATTTTTTTCATTGATACATAAATTTAATTTCTCGTAAATTTCTCATTTTTCTATACGAAATTCCATATAAAAATTATTTTTTTAACAACTTTGCATAATTAATCATATTGTGAAAAAGCAGATCTAACCATTTGACCAAATATTATTTTCTGTGATAAATTTTATCTAATTGTAATTTTATTTTTATTCATTTTAATTTTATTGTTTTGAGATATTTATTTGTTTAAATTAATATAATTTATTATTTTCGATGATTTTTTATTAAAAAATTAATGGCCAATAAATTACAATTATTTTTTTCTGATCTATTTATAATTTGAAAATATTACTGATTTCGAAGTGCTCTAAACTAGTTTACAGATTGTTAAAATCTACCCAATAAAACATGATTATCCCGTATCCCGGGATTAAAAATCTCTGGATATTGTACTTATGAAATTAAAAATCTTGTAGTTACGACATTGTTAAATCTTAGAGGGGTTTATAAACATTAAATACAATATTTTTAAGTAACTTTATTATACAAATCAGTGTTTTTATTAATAATGTTAAGTTAATAATGACGAAATGTGTTCTTTTCTCGACCCATAAACTAAGAATAAATAATTTTATACAAAAATCGATGCATTTTCAAAAGGGGTTGAGGGGGGAAAGGAAATGAGTTTTGACTACGTGCGAGTCCTAACCGTTTCTTTATCTATGTTTTATGGTCTACCCAGATATTTAAGTACGGTGGAGGGTTTGCTGTTCGTTGATACGACAGTCACATTCTTGGTAATATTCCACATGCTATTCAAAATAATTTCGCGCAAGAATCCGTTTGTATATTTGATGGATAGGTTACATATGGTTAATAATATATTTTTTTAAATTTATTTTATAAAGCGATCTATCAACAAGAAATAAAAAATAAAACGCTCTAGTTTTGTCTCATTAATTAAAAAAAATAACAATTAAATTCTATGTACATTGAAGATCAATGCATCAATCAAACTCCACAAATGTTGCGAATTGCTAAAAATACTTAATTAATAATATTGAGAAGAATGTTGTAGTCCTAGCAAATTAATATATTAATAGATGATAATAACATAGTCGAATCATTAATTTTTACTAATAGGTTTAAACGGTCAACAGATTTTTTTCATAATTTTTTGTATGACTCCTCAAGATAATCTATTAACAAAATTCGCTTTGCATTTCAAAAATCTGTTGCCATAACCTTTCTTGTAATAGTAAATGTGTCAATCTCATAGACGATGTTGAAAAATATGTCTTATTTTTGTCTAGAAACTTTCTTGTCTATAGTCGTAATTGTGACTATGATATATGAATGACATACATTATCTACTAAATTCTTATGATTTAATGAGTTCACAAAATATAATATATTTTTGTATTTGTTGAACTTTAAAGTTTATAGAAAGTTTTAAAAGTAAATCAAATTTATTGTAAATTCTCCAGCAATTAATCTCAAATTATAAACCTAAAAATATTTTGAATTAAATAGTCTATATTACATTTACCCTAAATAAATTAATTTATGTATAATTTAATAAATTTACAAAGATTGTCACTTACTATAATTCGAATTATGTGCATTTATTTCTAAAAAATAGGTGTATTCTTTAATAATAAATGTTAAAATTTTATTTTTATTTTTACTAATTAAAATAAATATATTTATATTATTCCTAATTCTTTGATTTTGTTATCCGTATTTTGATATCAGTTATAATATTTTGCAATGTAATATGACTGAAATTATCAACTATTAATTATTTAATTAATTTTAGTTTTTCTGATTAAGTAATGTGATTTAAGATCCAATTCATTTTAATTATTATTATATTAGTGTATTTGTTTCCTTTTCACCTTATAAAAAAGACCTTTCATCAGTTATTATTAGTAGTTTACGTACTAAAAGTATTGATTCAGCTTCGTTGTTACCTAATAGTACTGTATGGTTTACATAACGTATTTTTGTATGTTCTCCATTGATGTTAATACCTTTGTTGTGCTCATTCTAAAAGGGCCCTGCAGCACTTGAGTAATAGATACAGTATCCTCTATCGTGCGTTTCTATTAACTGACAATGTTTTAATAAAAATAATTATCTTCGTTGTTTCATATTTTTATAATAATAAGCAAAGAAATAAGTAAACACTCAAGATAATTACATAGATAAATAAAAAAAACGAAAAAAATATATAAACGATACAAAAATATATTCAAAAAAATAATATAATTGTCTTTCTGCCCTATAAGTTATAAATTAAAGAAGAAATTAACATAATAACAATTATAATTATATCGGAAGCTACACATATATTAAAAAAAGGCACACAATTATAAGGACATATAAAATAGGATAAGGGTACATGTAAGATAATATTATTATAAAATATTTAATCTAGTCAAAACAAAAAGGATAATTCAACATATAATTGAAAACAATATAAAAAATATCTATCTTTTGCTACATTTTCTTAATCTCATTAATATTACATAATCTATACTGTCACGCTTTTAGTACAATTATTTTTTTTGTAGACTATTGAGATTGGAAATTGCAATAAGGATAATAGATCAAATTTCTATTTGTTCAAAATATATTAATTATATTTATTGCAACAATAAATTACAAAAAAAATAAAAAAATACAATAATAAAAATAAAATAACATTCATTCCTTTGCAGCAGGACTATTGACCATAGGTCTTTCTACCCACAAAATATAATTATTCAAATCCGAAATCATTTTCTTTAAAAGAAGTTATGTAAACTTGGATAATCCACATTAAGGCTTATTTAAACCATTATAACATGAATAATATCATATACAAAAAAAAACATTTCACAAAAAATTCACACAAAACTGTAAACATTATATTAATAATAATATTTATTGCAGCAATAAATTACAAAAATAATAAAAAACAAACTCAATACAATAAAAATAAAATAAAATTTAACTAATGTTTATTTTAACAAAAATGATTTAAATACAAGAAATATTTAAAATATTTATATATTCATGTAGAAATATATAATTTTTCTTTATGAACAACAAGTTTCAGAGGACATTTGTGATGTTGATGTTTTGTTACTAGTTGAAAAACATGGTCTTAATAGGAAATTTTTTTTTTTTATTAAACATAATTTTTTAATCAATTTAAAGTATTTTAAGAAGAAAAACAGGTTTCTTGTCATTTCATAAATTTAACAAACTGTTAATAACAATATAATCTATACATTTCATGATATTTATAAATAAATTACAATAACTGAAAAATATTTGATAAGGAAAGGGTATTTATTAACTGATATTTCACAAAAAATAAAAGTTACAAAAGTAATTATTTTGAACCTAATTTAATATTTATTCGCACATTAAATACTATTAGTAGAGAAAATTTAACGCCTATATTTATGTTAACTTCGGACATTAACTTCAATCGCATGATTTTTTCTTGATTTTAGTGAGAACGACGATAGTTTTCTTTTTATTAAATTACTAATGTAACCATTTTATTTCCCAGAAGAAATAATTTCTACTGACATCTTGAGGAATACTTTTTAATTTTTTGTGAACTATATTGTTTGTTTCACTACTATTCGTACCTCTTGCTTTAAAAATATACATCTAAAAAAGTCAGATTTTATAAAGTTTGCTATTAATATATTGAATAGTCAATTATTATATTAAATAGTCAATCAACTTTACTGAATTACATGATTTTTTTGCAAAATATATTGTGAAAATGTTGTTTTTGATACCAATTTTCTGTTTGATGAAATACAACAGGTAAATATGTTTTATTTAATGATGAAATAGAATTACGTATTAAATTTGCATAAAAGAAGAAATTGTCACCTTATAATTTATTTAAAAAAATCTACAAAGGTAATGAAAATTTTAGAAGCATTTTCCGTCCACCATATACAATTTAATGATGATTTATAAGAAAACACCTTTTAAGGATTTATTTTACAAGCTAATAAATGATGCGGTTTATTGGAATGTTTGATATTAAAACACGTTTATTTTTTATGATTGTTTCAATAAAAATTATCATTACTTAGTAAATCAATGATTGTAATTAGTGTGTATTGACAATTATTTGATGAGTATGAAATTGTATTTTATGGTCATTCTTTAATTATTGAAAAGTAATATTTTTTCGCTGCCAAATAGCACTTTAATCACAGTGCACGAGGTCGTATATTTTCAGTTTCAATTACAACGCATTCATAATTTGAGCGCACAACACCATAAATCACTAAAACCGCTAACCTGGATTGCGTAATCAATATGGCGAATTCAATTGGGAGTGGGGAAAAAAATAGTAATGGATGCGTGCATCAATTGAACAATCAATCTTATTGATTATGCTTTTTTTCACATGAAATCCGAGATTTAGGACCGGCGATATTTTCGATTAGTGGAATTCGGTGGAGCGCTGCAACATTTCGCTCGCCATAATATATGGAGAAATCGCCATTATTGACGTTCCTGGCGCGTTAGTGTCGTTTCTGATCCTCCCACGCTCTTTGTATTCCAAAGCCCGGTGATTGATTGCGCCCAGACTTCGAAATTCCGGCGATGTAAAGATGTACAACCCCAACAACAATTCCTGGGCTGTTGATCCCGGATTCCCGATACGTGCACGCCCACTTCACCAACTTTCCACCCCTTACATTTCGATTTATGAAGAAGAAGCAAAAGTGGAAGCACACGCAAAAAAAAAACAATATTTATTTTCCATTTCTAGGGGTGTGTGTGTGAGAGAGAGAGCAGAATAATCCTCTGTACCTCGACGTTCTTCACGGGCTTTTAAGATAATTGATATCCGCATCTTTTTTTCTGCTCCCCCGTGATTCGCATTTCCATTCAACTTGCATCCCCACGGCAAACGTTCCTTCCCTATAACACGAGACTACTTCATAAAATCCGATGAATTAAAAAGGAAAACGCGCGCAGCGCATCCTTCCAACCATCCAACCCCAACATTTTTTTTCTGTAGCCTAAACGCAAGACAAATTTTTATTTTCCCCAGGATGTCCTGCTGATTAATTATTAAGGGTTGATGGCGACAGATGTTCTGGTCCCTTCGGTCGGCGAACGTTTCGCCTCTTTAACCTTAACCGTAATTATTTTTCATTTGGTACACCCCTCCGGCAATTTCTTGCCGTCCGGAAGTAATTGAAACTAAAGGCGCTACTTACGATTTGCCGATCTATTTGTCAAGATTCGCTCTCTTTTTGTTTGTTGATCGGTGTGTGCGAGTTTTGGCGCCAATAATGGACTCGAGATGGAATTGTTTTGGCGCCCACAGAAGTTATCAATCTCTCCACGTCGATGCCCTTTCGCGCCCACCCCAACGAACGCCTAAAATCCGAGCAGAGAAATCATTGAGAAGGAACGGGCAATACTACTTCGAAACTTACTGAATCGAATTCGCATTAGCACACTGTTGCTTCAAGATTTATAATAGATTTTCCTCCTCCTGCCACAGCTTCTTCCCGCCCGGCAAATATAAAAAGAAACGAATTTCCTATTTGCTCAAGTTTTATCGCTTCTAGTATCAAACATTCCACTAAACCGACTATCAATATTCATCGCATCATTTATTTGCCTCCAAAATAAATCATTTAAAAGGTGCTTTCTTATAAATCTTCATTAAATTTTACACCATTGACGGATGTAAACTCTATAACGAAAATACTTTTAAAATTTACATTTGTTTTGTAAAATTAATGTATTTAATAAAACAGAAAATTGTTATCATACAACAACATCTTTCAATAGTTTAATTATAAACATTTTCCCAATATTTTTACATAAAATGTATCCACTGCAAGCAAATTTTATAAATACAAAGATTTCTTATAAAATTTTATCCTAAACCCCATAATTAAATTTCTCCAAAATTATTAATTTATTCTATAAAACAAGATATAATAAAATCTAATGTCTTTATTAATATACTATAGTTTTTAAATGTTTTTTTAAGGAATACGGTTGATCACCTTAATTATAAATAACTTTAATTATAACTTATATCGAAGTGTTTGAATAGATTAATTATTTAATCTAAAAATATGATATCATTTTAGTTGAAATAAATTGAATCTTGCGACATAAAAACTACGTCTATAATCATTTTTTAATTACGAGGACAATTTTTAAAGAGACATATAATATAGTAATAAAACGAAAATTTAGTCTGTCAGTTGTTATTTAATAACCGAATCTGTGCAAGTTTCTAAGATTGAATAACACGAGTATCGTTCTGTGATAAAATTATTTATTTTGGAAGGTTTATCATACCAAGAAGTTAAAGGTTGTAAAGGAATCTAATCCTTAATTTCGAAAAGTCCACAGATAGATTTTAGAATTTAAACATAGATATACAAGCTTTGAAGATGATTCACGTAGTAGATGTACAAAAATTACAACATCATCAGATAACATTAAAAAAGTCCATGATATGGGTTAAATGATCGAAAAGTGAAATGACATGGCAATGCCTTAGACATTTCAACACAATATTTTGCATTTTCATATTTTTCATGTAGAATTAATGATAAAATTTGCAAAAACGTAATAGCTCACAAGAGTGCAAAAATCAATAAACTGAAGTATGAATTGATTGAAGATACACCATATTCGTCAGATTTAGCTCCATAATCTATACCCAAACCTGAAAAAAATGTCTTATTGGAAAGTGTTTTTCGTCCAATCAATTAGCAAATGCAGACCAGAGGTTCCCAATCTTTTTCGGTTTGCGTTTGAAAAGAAAACAATGAAGGACTCGAAAGTTGCTAAATTCTTGGAATTTTGTCAGCATACACGATTATTCGAGAATTGGAAATTCCAAGAAAATTGACGAATTGTTTATTTGAATATTTCGGGCGCGAGAATCACTGTAGACAGTTATTTTGCAATCCTTGATACAAATAATTCTAAATGTGATAGATAATTGTTTGGACTAAATATATTAAGCTACAGTTACAGACTTAAAAATAAAATAAATTTTGAACTACAATTTTTTTTTTCCTTTTTGTTTTCAAAAGTTTTCAAACAATTTTAAACGTGACGTATCACAAATAGAAATTCATTAAAATAATCTTCATAGAAACATATAGTGTTTCGCAATTGTAATGCATATAACATTGCACTTAGTTAAACGATTTTTTTTGGAAATGTATAAAAATGAGATGCTTTTAAAATGATTGACGTTGTAGATGTGTTGATACTTTATGTGTGATCTTAACGTGAGAAATACACAAGTGTCTTTAAGCATGACGAATGTAAAGCGATGTTCCGAGAAAAAAACAATTTGTTCTATTATTATTAAGTAACAATCAAATAATTTCAGTAACTTTATATATATTTTAAATACATATTATTTTACTGCTTAACAAAGTTATATACAAAAATATTATATAAATATAAATTATATTAAGTTATTAAGTTTAAAATGTCCGATTTTGAAATAAAAGTTTAGTTTATTATGCCTCAATCAAAAAAGAATATAATTAAACAAAATATAATTCTAATACCGATAGCAAAGATACCTGGCTAGTAAATGATAATAATATCTTGAAATTAGTTTATTACAGGTAGTTTGGAATTAAATATTTTTTCTTGTAGGAAGTGGCACTTGAAGAAATTATAATCAGTTGGTGACAAAGAGTTTCCAAGTCCAACTCCTTCAGTTTGAGCAACTTTGTTCATGCGACATGTGGTCCAACATTCTCATATAATACAAAAATATATTAAAAAATAAGAGCTTTGCAACAGTTATATTTATTTGTTTCATTATTATTCTTGTCAGAGCCGAATCCACCAAGTGCGAGGCTCAATTTTTGGATTTAATATATTCTTTCTACATCTCTTTCTCGTTTTGTTGGTTTCGATATGTAATGAAAAAATGAAAGACGCGCTGTTAGCCAAAGACATCGAAGTAATTAAGGTAACCAGGATGAATGTGAACAAAAAACCGATCGACATGGTAATCGTAGAGGTTCCGAAGGAAGAACACAAGAAGATCTTCGACGTCAGAACGCTACTTCGTTTGAGTGTCAGGACCGAAGACCTCAACAAAAGAAAAGAGGTGAGCCAATGCTACCGGTGCCAAAAGTGGGGCCATGCGCAAAAGGGCTGCCGAGCGCCTCCTAAGTGCGTCAAATGTTCCAAAGAGCACCACAGCTACGACTGCAAAAAGAGTGCCAAGACCGAGGCAAAGTGTGCCAACTGTGGGGGTGCTCACCCAGCAAGTTACCGTGGATGTCCTCAGTGGCCGCTGCTCCCGGTAGCAGCTAAAGCCGCCATACAGTACAAGCCGGCGACGTCGACGACTCTTAGTCCTGGACTCAGCTTCGCCCAAGCAGCGATAACACCAACACCGGCTTTAAAGACTTCTGCACCTCGTGGGACGGCCCCGAATAAGCTGAAAACCGATGCACAGATGGACAATCCCGACGAAACCGAGCGCATCAGCCAGATGATTACCGAGTACGTCAGCTCGAAACCGTCGAAGCAGGCCCTAAAAACGTTTTTGGGAGTCATGCAGTCAGTGCTCACCAACACCCATCAAACTGGCTGAAAAACGCAAGCCTGCTACCCTCGAGATCATATTTTGGAACGCCAATGGACTCAGACAGAAAAAACTTGAGCTTCAACGTCTGGCCGAGAAAAGAGCAGCTGACGTTCTTATGATTAACGAGACTCATTTCCGTCCCGCCGATAATGACAAAATACCAAATTATGACACATTCAGACACGATCGAACAGGTGCTGGTGGCGGTGGCACGGCGATTTACATCAAAAAAAATATCGATTGTAAAACAATCCCTATGCCACAACCGTCGCAACTTGATGCAACGGGATTAGCGGTGAAGATGGCCGACGGCAACACAATCCATCTAGTTGCTGTTTACAACCCACCGAGCAAACTTCTGGCAACCGACGAAATTGAGGAGATTCTATCTGGAAACATCCCGGTCATCATCGCCGGAGACTTCAACGCCAAGCACTCGGCTTGGAACAGTCGAGTCGATAATCGGAACGGACGTAGCCTTCTAAGGCTGATGGAGCTGAAAGATTTTGTTGTCGCAGGTCCAGATTCACCAACACACTTTGGTCCCGTAGGAAGACCCGACGTACTCGACATCGCCATCCTGAAGGACGTGTGCTATCGATTCACCATCGAAGCCGTTGACGAGCTAAGCTCGGACCACAATCCGGTAATTCTACACCTGGATACAGAAGCTGATGAGGGACCTCCACCAATCTATCGCAAAGTGAACTGGGAGCAATATAAAAACACCGTCGACTTTTTCACTGGTCCAGTGCCACAGCTGACAACCACAGAAGACACCGAATTAGCAATAGTTAATTTCCAAAATAGTCTTAGGCTTGCCGTCGAAGAAGCAACTCACGAAACCGCTCGGCCTAACTTTACCAACAATCTGCCCACAGAAATTCACGATATCATCAAAGAGAGGAGGAGGGCAAAGAGACTTTTCCAAAGAACACTCAACCCGGCAAACCGCGCTGCAATGAACAGACTCTCTCTACAAGTCCGCTCGAAATTGGAAGAATTCCGCGACGAGAAGTGGCAGAACAGACTAGTGGAACTATCTGATGATACGCAGGCACTCTGGCGCACTACGAAGCTGTTCCGGAAGAAACGAGCGATTTTCCCGCCGATCCAAGGTGTCAATGGACTGGTGCACAGCAACGAGGAGAAGGTGGAGGTGTTTGCGGACAGCCTCGAACGACAATGAAGCCCTAACTTTACAAATGCCAACTTTGAAGTTATCGACGCCGTGCACGAAGAAGTACGAAGAACCTTTGCCGAAACACCGGACAACGACATCATCAATCCGGCCACTCCAGCGGAAGTGCATCGCATTATTAAGCAGCTGAAGACGAGAAAGGCTCCAGGCAAGGACGGTGTAACCAACATGATGCTTAAAGCTCTTCCGCGCAGACCGGTGATGCACATTGTTGCGATCATTAACGCGTTGCTCCGTCTTCGATACTTCCCGGTGACCTGGAAATGTGCAGACGTCGTCCTATTTCCGAAGACCACGTATGACAGGCACATACCACAGAATTACCGTCCAATCAGCTTGCTTCCGTGCATCGCCAAGGTTGCGGAAAAGGTGATTCTTTCCAGATTAAAGGAACACGAAAGCCAAAACCCCATCATACCGGACGAGCAGTTTGGATTCCGACAAAGCCATTCCACCACGGGACAGCTTCTTCGTGTTGTTGAATATATCACACAAGGATTCAACTGGAGGATGCATACCGGCGCAGTATTCTTGGATATAGCGAAAGCATTCGACAAAGTGTGGCACGAAGGGCTAATCAACAAGCTGCTGAGCGCCCATTTCCCGCTCGGCTTAGTTAAAACGATCAAGTCCTACCTGGAAAGGAGGACCTTCACCATCAAGATCGGCGAGACTCGATCGACGGCTCGCACTATCAGATCCGGTGTACCTCAGGGATCCATCTTGTCGCCGTTTTTATTCAACATATTCATGGCAGATGTGCCAAAGCTACATAGTAACTCGACCATTTCTGCATACTTTGCAGATGACACTGCAGTAATGGTCAGGCACTCTCAGGCGGAACGCATCACTCGGATTCTTCAAGACGCCATGAACGAGCTGGAAGTCTGGTTCAGAGCATGGCGAATCGATGTTAACCCTCTGAAGAGCGCTGCCGTCCTCTTCACCAGAAGGAGGAACACGGTTTCGAGAGGCGCCGCCATCCCTGTTGGCGAGATCGAGATCTTTGACGATGCCATTCCCTGGAAAACCGAAGCGAAATACTTAGGAGTCACACTAGACCGCGGACTTTACTTCAAACAACATATTCACGCAGCTAGAAGCAAGGCCTATGGAGCTGCCAAGACATTGTATCCATTAACGAACCGGAAGAGTAAGCTATCAACATCCAGTAAGCTACTGTTATACAAAACCATGATACGCCCGGTGATGTTATACGCCTCCCCCGTCTGGGGACACGCAGCTCCCATACACATCAAGAAGCTGCAGGTGGTCCAGAACAAACTTCTTAGAACTGCATTTAAGGCGCCTTGGTTTATAAGTAACAGGCAGCTTCATCGAGAGGCCAACATTCAAACCATCACCGAAGCCATGAAAAAAGCTGCAGAAAAAGTCTTTGCCTCTGCTTCGCAACACACGAATCCTCTGCTCAGGAACGCAGTGGATTACGACGAAGATGCAAGGCACCGCCACAAAAGACCAAAGATGGCAGTAGCTGACTAACGCTGCTGATCTTCTGGCCTCACATCACGAGCCTTTCTTGGGCTGAGCTTTTAACTCAACAAACTCCATGGCCTGAATAAATATTCAAACCAGACATCACCAACATGTTCCCAGAAGACCACAGGGAAAAGAACTTGCTTTCGACCCGGCATAAAGGATGTCAAACTCAAACTCAAACAAAAAATGAAATACATTTTTAATTATATTTTAGTTAAAAAAGTGTTTAAAATATAATTTCTTGTTAATAAACACTATGATTATAAATAATAGAAATAAAATCAAAAGATGTAACAGTTGACGTAACTATACTGATCGATACTAAACTATAACTATTAACTTAAATGTTATGTAAAAACGGCCGGGGCGCGTTCATTCGAGAAGAAGATTCTCGAACTTTTGTTATATTTTAAAAAATAATATACCTAGATAATTATTTTTAAAACACTATTTTTAAATATATAAATTTTGGGGGCCGATTTTTTCCCAATCGGCTCAAAACCAGACCTGATTCTTATATGTATGTTTTGATTTTTATCTGTTTATGTGACTGTTGTAATAATTATAATTATTACTAAAAATAAATATCATTGCCATAATTAAAAGTTTTTCCATATAATTCATGCAACAGGCTTGTATAATATTCTAAGTTAATTCTTTTACTTTTCTCAAAATAATCAATCTAATAACAAAATTCCCTTTGCAACCTATAAAAGTGATACCATAACCTTGAGTCGCTTTCAAAGCTTTTTAATCTGCTCTATTATATATTTTGTAATACTATCTAATAAGAAATATTTCTAATTTGCAACTTAAGATTTTTTTTCCTTTTTTATATTAATGCCCAAATATATTAATATTTGAAGAAATAATATGAAATAAAACTAATTTCTAACCTACAGAGTAATATTCAAAGTATGTCCTTCGTTTCACTCTCTTCGCAAGTAGATCATCGATTTTCTCAAGCATTCTTAAAATTTTATTTTCGTAACAAAGATGAGTCAATAGATTACATTCATAACACGAAAGATAATTTTACAGTATTTGATTCAATTAACATCAATAAATTATTTTTAAAATAAATAATTAATAATTTGCTATAGACAGTTGGAATCTCTCTGTAAATGAGAAAATTTAACTTATTTATAATTAAAGCAAATCTTTGTTATTTTTCTTATCAGATTTTCAATAATCGCATTTCATTTTTTTAAATAATTTAATGAGTTTACACATTTATGTTACACAATTTATATAAAAATAGAAATATAAAACGAAAAAGTCAATAAAACTATTAAAAAATATTTTTTCAGTATTTCAAATAACATCAACAAGGATGATGTTATTTGAAATTTATTATTGTTATCTTAACATCCAAACTCAAGACGGAATTTTCTACACATCTTTTTTGCAACATTTCGTTCATTGACTTTGTGTATTTAGTAGAAAAGTCTACGTTTTTTTTTTCATTACTTTGCACTTGTTAAATGTATTTTTAGTCAAATTTATTTCGCAGTAATTAACAGATTAAAATTAACTTACACAGTGGTTATATAAGTTATATTTTTATAATAATACAACCAAAATTAACAGAATATTTTCATTCATTATTACATATTCCATATAGACATTTGAAGTGATTTTCAATTATTTTAAAAGATAAATTTATGCTAATAATATATTAAATTTTCTAAATATTTGCGAACTAAACTTAAAATTTTAATAAAATAAATCGATGTAGTTAAATAATATTTTTTTTCTTAAAATATTTTCAATAAACATCTAGTTTATTTGAGAAACTTAATATATTTCTACTTCATAATATGTTTCTACTTCTTAATATTTTCATTATTTTGCATTTGTTGAATTTTTTTTTTATCAAATTTATTTTGCATCAATTAATAAAAAATGTTATTTAAAATTTATTATTGTTATCTTGTCATACATACATTTGCAGTGATTTTAATTAATTAAAACTTACAGTTTTAATAAAAATAAATTGTATAATTTTTATTTTCTAAAGAAGTTCAAAAAACTATAAGTGTATAAATCAAAACTAAAACATTATCAAAATTTTAACAAGCAGAAGAATATTAAGAAGAATATTAATTATTGAAATCATTAAGTTTTAATCATAACTGTCAAAATTAGATTTGATATACGCGATTTTGATATGACTATAAATTTTATTGTATTCTATAATAGTTTTGCTTTTCTAGCCGCTATTACAGTTATATCACGGTATTTTATGAACAAGTTACGTGCATATAGATATTTTTTTATTAAACGCGTATTAACTGTAGAATACTTTTTCTTATAGTAAAAGTGACATAAATGATATTTCTCTGTAATATGCCATGTCCTGCGCCAGTGTTTTACATGGATAAGCTGCGTTTGCTCTTATTTTAAAATGGGATTAAATTATAGCACACGATACGAAAGTTCAACTTCGGATACAAATCACATCACATCGCATACCGAAACCATTTTCCTTCCAGACATTTTGAAACTTTCCTCTTCCTCCACTTTATCTCCTTGACTCGGATCATCGAATTCTCAACGTTTATTGGCATTGCGTTTTCCTCAATATTCATTCATTTCATCGTTCGTAATTAACGCGGAAAGATCAAATGTTTTACAGAATTAAATTCCCTTCTCGCAATCGTTGTTCTTGTTGTTAGTTCGTTTTCTTTTCGGCTCATGTAGCAGGAAAACTTTCCAGCGTATTTCTTACAGGCGGGAGTCGTTTTAAAGACGATACTGGCGTATACCTGCGCTTCCCTAATTAAAGTAAATTGCCAGAAATATGAGAGCAAGTTGAAAGGAGTTTGCAAAAGAAAGGAAAGTAATTGGATATGAAAATGGGAAGGCCCAGCTGCGGGTCATATCACGATGCTGAAATTGATATTGCTTTAAGCAAAAAGGCAGGTACGAAATTAACAGTCGATTAATTAACCTTGGAATTGTCTGGCTTCGAATTAGATGGATATAGCTTATATGATGTGCGAGAAAGAAAGATTGAACGAGAATGTGATGAGGGCGAGAGAGATAGCGATGTGAAAAAAATATCGAAGGTAGAAGAGGGTTCGTGCGTAGAGGATAATATTCGGATCGAGTCGATGGGCCGTGTTCGATCGATTTTATTGCAATGCTCTGCAACGCGCACATTTATTTATTTTTCATTTATTTTCGGAACCCATATTTGACACAGTTCGTATCAAGTTTGAAATTAAATTCCAGGCGCAGTAATTTTAACTGAAATTAAATGTCATTGGCTATATTTTGTTTTGATGATTATTCTGCTACCGGCAAAATTCGATACAAACACAAACGCACGCACTCGACATATTTGCTCGAATCGGCAATTCGAAATATTATACGTTCGTGTTTATTTTCGATATATTTTTTTTTGCATGCGATTGTATTACGCAATCGCTTGCGCAACATAAAAAAATACATATAGTATGCGTACATCTATTTCGCTTTGATTTGATTTTATTAACAATATTTTTAATTGAACAAAATCATTCATGTTTCAAAATTAAAAAAAAAAAATTCATTGGTTTTATTCATTTGTATTTCATTCTATTTATTTACAATAACAATATTGAATATTAAAAAATAATAGCATTCCAGCATGTAATTACGCTTAACATTCGATCTTGACGATACTGTTATGTCCAACCGATGAGTGGGAGCAGAAACCTATTGCAATCGGCGCATTTATTAATTTACATAAGATAAAGTGCATGTCTCAATTTTAAACACCGACTTTTAATCTAGTATTTACCCTCTTCTAAAACTGCACAATCAATGACAAACATCCCAAATTTCATCCCCAGAACACGACAATACATTCTGCAATTTCGACATGAAAAAAATCGAATTTCAGGACAACGCCTGAACAACGTCAATCAAACGTTATAATTACTATAAAATAATAAAATCGTATTACGAGAATAGAATATTTTAGGTCAAAATTTAAGACGAATATTCGGATTTACATGATGATACATATCTCATTCAAAATATTTCACCATCCCAAATTCTATCCCTGGAACACGACAAAACAATCTGCAATTTCGATATGAAAATCCAATTTCAGGCCAATGCCGGAACAACGTCAATTAAACGATATAATTAGTACAAAATAATAAAATTATATTTAGAGAATAGAATGTTTTAGGTCAAAATTTAAGACGAATATACCGATAAATCAGGGGTGCCACAGGGTCGTGTTCTAGGTCCACTGCTTTAACTTTTATACACGGTAGACTTTTACTAGTATTACTACAATATTTGCTGATGATACATATCACATTCATAAGAAATATACCTATCCAAGAGTAAGACTTAATAGCCAAGATCTGCCCAAATCAACAAAAGTAAAATATTTAGGCATGCATTTTAACAAAAGATTAGAAACCTGAAAAAATCACATTCGAGCTAAAAATTTAATAAAAAGAATTTAAACATAACTTGTTATTAGGGCAAAACTATTATATAATGACTAATATAATATCAAATTGTAGTATGCAACCAGCAAATTTAAAATATAAATTTTCCAAAAGTTGCAATAAAAATGACTAAAAAATATTATTCAAAAACATCATCACGATTAGATAAATACATGATCGATCTCGTTGAAGATACAATACTATTGTTTAGTAGTAGATACGATTATAAACTGGAATTACATAATAATATTCTGGCTGGCTCAATAACAGTTACATTCAGAAATAAAAGCAATAATTTGTATATGCAATTTATTTTAAAATATTATTTCACTTAATTGACTGTTTGTTTAATTAAACTTTTATTTGTTCCAAAAAGAAATATATTTTTACCTCTAAAACGACGTTTGAAACGTGTATTATTATGTCATTAAGTAGATTTATGTCTAAAACTTATATGTACATTTCAGCTAAAATAAAACTAGTGGAGATTAAAATAAGTTTACTAATAATTCATTCGTTAATTTTGTCAACGGAAAGCATTTTTACGTGTACGATTTGTTTATAAAGAATAGAAAAATAATTATTATATATTATATTTTCAACGATCATTATTTATGCGTTGGAAATAAATTATTATCAATTAAGACCATTTCAACAATTTACCTTAAGATATGTTTAATCTTATTCAGTTTATTTAATTCAACTATAGAACATAAATTAAATTAAAATACGTAGACGCATTATATTCCAATTTCTTAAAAAAAAACATATTTTGTGTTTGTTATTTCATTTTTGTACCATATTACAGTAATTTATTTCAACTTCGAAATCCATGAAAACATACTGCAAACAGACTTAATCCTTATGAATTCTACTAACAACTACTGCAACTAATGAAATTCTATATATTTTTGATAAAGTCTCAAAATATTTGTATCATATTATATTAAGTAATAAACTATAAATCATTAAATTACAGTCATGTTTTGAGATAATAGTTAAAAAAGATTAGCTCTTTCACATAATTAAATAATAGTACATAACAGCTAATACTGTTTCTATTTCATTTTTTTTTTTAATATTGTCGGATGATATTAATATTTTGTAATTGGTATGTTTTTGTATGGTTTATTAACAGAATTCCTTATTAAATATTCCAATTGTGTGCAAATTTTACAGTCGAAATTTAAAGTAAATCTTAGTAAATACTTAAGAATCTCAAATTATCTTATCTTCAAGATAAGGAAGAATTCTTCCATTAAAAATAACTAAATACAAAAGTATTTTCTAATCAGTCTATATTTTATTCACTAGCAGACTTACCCACTACATATATTGTAAAAATAAAAAGTTAATTGAAATTACACTGCAAGTATCAGCAATTAAAATATGTTGTTCAAATGATACAAGCAGTTTTTTTTATAATTATTATTTTTTATTTGTTTCCAAAACGTTTTATTGTTTAAGTTATATTTTGCTGTAAATAAGCCCAAAACTCACAATGAAGCAATTAAAAATGAGGTATATGTCTTATATACGAAAAATTTTGAATAAAAATACAAGAATTTATTCGACTTAAACTTTTTTGTTTGATTTATACAAAAACGATTTTTCTATTCATAAACTAATTATTGTCTACCGTGGTATTGTAATTGGAAGTATTTTAAAAGAATTCTTCCATTTCCTTGCCTGAATTGCCGTAATTTCCCGTCCAATTTCACTCCAGGTTACTGCCAATTGCCGAATCAATTGCGACACCTTCGATTTATACTTTCTAAAACTCAGAGCATAAGAGTGTCCTATTACTTTCAGTTACCAATTATTTAACTGAATTTACAGAACATCATCAACAATATTTATAAATATAACTAATATTTGAATACTCATTTGAAAATATTTATTATGATAAATAATTTATTTGATAATTGAAAGAAAATAAAGAACCATTAACATCCTTTATAACAAAGTTTTCAAAGTACGTCGCACTAATGGTACATTACTACGATAACGGTAATCAGTTAATCAATTTTGATAAGAAATAACGCATATATTATAAGTAAAATTAAGTTATTTTTTATGGTAAGTAAACTGTACATATACATAAATAACACAAAATTCATTTTTCAATTTTGAATATATTTCCGCTGCAGAATAAAAGCTTTTTCTATCTCGATACTTTTGTCGCGTTTCACTGGCGTCAGGTGTGGTGTAGGTGTCATCATTTATTGTTCTTCACAGCTATTTCTTCAATTAGTTATGTTAAATTTGCGCTGTTACTAATTGCTGATAATGTCCGTAAGTTTTATTTGGTTTTTCTTCATTTTTTGCTCCCTTTCATTAACAGCTATTTTATTTCAACGAGATTTCTTCCATTTAAGACATTTAGGTTATCAGGACTTGTTTCATAAAAGACACAAAAGTTTTGGTAATGTCAGATTTTTTTTTTCATGCAAATTCCTAAATTCTACAGAATATTGCAAAAATTGATTAAGATTTCAAAAGTTTGTATAACGCTCTTGAATAGTAGTATTTTATGCGACTATTCGCCAACAATAAATGAAACTTTAGGTATATTCTTATAGAGCCAAATTTATAGGTAGAAATGTTGATGTTATCGTGTTAATAATATTAATTTCATGTTCTGAAATCTAAATTTCAATATTTCAATCGATAATACGATCGATAATAATATTTTTAGAAATTACCGGTATTTCTTGTCCAAATTTACCAGTAAAACCGGTTAACCGTTTAACGGTAATGGAACCCCAATAGATTTTAATTAATTAGTAATATTTACTTTTAATAAATTATTTTCTTTCTTGGCTTTTTAATAGTCAAATAAAATTAATTTGTCGTATTGTATTTTATGAACAATTGTTGTTTTGTTGAACTTTCAATATGAAATTCTTTAAAACTAATTGTAAAAATGTAATGACATTTTGACATTTTAGGATTTAATTATGTCATTTTAAATGCTTCATTAAATAAAAAATGTATTGTCAAAATGTTAAGTTAATGAAGATAAAAATATGTTAATATTCAATTTTATTACATATTTAAGGAAGCTTCCTGAGAAAGTGTTGGATTTTAAATTAAGGATTAATCTGATAAACGTATAGTAAAATAAATATTGGCTGTGAGAATTTCGCTCCTAGGAGATACACGGCTGCTTTTGTGCTTCGCGTTTCATGAATATTCAGACACGATTGAATGAAATTTTATTAATACTCACCCCTGCGCTGTCCTCCCTCTGACTCTCTTCAACTCATACCCACAACCCATCTCTCTTTCTCTCCTTACACCTCTCAGCCACTACCCAAGATCTGGAATATTCAGTTTATGTTTTCTGCACGGGTCGCGCGATCTCTCCCCATCAGCGATGTTGCGTAATCAGCAGGACCATTATGCGTTATTGCGCATTACTTAGACGCGTTCAACTGAAAGAACATCTCGAAAGACGTGATGGAAATATAAATATGAGATTCGCACGTAGCGCTCTTCCTTTTCCAGAAATATTCACTTACTACGAAAGGAAGTAGCTGAAACAAAAAAAAAGGTAAAATATATTAACTTGCAAAATATCAAACCTTGAGACATCATTTTCGTGCATCTAAAGAAAATTGTTTTTGACTATAACACTTCAATACATACACTATTATGAAAACCAAGTTAAATAAAAAATTATAGATAATTCAAAAAATTATAATTAATACATACTAAACCAATAAGATTTAAATTTTAATAATTTTATTGAACAAAATCGAACAAACAAATATTATTTTCGTCCATATTTTGCAAACATCCATTTATTGAATTCAGTCCAAATATGCATTTCGTTTTTTATAAATCCTATTTCATTTTCCATTATTGTGCGTTTAATTAAATACCAGTGTATATATTGTGTGTGTATTTTTTTATTATTTTGAATTGTTAAAATAAAAGCGAATATAGAAACAAAGATGAATTTCCAATAGGATAAAATTCGAGCGTACAGTTTTTTTAGGTCACAGCGTTTGTGAACATAATTTTGTTTAAATAATTTTTGGAGCGTGGAGAGTTTAAATGTGCGTTCCAAAAATGAAATGCGAAGAGAAAAATTGCGGAGCGTATTTACAATTTTCCGCTCGACCAATTTACTGTTCACTAATTTTCACTCGCATGGAAATGGAACAAACGCACGAAAACAATAATAAATTGTGTTGTTTGTTTATGCAGAACCTACAACGAATGTGCATGTTTGTGTTTATCCATACCCAATTATAATTATTTTATTCAATTTAGTATTGAATATTTTAATGTTTTCATGCTTTTGAAAGTTTATAAACATGTACAGCAGCAATACGGTTTAAAAATTTCAAAAGAAACTAAATTCTAATTGAGCAAAAAATAAATTCCTAAATATTTTTCTGTAATTTAGGATATTGAATGGGCGGATATATCCGCCGCTCGTCCGAAATTTGTTTATAATCAAAACATTTGCCTCTTATAAGAATATAGTAACATTATACTATTATATTCTATTTGTTATTTATTAAATCTAGCACTAAAATTGGATGATCTATATTTTTAATTAACAGACTAATTTAATCCTTAATTTGAATGTATAGGTATCTTAAGTAGAGCCTTTACAAAATTAAAGTCAAAATTTAATCACAGTCGTGGCTCACCATTTATGAAGCACTGATCTACTGTTTATATGAATTAGCGGATATATCCGCCTCTCGTCCAAAATGTGTTTATAATCAAAACATTAAGCGCTTATAAGAATATAGTAACATTATAGTTTAATATTATATTCGTTATTTATTAAAACTAGTACTAATATTGAATGATCTTTATTTTAATTACCTAAACAATCTATTTTAATCCATTGCGAATGTAGCAATTTGACAAGTATAAGCAACTTAAGTAGAGTCTCTACACAATTAAAGTCAACATATTATCAAGAACAATGAATCAGAACCTCACCTGCCTTTTTGAGTCGTGACTCACCATTTAGGGAAGCACTGATCTACTGTTTATATGAATGGGCGGATAAATCCGCCGCTCGTTCGAAATGTGTTTATAATCAAAACATTCGCCTGTTATAAGACTATAGTAACATTATAGTTTAACATTTTATTTGATATTTATTAAATCTAACAATAATATTGCATGATTTATGTTTTAATTACCTAAACGGACTAATTTAATTCTTTGCGAATGGAGTAATTTGACATGTATAGGTAACTTAAGTAATGCCTCTGCAAAATTAAAGCCAAAATTTAATCACAGTCGTAGCTCACCATTTAGGAAGCACTGATCTGCTGTTTATACTAATAGGCGGATATATCCGCCGCTTGTCCGAAATGTGTTTAATATTATATTTGTTATTTATTAAATCTAGTACTAATATTGAATGATCTATATTTTAATTACCTAAACGGACTAATTTAATCCTTTGCGAATGTAGTAATTTGGCATGTATAAGTAACTTAAGTAGAGCATCTACAGAATTAAAATCAAAATTTAATGAAAAACAAAGAATCAGAACCCCACCGGCACCCTTTCAGTCGTGGCTCACCATTTAGGAAGTACTGATCTGCTGTTCATACGAATGGGCGGATATATCCGCTGCTTGTCGTAAATGTTTTATAAGCAAATCATTAGTTTGTTATAATATTTTAGTAACATTATAGTTTAATATTATATTTGTTATTTATTATATCTAGTACTAATATTGGATGATCAAGGGAACAAAGCAAATAGAAATCAATAGAACTTTTACTTATAAAATGCATGTAGCGTTTGGATCTGTAATAAATATGTCTTTGTAACAAAAGTTACATGATACTACTTCAAAGATAAAACTATTTATGACAAAAAAAATAATACTTTTACAAATATTTCTATATTAAACTTAATTCATTACTACATTTTTTTGATGATATTGATATAAAAAAAAACACTTCAAACAGCATGCAAAATAAAAACGTCTACTATTATTTCAGTTTTGAATTATTTTATATTAGGCGTCTACTAAAGATTTTGTCAGATGTACCAACTATACTTACAAAGCAATGTAGCCAATAGTAGTTACTTCGAAGTTATATTTTTAAACGTTAGACATATATAAACTTCAATTTAGAATATTTACCTTCTTTGTTGACATTTACTTTGTCTTCCTCCAGCTCTAGCAATCATGCTTCTTATTGCTGACATAAGCTGAAAAAATCAAAATAATAGTACTTTTATAAATATTTTTAAATCAGACCTAAATCATTATACTACATTTTTTTATGTTATTGATATAAAAACACTGCAAACAGCACACAAAATAAAAACGTCCACTATTATTTCAGTTTTGAATTATTTTTTATATTTGTCATTTTCTCTAAAAAATGTTGACAGATGTACCAACTATACCCACAAAGCAATGTAGCCAATAGTGTCGAAGTCATAATTTGAAATACCAATCATATAAGAATTTCAATATAGAATATTGACTATCTTCTTCGTTGATCTTCACGTTGTCAGTGAAGCATCTTTAACTAACCAAAATCTCAGGCTCTAGCAATCATTCTTCTTATTTTTGACATAAGCTTACATCTTCTATGAAGTACCAATACTTTTTGTTGCAATTTAATGCAGGTGGATGATGAAAAACATCCATGCCCAGAAAGTATCTATCAACTAATTAAGATAGATTAAAGTTGTTTTGTTATACTTTCTCTTTATTTACTGCTCTAAACGAAAGCAAATCTTAATTTCAAACATCGGCCTAGATTATCTTAAGCGTAGACCACAAAGCGAAAAGATAACAACAAGTAATAGCGACTATTAAATTATAGTCGAAAATTTAGTGCTTAAAATATAGTGGTTTTCAGGCATTATTTGTTCCTGAACATGCTCGTCTTGCAAAGAACTCGCAGACCAATTTACTCGCAAACCAAAGTTCTACTGAATATGTTTTAGTAGTAATTGATCCCATGTATGTACTTTATATTAAAATAGTTTGAGTGGAATAATAATTAGAATCAAACCAAACGATGGTGTTTCTGCAGGTTCACAACAGTATTTGCTTAAAATGAATATGTGTATGTGTTTGGAGAAACCTTTAATTAGCCCAAGGATTGAATGTAGATTGGGTCCGGCCCTTTTCGCGTCAAACTGCTTCCGGTTAAGCCCATATATGTAAATTCGCCATCCCCGACACCTGCTTAAAATCGATTGTCTCCGGTGCGCGATAATAAAATAATCCGATCCACGGCGACAATTTTTTTAATGCAATCTTAAACGTGCCCAGAACATATATGTAATATCATTTATATATGGATATGTATGTATGTATGTGAGTATGTGTTATAGGATGAAAGGTGGGAGAGACAAAGAAAAATGGCGGGCGTGTGTATTTTAAAGACTGGAGGCTTTTGTGAGAAAGCTCTAGAGTGATTAGTACGAGGGCGTGTAGGGGCCCAGTAAATGGAAGGTGGTGATTTACCCTTACTATTAAAACGGGAAAAAAATATATATAGGCCTACTGCTAGTACTACTACTACTACCTCCACCACTGCGACTACACGGCATTCATTCTGTCTAGGAAATTGCTTTCCAGCAAAGGGAAAGGGAATGCGAGAAAGAAGGAGAGAAGTGCAGACGACGAGGCTTAGAATGACATGGGAAAGCGGCGAAGGCCGGAAAACTTTTTCATTATTCCCACCGAACTTATCGTTTCTTCTTGTATAACTTAATTACACGCTGATTGGGAACTTCTCCGATAAGAAGCAAAAAGATTTTTATAGTCAATCCACGTATATTGATATAAAACTATATTTATTTCCTTTCTTTATTCGATTGTTACCATTTGTTCAAATAAAAAAATAATAAAATTCATTATAATATTTAAATAAAAATAATCATTATAAAAAATTACAAAGTATAATAAAATTTACAAAAAATTAAACTGGTAAAAATATAAAAAATATTTAACAGTTGTGGCCTTTCAGCCTAACTTCTAACATTAAGCAATTTAGATATTTCCATAAATTTTATCTGATTACAAACAAATCCAATTTTTGAGGAATACTGTTTTTTAGTATAGTTAATCTAACTCATAAAACCTCATAAATATTTTACAAATAAATTTGTAAAATTATTTCATATAAATATTTAGTATAAAATAGTTTTAATAAGAGAATTTGGAGTTACATTATTACTATTCAGGGCCGTGCGGTAATTATGTTTTTTTTTCTGTAAAATACGATATGCAAAAATATGTACGAATATTAATTTTATTTTGAAAATATAAACTACTTCAAAATAATTATAACAGGTATAAGAATCTACTAAAACTTTAACTTTAACTGCAGTCCCTAGTGGCCAATAAACTTCTTGTGTAGTGTTTTATTAATTTTAATTTGTAAAAACTTCTTTCCCTACAAAAATAGAAAGTGCTAATAAAATTCTCTTCAGATACAAAGTAATTAAATTATTTTGGAACAAATAATTTAATACATCCAAAGGTTTGGTAACATTCGGGATACATCACGTAACTATAACTGATTCGTTTTCTACTGAAAGTATTAATTGGAGATTGATACAATAATTTTCTAGAGTTTCGTCATCTATATCCTGGAGTTTTAAAATATTATATAAAAACTGTACATTGTACATTGGGTTTATAGACAGTTTCTTCATAGTCAAATTGACACTATTTCTTTCTTCAACTTCAATAAATTTTGTATTGTATTCAAGATTCTGTGCAATCTCAGCAATTTTCATCTATTCATGTCCATATTGTCTACAGCTTTTAATTTTTGTAAAGTTTCTGATAAAATTCTTACATAATCTAACAAATTTATAGAAAAATTAACACCACATATAAACTTCTAATTTTTAATATTTTTTGCTAATTGTCTTGCTTGGAATAATGCATAATAGTATTCACAAAGTTTAAATCGTAAATATTTTAAAGCATCTACTCTGCTTGACTATTTAGTAGCACTCAATGGTTTTGAGTTATTTATATAACATATTTTTTTAGCACTTCCCAAAATATTTCTGTAGAAGAAAACACAACTAGGTTTATAAATAATTAACAATATAGAAAGCATTACGTAAAGAATTTTATTATTTAATGGTTCACATTGTATTTTGATTTCATATAATGTTAATCCTTTAACAGCACAAACAAAGAACAAGAAAAAAAATACACATATAACAAGAGTTTTATTGTCTTTTAAAATCACTTATTTATATACAATGACAATTTCTTAAAGCTTTCAACTGATTCAGTAGAGATTCTAAGAGGATTTTTATTGGAGACACTTGAAACTGACAGTGGTGGTGATGGGTCTGGAGAACTGGTGTTGGGTCAGACTAATATCGATTCAAGGCACGTTTTCTATTACTAAAAAAAAACAGTGAACGTACTTGAAATTAATCCGCAATGTATTTTCTCTTTAAAATATATAATTATGTTCATACAAAAATACATATTAAATCAATAAAATATTAATAAAATGCTATAATTCCATTTTATGTCATATTTCAGATGTGTATAAATGGACAATTGGTTCCTAATTTAATTGTAAAGAATATTTTTAACTGCAAACATTTTCTTTACTTGAAAGAAACCGTGCAAAATATGCTACACCCATCCAACTTAAAACTATTAAAAAATGTTGCTTAACTCTTTGTGTCAATCTCACCCGTCATGATTATTATATTATATACTAATTTAAATAATTGTCCATCAATATTCAGTTTATTTATAAAATTTGTTTATTGCGCCTAATTCTGAATATTAAGATATTTTTTTGTATTAAATAATAAAGAATTGTTAATATTTTTGTATAATTGTCAATGCAAATACTAATTTATATAATTTGTTTGTTGTAGATGTTGCAGAGGGTTTTGATTCTCATCTGCGAGGACCGGCGTTTGTTATGGAGCCGCCGACGAGACTGGAATTTTCCAACTCGAGCGGTGGATGGTTGGATTGCTCGGCATCTGGTAGTCCGCAACCGTCAATAGACTGGCTGTCAGTGGATGGGACTTCCGTCGGAGACGTTTCCGGGATCCGGAGGGTCCTTAGGAACGGGACTTTAGTGCTGCTTCCGTTCGCGGCTGCCGCATATCGACAAGACATCCACAGCACTGTCTATCGCTGCGTCGCCTCGAATAACGTCGGCAGGATTATTAGCAGGGACGTTCAAGTCAGAGCCGGTAAGTTCAATGGCAACGTATAACCACTATATACTCGCCCTCCCTTCTTTATATCATGTTTCTATATACCACAAACACACATCTATATGTTCGTGTATATACATACATATATATATAGCTAATGTCTGCACCGACGTAATCATCTTAAACGCAAACGAAAGAAACCAATTTCCTTAATACATAAAACACCGCCACTGCGCCGACTACACAAGAAAACTTTTAGCAAACTGTAAAATTGCCATCTCCAGTTACTTACTGCAGCCAACCCCCTCTTTCGTTACCGCAGCATACAATCGGCCCCAAAGCAAAACAAATTCCAATTAAACTCTTTCGTCTTTCTCTCGGAACCATTGAAATTCGCAAATAAGTCTTAATAAAACCGCACCAAGTTTTTAGCAGCCATCGCCACTGCACAATTTACTGCCAACAAGAGACGTATGCAATAGCAAGCACATATTAAATGCAGGACACAACATAAGTTACATTTTAAAATTTATTAAAACTTTTCACAATCTATAAACTATTTTTAGCAGAATATTATATAAGTACACTCAGTAAAAATGTGTTCTGTAATGCCTACTTATTTACTTACAGCCGAAAGCAAGCACATATTAAATGCAGGACACAACAGACGTTACATTTTAATTTAACTTAATTTTATCAAAACTTTTCAGTCTATAAACTACTTATAGTAGAATATTATATAAGTACACTTAGTAAAAGTTTATTCTGTAATGCCTACTTATTTACTTACAGCCGTAAGCATGCATATATTAAAATGCAGGACACAAGAGAAATTACATTTTAATTTAAATCAATTTTATTAAAATTTATCAAAACTTTTCACAGTCTATAAACTATTTTTAGCAGAATATTATATAAGTACACTCAGTACAAATGAGTTCTGTAATTCCTACTTATTTACTTACAGCCGAAAGCAAGCACATATTAAATGCAGGACACAACAGACGTTACATTTTAATTTAACTTAATTTTATCAAAACTTTTCAGTCTATAAACTACTTATAGTAGAATATTATATAAGTACACTCAGTAAAAGTTTGAACTGTAATGCCTATTCATTTACTTAAAGCCGTAAGCAAGCACATATTAGAATGCAGGACACAACAGAAATTACAATTTAATTTAAATCAATTTTATAAAAATTTATCAAAACTTTTCACAGTCTATAAACTATTTTTAGCAGAATATTATATAAGTACACTCAGTAAAAATGTGTTCTGTAATTCCTACTTATTTACTTACAGCCGTAAGCAAGCACATATTAAAATGCAGGACACAAGAGAAATTACATTTTAATTTAACTCAATTTTATTAAAATTTATCAGAACTTTTCACAGTCTATAAACTATTTATTACAGAATATTATGTAAGTACGCTCAGTAAAAGTTTGTTCTGTAAAACCTACTTATTTACGTACAGCCGTAAGCAAGCACATATTAAAATGCAGGACACAAGAGAAATTACATTTTAATTTAACTCAATTTTATTAAAATTTATCAAAACATTTCAGTCTATAAACTATTTATAATAGAATATTATATAAGTACACTCAATAAAAGTTTGTTCAGTAATGCTTACTTATTTACTTACAGCTGTAAGCAAGCACATATTAAATGCAGGACACAACAGACGTTACATTTTAATTTAACTTAATTTTATCAAAACTCTTCACAGTCTATAAACTACTTATTATAAAATATTATATAAGTACACTCAGTAAAAGTTTGTTTTGTATTGCCTACTTATTTACTTACAGCCGTTAAGCAAGCACATATTAAATATAGGACACAACAAACGTCACATTTTAATTTAACTCATTTTTATTAAAATTTATTAAAACTTTCCACCATCCATAAACTATTTATAGTAGAAAATTATATAAGTACACTCAGTAAAAGTTTGTTCTGTAATGCCTACTTATTTACTTACAGCCTTAAGCAAGCACATACTAAAATGCAGGACACAATAGAAATTACATTTTAATTTAAATCCATTTTATTAAAATTTATCAAAACTTTTCACAGTTTGTAAACTACTTATTACAGAATATTATGTAAGTACACTCAGTAAAAGTTTGTTCTGTAATGCCTACTTATTTACTTACAGCCGTAAGCAAGCACATATTAAATGCAGGACTCAACAGACGTTACATTTTAATTTAACTTAATTTTATCAAAACTTTTCACTGTCTATAAACTACTTATTACAGAATATTATATAAGTACGCTCAGTAAAAGTTTGTTCTGTAAAACCTTCTTATTTACGTACGGCCGTAAGCAAGCACATATTAAATGCAGGACACAACAGACGTTACATTTTAATTTAACTCAATTTTATTAAAATTTATCAGAACTTTTCACAGTCTATAAACTACTTATTACAGAATATTATATAAGTACGCTCAATATAAATGTGTACTTATTTACTTATTGCCGCTAGTATGAAATACTAAATCTATTCAAAATAATATTAAAAATACGTATAAAATCTTTTAGCAGCTTATCATCATATTGGTATCTTCCTTTAAATTTTTTATAAAAGAAATAATTCTGTGGAAAATAATAAATCTGAAATATATTTATTGGCAAAATCAATTTAATTTGAAGATAAAATTAAACTATTATTACGTAAAGTTACATCTCAGTTAACATAAATATTGCGAATATAACATTACCATAAGCTATACCTATAAAAATACGAAGAACTTAATGTACACTCGTACACTAATCAGGGACAAATCTAAGCATTGTCTTTATGGGCTGCAACACTCTATTAGAAAGTCTCCATCTATTAGTAGGGTAAGTTGAGAACCCCCAAATAATATTATTCAAGAATTCACCAATAATATTATCTAAGAAGAGAAGGTTTACGTTCATTTCAACAGGCCTGCTAAACACTATTAACCCTGAGCCAGTAAAATTGTCGGTCTGCCCCTGACGTTAAACTTATGTTAATTTTTATAAAACTATTATTAACATATCAATCAATCGGTAACCTTTCAGAATTGAAGAGCCATTTTTAATGATATTATATGTATAAAAAAATATTTGTTTTAATATAAAAATTAATTCCATAATTTCTATGGTCAATTCTAAAATGTTAGTTTTATTATGCAAAATCTAAATATCTAAAATAATTGTCAAAAATAATTCAATAATATGAGAATGAAAATTATAATAATTAACTTAATTTAAATATTAAGAAATAGTTAATTTAAAAAAATGGATTTCGAGAACAAGAAAAAAGATTCTTAACCATTCATAATGAATTACAAAATATTATAAAAATAATTGTTATTATATTTATTGTAACAAATACACAATCAAATAATAATTAAAAACTTATTCATACAACAAAAATAATAGAGTAATAAAAAGTATAACTATTATAAACTGTTATAGCTATAAACCGAAGGTCTTTTTGCCAAAAATATATAGATATGAAGGCAGTTTAAAAAGTTTTGAAATCGTTATATGTAATAATAAATATTAATATTAGTATTAGACATTTCAACTAAAATTTAAAAAAATAGGTTTGTGCAAGAAGTGTGCCGCAAATGCGAATTTCTCAACATTCTTTGGATCGTTTAACAAGAATAAAATTTCGTGGATGAAACTATGGAAGTGCACCAAAGACTGTTCCATCAGCAGGAAAGGTTATAGTATCAGTTTTTTGGGATGCAAAGGGAATTTTTCTAATAAATTATCTTGAGAAAATTGAGAACATTATACAAGACTATTGGATCAATGGGATAGGAACATTAGTAAGATAACACCTGTTTTATTTTCAAAACTTCTCAAACTGCTCTCGTATATATTTATTGAAACTGTCGCTTATAAATCAAGAAAATATTTATTTACATATTCTTAATAATAAATTTAAAAAGGTGGAAACACTGCAGTCAATAACCTTTCATATGTAGACTTATAATAAATGTTGTCTATTATAATTAAAATAAAAAATAATTACTGTTACAAAGTTCTATTGAAATATTGAATTTCATTTACATGTTTTTCACAAATAATTAAATATAATATATTTAGTTAAAAGTGAAAAAATCATATAGTTAGTATACCTTTGAAATATTTAATTATTATATTTAATTAATATGAATTATTATATATATAATTAAAAATGTTTTACATTTTTAATATTCCATGTTATTATATGTTATTTGATCTATTTTCCCATTGCCGTTTTTAAATCAACCCCCGAGCATTTTTCAACGACCATAGCAAAAGCGAGCAAGAAGCCCCCAGATGCGACACACTAAAGGTCATAACATTTTTACTCCAAATCGTAAAATGATGAATCCTGCATCGTTTTATTACAAATTTAATGAGCCATTGCGCGTCAACTTTCTATCTATCTCCCTTTTTCCACATTTCAGTTCTTCCGACATCTTGCATAGTTATCGCGAAATCATTACACCACAAAAATAAATCGATCATATTCTCATTTTTATTAAGAAAATCATGTGAATAATTTTAGATCATGCATTGTTATATTTAGAATTGATAAAATATTTTTAATATAATTTTGTTATTACTATTTCGGTAGACGAATCACTTTTTTAACTTGATACGTAACATTTTCATATGGAGGAATAAATAGTTTCTAAACCAACAACAAAAAAAATACAACTACATTATTATATTATTATTAATTTATTTTTATTATTAGTATTATAAATTTATTTTTCTCCCTGTAAAAAAATATCTATCGATATTATTTAAATGCGCAACAGATTAATTCGATTATTTTTTTGTGATATTATCTGTAGATAGATTTTAGTAGATATGAGATAAAAATAAAATAAATCATACTTTTTTTTATTCAAATTTATTCAGATTATAATTATTTTCATGTCATTATATTGATTATTAATATTTAATTCAATGATTTGTAGTTTTAATTCTGTCAAAAGTTGAGTAAATTTCGAAGTTTGCTAAATATAAATCACTATAAGAATGCTTATTCAACTTACAAAGCGGTCGTGTCTCCATTCAGCAAAGTTTACGCACGAGCTGCTGCACAGAATACAAGTGGACAGCTTTCTTAATTGTAAAATTTTATAGACTTAATAAAAACTCCATTGCTGTTTTTATTATGGTTTCGGGCCGTCTGCGAACAAAAGACCCAATTACGAACTATCTTAAAGATCATATAAACTATTTGTGACCACTTCTCTCTCCACGCGCGCTTTTAGTGTTACGTAAACTGCTGAAATGAAAGTTCTCTTAAAAAATGCAATGATTGAAAATAATTAATTAGAAAATAAATATAATTACTGGCAAAGAGAAAGTGTAGGATGTTGGAAAGAGCTTTAGACTTATAAAGTGCGAGTGAAAAAATAAAGGAAGAGAGAGCAAAGTGAGAATTAGCAAAATTAAATATAAATGTGTAAGCGCGCGGCAAAAACGATGATAATTTTCGCAAAATGTAAAAGGTAAACGTGACGTGAATGCGAAATTCGTACTTTTCCTCGTATATATGTATTATTTCTGTTACAGTGGTCACGCAGGCATTCAAAGTGGACGTGGAGGTCCAGGGAGCTGCGCGCGGGTGCACGGCCGTATTGAAATGCGTTGTTCCTGCATTCGTGAAGGATCTGGTCAGGATTATATCGTGGGTTCAAGAGCCTTCTTTCTATATTTATCCTTCGCTACAAGGAGGTACGTCTACAAAAACCACACACACTCACTCGAGAAAATATATTATGCATGCCTAGAAAATAAATTTCACGATACACGATCCTTTTTTTTCTCTCTCTATCCACCCTCATTTCGTTCCCATATTATCATTCAAATAGATACAGTTCAATCATATTTCTTCACGTACATATGTGAATTATCGATTTTATAAAGAAATATTTCATTTCCTGCAATATACAAATATTAGCTAGAAAAGTTAAGCTATAATATTATATATCATATCTGTAAAAAAAGTTAACATTAAGATTTTCATTCTTATTCTTTTATAAAATATCTAATACTTACAAATATATTAACATAAATATTATAAACATTTCACTAAGAATTACATAAGTTTTTTTATCATAAAATTTTCAGCAAGCGATTTTAACCAGTACTAAAAAAGTATGCGCAGACTACTTTGACTAATTTTATTAGTTTTTTTGTTGAAATATCTAAATTAACACATTCATTTTACGCATTCACATATTTTTTAACAAATAAATAATATTTTTTTTTTCTACAACATAGCGTCAAAACAAGAAATTAAATTATCATTGAATAAGAGTTTGGAACTAAAGTTTAAATTATTAGCTATTTATTATTAGTAAAGTTAAGCTATAATATAACCAATCTGTAAAAATACAATATACGTTCTTTTTTTTATAAAATAATTCATACTCTCAACTGTATTAATATTCTGTTAAATTATAAATATTTAACTAAGAATTACATAACAGATTTTAAATTATAGAATTTTTGTATAAGCGATTTTGATCAATACCAAAATAATACTATTTTTATTAGTATGTTTGTAGAAATATACAAATTAACACATTTATAAAATTAATATAAATTTAGTTTATCATTCATTTAGTACGAATAAAAAGTGTTTTAGAAAATGTTTATTAAATAACTTAAATAATTCATTTTACATTAGTAAAAAATTATTATTTTTTATTTGATATTATGATCACTGATATGAAATACTATAATTACAAAGCTCTTGTATTAAAGCTTATTTATGAAATTTTGATGATATATGAATGAATATAAATTTATTTTATCTTTCATTTATTATAATACATAAATAATAGCAAAAGTTAATGAAAGTGTAAATAAAAAGTGTTTTCGAAAATGTTTATTAAATAACTTAAATTATTCATTTTACATTAGTAAAACATTATTATTATTATTACTTGGAGCTAGTGTTATTTAATATTATGATCAGTGATATAAAATACTATAATTACACAGCTTTTGTATTAAAGCTTTTTTATGAAATATTCAGCAAAGGATTTTGATCAATACCAAAATAATACTATTTTTATTTATATGTTTGTTGAAATATCCAAATTAACTCATTCATAAAATAAATATAAATCAATATAAATTTAGTTTATCATCTATTATTTATTATTATACACAAATAATAGCAAAAGTTAATGAAAGTGCGAATAAAAAGTGTTTTAGAAAATGTATATTATATAACTTAAATTATTCATTTTACATTAGTACAACATTATTATTACTTGAACCTAGTGTTATTTTATATTATGATCAATAATATGAAATACTATATTTACAAAGCTTTTTTATGAAATTTTCAGCAAGCGATTTTGATCAATACCAAAATAATACTATTTTTATTAGTTTGTTTTTTATATATACAAATTAACACATTCATAAAAACTATATGAATCAATATAAATTAAATTTATCATTCATTTATTATTATACATAAATAATAGCAAAATTACATTATATTATAGAATTTTCAGCAAGCGATTTTGATCAGTACCATATGTGCAGACTATTTTTAATAGTATGTTTTTTTTTTAAATATCCAATCATTATAATTTAAGTTTACCATAATAATACATAAATAATAGAAAAGTTAATGAAAATGCGAATGAAAAACTTAGATAAATAACTGGAATTATTCATTTTACATTAGTAAAACTAGTAAAACATACTTGAACCTAGTGTTATTTTATATTATGATCACTGTTATGAAATACTATAATTACAAAGCTTTTGTTTTATAACTTTATTATTTTTCTTATTTATTTTCAAATCTGTGTTAGTTTGTTTATATGGTCAAACCTATTTATTTTTTGTATGAGTATCAAAATATTGGTAAATTGAATTATTAGAAACTATACATTTTATAACAAATAAATATTAACAGCACATTAATTCATATTCTTCTGACACTGCAGCTTTTTCAACCTACATGAGAACTACTACTATACGAATCTAAATAATCATTGAATAAGAGTTTGGATAAAGTTTAATGATAATATACTTAAATTTTACTTTCAAATTGATGAAGAATATCGAAATCTGAAAGAAAGGCATTAAACTAATTACTTCCTTTTGCAACCTATTTTAACAAAAAAATGGATTTTCAATAATGGTTCTCGAGAAATATAATTTCAGAAACCAAAACGTCATAATTTGAACTAATTTTATTGAAGCATTATTACTTATATTAATTGAAAATAAGCATTAATAACTTTTGATCCGCCTGCCCAATATCATACTGATATAATATCGTTTTGATATTATAAATAAATATGGTATAACTACAAAGAAATATGATGAGTCGTGTCGTAAAAAAAATGAGAAATGTAGATATATTTATGAAAAACTTTAATATTTGTTATTTTTTATTGTTGTATTTGTAGCTTAATTCAATTTAATTTATTTGTTTCAAAAATAGTTTCTTAATTTTTACAAATTTTCATGTATTTTCATTATAAATAGTAATTATAGTGATACCTGACAGTAATAGTAAATATTTTCAAATATTTTGTAACTTATTTTTTTCAAGAAAAGGGGAAATAAATTATTTTATTTTCAAATAATACAAATATCATCAGTTTGGTTTTCGTTGCAAAGACCTAAAAAAAAATATTTTCGACAAAGTATTGCACCTCGGTCGACTATATAAAATAATAACATAATTTTTAACATAAATATTAATGATGAACACCGATTTCAATCAAATAGAATCAGGGGTATCAAAGGAAAGTATTTTAGGACTTCTGCTTTACCTTTTATATAGGCAGACATTCCTAAAACTAGTAATACTATAATTGCAACAATTGCTGATAATACAGCAATATTATCATAGCATGAGATTCTGACTGTAACATCTAAATAACTGCAGGAAATTTTAAATTTTAATATTTGAACTAAAGAAATATACCTATCCAACATTAAGACTTAAAGACTAAGATCTGCCCAATTCAATGAAAGTCAAATATGTAGACTCGTATTTCAGTAAAAGGATATGTATTTCAATGAATAGGATATAAAGTTTAGAAAATTCTACTGTTTATTAGGGAATAGATCAGAATTTTTTTTTTTGTCGTAATTTATTTGCAAACTATCTGTTAGATTCTAACGGTTAGAAGATTCAGCAAATCACTTCGTTGTTTACATTAGGAACTTGCTGCTCAGTGGTACGTCTTGGCTTTTACATCTCTTTAATTAAATCTAAATTGAAGATTCATGGCTTCAAACGCTTCAATCGTCTTGTTGTCCAAAAGATTGACCGTTATTACGTTAGTTTGCAAGTCCAGTTGATAGATAGAGAATAAATTACTAATATACAAGGTAATATTGAAATCAGTATGAACGAATTGTATTTTGAGGTGCAGCAGTAAATCAATCACACACATTATCCAAAGGTTTCAATCAAAATGTTTAAGCAATATTATCAGAGACCTGTATTTCATCACAAATATTCAAATACGTTACATAAATTCAATATCGATCTCGTTGACGATACAATACTAATGTTTATTAGCAAATTCGAAGATAGACAGGAATTAACCTGTTTGATAATAGCAAAATAATAAATACGCTTAAGCGTTATAAACTAATAAATTTAGTAAATAGATTTAAATAAATTATCAATGTTCATAATAATAGTAAACATTCACTGAGAAAATACTACTAATAGTTATTATATAAAATTATTATACATTGATACAAAAAATAAAGGGATAAAAAAATACAAATGAATATGGCTTTAATGTGATATTTATAACTTGTTTTAAACAAGTAACAGTATTATGAAATCTTTTAATTAATTTAAACCGTATTGCTAGGGTGGAAAAATACATATTCAATATAGAATTGCATGTTTAAATAAATCGTTGAATATGAAATCGTTATTTTTCGAAAATAGTATTCCGCAAGCAGTTGTAATGTAATTCAATACAATTTTCTCGTGCTCTCGAGCCATGAAAAGTTTTCTATTTAATTCCGACCACGGATTTTGCCCCGCGCCGAGAGGAACTGGTTTATATAAAATCAACGCGATTCCGTAAATTACATTGAACACAAATAAACAGACCTGAAACAGAGCGAGCGAAAAGCTTTTTGTTAAAAACTTTTTATTTCATATTTTTTGGGCCGCACAATTTTTCCGCTCGCATTCAGGATCTCACGGGGTTTCCAGGAAATGGAACGAAATTAATCACTGATATGTAAATTCCCTTTTGCAAGCTAAATGAAGTATCGATTCGACGCTGTTCGAGTTTGTTGTCAAATGCACAACAAAAACTTGTTTATCGCGAATATAAATATGTTTGGTTTCGCTTCGCATTCATGACTTAACCCAATTAAAATCAGCGTCAAAATTTGGGCTCGTTGCCCATACGTTCGTATCTAATTGATGCCCGATGATGGAACGACGGATATTTATAATATACAAATATATATTTCAGGAGTTCCGATACACCTCGACGCGCTCGCCCTTGCCCTCGTCCTTTGAGTTAAAAACCTTGTCGCTGGGTCCGCTGGATCATTTCATGGTCGAGAAAGTAGTTCGGAATTCGTTCAACCGGTCGCTGAGCAAAATTCCCTTTTTCCACACATTAAATATTTCGATCTCTTCCGGCGAGCCTTCTAAAATTCAGTTTCTGTCGATATTTTATTATTTTCATGCCTCTAAATCATTAATATTTAATTATTATTACTGTACATTTTTCAGTATTAAACACACTATTTCACAATTACAAATGAAAATCTATATTATAAATATGAATAAAAAATAAGATTTTTTTAGTATATTTGTATAATACATTTACATATAATAAAATATCAATATAAAAATAACATCTATTTTTTAAATTTTCACTTTTGTCTATAATAATTTTTTAACGATTTTCACTTCATTTTGACACCAAATCAATATAAAAATTCATATTGTGAAAATGCTCCGTTCATCAATACAAAAAGTAAAACTATATAAATAATATTTCAATATTAAATATGTTTATTTAATTAAAGAAAGAATAAAAAATATCATTATAAACTTTATAAAGTTTAAGAAAAACGTAAAAACTACGCGAAATTTTAAAGTAATTATTATTAAATGTATTTTATATAAAATGTAATTTTATTAATTTTTATTTCTTTTAATAGTTTAGTTTACAATTACTCAAAGAAATTATTATCGAATTACTAATATATTTTATGTTCATAAATAATAAAATATATTTTAATATTAAATTTATTCATTTAATTAAACAAACTATTTAAAAGGGGAATCAAACTTTACATTATAAACTATACAAAATTTAAAAAGAACGTAAAAACTAATTGAGTAATATTTTAAAAAAATACTTTGAAGAACATCTACTCTTTCATTATTAAAATATATTTTTTATATTAAGCAAAATGAAATTTTAAAGTAATAAACATTAAATGTATTTTGTATATTATGTAACTTTGTTAATTTTTATTTATTTTTTATTTTTATTTTTTTTAAATATTTATTTAGCAATCTGTCCAAAAACAATAAGCATAAATTAATGATAATGTAAAAAAATAAAAATAAAGAATTTAAGGTTTGGTACATTAACCAGCCTTAAACAAGCACAGAAGCACGGACGTCCAAATAACGCACACACAAAACAATATTAAATTAAACAAATCTGTTTAGCAAGTCTTGAGGTTTGAAACGCTTCAATCTCCGACGATCATCTTCTGTTACATTTAACTCCGTAGCAAGGGGGTTTGGTTGTATTTCCAACCGATGGCTGTATTTTCTGCTGGCTAAACTTATTTCCTCTCTAACTGTTTTGGTGTTCGTAAACAAGTGAATTTCATCATTTGTGACGTACCACGGTGCACCTGTGATCATTCGCAGTGTTTTTGATTGGTGTCTTTGAATAACATTAATAGTTGATATGCAGGCAGACCCCCAGAGTTCTATCCCGTAGGTCCATATGGGTTTAATAACGGCCTTATATATCAGCAGTTTGTTTTCATTTGATATGTGGGAGCCTCTGCCGAGCAACCAATATAATTTTCCAACCTGTATGGACAATTGCTTTCTTTTGGCATTGATATGTTGCTTCCAGGTCAGACGACGGTCCAAATGCAAACCCAGGTATTTAGCTCCATCAGCTTGTGGTAGTGGGTTATTGTTTAAGCTGACTGGTGGACACGTTTGTCGGCGCATAGTAAATGTGACATGCACCGACTTACCTTCATTAGCTTTTATCCTCCACTTTTTAAGCCATGCTTGGATGTTATTTAAACTTACTTGAAGTAGTTCAGAAGCTATTCTTGGGTTGGTGTGTGATGCAAGGATTGCAGTGTCGTCAGCAAAGGTAGCCACAGTAACGTCCTGCGATATTGGTAGGTCCGCTGTGAATATCAGGTATAATAGAGGCCCTGATACACTACCCTGAGGTACACCGGAGGAAATTGGACGCAGCGATGTCACCTCACCATTTAGCTTCACTTGAAAGTGCCTACCCGTTAGATAGGACCGGAAAATGTCATAGTACACATTAGGTAGGCACCTTTTAAGTTTGTAGAACAGTCCATAATGCCACACTCTATCAAAGGCTTGAGAGATGTCGAGGAACGCGGCGGAGCAGTAACCTTTCTCCTCCAAACACCTACCAACAGCTTCCGTAACTCTGTGTACCTGCTCCACGGTACCATGCTGCTCACGAAATCCAAATTGGTGATCCGGAATAATGTTGTTTTCCATCAACCAAGGTCTCAGTCTTCGTAGCAGCAGTCTCTCAAACAATTTTGACAGAACCGGCAGTAGACTGATGGGTCTATAAGATGTAGGCATTTCTGCTGGTTTCCCCGGTTTCGCAATCAGAACAATTTGAGCCACTTTCCACTGATCCGGGAAGCATCCAAGCCGCAGTATGGCGTTAAATATGAGGCACAGCACTTTGAGACTAGCATTTGACAATTGCCTCAGGACTTCCGTAGTAATCAAATCGTAACCAGGTGCCTTTCCTGTTTTTAGCCCACGCTGGATCATAATCTCCACTTCCTTGGTCTTAATGGGATTTATTTAAACACATTATTTTAAAATTACTAGAACCTAAAAACTAATTGAGTAATATTTAAAAAAAATACTTTAAAAAGCAACTGCATGAACTTTCATTAGAAAAAATAATTTTATAAATTTAGAAAAACCGATTTTTTAATGTAATAAAATTTAAATGTATTTTATATCTTATGTAACTTTATTCATTTTATTTTCTTTAAACAATTTAGTTTAAAATTACTCAACGAAATCATCAACACATCGGTAATATGTTTTATGTACATAAATAAGAAAATATATTTATTTTTCAATATTAAATTAATTCATTTAATTAAACAAACTATTTAAAAAGAGAATCAAAGTTTTCATTATAAACTATATAAAGTTTAAAAAGAACGTAAAAACTAATTGAGTAATATATAAAAATATACTTTATAGAGCAACAACATGAACTCTCATTATAAAAATAGATTTTATAAATTAAACAAAACGAAATTTTAAAGCAATAAACATTAAATGTATTTTTAATATTACGTAACTTTGATCATTTTTATTTCTTTAACACTTTAGTTTACAATTACTACAATTTGAATATTACAGTGATTTTTTTTTCAGTATTTATTATAAGACTCATAATATTTTTATTTTTGGAGAAAAAATATATCAGCTAGTATACTTACATGATCGAAAACAAAGATGTTATTATAATTTTTAGTTAGATGATACTATACGGTTATATAACTGCAGGTGAAAGTACTAAATTAGAAATATTCTAAATTTGCAACTGATGTTTTGAGTGTTTTTTGAGGAAAGAAATGTATTCCAGTAATGTTAAAGAAATTAAAATAAAAGTTAGTAGAAAAAATAAATTACTCAGACGAAAAGTATTCCGAATAAAATGAACAAGTATTTTATGAAACCGATTGTTATTCAACCTATAAATATGAGTCCTAATAATGATGATAATACACGAATAATGATAAAATTACTTTAAATAATTGTAGAGAGTGAGTTTTTTATTGAGTCGGAGCTCAAGTGATCGAGAAACCTATAGAAACTGCTTATGATCGATTAGTTTTAGATGAAAGAAAAGAAGGTTTCAAACTGGAAAAACACACATTTTTTTTAATTATCATTCACTAAAAATATAAAAAGAGAGTTAAAGTCTGCATTTTTTCTTATCATTAAATTTATAAATAAATATAATATAAAATAAATTTATATCTTAAATTTATAAATAAAAAATACCAAGAAATAATTAAAAACAAAATAAAACAGCAAATGTACATTCAATAACTTAATCATTTATAAGAGGTGGAAAAACCTCAATCGATCTTTGGCCAAGAAATGTGTTTAAATAAAAGAAATAATTTGTAAAAAAATGTAGTACAAAAAAGGATATCTTATTTAGAAGTCATATTTGTATATTTTCATATACATATAATTAGATAAATTATTTTAGTTTTTCCACTCTATATTGTCAATTTACAAAAAATGTTTAATATATTCATTAATTCAGTACCACTTTACGTGTCAATTTGATCCCATTTTGGTATAATTATGTATACCTTTTATGAATTTTCCAAAATTGTTTAATTTATTCATTTATTCAGTAACTTTTTTAGTGTCATTTTGAACTCCGTTTTGATACGTTTAGATAATGAATCCCGTATCGATCGTATTATTATAATTAATTTAACAAGTTACTTTATAATATAAAATATATAATATTATTTTACGAATTTCTATAGTTGATATTTTTCTTCTGATTATTTAATTATTTTTCAATAATTAAGTGCAAAGTATATTTATGTAGTTTTCTCATACCTATATTATATGTGAAAATTGTGGTGAATGCGCCGGGTAATAAATTATTTTGTAAATAGAATATACATGAGAATACACTTTAAATTGAATTATTTATGATTTATGTTACTATAAATATTTTGAAATAAAAATAACTTATATAAACTGGTAAATAGTTTCTTAAGCACAATAATATTACCAATTCAAATTAATATACATTCATACATCGATTAACGGTAAAATAGTAAAAGAAAAGAAAATTAAAAAAAATTCGAACACAAAAATATTTTATTAAATATGCAGTCAACTTACATACATACATCAGTCTAAACTAAATTTGTATGCTTATTTTCTTTCATTTAATAATTGCTTTTACTGAGTTGTTGTATTTAACATGTATTGCTTAATAATAATACTTCTTCGAATGTGAGGTTAACTTTTTTAAATATTTGGTCTTTAACATTATTTCAGCAGGAAGCAAATTTTCTTCAACTAAAAAACAACAATTATTGATTTCAATAAATTTCAAACATTCTCTTCATCGTCATTTTCTAAACTTTTTGATAACATAATTTATAATTTATTTCATGTTATTTTTTTCTACTTCTACAACTACAGGCTATATTTTGCTTTGGCTTTAACTTAGTATATTTTTATATTAAGTTAACTCAGGTTTATCTGTCACTTCATGGAAAAAAAGAAAAGGAAACAATAAAAATGCTAAAATTTTCTTCAACAATAATATTCGAATATATTATTAAAATTTAATAAAATATAAAGCCTATATAGATTTTATTTTAGAAATTGAATAAAGTTTTAATATATGTTACTTTAATATATAACATTTTAATATTGGAAAAAATAGAAAAGGAAACTACAAAAATCCTAATATTTTTTTCAAGAATATTTGAATATATTATTAAAATTTAATACAATTGAAAGCCTATATTGATTTTATTTTAGAAATTGAAATTTAATAAAGTTTTAATATATAAACATATTAATATTGGAATAATAAAAATAATATTAATCACATTTGAATATTATTATATGGGCATTATGCATATAGTCTAATTAATCCATATATTAATAGCAAGGCGTATGAGGAACTTCTATTAATAAATATAATTAATAGAGATAATATCGCGTAATTGCTTGTCAGCGTGTTATTTATGATGACAGCATAAAATTTACTAACCAAATTAGCTCGCGCAGACGCTCCAAATATGCTAAATAAATCCTCCTGCACCAGGAACATCAATCTCGAAACAATTATTGATGAATAATAAAAATTTATAAAATAAAAATTAACAATATTGTACATGAAGCATATACACACAATAAATTCTAACTAAAATAGGTTTTACGTAATTTCAATATTATATAATATGATAAGTTTTATCATAGTTTTAATGTAATTTTGATCAGTAGATTATCCATCAGCAAGCATTCTATACTCAATGCACAATAAAATATATACATTTTACGTAACCTCAATATTTCGTACATGATAATTTTCTTCTATTTATGACAGTTTAAAGTATTCATAGTTTTCCTAAAATTATATTAGAATGTATTTAATCAAATAATACCTATCAGCATCTGCAACCTAAGTTTAATATGAACAAAGTGACAAAGTAATTAATAACTATTTATCTTTTATCAAAATTTTATCAAAGTTTTTTGCAAGAATTTAAAATACAGTATAGAAAATAACTGAAAACTAAATTTGATATATATAATAGTTAGCCATTATTGCATTGAGAAGCACTTGTTACAAAATATTAGCCATGAGAATTGAAAATATTTGATATAAATTGAAAAATAAAATATTTGATATAAATTTAATCAAAAAAATGCCAAAATTTCTTTAATGAAACTCTGATCATGATTTTGTAAATAAAAATTGTTTGAATTTTTATTATATACAACATGCGTTTATTTATTTCTAATGCAATAATAATAAAGAAAACATGTATTCTTTAAAATATTCTGTAGTTTAGTAAGATTAAAGATTAATTAAAAGGATGTTAAGTGAAGAGACTCCAAATTTTTGCGAACATTATCCTCTATGATGTAATACTGCTGTTGGTCACTTTCCACCAAAGTTTCGCTAGTAATATCTCCTTCCATTGAGCAATCCATCTGCATCTGCTCGATACAATTCTCAAAATGGCTATAAGTTGGGACATCATCATCAGCATCATCCTCATCTTTGTCCTTATCGGTAATAATGTTACTAATATCATCGAATCGTATATGTCCTCATCATCTCCCAATTCAGTATCTGCGTAGGGATCTCCTCCTTCATGCTCCATTTCAGTTTGTGACATATTAATAGTGTCAGACAATTCTACAGTTTTATTCTCTTTGAAGTAAGACATATTTAGTAGATTTTTACTTACTGCGTTTTTCCAACGACGGTTTTTGAGGAAGTGATGATGGTAATACCAATACCAATCTATATATCAGGGTTGGGAAGTGGTGGTGGAACTTCAAATTTTATTTCTTGAAAAGACTCAAAATATTGTCGTTCTCCTGAACACCATTTAAAAATTATGAACATCTCCATTTTTTTCTGGTAATTTCTATGTGTATTTTAAAGATTTTTATTAGGGGTGCAATTAAGTACACACTTTTGTAGTCAATCTTTGTTACCTGCAATTTTATTATATAGCCATATGGATAAGTTTGAGTTTAATTTTTAGTTCTTATTTTTTTTAATTTATTATTATTAAGTAATAAAGCTCAGGAAGGCAATTTGGAATAATTTGAGTCAGTCCCAAAAGATTTTAATAAAACTATTCAGTTTTGGTTTATTTTTTTCTTTATCTTTTTTAAACGTCTTATTTCATAAGTATTTCTGGTATTTAGAAATACATAGTTTATAATTTTAGACACATCTATTTTTTTCACTAAATAAAAATAAAGTGACGTATTTTAATAAAATAAAATACATTTCTATTTATTATATCACCAATGCTAAATAACATTTGATTATATTATTGAAAAAACAATATTTAGTTTAGTATAAATATATACCTTATTATAAATTTCAATCCTTTCGTTGCACTTTTATATATAGCGTCTATTTTTGCGTATAAAAAGTCCTCATTAATTTTAGCACCGTGGCGGTGGTATTTTTGCAAGAGCACTACACTTGAAAGTGGCTGAAGCAAAAATATATTTCTCGTTTGAATTTTCTTTTAATTAGAGGTCGTGTAATTTCGATTTTTCCTCGCGGATCGTTTCGGCCGTTGTAGCAATGGAATTTATATGAATATGTGCGAGGTTCGCAGTTTGTTTCTCTCGTATGCATAAATCACTTAGATTTAGAGTAGCTACTGGTTATAAATGTGTAAACGGGTGTTTTGGGGCTATGTTACAGACGGAAAGTTCCATCAGTTGCCCTCTGGAGAACTGCTCATACACAATCTGGAGTTCAGCGACCAATTTCCTTCCTACCGCTGCAGGACAATGCATCGTCTCAGCCGACAGGTCATTGTTAGTAGTCCTGCCAACGTACGAATTACAGGTAAATATCAGAAGATTTATAACGTGTACCATATAAATGTAGGAAATTAGATTTTCTACTAAATATTAACAAGTTTCGTTGGGTTTTGTTGCGACGTGCTTTGTTCTTATTTCGAACCCTCATTATTCGTGACATGGAACATAAATTTATATCAAGAATACCAACAACTATATAAACATGGCAGATACCAGATCAGTTTCAGTGTCATCATTTATGTCTTTATTTACGTGAACATAAATATTTATCAGGTCTACCAACTACTATGTATAGTTTTTTTTCATTTTTACGAGCCTATGTCTGCCAACCTTTCAAAGCTTACAGACTCCATATAACACCTCAATTATTATATCCTCGAAACCCATGACAACCAACATTTGTTGGTATACCTGATATGTCACGCATTTTATGAATGCACCATTAACACTAGGTTTACTGGCCGCATCATTTTGACGCATTTCGAATTTCATTAGAAAATTTACAAAAACCATTTACTTTTTCCAATTGTACTGACTTTTACCCATTTAACGAGATAAATAAATATCTAAATTAATTCATTCCTTTATTTATAATTTAATTGTATATACTTTTATTGATTTCTATATTGTTTATATAAAAAATATCTAATTTCGTAAATGCGTCAAATTATCGCTTGATAGGTTTACGAAAATTATCAGTAAACTTAGTGTTAAATCAATCTAATGTTCAAAACATATGTAGCAGGTATCCACTTTCAAATAGTTAATGTATCTATTTGTAAATTTTAAATAGAAGACGCAATATAATATTTAGTTGTTGCATAACCAAAATAAGTATAACAGAATTTAAGGACTTATCAAAATATTTTATGTCAAAAATTTTAGTTTAAATAAATTAAAGTCATTGTAAGCTTTATCGGATTTATATATGTCCTTTTAAGATAAAATATTTTTAGTGTAAAACCATATTTTCTCTTTTTTCTGTCGTAAATTTGATATTAAACTTAGTGTTAAATTTTGTTGTTGTATATCAAAAATAAGTATAATAGAATTTAAGGACTTTTTAATATATTTTTATCGAAAATTTTAATTAAAATAAATTAATGATATTGTAAGCTTTATACGATTTATATATGTTCTTTTAAGATAAAATATTTTTAGTCTAAAACTAAATATATGTTTTCTCTCTTTTCTCTGTTGTAAATTTGAGAGTAAATTTAATGTTAAATTAATCCAATGTTTAAAACCAAAACATATTTAGCAGATACCAACTTTCAAATAGTTAATCTACCTGTTTGATAAGTAAATTATAAATAAACAACGCAACATAATATTACCTTGTTACTTAACCAAAACAAGTATATCAAAATTTAAGAACTTGTTAATATATTTTTGTTGGAAATATTAATTTAAATAAATTAAAACCATTGTAAGCTTTATAGGATTTGTATATCTTCTTTTAAGATAAAATATTTTTAGTCTAAAACTAAATATATATTTTTCTCTGTCAAAAATTTGACAGTAAACTTAGTGTTAAATTAATCCAATGTTTGAAACCAAAACATATTTAGCACTTTCCAATAGTTAATGTATCTATTAGATAAGTAAACTATAAATAAAAGATACATATCGAAAATAAGTACAACAGAATTTAAGAACTTTTTAATATATTTTTTGTCGAAAATTTTAATTAAAATAAATTAATGTCATTGTAAGCTATATATAATTTTTATATGTTCTTTTAAGCTAAAATATTTTGCTTTAAAACTAAATATATGTTTTTTTTTATTATTACAACCAATTAAATAATGCAAAGGGCATCGTAAACAAGGTATTATTTACATAATATACTTTGAATGTTTACACGAAATTTACATTTGATTCAAATAATATTATGCAATTCACTTCATGAATACTACGCTCACGATATTCGAATTAAACGTAAAGTAATATTATTATAATGTTCCAAATAAATTCATCAACAAAATAAAAAATCAGTACATATCTGAAAATAATAATTTAATCCTTCATTTTAATCAAAAACAGAATAAATTGATACAAAAAAAAACATTCATTTCAAATTTGTAAAGTTTAAAAATAACTAATTATTTCATAGTATAAAAAAGCATTTTTTATCCACTACTTACATCTTTTCTAGACAGATGTATTTAAGGTTCTTCTATAAAATGTATACATAAAAAAAATATTTTTTTTCATTTTAAATAATAACTAACTGCATTTATTGCATCTTATATAAAAAGTGTTATATGATACGACTATTTGTCTGAATGATGCAATACAATAAATAATGAAGAATTAAATTATATAATATTTTCAGTAAAATAAATTAATAACTATAATCATTAAAACAATCTATTTCATTTCGACTTAAAAATAATGAAAATTTAATTTGAATGAAGCATTCAATAGAAATATTAATTAAATTTTAAATTCAATTACTTTCTATTGTATTTTTAAATAGTTATTTCGAATATTTGATATGATGTAAAGTGTTGTTTTATTCGTTTTATAAAATGGAACAGCAATATTATATTATTTAACGATAAAATCAATACAATTCTATAAATTTTAAAATATTTAAATTGGAAATGGAACTGGAATTCGAATTGCTTGTAACGTAGTTAAACAAAAATTGGTCCAATTAATGTAGAGTAAAAAAAATGTTACATACGCAATAAATAATTCTGTAACAAGAATGATAACGTGCGTGATTGTATTCGCAGGAATATAAAAAAGGGCAGCGAATGTACATAAAATGTAAAATCTGTTGAACGTGGTTCAATATTCCAACAAATGTTGCCCCAGAGAGAATACAAATGTGGGGGCTTTTAGTGATTCTTTTTCTTCTCCGCAAGTTTACAATGGCTTTATGAAAGAGTAAATTTATCCATAACCAACGTTATTTATGGAAGTACATAAAAGTTTAGAGAAACCAATTCAATTACCATACATTGCTCCTTTCACTCTGAAGATAGGGGGAAAAAATGAATTCTTCAATGGCGAAGATAAGGAAAAGTTTTTAATAATAAAAAGATTTTTAATGGGGCTGCTTGGGGTATCTGGATGTCTGGTCTTTTGTTTCGAAACTCACGCATTGCTGTTTGTGCGCGGAGGACACAAAACGTCTGGAAAGTCCCTCAAGGTTTCGCCCGAGCGTTTCTTCTTCTTCATCAAACGACAAGTCCTTAAATATGTTATACTTTAAATGCGACGAATTCACTCGTTTATATTTAATTCGTTTTGTATGCAGAGCACCGAGGCATTGTGGCACCAGTGATAATAGAAAATTCAGGGACCGTGACCGTCGCGCAGGACGAAGGGGCGGCACTCATTTGTATTTCGCAGGGATGTCCCACGCCGGAATACAGGTATTATTTAATATGTGGACGTGCATGAAGAACAGAAACACCGAGAGAAAAAAAATAGTAAATATTATATGCGATATGAGTATGTGTGAGAGAGAGAAAGAAAGAGAGTGAACAGAACAAGAAATAGGACTGCATGCATAATTAACGTTCGATTACGTTTCGCATTAAAACGCAGTTGCATACAATAGCGAGCTTTTAAATTTTAACTTCAAAGTGTGCAGAGCTTTTAACTATCGGATTACAATGACGCAGATGCAGGACGCGGATGTTTCCATGGCAACTCTTTTCAACATTTCATGAAGTTTTTTTTGCTACGTTTTTATTGTGCACATTTCGCGCTCGCATACACACACACACACACACATGGAAAATTCCGCAGCCTCCTGGATTTGCGCGCAAATATTTTCAGTCATCATATTAGTAATTCCGTTGAAAACGCATCGATCGATTGATTCCGTTGCGAACGTCGACAATTTAAAATATTCATATCGTATGCTGTTTTCTATCAACAGTTTATATTTGCAATTACGCAATATCAATGTTGCACAATAATTATCACTTGAACGACATACCTAATTACCCCAGAAGATTATTTAAATTGGGGCACATTTACATTAATATAGTGTACATATTGCGGGGGGCAAAAATTAATTACATTGGCAAAAAGGGCGATTATATCTCAAAAATAGCTCTTAGCTCCAAAGTGGTTGCCATCCCCTGCTTTAAGATACATTATATTTAAATGAAATTTCATTAAAGAAGTATATACAGTTTTTTATGATGATTCTGTTATCCACAATTTCTTGTCAAAAGAGGCGATATTTAATTCCAATTGTCCAATAATTTCATATATGTTTTCTTTGCTGTACTTTTTATTATGATTAAGCTCCTATTTACTGTTATTAGTGTTTAACTTCCATAAGAATAAAGAAGTTGCCATCCCCTACTTTAAGGTACATTATATTAAAATTAAATTTTATTTAAGAAGTGTATCTACAACGTTTTTATGAAGATTATGTTAGGTTAGTTCAGGAGTCAATAACATTTTTAAAGCAGAAAGTCATTTCTAAGATATTTTCTATTTAAAAAGTCTTGTGACCCTCTAGGTACATTATATTAAGGCAGAGTTTGTCATCCTACGTATTCGGAGCCGCACGTGAAACTTTCTATATAATATTGCGGTGGTAGCAAAAATTAATTACTCTGGCAAAACGTGACAATATTTTAAAAATAGCTTTTAGATCCAAAAAGGTTGTCATACCTTGTTTTAAGGTACATTATATTTAATTTAAGTTTCACTAAAGTAGTGTATCTGTAACGTATACAGTTTTCTTATGATGAATCTGTTTTCCACAATTTCTCATCCAAAGAGCCGCAGGTTGCCAATCTATACGATAGTTGCTTTTTCCGATTTTCCAATAGATCCACATATGATTTCCTTGCTGTACTTATTATGTTTAAGCTCTTATTTACTCTTACTAGTGTTTAACTTCCATAAGAATTAAAAGGTTGCCATCCCCTGCTTTAAGGTACATTATATTAAAATTAAATTTTATTAAAGAATTATATCTATAACGTATGCAGTTTTTATGAAGATTATGTAAGGTTAGTTCAGGGGTTGACAACCTTTTTGAAATAGAAAGTTCTTTTTAAAATATTCCCTATTTAAAAAAACATTTTGTAACCCTCTAGGTACATTATATTAAGGCAGAGATCCGGAGTCACACGTGGAACTTTCTATGTAATATTGCGGAAGTATCAAAATTTAATTACACTGTCAAAAAGTGTGAAAATATCTTAAAAATACCATTTACATACAAAAAGGTTGCCAATCTGTGCTTCATCTGTACATCTGTAACATATGCAGCTTTTATGATGAATCTCTTAGTGTTAGTTCTGGGATCGACAACCTTTTTGAAGCAGTCATTATTTAGATATTCTCTATTTCATATTGTGGCCCACACGTAACATTACGATCGCTATTTTGCTAGTAGAATGTATTTTTCAGAAATCTACTTTTTATTATGATTATGCTATTTACTGTTACTGGTATCTTCCATAAGCATCACATTTTTTATATGTGATTGTAAGATACGAACTAAAAACTATCGTATTTTGTAACACGACATGTAAACATGTTGAGTCTATATCGTAGACCAATGCACCACTTTATATATACGTATATAGTTAGTTATAAGACAAAAACAAAAACTATGTCAGCGTTATAAGTTTTTTCTTGTTCCAAGTAGAAAAAGGGTAAGTAAGAGGCATAATCAAGATATTTAAGAGAGTTATTATATAATAAATAGTGGTCGATCATATGTACCAATAATAGTAAATTATATTGCTATTTTTAAATTAGCTTACCAAATGAAAAATGTAAAAAACTGCAGAGAATTGTTACGACTGATAATACATTATCGTTGAGAAAAGGAATTCCTTTTCATAGTTCAAATTTCCATTTACACTTGAACATAAGAAAACAATATATAAAAATGATGTTTGACAAAAATAATTATTTACATTTGAAAGTTTTAAAATTAAAAATTGTATAATTCCAAAAATTAAACATTTTTTAGGATTTTTGTCCTCTTTCCTAAGAAAAATGAAACAAATTATAAATAAGTCAAAAGTCAGTAAAGTATAAGCTATAAATAAAATAAGATTTTCACGTAAAATGCACCTACAATTTTCGATCTTATATAAAAAAATAAGAACAGTAACATATAGCTTGGATATAAATGCTCAGGTTTTCCTCTTTACCAACAAATTTTCTTCTGCACTCTATCACGTTTGTTTGTGGTATCCTTTATATCCTTTTTTACTACGTTCACTGTTCTGTCATTGAAATTTCCATTTACTTATCCTTTCCAAACTACTACTCCCTATCTTGAAACCTCTAATTTAGTGCTGTTCGAGAGAATTCCACAATGGAAGCTTATTCAGATAAAATGGAATTCGCATTTACATGCAACGTTGAAATAGATGTTATATTCCCAAAATAATCAATAAATCCGTTCATTTCAATTACAATTTTTGATAGATTTTAAACTTTTCAAAATATTTATATAAAAAATAGATTTATTTCTTTTAAATACATTTTTTACGTAATGAAATTAAGTAAGTGACAAATATGAAATACCGTTAAGAAAATGTATAATAATTCAGATATTTTGTTACATCAAGTATACAAAAAATCAATAAGTAAAAATTCAGGGCATCTTTCAACTCAAATGGACAAAATATCGATCTCTTATGCAATTGCTATAAAGATATTATGCCATCATAAAAACAGCACATTGAATTCATGTGAACGACCATAAAAGGATGCAAAATTCACTCTAAGATTGGATATATAATACAAAGAACACAGCTTAGAGTGTATTGTATATATTTTTGTTTGAGTTTTGGAAAGACTTTAATAGTCTAACAAATTCATATTATTAAAGATTTGTCATTAATATTAATTTTAGGTTTATTAATAATTATACAAAAAAAGTAAATTTTAAATTATTGTAATTGTGAACTTAATTTACACATTATTAGATAATATTGGTACTTTCATGTATAATTTAACATGTTGATGTACCATTACCGAGTTGTAATACATCTTTTTTCTCAAGGATCTTAATTAAAATTAACATATCATTTCGGTTATCTTAGAAGTAATTTTTTATTGATAAAAGTTAAACAATCTAAGCTACATGAATTGGTGACAAGTAAATAAACTCGAATTCAGTGTAATAATATTGTTAGAAAAATGGTTACGCCTTTCTGGAGTTACACATACATCACATAGATCATATACATTTTGGTCTGCGGAGTAATTATTTTCTATTCAAATTAACGTTTTTAATAAGCTTCATCTCTTTGTAACAGCAACTTTTAGATGTTTCACTATTTCTTTTCTAATTATTTATATTTATGTCTATATATTATTGCTAAGCTTTGTACTACTCTCAGTGTTCCAAAATTTTGCATTTAGGAAATTGTTATGTGCATGATAACAATTTTCGATTATGAATATAATGGTTGTTTTCAGTCAACCAGAAACTTTATGTATACAATTTTCTAAATCATATGATTTTGTGCAGGTGGTATTCACATACATCGCTGGAGCCGACCTTGGTGATTCCGGGGCCAAGAATTCGACAATTGGGCCCAGTTTTGGCAATCGAAGCGGTAACTGCTGAAGATGGAGGCGTGTACCGCTGCACAGCTTCGAATGCAGGCGGTGAGGCGAGTGCTGAGTTGAGACTTCTGGTCTCGACTTCGCTGCACGTGGAAATCTCACCTCCCGTGCTAAGCGTTCACATGGGTGGTAGTGCTGAATTCAAATGCGTCGTTTCTGCCCAAAACGGAGGTCCTTATTTAGTCACTTGGTACAAGGATGGAAGACAACTGCCAAGTACAGGACGTGGGACGAGCGAGGCGCTCGTCGTTAACAACGTAGGAAGGGAGGACAGAGGAATGTATCAATGCATCGTGAGGAGGGCCGAGGGAGACACAGCGCAGGCCGCCGCTGAATTACAATTAGGAGGTAAACGCATGCAAATCATTCTGAATCTAACTAAATTCACTGTCGAACATCTCTCCATCGGAATATTAATCGAGAAACTTCGCACGGCAAGAAGCTTTATTCCGTAATTGCCTGAACAAAAGGAAAACTTCATCACTGACACTTATAATTTATACAAATGCAACTAATAAGTTTTTTAATTAATTTAATATACCTAGATTTTCTAATTATTTAGTAATATTAAGTTAATTAACATAACAATATAAAATAAAAAATCCTTCATGAATTTTCTCGTTATATAACATTTAGTATGTTCAACGGGAATTTGGAAATGGATTTGCCAGTCGTGTAGGATCGATTAATGTCAATCAACTCGAAGGACAATGTATCAGTTAGTTTTAACATCATCAATATTACCAAACCAGATAGGATTATAGTCTAAAGTGAAATGGACAATAAAGGGACGTAAATTTAGAAATTTAATATTGCTTTTTGCTGACTTCGTTCTTCATACTTTTTTTACGCAACATCTGGTCTCCCAATGTTACTTCTATTCAATAAATCTTTCACATATGAATTTATGTCTATAATTGAAAATATTAGTAGTAAATTGTAAATATATTATTAATCTTACAAAATTATAATATTTATAACTTTATTCATAAAAAAGTTAATAATTAACTCAGAATATTATAACAGTTGGATGGATAAATTGTGAAAAACGATCTGTTTAACTTCTCAAACTGCACTCGTAATTATATTTATTGTAATAGTCACGTAATCAGATAATAAATAAAACATATTTGTATAACAATAATAATAGAGATTGCATTCATTCAAATTTAATTTCATTAATTTGTTATTCCAAGTGCATTTAGAATACGTATATTCGAAAACATAGTGTGTATCTAATATAATATTAATTCAACCCTTTCTGTGGGAATAACACCAAGCCACGTATCTTTTAATATTTATTTTAATGCTCTACCACTTCACACATACATCTTTTCAAGTTCCATTAATCGTGCATCCCGCCTAGATTTTTCACAATTCAACGGCCATCCATCTTCGAGATAGCCGCAGAATCGAGTCGAGAACTCTATTTAATATACATGCAAATATATTATTCAATTCTACACTGATCTGCACATGACGGTTATTTGTTCTTTAATATTTAATAATAATGTTAAAGAAATATACGTTTCTTTAAATAAAAGATCTTACTTCACATAAACTTCATATTATATTTACAAATATAATTACAAATTCAACAATCTATCTACTAGGACAATACGCTGTAATATTGGCATTATTGAGGAGGCAGCTTAAGGATTGGCCCAACAACCATTCTCTATTTCGAACACTTTGCACATAATTTACTTAAAATTGGCAAATCTTGATTCTCAGTTTATAGCTTGATGATTGTTTGTGCTAACTTTTCTAATCTATTTTTTATTAGGTTGTTGTTGGTAATCAAAGGAATTTCCTCGTTTGTGGAATACCATGGTGCGTTTATGATCAATCTCAATGTCAATGATACCTCTCTTTAAGTCTATTGTCGAGTTGCAAAAGGCTTCCAAAGCTGTGTACCATACGTCCATATTATAGCTTTATGAATTATTATACAGAATAAGGTATAGATATTTCAAAGTTTCTACCCAGTAAGCTGTAGATCTTTCTAAATTGTAATGCCAATTGCTTCCTCTTGGTTTTTACAAGATTCTTCCAGGTCAAGCGACCATCAAGGTAAATTACCAGGTACTAGGCTCTTCCAGCTTCCTTATTTAGGAAAACCAGTAGGCATATTTGCTTAAGCATTGTAAAGGTGACATGTGCGGATTTAGTTTAATTTGCCTGATCCATTGTAAAGGTGACATGTGCGGATTTAGTTTAATTTGCCTGATCCTTCACCATTTTATCAGTATTGAATATATTCCAGTTTTTCTTATAGCAGTTTGAAAAGTTTTATAGACCCCGATATAGGGTAAGGTTACCTAAGTCGTAACCCCTAAGAGAAAAACGCTATAAAAGTCAGAATTTATGATATAAATACAATCTACATGTGTTATTAGAAAATATATAATAAGAGTATTCATATATTATGAATAAAGTAAGGAAATCATTTTGCTATTAATTAAAAAATAATAATTTCGAAAATCCTACAAAAGTACGACTTAGGTAACCGGTCTCCTAAGACGTACCGCCGGGTGCTTAATTCGTACATCTTGAATATAGTAATTATTAAAACAAATAAATTTAGTAATATTATTTATCTAAATAGGGTTTTTTTGCATACGTTTTTTAAATACACGCTACACACAGATATCTTTTAATCTTCTTATTAACACCAGCTCAAAGATCGTGAACCCAAGATTTGCATAACATACACTGAATCATGCTTTTCTCCTGATTTTCTCCACAAATACAGCAAAACCAGTCATTTTGAGTTAAATCGCAGCTCTTCTTTTTTATTTTATAAAGTGTTTTCTTTACATTTTCTCTTTGCTTTCTATTATTTGCATGCATCTATCAAAAAAAATCATAAACACGTTGTTTGTTGAATGCCTGGCCATTGAAGTTGTCTCTGGTGTACACAAAGACAAACTCGGATTATTTTTCATAAAATTATAGAACCACTTCTTTCCAGCCATTCCTTTTTCTTTATTATAACGGTGTTTCAATTTATATTTTTCTGCTAACTGATAATCAAGTTTTCTGAGGTCTACTACAGTAAGTCCAAAAGAACATGATTCTAAATTAAGAATGTGAGCAACCAACTCCTTCTCCTTTTCTATTGTCAGATCCTTAGGTCTTCCAAAAGTTACATTCTTATTCAATCTCTTCAAATGACATCGTAAAGTAGGTTTAGGGATTTTATATTATCTGTGTGCTTCATTAAAACCAATAACACCCTGGTTTAATTTAGATAACGCTTCGTCCAAATCTTCATTTTTCCATTTATTATATATTCGTTTTGACATAATAATAACGGTCTGTAAAATACCAAAAAAAAAACAACATTGAAAACAACAAAAAATAAAAGATGGAAAGAAAGCATGAAGTAGTTTCCTAAATCATACCGATACGCCTTGAGAAACAGGCATGGTACGACTAAGGCAACTACTGCAGCCACATGTTAAAAAATATTAACTTCACACTAATTAAATTTATTGCGATTTCTTTCTATACATAAGATTCTATAATTGCTATAGAAGTTATATTTAAATAAAACAACGATTTTGCCAACAATTAACTACAAAATTTACTTACGGATGAAAGTTATAACAAACAGAGGTAAACTTACTTAATAATAATATTTTGGCGGCAATCGTTAGCGAAACGTAATCGCTTCTGTAAATGTGTGTATCGTTTCAGTACATACTGATTATTGACGTTGTGGAAGTGCCAGCAGCCGTAACATGCTTAATATTAAAGTGGTATGACTTAAGCAACCTTACCCTACTTCCCTGTGGTACACCAGATCGTATTGGACTCAATGATGTAATTTAATCTTTTGATTTCACCTGGAAATGCATTTTCTGTCAGTTACAATTTTTTTAATTTTTAGAGCAAACCCTCATGTCACACCATGCCGAAAGCCTGAAAGATGATAACAAAAGCAGTGGAACAGAACCTATATTTAATTAAATTATGGTGTATACAATAAATTAATATTTATATAATACAACGTATAGTTTATTATAATTTTATTTATTTTAAATATAAAAAAATAAAATTGTAAATTTTATATAAATTTTATATAAATCTCCCAAATATTGAAGATTTAAATATCATTTATGACACTATTTTATAAAATATATCAATAATTAAACATGTTAAACAGTACATCAACAAATAAAAAATTCAAGAAACTTATTTTTTTAAATTACAATTAATGTACTAGTTATACAAATATATATATATAATTTATTGGCCAGACAGCAACATACAAATCAAAAAAAAAAAAAACATTCCATAGATAAATACAAATCATAATAATAACAACCAAAATAAAAATAACAACTCTCAAAATAATTAAGTAAATTCTAACATAAATTAAGAAAACCAAAAAAAAAAAAAAAAAATACAGTCTACATGCTGGCCAAAGGGCTATCGACCGAGGTCTTTCCGCCCGGGAATTATACAAATAAATAATAATAAAAATTAATATCTTTTAAACCAAATAATGTTATTTCAAACGTAACTGATAGAAATCTAATGTTGTATTAAGTTTTGCATAATATGTGTGTGACAATATGTTCATTACAAATATGCTATATTAATTTACATACATATGTATGTACTGTAAAGCACTTGCGATAATAATATCTGCATAATAGACCCTCGAGCATGAAAAGTACTCGGCGCGTTTCTTTAAAGAGTAAAGATTACTGTGTGTAAATATTCCCTTTTGTGTTAAGGGCTTAATTGTCGCGTAGCGAAGTACTTAGACGTAACGTAAGCGTGAATAGTTTATGATGAACTATTTCTTAAAGAAAAGAGAAAGGAAATGCGCCCTCTGCACTCTCTGGTTCAAACACAATGAGCGAGAGAGAGAGGGAAACTCTCTTGAGACCACGTCAACCCAACCCTATCAAATATGAAAGAAAAAAAGCATACCTTGCTACTCTTCGTAGTTCGTTTCAAGATATGCATGTAAGGCGCGGCACTTAATAATTTAAGCGGTCGCGAATATCCTGCAGACTAATGAGCAATTGAATTAAGTCATCTTAATAGATAGGTCTAGGGTGGTTGGATGCATTCCAGACCAACCAAGGACTAAACGCGAATTAGCGTCGAAGTGGATTCCAGTTAGATTCATTATTAAATTATTTATTAGTCGGGGGGCGTAAATTACATTTGATTGCAGCGGCTCACTGTATCGTATACCCTATATATGGTGCATGTATGTGACGATGCGAGTAGGGTTGTTCGACAACACGGATAAAGCGAGCTGATTTAACGCACGCCGAGCGCAAATAGAAACGCGTAAATTTCGATGGTGGATTTTAAGATTTTCTTTTTACGTTCGTTTGTTTGTTTGTTTGTTTTCAGACGCCCCTCCGGTCCTTATTTACAGCTTCATAGAGCAGACGCTCCAACCCGGCCCAGCTGTCTCCCTGAAATGTAGCGCAACTGGAAATCCGACACCGCAAATATCCTGGACTCTAGATGGGTTTCCTCTACCCAGTCATGGAAGGTCAGATATACGTCCTAATTACGCACCGCCCCTCACTTCGCAAAACCCTTAAACCTTTCTCATCCACCCTTCACACACTCACGCACACACACCTAGAACACGCAAACGGTTTCACCCGAATTTTACGGTCGAATGATAAAGAAATCCATTACTGAATTCATTTTCCGTGAGCCATGTTGATAAGCAAACGTAGAGGTGAAAAAGAAAAATGTTTATCAAAAAAATAAGAAACCCTGAGAGAGTGAGTGCGAAAGGAGGATTTCGAAGATGCTTTATAAATTGGCACAATTTGTTGACTTGCCGTTTGAAAAGGCCCTTTACAAACATGAAGATGAAAAGTTCTGGTAGCTCTGCATGAATGCCTCGATATAAAATGAAAAGGAATCTTGCAGATCTAGCGAGAAACTTTTCTAACTGCGTTCGTATAAAAGGCAACGGCGGACCGATATAAGCGGGGAGGTCGTCTCATTCAAATCAGGCGGCACGTAAATATCTTATAATACACTCATGCCCTTACATTCAATGCGTTTACATCCAGATTTGCAAGCAAATATGCTTTAGGAAAAACGAAGTGTATCAATCGTTTAATTATAATTGCTATTGCTGTTACAGGTTCGTAATTGGACAGTATGTGACCGTACACGGGGACGTGATTAGCCACGTGAACATCAGCCATGTGATGGTCGAAGACGGTGGAGAATACACATGTTCTGCGGAGAACAGGGCTGGCAAAACTTCGCATTCTGCAAGACTTAATATTTACGGTAAGTTTAATTAAAACATTCCTACATTACTATAATTGACAGTCATCATAACTACTACTACTAACTAAAATTTAAAATAATATTTATTATCGTTTATTTGAGTATAAACAATAATATTCATTCCTAGTAATGGTACAGCAATATATCGTATAGTGCGCGTAAACCTGATTAGGCGAACATTTAAAAACCTCACAATAAAATGTTTTGATGTGATGTGATGCCCAACCCTAAACTTAACGCAAGAGAATTTAGAATTTTAAAAAATTAGGCGAGCCACAATTATATATTGCACTTCTAATAATGAATTATCAAAATATGGAAATCAGTGAAAATTTTTAATTATGGGAAATTAATTACAGGAAAACCATATTTTAATTCGAAACTTGACACTGCATGTCTTCTATGAGTTTATGATATTCTAGATGAATTCTTGTTTATAATTGTTAATCAGACTAAAAATCAATTATTTCCATTTTTATATCAGAAGTTTTTTATTTAACATATTTACAATTTATTACAATATATCAGAAATAATAGTATCATCAAGAGTATTTGAATTGAATGAAATAATGTGCTGTGTTCTACAAAAAAAAACAGAAAATCTAATTTTAAGCTTGACGAGATTTTCAGAATATTTAAATGTCTTAAATTTATTATATTTCTTGATAATTCTCCAAATTTTCCAAGTGGCAAAACATACATTCCTTCATTTGGGATATTCACTAATTTAATTTTGATTTAAATGCGTTTTAAATGCTATTAACTCAATAAAAATAATTTCTTCACTCTAAAATTAAAGATTTAGTTTATTCATTTTGGATGTTATGTCTTAAAAAAAGCTAAATTAGATAACCCATTTGACACATAAAAACCACATGAAAAGGACGCACGAGCTACGTATCGCTTGGGCATCCCTTGTAGAAAAAGCTAAGAATTTTTTCTAATATTTTTTATTTTGATCTGAAATTTTCAAAAAATAATACTATATTGTATTACACGTTAAATTAAAATAAGAAAAGACTTATAAAAAACCTTTCAAATACATATTACACAGGACCCGTTTTACGTCCTTTCAGAATACGTATTTGGTTGTAAAATAAGATATTTTATTTTCAGTTCTAAAATTTTACATTTACTTTTTTCCAAGAAGTTCTTCGTTGCGGTTTTCTTTCAACAGTACATTGAACCATCGTTCAGGTACTTTTCTTATATTCACTTCTTATAGTAAATTTTCTTATAGTAAATTACATTTCAGTATTTGTTACCACTTTTGTCATAGGTGAAATGTGTGGTCAAAGTTTGATAAATATCGTGATATAAATGTTTTATTTTTAAAGTATTGAAATTATAATAAAAGCAAACTAAAAATAAGTATAGAATTTATTAATAATGTGCATAAATTTGTATTTTTACATTTAGCACTTTATCAAATAATTTTTCTAAAACTATAATTCACGATAATTCTTTTTTATACATAAATATTAATAGAGGAACTATTTCTAAATCTCATCAAAAAAATAAATTACTTAACAATTTTGATTAACTCTAACGTATTTAAAAATGATTTAAGTATTTATTAACTTTACTTTGTACATGTTTTAATTGTAAAAATTGGATGAAATTTCTGTGTAAAATTGCAAATATATAATTACTTGAGTCATAACTGTTTACATTAACACTAACATAATTAATTAATGTCTCCTGTAATTAAACAACTTTTTATTAACTTTACACAATTTCAACTTTGTACAACTTTCAATTGTAAAAAATGACTAAATTTTCTTTGTAAGTGACCTTATTTTTTTAAATTCAGAAGATATAGATAAATAATTTGTTATTTTAATTCAATATTTTAAAAATAGTCATTATTTTAAAGGAATTACAATATAATACATAACAATAATTTTTAAATACAATAAACTTAAGTTTTGAGGCAAAAAAATTCAATTGAATTCATAACATTCACAACTTTTTAAATTATTTGGAGACTGATATTTTTATAATTGCAAGATTATAATATTCAAAATATTATTAATATTAATATTTGCATTAGAATTACCATAAAGCAGAATTATTAATTATTCGAGTAAAAGATTTTTATGAATGATTTTTGGAATAAATGTAATGAAAATTTAATTTACTAATTATTAATATTTTTCAATACATTCTAAGTGAAGTAAGCTAAATATAAAGTTGATCAATATTCGATTGTGCATGAAGTGTTCATCTAATTAATATAATTAATTTAATATCTTAAACATTGTGAATATGTTCATCGCTATATAATATAAATTGCTTATACTTCCGAAAATAAAAATAAATAAACGTCAATACTAATTTACAAACGTGATCTCTGCAGAATACGCTTCAATTCCCTCACTAATTAGACATAAAATATTTAACATTGACTGTGTGCCCAAAAAAATACGATGACGGCAATTTCCAATTAAAAATGTTAAAGCAACCCTCCACAGCTCAGCAAAACAGTAAAAATATATCCGAATATCACAAGTTATTAATATTTATAAACGTACTTATAATTATGTTGTAGAAATATAAAAAAAAGTTTTTAAAATTTTGTAACAAAATTATATTAATTGTTTAATCTTGTTAATTTATTATAATTTATAGTTGGTCAACAAATTAGTAAAATAGTAAAAATATATCAAAATATTACAACTGAATATGTTTGTAATAACTAAAATTTAATTATTTAATCTTTTTTATATAATATAATTTCTATTTTAAGGGAAGTCAGAAAGTTAACAAAACAGTAAAAATATATCTCAATATTATATGTAAACGTAATTCTAATTATGTTTGAAAAATACGAAAAAAAATACGCTTTCAATTTTGTAATAATTAAAATTTGATATTGATTATTTAATCTTACTTATTTATTACAATTTATAGTTACAAGTAAGCAAAATAGTAAAAATATATCAAATATTACAATTCAATAAAATTTATAAACGTACTTATAATTACTTTAAAAATATGAACAAAAAATAAATGATTTAAATTTTGTAATAACTAAAATTTCATATTTATTTTTAATCGTCTTTATTTATTAAAACTTATAATTCAAAGATGGTTAACAAGTCAACAAAACAGTAAAAATATATCGGAATATCACAGCTCATTAATATTTATAAACGTACTTAATTAAGTTTTAGAAATATTAAAAAAAAATTGTAATAACTAAAATTTTACACTGATTATTGAAACTTCTTTATTTATTACAATTTATTATTCAAAGATGGTCAACAAGTCAGCAAAACAGTAAAAATATATCAGAATATCAAAGCTCAATAATATTTATAAACGTACTTATAGGAATGTTTTAGAAATATTCAAAAATGTTCCTTAAATTCTATAATAACTAAAATTTCATATTGATGATACAATCTTATTACAATTTAGTATTAAAAAAAAAATACTCTTTAAAATTTTTAATAACTAAAATTTCATATTGATTATTTAATCTTTTGTACTTATTACAATTCAAAATTCTATTCGATTGCGAAAAGCGAGATTTTGTCGTTCATTTTTCTTCATTTCTATATAGCACTTAAAATGGATTTGTAAAGAATTTTGTCATTGTTTGAGATATTAATAATCTTACTGGTACATCGCCATCACTTATTAAGTTGAAAAGTCGATTCCAAGAAAGTCGTCCACTCCCGGTGTAATTGAACAGACCATTTGTATTTACAACTGGTTTAATGGCACTCAGAATGCCATTTCTAACATGCGGAGGAAAATTATTTCTGCGACAGATATAAAGAGAGCGAAAGGAACGAAGGATTAAAACAGGAAAGCGGAAAATCAGCAGACGTGAAGAATAAAAAAAATCGGACGGGGAGAAAAGTAATTAAAAAGTCTAATGAGGGCTATTGACTTTGTAGATTCACTACAAGAAAATTTCCTCGCGAAATTTTCATTTTCCGTCTAACAAAACAAAATAAAATATAAACGTTATAATAAGGAAATAACGAAAGTTTCTTTTTATAATTTTAAATTTTTATAATTGGTTCATTTTATTATAGAAAATCATATTTACTGGAATAGATGAATTTCATATAAAAAAATGATAATTTTCACGAATTTTTCCCATCCAATTGATTCAACTCGCTTCTATAATATTAGAATAAAAATAAGTTTTTTTTTCTCTCAAAATAATCTGTTAACCAAATTCCCTTTGCAACAAAAAAACTGATACCATAATCTTTCCTGTAGATTGTTCTTTCATCTATGGTATGTAATGGTGAATCCAAGTTTCATTCATAGTTATAAATCGACAAACAAAATCAGATTTATTCTTGTTGAAAATTTCAAAACTTTTAAAACTGTCCACGTACATTAGCATCAGTTAACCGTTAACTTTAGAGTCCTAAACTGACATTCTTATGAATAATCAAATTTACTGTTTCAACCATAAAATTTTATAAACAATTACTGACAAAATAGTATAAAATAGAAAAAATAATCATCAAATTAATATCTAGATTAAATTATTACATTTCAATAATATTGCAATATTGTTTGGTAGTATAAATTGTAATTTCTAAATTGTAATCAGATATATAGAATTTTTTATGTTTCATAACTTCAATATACGATATTTGATTGCACAAGACAAACTAATAGTCAATGATTTTTTATTGTATTTTGTATTAATAGCTATCTATTTAAAAAATATTTTAGTAAATCACTTATATAAAATTAATATACAAAATTTACTATTTCAACCATAACACATCATAAATAATTACAGAAAATATTGTATGAAATTTAAAAAAGAATCAAAAAATGATATCAACATATTTATGTTTATTAAAATAATATTGCAACGTTTTGTAGAATAATTAGAAATTTATAAATTGTTATAAGATACATAGAATTTTTATGTTTCATAACTTCTATATGCTAAATTTGATAACACAAGACAAACTAATTTTTAAGGATTTTTTATATTATATTAATAGATAACTTCAGTAATGTATAAAATTATTTTAATCAATTACTTCTATAATAATAATGGACAAAATTTACTGTTTCAACCATAACACATTATAAATAATTACAGAAAAAATTGTATGAAATAGAAAAAAGTATCAAAAAAATTATATCTACATATTTAGGTTAAATTATTACATTTGAATAATTTTGCAACGTTTTGTAATATAAATTGTAATTTCTAAATGTAGTAAAATATATAATTTTTTTTATGTTTTTTTTTAACTACAATTTGCGATATTTGATAACACAAGACAAGCTTTAAAAATATAAAAATATTTTAATTAATTACTTATATAAAATTAATTTAAAAAAAATACTGTTTCAACCAGAACATAAATAAATACAGACAAAATTGTATAAAATAGAAAAAGGAATCATAAATTTGATATCTACATATTTAGGTTAAATTATTACATTTGAATAATATTGCAACGTTTTGTAATTTAAATTGTAATTTCTAAACAGTTATAAAATATATAGTTTTTTTTGTTATGTTTTATAACTTCAATATTTGTTTAATTCTATTTTGTATTAATAGATAGCATTAAAAATGTAAAAAATAGTGTAATCAATTACTTATATAAAAATAATAGACAAAATTTACTATTTCAACCATAACATTACATAAATAATTAGAGATAAAATAATATAAAATAGAAAAAAGTATCATTAATTTAATATTTACATATTTAAGTTACATTTGCAACGTTTTGTAGTTTCAAAATGGTAATAAAATATATAGTTTTTTTTGCTATGTTCTATAACTTCAATATTCATTTTTTTTTTTTTGAATTCTATTTTGTATTAATAAAAGGATTAAAAAATGTAAAAATTATTTAATCAATTACTCATATAAAATTAATAGACAAAATTTACTATTTCAACCATAACATTACATAAATAATTACAGATAAAATAGTATGAAATAGAGAAAAGTATTATTAAATTAATATTTAAGTTAAATTTGCAACGTTTTGTAGTATAAATTGTAATTTCTAAATGGTAATAAAATATATAGAATTTTTTATATTTCATTATGTCAATATGCGAAATTTGATAACACAAAACAATCCAATCATCAAGTATTTTTTATTCTATTTTGCATTAATGAATAACTTTAAAAATGTAAAAAAATATTTTAATCAATTACTTATATAAAACTAATAATTAATGGACAAAATTGATGGTATGTCTACATACAAAGGGTTAATACCACAGGATATAAAATAATTAATATAATTAATTAATACGTTTTATTAATAAAATAATTAGTATGTATATTAAAAGTAGTTTGCGAGCTAATTATAAAAAGGGGTTGACACATAGAGTGAATAAAGTCAATGCGAATGCGTGATCCAATGATTATGCGATTGCATAATTGATGAACAACCTGTCGTGTAAAACAAGATTTTCCGTAGATGGATGAACATGAGCTTTACCCTCGTGTATCGTTCATGCCAGTTAAATAACAGCATTCGGAGCGCATAATTTAACGCAAAACTTATAACTTAATTGTTTCACTGACAACACAACACGCAAAAGGGGTGCGTCAACTGTCAATGACACAAAATGTTCACGTTACAATGTCCACTTTTATTTTATAATAATGATAATAAGCGTGCTAGTAGCTTCCAAACCGCACGGGCCAAATGCTTATTGACCAATGTATTTACGCCCAGCGAGCGAAAATGTTACGCAAACGCATATTGGATTAATTTAATGCGAGCGGTTATATAAAAAAAATATAGCTACATCCATTTGCTAAATTTGCATTTATGAATCGTGTAATTTCAATTTATATTCGTTATTGAACGGCTGTAAAGTTGAAACTGTGTCAGTTTTTAGCTGAAGTGTTATTAATAATTCACAATTGATTCTGATACGAACTTAATTAGAAACTTCGAATGAAATCTTATTACGTGAACTTATATCAAACTCGACTACTAAAAACTTTCCTTTATTCCAACTACGATATTGTGGAAAATATGTTATTTTTAAGTTGAATTTTTATTTATTTGTAAAATGAAATAATTAGTTTAATATTCTATTTAAGGTTTAAAACATGATCTTTGTATATACACTAACTGCTAATTTCGCTAGTCTCGCAAGGGATGTCAATTGTTACTGCGGCAATGGATGGAGTCGGTACTTCTTGAAGGGTTTCTTAGGGCCCTTCTTTATATACATCACACAAACCATAATCCAAAGGTCTCTTTTGAAACTGCTCTTTATGTCAAACTTAAACTTTATTCAATGAGACTTTTATTATTTTCTGTAGAACTCTCGACCCTAACGTTTCTGTTATTTCCTGCCTCTTTGTTCTTTTCAAATCATTGCTATCTTAAGTGAAAGACCAAATCCTAAAATCAAATTTTAAATGTTTGTACTAGAATCCTCATTATTTAATTAAAATCCGCTCAGTTCGTAACATTTTTTCCCTAATTTTTAAACCCAACCTCACAAAAGGTTATACATTCACATTATTTTAAACACTTTTTAGTTGTTAAATTTTCCTAAACTTATGCCAAATTTTGAAATAATCATACACATTCAATTTGTATTTGAGCTCTTTTTGGAGATTTTGTTATGCAATTATTTTTTTGATACATACTTCTGATACTAAAATACTATTAACAAATTTTATTATATCATTTATTTACGTAGAATAAAGTATCAAGAATAATGTAAGTATTTTGTTGAAAAAAGTAAGTTTCACATTAAAAATAATATATAACAACAAAATTATTTATTATTTAGTTAAACTTTTTTATTAGACAAAAATTATTATCTTCAAAAAATAATGTATACTAATTTACACAAATATTATAGGAAAATACAAACTGGATTCAAAATATTTGTAATTGTTAATATCATAATTGAATTACAAATAACTTAGTTTTAAAAAAATGTAACTTATTAATATTTCTCGAATTATATATTCCCGGCATTAGCGTAAGCACATAGTTTTGGAACAAAAAGAAATTTTGCCTATAAAACTAAAAAAAAACCTAAAAAAAAGGAGATTAACAAATAAAAAAATATTGTACATTTTAAAAATTTCAAAAATAAAACTAAATTTTTTTTTGAGTGAAATAAAAAATATAATTATTAAAATTTTAAACATAAATATTTTTTTTATTTTTACTTGCATTTAAAGTCATCGTTTAATCCAAGTACTAGTACTTTGTGAAATATTGCTATATACTACTTATTATTTTATTTATCTTTTTATTTGCATATAATATAAAATAATTCATTCGATTCATAATTCGGTTACTGATATTATTTGTTCCCTTGAATGCGAAAACATTATTATAGGATTTTTCTTTTAGTTATATTCACGTTTAAATTTCACAAGTAATATTTTAAGCACGTTCGAGAAAAGGAATAATGCCTGTGTCTCCGTAAATAATTTTATTGTGTGCAACTCTGCCACTTCCATTTAAATTCATTGCAAAAAATAAGTTTGCAAATTATTTTATAAATATAAAATTTCTTATATTTCCAAGTTAATTTATCAAAAAGTGCGCTTCACTTGTTTCAATAATTTATAAGTTGTTGATTGAATTTTAAATTCACTGATTTAGTTCAAGAAATACAAAAACATTACTTAAACAATATTTATCAGTTTATAATAGATAAATTCCACATTAAGATTTTAAACAACAAATTTTATTTCAATTTTGTATCATTATTGTATTCCATTTTATTTTAGAGTACATTTTACGAGTATTTACATTCTATTTTATAAGAAAAAAAATATAAAATATTTAACGGTTGACAGATTTTTTTTGGACATCGATCGTTGGCAGTTTTCGCTTAGTTCTTGAATCTCAATAGTAAAACCATTAGTTTTTATCATTTCAATTGCTTCAATACGTTTGGATGTTTTTCTTGCCACTCTAATTGGAATTCCTCATGAATTCTCCTGTTTGTAATATACCAAAAAATACTAATGATCTTTCTTAGGCTGAAATCTGAGTAAAAAGCAATGTTAAACTGCTGCTACCACAGGTCTAGTCTGGTTTAAAAATTACCTTATATAATATATTAGCAATTAGTTTTCTTTTGAAATTGACGAGTCTTCCCGTAACTAGTACAGTTTCCTTAACTTAATTTCGAGTCGCTCTTTTTTTTATTGTTTTTAATAGAATTTTAGGCTTATTTGGCTTAATCTGCGGGTAGCCTCGAATTATATTATATTCTACGAAGTTTATGTTTTTCCGTAATTTTTTGCTAATCAAAAAATTCAACACCCAATATTTTTATAATAGAAAAATTCAACAAAATTCTATGATTTTGAATCAATTTTAATTTTAATTTTTAATAAAATAAATATATAAATTTTTGTATAACGCAATTATTACCTCATAATACGTATATTATTTATAGAATAATGATTGATTATAAAATTTTTGAATTAAGAAAGGAAATTATTTTCGAACTCGTCCCGAATAAAAATATGTTTCTAGTTTCCGGAAAGTAAATCTATATGTGTATTTCTTTAGTTAAGAGTTATTATGTAAGAAGATATATTTAATAAAAAATACTTTGGTCTTAATTAAAATTATTAAATAATATTGTCTTACAATGTCATGTCCCAGGATTAAAAGTCTCTCAACACCGTGGATTATCTCGTAGATACATCATTATGGATTCTTAGATGGGTTTACGAGTATTAAATACAATATGCTTATCCAGTTTCATTGATGAAGATGATTTTTATTGAGAAGAATTTCAATATTCTCTTAAGTTAATAATTAGTAATTGTGTTCTTTCTTTAACCCACCTATACTAAGACTATTTCTTATTTTCGCCCTCCAACTAAGACTAAATTATATTATATATAAATCTGTAACAGAACTAAAATCTGCATTAGAACTAAAGTTTATACAACTCAATTAACTAAAATATCAAAAAATTTCATTTAGTCTTTATGAGCCACAAAAAGGAAGTTTTAAATAGAATTGAAACAATTAACATTCGAGGATGGTGTAAAGTCATTCCTGAATATATTTTAATAATTAATAATTTGAAAATTAAAAAAGAATTAGAAAATAAACAGATTATTGCATAATAGAAAGAAACTCAAAAAATATTTTCTTGCAACTATATAAGCAATTAAAAAATTATATAATCATATCAAAATCAAAATAATTGTTATAAGGAGCTATTGATTCCAATTCTGAAATATATTCAGAAATATTTATAAATGTATAAAATAAATATAATTTTAACTTGATTCCTTAAAAGAAAATTTTTTTTTTTTTTAATTATATTAGTTTATATTATAAGTTACTTAAATAATATACTTTATCTCTTATATTAAAACTTAAAAAGAGAATGAATCTTATGAAAATCATAGAAATAAATAGATTTAATAAAAAAAATCTGATGTATATAATAAAATTTACTTAAACAAAAATTATAAGATGAAAATAAATTTAAATAACCGTAAGTGGATTGCAAACAAAAAAATGTTCTCACATACTTTATTTTGAGAAGAGCTTTTGCTTAGTTGCCAATTTTAAAAGAAATAGAATTAACAAAAGTAATTGTATACTCTACTATAAAAAAACATTAAAATGTTATTTTCTTTTCTTCGTTTGATGGCACTAAACTCAGCTGCGTCCACTTTATGAGATAATAACAATATTTTCGACGATAAAAGAGAGGATGATTTAATTAAAAAAAATTAAAGAACTTTTAATCCATATACATAATGTTTCAATAAAAAGCAAAAGCAAGTAAAATTGCTTTTATAGTTCCAGACGGTTTACGACCCACTGTATCTAAATATTACTTAGTAATGAGCGTCACAAAAAACTTTATTTCCAATACGTTTTGGTAACCCAAATGAAGCAGAGCCATAAAATAAGTAAGTACTTAAACTTATTACATATTCTGAATACTGATTGCATAATAGTTTATGTAGTTAAAATATATATTTTTACTTATATATTTTATATAATTATCTAAATAATTAAATTATTTAATATTAAAGTAATTACATAGAAAAATAACAAAGGTATTAATAATTTACAATTATTATTTTTCTCTTTCGTAACATTATAATTCTGAAAGGTTGAAGTATCTAAAGTTTCCTGTATATTTTAAATGTAAATAAATATTTTTCTTGCTGAAAATTTCTTTTAAAAAACGCATTATAAAAATCAAATATTATATAACGCGGAGATATAATTCTATATAGTTTAATAACAAAACTTTTCTACTTATAAATTTTCTTGGTATTTTACTTCCCAGAGTTCAAACAGTTTGGTATAATCGAAGCGTATTAATATTTATAACAACTCGATATATTACATTATGGTAACGTTACATCAACACAACTGCTTTGAACATGTTTTACTACAATTTTCATTTGAAAATGTCATATTTATATTTGTGTAATTCAAATTGTATTTCCGATCTGAACTAAATAAAAAAAAATATTTTTGATATTTTTATTTATTGAAAAAGATGAGATAAAAAACTGATGTTAAAAGAACTAAATAATATAATTTTGTTTCTGATATTAAATATTTAAAAGTAAAATCAAAATCACAGAAATAAATAGATTTAATGAAAACTTTCTGATTCCTACCTGATTTATTTAATAAAATTTACTTAAGCCCAAATTATAAGTTGACAACAAAATAAAATAACCGTAAGTGGACTGAATAAAGAATTAATATTCAATTTTAAATGAAATAGAATTAACAAAAATAATATAAAAGAAAACATATTTGTGATCAGCAAATTATATAATGTATATGAAGATTGTCCATCATTCTTATATAATATTTTGCTCGAGCAGCGACAATGTTCTTTGTAACAATAATAGAATGTACATAACTTGTATATGCATAATTCAAGTTGCACCATCTGGGTTCATCAAATAGTCTGGACGCAGTTTGCATATAAAACGACAGATTAACAATGAAACTCAAGATTTAGTAATTTATCGCATCAAATGTTAAACAGATGTAACTCTTCATCCATTTGCAGACAAATTAAGAGCGAACAAGATATTTTTTTAATAAAAAAAACTAAATATAACTTCAAAAATAATTGTGTATTTATTGTGAAATTAACATTAATATCTTGAAAAAATCGGGGTAGAAAGATCTTTGGTCAATAACCGTTTGTAATAAATTATTGTTTCTATTATTGTTCTATAAGAATATGTTTTCAATTATTGTTTATCTGTTGTAATATAAATACAAACTTTTTTTATCTTGAAAAATTATGATATAAATATTTAATAAATTGACATAACAAATCTAATATTATTATATGAAACCGTTAATATAACTGAAAAAATTAATGAACAATTTTTGAACTCGACAATGAATTTAAACAAGAATAATTAATTGTAGAATTTCTATATACAGCAATACCTCGGATCAATCCGGATTTACTATAGTTTTTTTTTGCTTTTATTACTAAAAGTGGTACAGAGGTGGTCTATTTTGAACTTTGGTGTACAATTTTTAATATAACATTATCAAAGTATTACTTTTTTTGATGACTATAATTTGTATAGAATGTTATTTTCAGTATTTGCTTCGCCATATTTTTATTCTTGTAAAATTAAACTGTAATCTATAAAATAAATTCCCCTTTATTTTATAGGTCACAAGCTCAATCTGCTTAATTGAAAATAAAGATAGATGACAAATATTTACACCTTTATTACAAATTTAAACTTGATGATAGAATACTACAATCTTATAACTTTAGGTGAAAGCAATAAAGTAACAAAATCTGTAATATTTCCTTCTCATTTGATGTTACAAGTGCTACTTTGAAGAATAATATCAATTCCAATAATGTAAGGCAGTTAAAATCACAGTTATGCAAAAAAATAAATAATAGAGAAGAGCAAATACTTTATTTATTTTTATACAATCTATAATTAAGATTCCTTAGAGACAAGAAAGATTAAGTGAAAAGAAATTTAGTATTGAGGAAATATCAGATTCTACAGGATCTAAATGGCATATTATGAAAGCAAATGAAAAACTGAAAAATATAACTTGTCTTTTTGATCCCGTTTTGGTATGATTAGTAATAAATTCGTTTATAATTAGTGTTAAAGTCCTCGATTAGTCTGATTTCAAACAGACCGGACAAAATCAATTACCCGAACTATGCGACATATTACTGTATATTTAATATAGAAAATTGAAATAATATTTTAAAATAATTATTTACTTATTTAAAATTATCTTAAACATTATGATTAATATAAATACATGTGTTCTTTTGAAATTGAAGCTTAAAATACTTCAACTATAATAGTTAAGTTTCTGCTTACATAATTTCCCTTACATAGAAAATAATTTCTAAAAATTTAACCAATGTTTTCCAGAAGCAAAATACTCCTATTTCTCTCTTTCACATAACTCGGTCAAAATATATTTTTCAGCAACTTTTTCTTATAATATTTAGGACTTATAAATTTATAAATATATATAATCCTATAAAACAGTAGACTTTAATTAATTGTAATCCGCTTTTACAATGAACTTTTGTCCTTTTATCAGACTTTGGTGTAGCTTGGGTCTGCAATGCGGAAGGGCCTACGTGCGTCGGGCCATGGAAATTATTATTACACGAAAACATATTTGAAATAAAAAAAAATTGTTGTTCAATTTCATCATTGGACTAAGTAAACCAAGAACTTCAAGAGAAAGGCACCATATTTCTAGCATATCCGTATTCTCTTTATATAATGTTTTTTAAGAAATGAAATTGCCAAGATGAAATTTTTATTTATTTATTTATTAATTTCTAGTAATTATTTTAATTATAATAAATATTCAATAATGATAATTTAATATATTAAAAAAAATCAATGGTCAATTGTAAATAAGAGTATAATATATTTTCTATATTATTAATTAAATAACAATTACTGTTGTAAAATAAAATGTAAGTTTAACATTATCCCTTAGGTGGAAGTAAGCAGAAAATCATGCTTGAATAACTGAAACATTGCAGCAATCAATATCCTTGAAGGAAGAACAGCTAGACAATGACTAAAGTGTTGGAAAGCACTCAGACTAGTAGAATTGATTATATTTTCAAACGTTTTAAGTTAAATAATTTGCAGAACATATATTTTTGATGAGATTAAATAAGTGTTATATTTTCTAAATTTTAAAATATTTATATATTTTGAAATAAATATATAAAAAAAAATCTGTGTCAAAAATTAAACTGTTGAATTATGGTTTTATTAGTTGTACAAACAGTATAATCCAAAAGTGCAAAGCCTGGTTAATTAGTGCAACATTATAAATGTATTTCACTTAAAAAGGGATGATACTTTATCACGCATTTGAATTTAGCTGGAAATGTTGCCCCTTTTCATCATGTTTATTTTTTTGCAATAAAAATATTTATGGCGGTAATGATATTACCATTTAGGAAATGTATAGTTTCTGGCACATAAACTGAAAAGCCCCATAAATACGGGTTGCGAAAAACATATACACACATACACAATTCCCATTTGTCTGGCGCATGAGTTTTGTATAATATATTGCGCTAAATTTACCATGCAAACTCAGCCAACCAACCCCCACCGATGTTCATCCCCTTGTGCGCTCGAACGCTTATACGTACATATGACAAGTTAATAAACTTCCACGTCTTTCTTTTTTTTTCGTACTTTCGTGGGAAATTCCATTACGTTTAAACACTTTCCCGATGATTCTGTAAGCAAGTTTATTGTTTGCCCATCCATAGGGATGCCGTATATCCGGCTAATCCCAAAGGTGACGGCGGTAGCAGGAGAAACACTTCAATTGAAGTGTCCAGTGGCAGGATATCCGATTGAGGAGATCCATTGGGAAAGGGGCGGCAGAGAACTCCCGGATGATTTAAGGCAAAAGGTATTGCCCGACGGAACCTTACAAATCAATCCTGTAGAAAAGAAGGCGGACACCGGTGTCTACACATGCTGGGCAAGGAATAAGCAAGGACACAGCGCTCGAAGGAGCGGTGAAGTTACTGTTATTGGTATGCATATTTTATTCAGCTTTACCCTAAAATTACGCCCAAAAAAAAATCTTTCAAAAAAAAAGAGGAACGAACAGAAAAGAAACGTCCTTCTCATGTCTACAATTACATTTCTTTTAGATCCGTAATTTTAAAAATTACACTACTAAGGTGATCTATAATATCATTATTAGATTTTGATCTATAATATCTTTATTAAATTTATGCCCTTTGATCATACTCTTTACATACACTGATTGAGTTGAGTATATTTGTAACGCTAAGAGGAGGACGTTTTTTTTTGTGTTACTTGTTTCGTTACTTTGTTTTATTTTTCGTTTGTTCTGGATCAAAGAGAATTAAATATAGTTGATGAAGAGTGTTTCAGGAGACACCGAGTGAAGTTCATTAGTCTTTGGAGCCAATTGGGAAGACGTCTGCTTGTGTCTACTCATGAAATCTATGTGCAATGTGTAACTAAGTTTTAATATGTTATTGCAGTTCCCCCAAAGGTTAGCCCTTTCTACGCCGAGGATACGCTTCATGTGGGAGATAGAGCGAGTTTGACTTGTTCTGTAACGAAGGGCGATTTGCCTTTGACGATATCGTGGCATAAAGATGGACGAAATATAGAACCAGCACAGATGGTCTCGATAACACAAGTGGACCAATTTACTAGTATTCTGTTGATAGAGAGTCTGTCGCCAGATCACAACGGGAATTACTCGTGTGTCGTGAGAAACCTGGCTGCTGAGGTATCGCATACGCAGCAGTTGGTAGTTAATGGTAATCAGGCGTGCCGTGTCGCGCCTTTTAGCCTTTCTTTTCTATCTCTGATGTTTGTTTCTCTTCTCTCTCAGTTCCTCCTATTATTGAGCCCTTTTCCTTTCAAGACGGGCTATCAGAAGGCATGCGAACCCGTACCGTCTGCGGAGTTAGTGCCGGTGATCCGCCTCTGGTTGTATCCTGGCTTAAGGATGGTCAACCATTAACACCCTCATTGGGTGCTAACGTTTCGGCCCTTGACCCCTATTCTAGCCTCCTCAGCATTTCTAGCCTTGACTCGAGACACTCCGGAGACTTTACCTGTGTTGCGAGTAATCCGGCTTCAGAGGTTAGGTACACCGCCAAGCTGCAGGTTAAAGGTAACAACCCTAGCCTTGATCCCGGCCCAGCCCCAGAACCCGCTCCACACCCCACACACTCACAATCCGTTGCTTTGGCACACGCGTCGACCGGACCACCCAAGGTCAAGGTACTGTTGCACCATCTTTTGTTTCTTTCTATTTCTCTGTTTAAAATACTAATAACAATTATATTTACAATAATACTAACCATATATATATATATTATGTAGCCAATCTAACTATTTGCATGCGATTATACGTAGATAGAGAAAATGTTATGTGTGTGTTTCTTTAACAATTATAGTGGAGAGGAGCTTAAAGTGTTCACACCGCCGCCATTTACAAAAAAAAATAAGAGAGGATCTGTTTATTATTTCCATTGCAAATTTTATTATTGATTACAACCCCCTCACAAGTACTTGCTTACTGCAGCAAATACCAGTAATTTAGCCACCCTTCCAATAAAACCGCGTAGAGTGTCGTCAATGTACCTACTCACGGCACCATCACTCACGTACTATGTGTTTTCTAAAAGCTAACTTCTAAGGACTAATATTAGGTGCACCTTATTCGCTTCCCAAAAGGTTTGCTCATACTGTCTCTTTTACAGTGCCTCCACGATGGCTAGTCGAACCCATGGATGTGAACGTCGAGCGCAACCGACATATCGCACTTCACTGCCAAGCCCAAGGTGTTCCAACTCCAACTGTTACTTGGAAGAAAGCAACAGGTACACATGCACACATATCATTCGCATTCTTACTAAATACATTTCGAATTGTATTAACACAACAACTTTGAATACTTTAACTATTAATTCACAAAAAATATATTATTCCAAAACAGGTTTAAATCATTTGTTTAATAATTAAGTATTTGCTTTGATGGGATTTACAATTATTTATCATATAAAATATATAAACATAGATAGTTTATAAAATATACTAATGATTGTAACAGGAAGTAAATCAGGAGACTACGAGGAAGTGAGGGACCATATGTATACAAAGCTATTGGAGAATGGCACATTATTATTGCAACATGTAAAAGAAGATAGGGAGGGATTTTATTTGTGTCAAGCGGATAACGGCATCGGCACGGGCATTGGGAAAGTAATTCAGTTGCGGGTGAACTGTAAGTATGTGAAAGGTATAGAGAAAGAGCTGAAATGTTATAAGACGTAAATGTGAATCTCAGCTTCGCCTTACTTCTCTGCTCCATCGAGACTGGTGTCTGTCAAGAAAGGGGACACGGCCACTCTGCACTGCGACGTAAACGGCGATAAGCCGATCAGCGTAATCTGGCTGCGGGGTGGCAAAACGGAGCTGAATCCATCCACAAATTACAGGGTTCATGTCAAGCAGGATGTTACACCGGACGGTGTAGCTGCTGAACTGCAGATCGTGAACGCGGAAGCCACAGACAGTGGTGCATACTTCTGCCAAGCGAGCAACATGTACGGCAGGGATCAGCAATTAGTTCAATTGCTGGTTCAAGAGCCACCGCTGAGCCCTCAGCATCTCGAGGCAGTTATGATAAGCAGCAGATCGGTTAATTTGAAGTGGCAGCACAAATCGGGAGATTCCAACGAAGTATTCAAATTCATCGTCGAGTATCGCGAATTAGACCGTGAGTGCTATACGGTTCGCATTGTTCTAACAAATTAAATCTTAACTGATTGATTGTTTAATAGGTCCTTGGCAGCAGATAGATTTAAACGATATGCCGCTACAGTTCGCTGCTCTTATCGAGGATTTAAAGCCGGCTACAAGGTATACATTCCGTGTAATCGCTGAGGGACCAGCGGGGAAAAGTGCTCCGAGCGCGGAACTTTTGCTCAGGACTGAGCCTCAACGTCCCGCAGGACCACCATTGAATCTGTCAGTGCGACCTGTCTCCTCCACCGAACTCCTGATAACTTGGACACCGCCACTACCAGAGTTACGACACGGCGATATTCACGGCTTCAATATCGGCTTTCGAATTGGCACCGTAGGCTCCTACAATTTCACAACAATTACCGGTGACGGAGAGGACGGAGGCGGCGAATTATTACTCGGAGGTCTAGCGAAATACACTAGATATACCATAGTCGCTCAAGCGTTTAATGAAGTCGGAGCGGGTCCGCTTACTGAACCGGCAACCACTCAAACTATGGAAGATGGTGAGTGTCATCATAAAATCGATTTACGATTATATATATATTTTTATGTCCTTTTCTTTATGCTATGCTTTATTTATGTAGTTCCAAGCCTGCCCCCGGAGGATGTACGATGTGCGGCTTTAACGTCGCAATCCTTACAAGTGAGTTGGCAACCGCCTCCAACAGAGCACTGCAACGGCTTATTGCAAGGCTATAAGCTCACATACGAACCGGTTCTCGACGATAATTGGCGAGGTATTATTAAATATAGAATTTTCCAAAAGCAATGTGTATTTCCTTTTTTTTTTCAACATCCTCATTCCTTTATTTCTGCTTCAGGCAACGATGAAATGGAAACTAGGAAAACGACCGCTCTGACAACTGTAATCATGGGATTGAGAAAGTTTACAAACTACAGTTTGCAAGTGTTGGCATTTACGAAAGTTGGAGATGGAGTTCTCACTGCCACTACATACTGCCAAACAGAGGAAGACGGTTAGTTATGTCACGCTGATACAATCTAACACGGCGAGTCGTGAAGGGAGATATTTACGCTCTAAATTTTCAGTGCCTGGAGCGCCTGCCGATATAAAGGCCGTTGTCAGCTCTCCGCAATCGCTATTAGTCTCATGGCTGGCACCTAATGAACCGAACGGCATTATTACAAAATATAACTTGTACAAGCGCAGCATGGATGGACGACAGGAAATTGATCACGCCAAGCAGACTATATCCAGCCAGCACACGAGTTTCGAAGTCAAGGGGGTCCAGCCCCATGTGGAATATCAATTCTGGGTAACAGCATCAACCAGGATCGGAGAAGGACAAAGTTCCAGAGTCGTTACGCAAGTTGCTTCTAACCGAGGTAAATTAAATTAATTCCTCCATAAAATACATACATGTGATTTCAGCTTCAAATAAAGTTACAAAGTTTCTATACGAACTACGACAAATGTCTATATTAAGTCAACAATAATTTCGTTGTTTTAATAATATCATATCAATCTTCCACTTAATAATTGAAGTTTATAATGGACGATGTAATTATCTGATTTCAGTTCCAGCGAGGATTATATCATTCGGAGGAATAATAGTAAGACCTTGGCGAGGATCTGTCGCCCTTTCTTGCGTTTCTGTAGGAACACCCAGGAGAGAATGGCTGAGGGGCGAACAAATATTGAAGGGTGGCGCCAACCACAACATTCAACTTCTTGATACCGGAGAGTTAATTCTCTCTAATCTCCAACTGGCTGATTCTGGAAATTACACATGCCAGGTGGACAATGGACAAGGGTCGGACAAAACCACATATAATCTGGTTGTCCAAGTTCCACCATCGGCTCCTTTATTGTACGTAACTAGCGCCACAAGCAGCAGCGTTCTACTGCATTGGAAAACGGGGAACAACGGTGGTGCCGCCATCAGCGGATACACATTGAATTATCGCAAAGAGCATGGAAATTTGGATGAAGTCCATTTATCACGACACGCCATGAGCTACGAATTGAAGGTTGTTATTTACGAAGTTATGAGCTTGTAAAGGAAATGATTATAACCGTCGCCTTTCCACCTCTGTTTTGCTTTCTCACAGGGACTTTTATGCGGAACAACATATCATTTATATTTAGTGGCCCACAATAAAATAGGGAGCTCCCCAGCGAGCCATCCATTACAGGCCAGGACACAGGGACATCCGCCGGGCGTTCCTTCCGCAACCTCCTTTATATCGCCGAATTCAACATCTGTTGTCTTAAGGCTGCACGTGTGGCCCGACAACGGCTGCCCTATCCTTTATTTCGTCCTTCAGTACAGAAAATCGTCCGAGTCTCAATGGACATTGGGTGAGAGATATCGATGAGTGTCACAGGTTAAAAGCGATTAATTACATTAAAATTCTTGTAGTTTCGAATGCTTTAAAACCGCAAAGGCGCACCTCCATCACAGGATTGACACCGGCCACACAGTACATAGTCAAATTAGAAGCGCACAACATAGCTGGCTTTTCAACTGAAGAATTCGCTTTCATGACACTGACCAAAGAAGGCGGTACTCGTGTGAATTTCAAAATTAAATTCCTATTTTAATGCATGTTTGTTGTTGTTCCAGAGGTGCCGCCGCCTGATTTAATGCAGCAAGGGAGTAGCGGCAATCCGTTCTATGCAGATGTTAAAATACTACTTCCCGTAATTATACTCGCCGTCTTATTGCTGGCTTCTGGCGCAACTGCTATAATATGTTTGAAACATCGTAATTAATCACCCACTAATGTTATTGTTTTGTTAAATAATTTAATTGCAGGTCGAAACGAAGCTGCTAAGGAGCAATTAGATAATCAACAAAACGCCGAAGCGCAGCGAGAAAGGTATTACGCGACCATCCACAAAGTTGCTCTTCAAGCTGGCGAAAAGATTCCAGGTTCGTATCTCATTAATAATATTGATGCTTTTGATAAACTTTTTTATTTGTCCTAGAAACATCCGAAGATATTTCTCCGTATGCAACGTTCCAACTCTCGGAACCGAGCACCCTTCCTCAGAACACTATGTTGCATAGTTTCATGTACCACGAACATGCCATGACTGAGGGTTGCGCTTCGCCCCCTCCAGCTTCCTCGGTTCAAAGAAACTCACCGTATTACAATATTGTATGATGTTCTGCTACGCTAACATTAACCTATTTTAGCTATTCTTTATTTGCGTATATTAAATATTTACTTTTTAGCAAAAATTTCCCAAGGTCCACGGACGCGCCAGAAGAACCAACAGAAAAACGGACGTGGACAGCGACGAGAGCGAATCAGATCCAGACCAGTTGACCTCGAGCAGGACAGAGTCTTCCAATCACTTAGATATGAAACACAAACATAGTAAGTCAGGTAACTAACCAATAGCGACATAGCATAGTGGAGTCGTCATTTTTATTATTTATATTCGGTTTGTTTTGCAGATTTCATATATCACGGAGCACAATCAAGCACTTCTTCAGACATATCCCCAATGTCGGAGCAAAAGTCTCTTCCGCGTCGTGGCAGGGCGAGGTACTCGTTGCCAAAAAACGTGTATCAAAATGAAAAACAGGCAAATTCTAGGTGGCTTCAGCAAAACAGAGGCTCGACCAGGCAAATGCTTCCACATTTGGCAGTAGCGGAGACGGCGTTTACCGACAGACCTCAGCAGCCCGAACAGAACACACCGGACAGACCGGAATTGAGTGAGGCCGAATGCGACATCGACACACTTAAAAAGCTCAAATTAGGTTTAAGGAGTTCTTTGTGGTCCCGACCTAGTGGCTCAGGTCAGGCCTCCGACTATTCAATAGCAGTATAAACCACATTACTACACATTTTGTTAACTGTTATACTCTGACAAAAAAAAGAAAAACAAATAGTTAAAAACCAGAAGGAAAACAAATATTATATATATGATATATTTAAAAGAAAAGATTAAATAATTATAGTATCAAGTATCGCTGGACGAATTATGTACAATGCGTGAATGGGACAGAATGAATGCAAGAGAGAGTATTCAAGCTCAATTTAGCAATTTATCATACTCAATTGATATTCAATTGCTTGATTTAGCCTAAGAGATTTTAATAATAATAATGAAATAATAATAATATTAATAATTTAATGATAAATCAAAAGATTAATCTTGGAATAAATTTTATACCGAAATGGAAATTTATTGTATTTAGGCCATTTTACAATTATCATTTCATCGACGATTTCGTTCCACTTAATATATGATTTTATACAAAAAAATTGTCGATTTTCGGACATTTAAAAACGGAACAAATATCATTTTTATATTAATATGATGAGGACGATAACGTGGTGAAAAATGAATAACAGTTGAATAGAATAATTAATTAAATCTCCAATAAGTCTGTGTACCAAAAATACAATCAATGTCAAAAATAATAAAATCAAAACAAACCCCCTAATCCCTTATAACTGTACCTATTAAAAAGTATGTATCATAGATCCATTTAATTCTAATAAATTAAAATTATAAAGTAGAAACAAACACATATTTTTTTTTATTTTCCCATCCTACATAAATTAATGAATTCTTATAATTTGATAAAATTGTTTTAGAAAAAAAAATACAAAATACAGCAATGTGCCCGAGAATACTCATACACAGTGCCTGGTATAGTGAGCCGCAAACATAGACGCCGTTAAAAAAAAAGATCTTAAAAGATCTAAAAATATGTATTATATTTAAAATTCCCAATTACCGAGTAGATCTTTGACGATTGGCTCATAGAGTTCGTGTTGAAACACAGTTTCTTGGAAGTACTGATGTACACTGGGAAAATATGGAAACCTCTAATTACTAGTCGTGTAACCTAGTCTTGCTTCAACATTCTCAGATCAATTGCGGGAAGAAACTGATACAATGCTGCAATTTTATTACACTTTACGGGTGCGAAGAATACTTTCAACATTTTGAACAAAATCCAGAACAAGGCTTTCAGAACATATTTTTGTATGCTCTCTTCTCTACAAACTTCTCTCCAAGAAGCAAATAGAATTTAAAGTAGAAACTGCCAGATTCATAAGGAAGACAAAGAAAAAAAAACTCAGTACACTTTTACACCGATGCTCCACCTTCCAATTTCGGTATAGTACGGGATATTCTTTTCCTACTCTAACTCTTTCATTGTCACTGTCAAGTTATACACTTTCCATAGAGCAATCCAAATAACTGAAACACATTAATCTTGTGCTACCATCTTCTGAATCGGCCAGTGCTATTAACAACAATAAATGCCTTTACCTTCGATTGCAAGATCAGAAAAATGTGTACAGACCTTCAGACAAGAAATATTTCCACCAACCTATTGTGAATTCCAAGACACTTAAGAATCAGGTGAATGAAGAGACAGACAAGCTTACAAAAGAATTCTTTTGCAAGCTTGTCTGTCTCTTCATCCAATCCAGTAAAAATGAATTAACCGATCCGACAATTAGCAGTCGCACTATGAAATGGTTAGTCAAACTAAGAACATCATTTTTTTGCCAAATTAAACTTTCCATCAGCACAGTTCTCTGGCTCAAGAATACAAAAACCCGTCTCAGTTCACAATATCCAGACTCGTGGCTTCAAACAAGGAATCAAAGAACTAACTCTTATTCAAAACAACATAAAAACATAATACGACGGAAGCTGGCAAAATGGTCAATGCAAAAGAAAATAATAAAAATAAAGTGTCTTCAATAAATTATTGAACTATTTTAGTTGCTATAGAAAATAGATAAAACTAAAGAAGAGACTTCCTGGTGAACAAAATGTTGAATTATTTCTATAATTTTAATAATAACATTAGAAAATATCCTATTTAGAGCGTATTCCTATATACTATTCAGCAAAAATAAAGGCAATTTTATAGAACATTGAGTTGTTCTCCAAATATAACACATTAAGGAAGATAAGGAAGTCAAGGAAACTTATTTGAACTTTCTTAACATAATTATTACAAGAATATACCCGATGAAAATTTCTAGAAATATATTTTGCAAATAAAACTTATGCAGAATTTAAAGACGATTTTAGTTGTGAGAAAAAAAAATAAAAGTAAATAAAGTGTAAATTTTTGCAGAAGATCTTCAAATTATAGTATCGAAAATATTATTAACTTTAGAACACCAGCAACGGTTTTGAACTTTATTTATAATAAAACATAGAAAAACTTTTCCAAAATACTCTGAATGGTGAGATAAACAATACTAAATAAAAAATAATTGATCTAGTGCGGAAAGCGGTTAATAGCACTTTGTATGAAAACTGTAATTAATTTTGTCTACTACTACTAATTGAACTATTTGGAAATTAATTTAATTGTGACCGATGTTACAGTCAACATTAATTATAGTTCATCAGATAATTTGCTATAAGTATAATGTTAATATAGAAACTATGTGTGGAAATATATATATATATATATATATATATTTTTTAATCGTTGACAACTGATAATTTTTCTTTAAGTCGGCGAAAAAATAATTATTTGCACATAATAATAAAAAACAAGGACTTGCTGATATCCACTCAACAGACCACCCTTTTAATTTTAAGGCCCCAATCACACATATAAAGTGGAACACATATAAAATGAACATAAAAAAAATGTTTTTAGTAGAAAGTACCATTAACTTTTGTAAATTGCAATAAGATAGTGTTTGCCTTTTTTATCATTTATTATTGCTGCGTTTGATGATTCTTGTCTAGGTAGACAATAGTAGACATCATGAAAAATCACAAAAATAAAATGGTGGTACGCTCTTCTTAAATAGAATTTACTATATTTTTCTTCATAATTGGCTCCTTCCCTGTCGAAAGAGCCTCTACACCTAGCTGCGTTCTGTCGACGCCCAACACCAGTCACTATTATAAATATAATACAAATAAGTTATAATTCTATTGTCTCTGAAAATACGTATATTATTAACACATTTATTTTCAATTAACTTTTTAAATATCTTGATTTATAGTATTTTTACTTAGTTGAGATTATACAAAAATACTTCAGATTTAAAAATAATTATTTATTTATATAAATTGGTTTATACGGATTATCCATTAAGTCAATGAGGTACGTGCCAGTAAGCCCCAAGCTTTGAGACCCCAATCCAAGACATTTTATAATATTTTCAACAAATTGTTTTTGGAGACCCCAAATATTATTTGTCCCAACTATCTTTATTTTTTTTTATCTAAGTAATAAAATATTGTTATTAATAATCTGTAAATATATTGTTGGTTGTTAAAAAGTTTTAATATATAATTATGTAAAATTTAGAAATTTTTATTTTTCTTATTAAAAATATTGAAGGTTAATACAAGCAATACGAAAATTGATATAAATTTTCATGTATAAAATTGCATATAAAAGTATTCAGGCATAATGAATTACGTTGCCTTCCTGCCTTTTGCATTCGATGCTCAAATCCCTGACAGCTGTAACATATTTCCTTTGAAGATCTAAGAGATTTTGTAACTTATATTGAAGTTGATCACGTTTATGCTTTTCCTCTGAAAGTCTTCTATCGAGTTTCATTTTAGATAATCTAACACTATCCACGATCTTTTCAAACTCCGTTATAAATTCCTCCTTTCCATTATTTGTCTCCATCGCCCTACAACAAATTAAATTAGTTACATAATTTAATTTTTTTTAAATCATATAATTACTTTGGATAACTATCAGATATTGAATTGAGCAATGACATTTCTTTAATCATATACTGCTTGCTGTCTTCAAGAGTATTATGCAAAGTAAAATATTGCTTAGTTTCCTTGTGTTTTGCTGCAACTGAAATTTAAAAAAAAATCGATTAATTCCTATCATTTGGTATTTCATATAAATCTAACCTTGATTGTATAATTCTATGAATCTACTTTGGTATTGTGCTAACTCCGCCCTGCCAGGAACGTCATCCAATTGACGTTGCAAACCAGCAACAATTCTGGTTTTCTTAGCCACTTGCAACTTCAACTGTCGTAACTTTTCATTTTCTTCGTCAATTTCCTTCTGATTCTCTTCTTCATTGATTACAGGAGTTTTAGCTTTCTTCGTAACTCTAATAACATAATATTGCTTCAAAAACATTTCATATGAAATATTAGAAACTTACTCAATTAAACCTTGAAGTTTTGCAAGTTCTTGTTTACAATGTTCTCTGAAGCGCAATTCTTGACTACGCAAATTGTCATTCAAAATCACCAAATCTTCAACTTCTTTAATACTACTGAAAATTTAAAAAAAAATGATTATCTTTGATTGGAAACTAAAAAAGGTTTACATACTTGGAATGTTTTTGAGCAGACTCTTCTAACTCTTGCAATGTTTTTTCCGCTTCTTGTTTCTCTCGCTTAAACGATTTTAACTCGGCAGTAGAATCAACAATTTCTTTATTGCACTTATCTTTTTGTTCAGCCAACTTGTCACAATACTCTAATAAAATTTTCCTTTTTTCTTCCAGCAATAACAACTTTTCTTCTTCACTTGATCTTGAATTATCTTCCTAAAAAAAGTTTATATAAAGTATTTTAATTATTTATGATTTAAATTTACCTTTATTTCTGTTTGAAGTGTTACATAATGCTTCAATAATCTTTCCTTGTCATGAGAAACCAAATCTTCATATAAAAAGAAATCCTAAAACATGATTGTTTAAATTTAAATTAATATTTAGATAAAATTTAATCAATCATTTAGTGACCAAATGTCAAATATAATCAATGTAAGCTTACATCATTCATTACTGCCATGTTATTTAAAATCTGATCATATTGCTGTAAAAATGAAAACAAATATTATTAATAATTTGTTTACATTTAAGATATTTGCACATACATCACTGGTACTTTCTTCAACTCCATTTTCTTTTTTATTTTGTGCTATATTTCTGCTACCTCTCAAACCATACTCTAGCAGAGTAATTTTAATGTTAGAGTCTATGTTCTCAGATTGACCAGTTTTTCTCTTATAATATCTATGTGGACGGTACATTTCATTGACTGCACACAAATTTTCAAAAATCTCGTCAGTCTTCTTTGACTCAACAGAAGAATTATCAAAATCTCTATTGTATTGTTTAATAGCAAATCTTCGTAGAGAAGCCGACATTTTCTCACGAAATTCCATAGATCTTTTCACGAGCCACTAAAAATAAATATTAAATTTGTACAAAAACATTTATTGTTGCATACTTGAATAACTGGAAATATATGAATAAAATCTAATCCTTGGATTTGATGTGGCTCGATTAGGTGTGGACATTTCAATTTTGGTAAAACAGCTACAATCTTCTCAGTAAGTGAACTGAAATATTCAGATTAGTTTATTGTGAACCAAGTAAATGTAATATTTACATCTTTTGACCAATTGTTGAGTTCTCTTGAAACAGTAAATCAACATCCAGATCTACATTGCAGGATTCTATACACCAGGTCATACCACCAACTACCTTATCAAAGGATGACAAACCCTTAATCCTGGCTCGGAAATAGCCAGCAGCAACCAACAAATCTATAATTTCTTGCAACTTAACTCCTTGCTCCTCATCCACTCGTACCTCCACCTTAAATAAAACGAAATTAATTTATTATTTTAAGTCTACAATTAAACATTACATTAGTGTCATCCTTTTGTATTGTGGAAAGTTGCTTGAATTTCATAAACATTTGCTGATTTTCTGTTGCCATTGTAAATAATAATTATCCACTTGACATATCCCCAAAAGACTTACAAATTTTACACTTTCTTATGACCAAATAATGACAAATAATGTAATTGCAGCAATAACACTGATATTGTTGAAGGGGGTTTGCTGGTTGTCACTATTTGCCATTAATTAACAACTGGCATCACTGACTAAAGTAACATACAGCTGATCTAACCAGACAAAAGGTTGGTTATATCTTATACTGTTACGTATGGTGTGTTGCAGCTTGGACAAACCCTATTTTTGTTTATCGATCCAATTATAAAATTATGTACTGATTATTGTATTCAAGGAAACATTACATAACTTGATTATGTCTTAACCAGATTTAAATTATATTTATCCAATTATTGTGTTGCATTAGAGCTACACAGAAGATTATAATCATTCAGCTGACTGATACATGATTTATTATTGAATAAACATGTAGTAACCAATAAATTTGTTTAAATATTATTTTTATTAAACCATTTTTTAACGTAATTGTGTTTCAATAAATTAGGACAGTTTTTTTTACTTATTTATTATAAATATATCACAAAGATATGTTAAATGGAAAGAAATTAATCTTCATAGACCCAAGTCTTTTGAGCTGGGGTCCATCCAACCAATTCCTTTTCGGTGAACCAAAGGTCGATTTCCTTCTTGGCGGATTCAACGGCATCGGATCCATGGATGATGTTACGTCCAACCTGGATGCAGAGATCACCACGGATGGTTCCAGGTGCGCTGTCAGCTGGGTTGGTAGCGCCCAAGAGGACACGGCCGGTTTTAACGACGTTCAAACCTTCCCAAACCATGGGGACAACTGGGCCGCTGTGCATGTAGTTGACGAGACCATTGAAGAATGGCTTGCTGGACAAGTCAGAGTAGTGTTTCTTCAGCAGATCCTCAGAAGCCTGCAAAGAAAAATAATGACTTAGAATTAAAAACGACCTCCAACTGCGCATTTTTTTACGACTACGTACCCACATGAATTTCATTCCAACGAGCTTGAAGCCTTTTTGCTCGAATTTCTTGATGATCTTGCCAACGAGTCCTCTTTGGACACCGTCTGGCTTGACCATGATGAAGGTTCTTTCTTCGTTAGCAGACATATTTGAATGAGTTTGGTTTTGAAAGAGTTAAGAAATCGTAGATATTCGATGCCGGCCGCTGTCGAAATGGCAGAATAATTTTATTCCTCTGAGCAAGAAACCGCGGTCACACGTGGTGGGGATCATAAAAACAGAAGACATTGTAGATCTCCACTTGCTCGACCCGCGACGGTGCCAATTTTATCCTGTTAACATTTAAATGAAAAAATGTATAAAATCATTGATAAAACTGGATTTAAAAGAGAATTATACTAACCAAGCAGAAATAGTTTAAAATCTTTAAGAAAAAAACAACTCGAATTGTTATCTACTCTTTAAAAAAATGAATACAATTTTAGCAAATCAGAATTTTATGCTTTGCACTTGTTGATAATTTATTGTCTAAATTAATAAATACAGTTAAAATCTGCAAAAATAACTTTATTAATTCATGTTTTACGATGTGAACATTTAAAATTACTACATTTATAATTAAGATGAAAATATTATAATGTAATAAATTTGGCGAACAAAACTTTAATCGTTGAATTAAAGATTGAAATTAAAACCAATAAAAAGTAGGAAATAATAATTTATTTATTAAAATAATTCGATTTTGTTGCTGTATTAATGTAATGGAATTGTCTAATCTTATTGTGAAATGAAGTTAGATATTAGAAAGGTAATATTTTACCGGAGATATGTCTTTATGTGATTTATATACCAGGAAAAGGTATTTTTGTGTTACGGATAAAGTAGAGAATTGACAACCGTGCAATTAGGTAACTCTGAACGCGTTCAGAAGCGGATGTCGCCATCTCCGTCCAACCTATGGTATACCATATTGTTTTTCCATTGGTGTGCTGTAATTATGGCGCAGTGATCGCCGCATATGACGTCACAGCAACATTACATCCTGTGTAGTTGTGCGGGGTACGGGGATACTCAAGAGATACGCAGGAACTTCATTATTTCAATAAAGTTTTACGAAAATAGAGAAACGGGGCATCGGTGAGGGTCATTGGAAAAAAACCACGAGGAAACGGTTTCAGTGCAGGTAAGCCTGAGAAATTCATCCACAATCGAATCACTCAAAATTTTCCAACCCCCATGAATATATCCACATTTTTTCAATGCATGGAATATTCCATTCTGGGGAATAACATCTGCCGACGGTCGACCAATGGCATGGCACCTTTTTGCCTTGACGGGTTCGGCTCTTTGAAGTTTGTCAACCCTGCCTAGAACGTTCTTACTTGCAGCGTTGGCTTGGATGTTGTAGTATAATCAATATCATCCTTAGATCGTAGTTGAGTTTGACTGAAGGTGGTCGTTGCCAGTCGCATACAAACACGTCTGCAAGCACCAAACAAAACACGTCGGTGCGCCATCGAATTCATTTGTTTTGAACGCGATTTTTTGTTTTATTTACGGTCATGCAGCCACACAATCCCAACCAGAATCTAACTACTTTTGTCGGGAATCCCATCATCGTTAAGATGAACGATCTACCACAGCTTTCTTCAGTCGGTAAGTCTTCAAGAAATTTTTATATTTAAAGTAGTGACTCCATTTTATTATTTTTGCTTTTGCAGGCCTCTTGGAGCTGGCGCATAGGGAGTATCAAGCTGGGGATTATGAAAATGGTGAAAGGCATTGCATGCAACTTTGGAGACAAGATACCACAAACACTGGAGTTTTGCTCCTATTGTCGAGCATTCACTTCCAATGTCGCAGATTAGAAAAATCTGCCCATTTCAGTACATTGGCAATTAAACAAAACCCTCTACTGGCTGAAGCTTACAGGTTTGTACAATTTTTTTTTTAATTTCACAATTATTCAAACAAAGAGAAAATACAGAAACATTTACCCTTTTTTAAAGCTAAATTATTACTTTAATAAATAATATTGAAACAAATTTATATTTCCGGATTATAAAAAATATGTGTCATAATAAGATTTAAGACGCAAAACGTAATGGAAAAATATCGCTGCAAAGGAAATGTACAATTATTACGTAATTTTTGTTGTGGTTTTATAATTACAATTTTGTTTTAATCAGTAAGTTTTATGGAACAATTTTGTTGTTAACCAAATTGGAATGAATTGAGTTTTGAATCATCATTTTGTGTTATCACCATGGAAACATAAAATATTTTATATTTTTCAATTTGACCTTCTCAAATACATATATATTTAAAACAAATTATATAAACTTAATTAGAGATAGGATAAGGTATATAAATAATACATACAAAAAACAACAATATGTTTACTTAATATTACTTGCATAATTGAATACAAAAATTAAATATGTTATGGAAATTATATTATAGAGCGTATATGTTAATGTTTAATATAAAGAGTATAAAATTAACATTTACTGTCCGAAAGTTTCATACAATAGTTTACAAGGATCGATCGTCGTCTTATTCTAGTCATTTTCTGCGCATGACGTAACGCGAAGGCCTGATTTTAAATTTTCCGTTATACGTGCATATCAGTACGAATCATTATTAGAGCCTTCATTTTGTTTATGGTTAATATTTCAAATATCAACATTTTTATGGAATATTTATTGATGAATCAATACAATGAATCATTCTGCTTCGCTGAGATTGTACGCAGCACAATTCCGCCAGTTTAATATAATAATTATTTTAGGGCGGAAGCACTGCGGTCGATAGCCCTTTGGCTTAATTGTGGCCAATAAATTTGTTTAATTAAATATTTATTTATCTTTCCGTCCATAGTTATTTGATTTCAGTCGATTTAAAATTAGGTCTAATAAAAGTGTGTAAATATATTCATATTAAGTATAAACTACTGAACAGATTTAAGTTCAATTCAATTAGACAAAAGAATATTCAATATTGACTTTATTTGAAAAGAAAATTTTATATGATCAAACACTGCAATTATATTGTATCTTTAATTATATTTGCGTTATAGTAATTTTTATATAATGTTTCATTATTTTACAGCAATCTTGGAAATGTATATAAGGAGCAAGGACAACTTCAAGAAGCTTTGGCAAACTATAGGCACGCTGTTCGTTTAAAGCCCGACTTCATTGATGGCTATATTAATTTGGCCGCTGCTTTGGTAGCTGCAGGAGATATGGAACAAGCAGTGCAGGCATATATAACTGCATTGCAGTATAATCCAGTAAGTTTATAAATTGATATATTGCATTGAATTTATTAATTTAAATGTACGTTTATTTCAGGATTTGTATTGCGTGAGAAGTGATTTGGGTAATCTACTTAAAGCATTAGGTCGTTTAGATGAAGCTAAGGTAGGTGTGGTTTAGGTTAAATCATATTACCAGTCTATCCTAATCCTCTCATATTTCATCAATATTTCTATTACACCTCTCGGATTAAATATTATGCTTGAGTTCAGAATTGATAAATAAAAGAGAAAAATGTAATGGAAATATATGTTGCACATAATGCAAGATGATGTTTTTGCGTAATTACAACGATTGTATGAATTGAATTGAACTTTAATTTGCGTTTTGGCTGATGGTTTCATACATGGCGCATTGGCGTAAAGCACAGTGAAGCAGAGTATTGCGATTTTAGAATGTTTGCGTGCGAGTGGTTGTGTGATTGTGGCTGCTGCATTTGGCGTAAATATTGTTCCCAAGGTTGTGTATTTTCATGCAATTTGGCGATGTCTGTATTATTTTTGCATGGGTTGAATAGTTATCCAAGTTCTACATTTGTGCTCTATCTGACTCGCATAACTAATCAATCCATATGCGCTAGCGTAAACATGATACACCCTTTTATATGGAATTATCAGGCATTTTTGATAATACCTTGCATTATGTCCAGTGGAAATTGCAGTTAATTTATTTGTTCGTAGCACTATGTTTTTATATCTTCCACGAATAGAGTCGAAATCGATTTTATTTTGGCTTCATTTGTTAACAATTTGTTGTAGGAAATTATGTTGATAGAAAGATTATTGCAGTCCACTACTGAATGCAATTACACTTATATTGCTTAATATTACTTACAAATTGATTATTTGAAGCAAATATTTCTCAATTCATGCTCAAACCCGCGTTTACTTTAATTGATCACTGCAATTTTCATTGCCTAAATCATCGAGTGAGTTTCCATACTTGCTATATTATATTCATTATCATTCATATACTACCTCCAGATGTTTATTACTGTGTTTCAAAAAGGATTATCACCTTTCCGAAATGAGCTCTTCGAAAAAATAGTCAAATTAATATAAAAATATCCAAGTAAGTGTATTGTGATCAAGAAAACTTGTATCTGATGCTAATACGTCTTCGATTCAACAGTAAATTTTCGATTTAATTTTTCAGATTTCATTTAGTGCATTTTTAAGTGGTGATAAATCTATTTGATGTAATAGATTTAAAGATTGTATTGTATTTTGATGAAAATATTAATCTAATGGTATTACTATTGCTGTACAATAACACAGGTAAACCTGCATCAGTGGCGCACTGCATTACTTCTGTCTACGGGCTGGTAAACAATACGCTTTATCACAGGTAAAGTACGCAAGCAAAGATGGTATTTATTAGCCGGGAACGTCTCTTTGTTTTTAGGTATTGGAGTGCGGGGCCCTCTCTTTATGCGCTAGCGTAGTTGACAAAAAAAGATACAAAATATCGAACTATTATGAGATTCTAAATTGTTCTTTTTCTTTGGTTTGCGTAGATTTTCTTTATTTTCTTGGCGATGCGAGCGTATTTGTTTCATTCAGGAAAGAAATATAATTCATTTTCACCGTGTAAATGAAACGGGTTAGCAATGCATTATATGATTTCCCTGTTTTTTCTGCGAACTGCGTAATAACAAAACTTATATAATAAATATAAATGGCGTAAAGTTTTTCTGCATTAGTTGCGAGCTGTGCGAATAATCGTTGGAGAAGGCCCCAAGGTGGATGTGCTTGCGAATCATAACCTGTTTTTCGAACAAAATAAGCTAACGCATTTTCTGTCTTATAATTCATTTAGGCGTGCTATTTGAAAGCAATTGAGACCAGAAATGATTTCGCTGTCGCCTGGAGCAACTTGGGTTGTGTTTTCAACGCGCAGGGTGAAATATGGTTAGCTATTCACCATTTTGAGAAGGCTGTTGGATTGGATCCAAACTTCTTGGATGCATACATCAATCTTGGAAACGTTCTCAAAGAAGCCAGAATCTTCGATAGGTAAGTTTTTTTTCTTTTCTATGACTTCATACCTCTCGTTACAAATCGATACATATATCATATTTGCGATGTCAAGATGGTGCATTGCAAATTGCCTTTAAGGGGGCGTGCACCTTCTATATCGATTGATGCGAATTCTCATGTAACAACATGTAATGGCCATGATTTATTATCATTGGTTGTTCGAAAGGGCGTTTTTAGGGTCAAAAATGATACGTGTATTTACGAGGGTTTTGCAAACATGCTTCTGATAATGTTCGTGTTATACTTGCCGTAATTCAATTATACTGATGTACGTTTTATAAGTCCAGTAAGCAGACACGTAATAACATTTCTTATGATTTGGGTTTATTATATAAACTCAATTTCAACTTATTTTATGAATCTATATAAAAACTTTACCAAAAGAAAATGTATATAAAATTATTAGTCTCACAAAACTTATAATTATATTATATCATAAATATTCTCATAATGAAACAATCTTGTTATTTTTGTTTATTTAAATAAAATAACGTGTTTTGTTAAAAATAATATGGGCGATTGGTGCTTGTTGTCAACTAAAGAGAATTTTTTGCAAATTGTAACAATATTAAATTTGCGGATATAAGTATATCACGAATTCTCTTATGAATGATGCAATTAATAAGTGGTAACTTGGTTTACGAGCATAAATCATTGGGAAACTTGCTGCTATCAAAAATAGCATGCCAGACGATTACTTACAATTCCGGAAGCCTTGTGATCATGAGACGTGTAAGTAAATACTTGAACATAATTTTAAAAAAGTTGCTCGTCTTGCAAATTATTTTAAATATTTATTCGATTATTTATCAAATACTAAAATGTCATCAACATACATAATTTTATTCGTATTATGCTGAACATTTATTTTCATTGCCGGCGGATGGAAATGGTTTCTGTAAATCTGTTTCATCAGTCTTGCGGTTCTAAGCTGTCAATTTTAAAATTTGGCATCGGATCAGAAAATATTATTTTTATATTTATAGTCGAATGCTTTGGCATTTTCCATTAAATTTATTTTGTTATCGTTGGAAATATTCCCTCGCATGATTTACTTTCGCGATATTTTATTTTGGGCCTGGCAAATTCCGATGCGTGCGAAAAGTGTACGGAAGAGAAATCGCGAATTATGTAAATCGCGACTGCCGGTGAAATAAACGTTGACTTCGGATGGAATTTCCATTGCAATAATACATTTTTGCATTTTTACATTATGTATAATCGCTCCTAGAAAATAATACAGTAAAGGGTGTGCGATATAAAATTATCCTAAGTATTTATCTTGAAAATGTGAGCGCTTTATGCAAATGCTGTTTATTACAAGTCCCAGAATAATTATTACTTTATCAACATTTTTGTTGTTGTTTAAATTCATTATCCTTATGTATATGAGATCATGGTGACTATTTCACTTCAAGGTGAATGTGTCAGCACTGGCACACGCAATATGTAGTTAGTTATTAAATTGCTGCCGAGAACTGCGTTTGGTTTATTTATATTTTTCAGTAGAATTGCGAATATTTTTAGGTTAATTTACGGGTAGGTACATAGAATTACATTTTTTTTTAAGATGAACGCATGAGTAATTACTAGAGTCAACATGAGAAAGTTTCATTTCGCAAATGGTTTCCAGCAAATGGCAGACAAGTCGATGAAATTACTTTTGCAAATTCAGTTTACGTAAAGATCTCACGGTTTCACCGCTTTATTAATATATACGTATTTTTAATTATAGAAGTTCCAAAGATTAATGTCTGTTTGGAAACATTCAAGATTAATCGAAAAACATTTTCTACCTGTCAAGGTATAATCAATCGTTTAGATTTATTTCTTTGCTAAAATAAATAACATTATATTTGATAGTTGGGTAAACAAATATATCCAAATCAATTTAAAAGATTTAATGAATATAATAATTTATTATTACATTATTGCAATATATAATAGTATGAAATTTTATATATACTATTAATAACACCGGGACTAAGTTTATGTCTAGAAAATAAAGATAAAAAATATGTCTTTCAATGTGGATGGATTATTACATTCTCCAGTCGCATTATTGAATTTGGCAAGACTTCCATTTCTCTTGTTTGCCTTTATGGATATTAAAGTCTTTTATAAGAGAAATGACATGGAATTACGTTGGCCGCACTTTTATCTTTTCCGATTGATTTTATCATTTTATTTATGAAGCACAGATGTAATCAATAGAATTACTATTTATAGATATTCATTTTAGCACGTTACTAAGTCATATTACATTGATAAAGTTCAAGAGAATCCCTGCTATTTGTTGTATACAAATATAGGGGCTCTATTGTGCGTTCCTTATATAACCTATTTTCCCTTGTTAGAAATCGATTAAAACCAGATGAGTTATATACTCTATAGAATGGAACAAAAAGTTTTCCTTTGTGAAAAATTTGCCGCATATTAAATTTAGCAGTCTGAACCGTAATTAATTGAATTTCGCTTTTTTCTTGTTTCCCGTAATCCCTCGGTGAAATAATCCACAGTAATTTCTGGAATTAAATAGTAGACTTCGGACACAATTGGAATAATCCCACTTTGACCTAAATAACTGTGCGATTCGAAAACTTTATGATTGATCCCTGCTTGTTTTGGCTCCTAGAATTTTGTTTCATCTTGTAACCTTAACACGTATTCGTTTTGGATGCATGAAGTTCTCTTTTATGAACGTTGAGCGGCAGTAAATTTTCGTAACATATCATCAACTCCGCTGCGACAAAATGGATTTTTGAGATACAAGTTTTTTTTTGGGCTTTTAAAATAATTAACAATAATTACGTTTTCCGAGTCATTTGCGTGCACAATCGTGACACAATTACAACACCTTTTAGGTTCAGCGCCGCTCAATAGGGTTAAAGTGTGTCATGTACCTCCCCCGTGTCTGGGGTGGCAATGTAGGATATATATTGTTGATGCAGGATTCCTGCAAAACCATCCTGCGCAGCCTCACGTTTCTATAGAAACCCACCACCCTCGCCCGGACACTACCACGACCACTCATTCAAGTATTAGTTTCAACTCTGTCGTCCTTCTAGTTACACAATCTCCTCCTACACTTCTCTTCCGTAGTGCTAGAGTTATAGAATAGTGCCTTTTTCTTTCACAACCACTATGCAACCCTTCTTCAATGCACTTTATAAATAGATCCACTCGAGTCGTAAGTTAGTCAATCTTTGAAACGAATCCGTCTAATTGCCAAATTAAAACAATCGCCACTTATATAGTCATTAAGTATACGAAGCGACAATAAATAGCCGGGAACATATACCGTACTATTAGATCAATTATTAACCATATAGGATAACAGTTTGCTTTCATATTAATTGACTTTGTGCGTCATTCCCGAGAATATTTCTTAAGGACGCGCGCGCGTTTTCAAACAGTAGTAATCAAAATAAACCTCGGGAGCGACGGATTCGTTTATTCGGGAGATTGTTTTTGCTGTTGATAGTCCAGTTTCCGCAATGACGAGGTAGACACACTGAAAGAGCAGTCAGTTTGCGTGCGACGGCGATGTTGTTTCCGAAATGGAATCGTCAGTTATATTGGTCTACACTATCATCCCCATACAGTATCCACCTAAACCGACCTACAAACAACCCACAAAACCACCTGAGGGATGCGTTGCTTGGATTCAAAGCCAATTCAAAAGGTTCTACTTAGATTTATGTGCTTTTATATTATTGCTTCTGTAGTTATTTTTTAAATATTTTCTTATAAAACCTGTTGCGTTATTTATAAATACGTATTACGTGGGCGTTGCTCATTTTCATTTGGGTTTACTGGTATTAGATAATTTTATTGCCGTGTGCCAATTTCACCTTTTTGAAAGGAATCCAAGCTGTTTGAGCAGAAAGAATGCAATGCAACCGCGAGAGCGTCGGTAAAACCTTCGAAGTGTATTTAAAATAAATTTGAAATAAAATATTCAAAAATAAATTCCGCTTGTCGCTATTGACCTATTTTATTGTGAGATATGTTTGCTTTTTTCTTTTTTTATTCAGCGAGATCGATAGCTTTTCGTTTAGAAATGAATCTACGATAAGTACGAGTATTTATTTATTTCAGCCATTCGTATTAATTGGTGGCAATTTAGCTCACGGACACAATTCTCGGTATGAAAGATATTAACAGCTCGCTAACCAGCAATTGTGTTTTTATATTGACGTATTATTGATTATATAATTACAAACATTACATATGATAATATGCAGTTAGATTGTTGAGAACCATACGTTGTTCGTCCTACGATTATACGTTTCTAATAATAATGTCGATTTTGTGTTGAATTTACAAGATGTATAGCATATTTAATTTATTGTTTCAGAGCGGTAGCGGCGTATTTGCGCGCGCTCAATCTATCACCAAATAATGCAGTTGTGCATGGAAATCTGGCCTGTGTCTATTATGAGCAAGGACTCATTGATTTGGCCATCGATACCTACAGAAGGGCTATCGACTTGCAGCCGAACTTCCCTGATGCATATTGCAATCTGGCGAATGCCCTTAAAGAGAAAGGGCAGGTAGCTGAAGCAGAAGAATGTTACAACACAGCTCTGAGGTTATGTCCATCGCATGCAGACTCCCTCAACAATTTGGCAAACATCAAGAGGGAGCAAGGGTACATCGAGGAGGCGACTCGTTTGTATCTCAAAGCTTTGGAGGTTTTCCCAGAGTTCGCTGCCGCCCACAGCAATTTGGCCTCTGTTTTGCAGCAGCAGGGTAAACTGAACGAGGCCCTCATGCACTATAAAGAGGCCATTCGCATCCAACCGACATTCGCAGATGCTTATTCAAACATGGGAAACACTTTAAAGGAAATGCAGGATGTGTCTGGAGCTCTGCAGTGTTATTCACGTGCCATTCAAATAAATCCTGCATTTGCTGATGCTCACAGTAACTTGGCCAGTATTCATAAAGATTCAGGAAATATTCAAGAGGCGATTCAGTCATATCGCACCGCTTTGAAGCTGAAGCCAGACTTCCCAGACGCTTATTGCAATTTGGCACATTGCTTGCAAATTGTCTGCGATTGGACCGATTATGAAAATCGTATTAAGAAACTTGTTAACATTGTTGCTGATCAGCTTGACAAGAACCGTTTGCCATCGGTTCACCCTCACCATTCCATGTTATATCCGTTATCACACGAATATAGGAAAGCAATTGCCGCGCGTCACGCCAACTTGTGTTTGGAAAAGGTCCACGTTCTTCATAAGCCACAGTATAAATTTACAATTGAATTGAAGTCTCGTCTCAGGATTGGATATGTAAGCAGCGACTTCGGCAATCATCCTACATCGCATTTAATGCAATCCGTTCCAGGTTAGTATTCCATTATTGATTATGTCACGAAATTTGTTTACCGATAATTTCCATCATTTTCGACCAATTACAGTCATATCAAGTTATGCTGCTTGAATAACAGCATTTTGATGTGTTGCGCAATTACTTTAATTTGCAAAAATATATTTATAGAAAATGTTTACTTAAAAATATGTAAATTTGATGAGTCAAAACATTATATTTTTAGAATTATATAATTCATAGTTTGCGTTTTTCTTTACAGGGCTTCATGACAGAGCAAATGTTGAAGTATTTTGCTACTCGCTTAGTCCAGATGATGGTACTACATTCCGCACTAAAATTGCTAGAGAGTCAGAACATTTTGTTGATTTATCTCAGATCCCATGCAATGGCAAAGCAGCCGATAGAATTCACGCAGATGGTATTCATATCTTAGTGAATATGAATGGTTATACAAAGGGCGCTAGAAATGAGATATTCGCATTGCGTCCAGCTCCCGTCCAAGTTATGTGGCTCGGATACCCTGGAACCAGCGGAGCCAGTTTTATGGATTATCTAATTACCGATGCAGTCACATCCCCATTAGAGTTGCAGTCGCAATATAGTGAAAAACTAGCTTATATGCCGTACACTTACTTTGTTGGTGACCACAAACAAATGTTCCCTCACCTCAAGGAAAGATTGATTGTTTCCGACAAGGGTGCAAATGGCATTGCTGATAATGTAGCAATTATTAATGCTACCGATTTGTCTCCTTTGGTCGAAAGCACTCAGGTGAAGGAAATCAAGGAAATAGTGCAGGCACATAAGCCAGTTGAAATAAGTCTTAAAGTCGCCGAGTTGCCAACAACTACGCCAATAGAGACCATGATCGCCTCTGGTCAAATCGAGACTAGCCTAAATGGTGTTCTCGTACAGAATGGATTAGCAACGACGCAAACGAACAACAAGGCTGCAACTGGTGAAGAAGTACCACAGAACATTGTCGTCACAACCAGACAACAATACGGCTTACCAGACGATGCCATTGTTTATTGTAACTTCAATCAATTGTACAAAATAGATCCCATGACTTTACACATGTGGGTACATATTCTCAAGAACGTTCCGAACGCAGTTTTGTGGTTGCTTCGTTTCCCAGCCGTGGGAGAACCCAATCTTCAAGCAACTGCTCAACAATTGGGATTGCCGGCTGGCAAGATTCTGTTCAGCAACGTTGCTGCTAAGGAGGAGCACGTAAGACGTGGACAGTTAGCAGATGTTTGCTTAGACACACCTTTGTGTAATGGACACACCACAAGTATGGATGTTTTATGGACAGGAACTCCCGTCGTTACTTTGCCGGGGGAGACATTGGCTTCAAGAGTGGCCGCCTCGCAGCTAGCTACACTAGGATGTCCTGAACTAATCGCTAGATCCAGACAGGAATATCAAGATATCGCTATTAAATTAGGAACAGATAAAGAACAGTACGTAGTATTCTATTTTATCAAACGACATTGAATACATTTAACTTTTGTAAATTACATTCGATCGCTCTCCAAGAAATTCAATTTATTTGCAAATGATACTTTTATGTGGCTTTTTCGATAAGATCTTTCATTTTTTCTTTTTCTTGTTACAGCTTGAAAGCAATGCGGCACAAGGTCTGGTCGGCCCGAACAACGTCGCCATTATTCGACTGCAAGCAGTACGCCGGTGGATTGGAAACTTTGTACTCCAAAATGTGGGATCGTTACTCCGTCGGATTGAAGGCCGACCACGTCGACGCCAATCAGAAGTGATGCAGTCAATCTTCAACTTTGAATCGTATCGATTGACAGTATTTCGCATAAGAAATTAATATCTGAGAGTCGCGGATGAACATACATTGATAATTTAAAAGACGAAACAGAGCAAGTATGATGATGGAGATAAGTCAAATAAATTATATAAATATATATTAGTTGATAGAGATTATTATTTTTTAATAGTTTTTGAGACGAAATGATAATTTTGTTTCTTCAGACGAGAACGTTATATATTATATATTGAACCTGGACATTAAATGTATAGATTAGATTTAAGGATGTCTTTGTTCAACTGTGACTCGATTGCTGTGTTGTATTTATATATCTTGATCTATTATAATCTTAAACGTTGACGCTTGTGTTTATTTACTTATTCTCTTGTTATTCTCCCCCTTTTCAATCCTAAAGCCTATGGCATTATGCTACTGCGGTGGAACGTGGGAGCCGGCGTGCAAATTGATAAATGGAAGCACGATGAATGAACAAACTGTGGGGTAATTTGGTAGTTAAGTCGCGCGTGTAAAGCCAACCAGACACAGGATAAAAAGCACCGATTTTTCAATTCACCGGAATTCAGATATGCCTTCAAGATTGGTAATGTGATAGTGAGTTGTGATATCGGATGAACGAGAATAAAGTTGAGTCTGTTCGAACGAAAAGGAACGAAAAAGACTACAAGAAATATATGTGGAAGGTGTTCCTCGGCAGCAGCGAGTGCGCGTTTTATGCAGTGTGAGTCTGCCTGCGTGGAGTTTGAGCGAACTCCGTTCGCAGAGTTAGCGGTAGTTAGGCTACGCGACGACTAGTTTTGACTGAAAGTCAACCGCGCGCCTCGATCATCATACCCAAAACTACAGTATGAATTCATAATATTCGGCCCCACCGGCAACAATACTACATTACTTTCGACGTTGGATGTGCGCGCGTGTTTCGTGTCTTCTCAGTACGGTGTCATCCAGAAGACTCACCAAATTCCGTGCCCGAACTTAGAAAGTAAATTATCTTCCCACCTGCGTCTGCTGCGAATCTACAGGTAGGTTAAAACTCGTTTCGTTTTTTCTTTTCTATACCTCTTTTTTTTTGTTCTGCGTGCTTCTTTATTTTGCTCATTCTTTCCTGATCTCTACACTTCGTGTCAATTACATTTTGCTCCTACGTGTAAAACGTTATAAATGCAATTTTCTCTGATCGATTTATTTACAACATTCATTTAATCTATTTACTAATCAACTTAGTTTGAATGCGTTACATAACGTGCAAAAGATATTCCATCATTGTTTTTTGAGCTGTGCCTCAATGATATTCAAACGAATGCAATTAGCATTGTTTGTAGGACGTTTCATAGGAAGTACATCTCTAATGAATCGTATATAGAATAATCATTAATTTCGATCCAACCAAGGTTATATAGCAGCCACTGACAAATAAACGTTTAATTGGATAATTAATTTTCGAATTACAAATAAGCGAAAATGCTATTTTTATTTTAAACTTAACGACCGAATTTGTTTGTTTCCGTTCGATTAAATTAATCACCAACATAATAATTGTTTAATTAGTCGTTTAATGTTTAGATGAAGACGCTGCCGCCTATGTGTTCATCAAATTTATTATGTTTTCTTGTGTCCAAATAAATGGACAATTTGTGGAATAAATATTTGGAGTAATATTTTTAGAAGCATTTATTGTATGAGAAAAGACCATTAATAGGCGAAGGCAAAAGCACTCGAAGTTAATAATAGAATCGTTTCCCATCTTAGCAAGCTCCGTTTTGCATAAAAGGAATTTCCATTGATTATATAGATTTCTTCTTTATTGACTATAATTTTATATTTTTACTTATTAGTCCTCTAATTCTTATGCAAGAGAAATAATAGAAAAAATATAAAAAATAAAAATAATATGGATTCAATAACCAAGTATTAAACTTTATACAGATAGACTTCCTAGTCCGTATTTTATTATGGACAAATTATAAATAATAAAAAATTTATTAATTAAATAATACATATAATTTATTGCACAAACGGCTATTAATAAATGATTAATGGAAAAGAAAACTAAAAAAAAATCATGTAATTATGTTTATATGATTATATTAATTGAATTGTCATCGTTTATACTAAGAAACAAATATTTTTCATAAAAAGTTTTTTCTTATATTCACAATATTAATATGAAATATTTGTATGAAATGATTAGAAATTAAGAGATTACAATTTTGAAGTTGCTGATTCTATATCCTCATTAAGTTGCAAATAAAATATTAAATTCCCACTTTAAAAAGTTAATCAATACTACGTACATGTAAAAACTAAATCTAAATGCTTTCAAGTACTCCAATATATTAAATAAACTATGAAAGTTTAATAACTTTAAAAAAATCTTGATAATTTATACAGCAAATTATCTCCATTCTATTTGAATGTAATTAGATTATCCTAGTTTTTATTGTCAACATTATTTGTTTTATTTTCAATAGCTCTGCGTTTATTGGAAATTCTACTCGACGTTCATATTAAATGATTTACAGGAATTGCACGAAACATGAATTATTTACTGTTACATTAAAATCACGTTCCATTCCATGCACATGTATTTGGGAAATGTCTGTGTTTGAATGTTAATAATGGAATTCCGAATTACAAATATCAATACTGACATTATCCTGACAAAAAAATAACAAGAGATGCTTCCATTATTCAGATTAACTGTCTGGTAATATTACTTCAGCGCGAATAGATTTACGTCGTAACAATGAAAATATTCATGTATTTTTTTATTGCCTATAAATAATTCAAATATGAATTGAATTGTGTTTTTTTTTTGATTAACTGAAAACTAATTAAATAGAAAATTATATTTTTAATAGTTTTAAAATTAGTTTCATTTTATTTACACGATGAAGTAATTAATGAAGATAACTCTTTAATCTGAGCATTAAATACTTTTATACTTGCAATTACAGAAGTTTTTGCTTGGCTGAATACACAACGCAACAAAAATATAAAGTAGATTCCGTGATTCTCAAAGAATTTTCATGTATTTTACCTGCTTATTTTTTATTTTTACGGAAACCCAGAACATAATCATGTATGCAAGAACAAAAGGTCGTTGAGTATATTTAAAGAGAATCCTTTTAGGCTACTAATACTAGCGAAATTTAAGGCACCAGAAGGATCTAATGGTTGTCATAAAGAACTTTATATGGGACCATCAAGTTTTAGCATTAAATGTACATTTTTACGTGGATCAATAATAGCCAAAGTAATTACAAAAGTTATATATATGAACTAACGCTACTCTACTGTTTCCATATAACGCGGAACAACAATTGCGACAAACCTATAACACGATTTCTATATACGCAGTGGAATTTTTTTGTTAAGTTTGTTTTTTTAATTATTTTTGTAATTTATTGCTGCAATAGATATTATTAGGTTTCTATTGAATGCGGTATGAATTAATATGATTTGTACTAATTCTGATTTTTTATTATTACGCAATACCAATAAATTGCGTTATAGGAGGGTTGACTATATTGTATTTTATGTCTCGTCCTTTTTTTCTATATATTTACAAGAAGTAGCAGATTCTAACATTTCATCCTTCGCGTTAAGTAAAAAGTGCATGGGATTCTAGACATCCATCATATTTAATGAAAATATATATTGTAAGTATATTTTTAAAGCTATGATTCAATTATTTAAAGCTATGATTCAATTTAAAAATCTTGAATAATTTGTTAACAAAAGTGAGGTTAGAAAATTTGGAAAAGGAGCCGCATGCGGCTCTTTTGGTGAGAGCTTGCGGCTCTTAGTATTTATTTCATGTGTATCGCTTTTAAAAGTCAATATCTTAAAAAATGACTCCAGCATTTATCTATTTTTTTTAATATTACTAAATTTTCGATGATATTCTCGTAATTCTATACTCGTAAGTAATTTATTAATTCGTCGATTTTTGTAATTTTAATTCTGCTTAATATTAAGATTAATACTAAAAGATTTTGCAGCAGAAATGAAAAAAAAAACATACGTTGACGGTTATAATTTCACATTACATCGTAAATTGACTAACTAAATAAATTTCTTTAGTATAAAGCAGGTCGTAAATTTATTCCATAAACACGCTATTGTCTACATATTGAAAAAAAAGCTAATATTAGAAATATACTTCCACACTTCATTGAGTCCATAACGACCACATTTTTGTAATAAATGTAATGTAAGTGGCAATTAACTGTGGTTTAATTTGAAATTTGTTTTATGTATTCTCGTAAATCTCGGAGCTCGCGGAGTGCATTTTAAAAAGACATGAAAGAAAATGCTTGGCATCGAATAATGCAACTTGAATAATGTAGGAAGCGATATGAACTCAGTATTTTGAGTCTCTGACAGAAACGTGGAAGGAAAAAATAAGGGAAATGTCTGGCAATATCTGGTAGTCCTTTAATATTTTTTTCTGCATCAGAGAGAATAATAAATGGCGAAATGCTAATAAACTTATTGCACAACCTATTTGCAGTACGATCCAATATACTTCTCCCATAGGTTGAGAAACACTGTTCTAATAAATAGATAGGCAATATATTATTAATCTTGAATTTTTTACTAATCATTTTTTTTATTGAAACATTTTTTAAATCGGTTTTTCATAATGTTTTAATTTATTTTTATTAAAGTAAATTGATCAAAAGAACTCCATTTTCAAATACGCAATGTAATAAAATTATTAAAAACCTTTATCATAATAAATATGTATTTCCATATTCACTCTTGTGTCTTAGATTTGGTTTTAATTTTAAAATACATATAAATTATGAGAATGGATGTGTTTCTCCATATTCACTCTTGTGTCTTAGGTTTGGGGAGTTTGGTTTGGTTGCATTTTAAAAATACATACAAATAATTGGCACAAATATATATTTCCATATTCACTCTTGTGTCTTAGGTTTGGGGAGTTTGCTTTGGTTGTATTTTAAAAATACATATCAATTTGCAGAAATCTGTATTTTCATATTAACTTTAGTGCGCCTAAGGTTCTTCAAGTTTGGTTTGTTAATATGAATAATTATACATATAAATTAAAAAACAGAACATTTTTAAATAAAAAATGATTTTGTTGAATATTTCATCATTCGATTTATAAATTCTATTTCTTATTATTTCATTTCATTTGTAAAGTATTTCTTGTGAATTCGAAGATATTTATTTAAATCGGTTGTAATTATATCCAGTTCCAATTTATCAATAAGAAAATAAAATTCCAATTCTGTAAAAAAATATTAAATTTGATTATTATTGAATTTCAAATCAATTTTAATCTCTTAAAATTACGTGGAAAACCTGAGAGAACATTTTCATTTTATACAAAAAATCTTTATGAAATAAAAGTGTAAAAAATATCATAATTAAAAAAATATCGAATTTCTTAATTAATATTTCAAATCATTTTTAATAAACCAATTTGTTTGGATAAATTAGAAATTGATTTTCTTCTCAAGTTCAAAATAATTTTAATTAACGTTCGCTGTAATTATAACGGCAATTACAGTTTTCTCCACGTACTGCAAATGGCTTAACTAAGTTTATCAATTCAAATTCTTATTTAAATTATTAAGAGGAATTGTTTACGCTTTGTGAATATTAATATATTCAATGCGAATATTAAAATTTCTGCTAAAAGCGGAATTTTGATGACTCACTTGCGTTATATAAGGAAGCTATTATAAACGTTTATTTATTGAATAAAATAAATCTTAAAGAAATTTTATTTTAAATTGTTTAAATTATAACTTTATTAGTTAAAAAAATGTGCTTAATGAGATTTAATTCAATCTTATTTTTGTAGCACAAATTCCATAATTCAAAGGTATTTTTCGTATATCTGGTGAAATATATTTTTTATATGGCAGAAAGATTTTGGTCGATAACTCTTTAGCTCCAGGCCAACGGTTTACAGGACGAATACTAAGGAATGCGCTAGAAATTAAATATTTATGAATCTATGAAAAAAAGTGGAGCTAATCATATATGAAGATTTTTGGAAATCAAATGCTTTAAGGCCAATAAAAAATGTAAATAAAATAATAATTTATATATTTTAAACTCATTACTTTTAATTGTAACTTTAGGTTGTATAATATTTAAAGTATTTACGTCATCATTGGTGATGAAACTTCCTGTTATCATTTTATGTGCGAAATAAGTGCATAATTGGTTTAAGTTCTGAGGAAGTGGGAGTTAATTGAAACAATGTCTTTTGTTGCATTTTGTAAATAAAAATTGTTTCATTTTTATTAAAATACAGATTTTTCACATGAAACTAAATATGATAATTTAACAAAAACTTATTTTCATTTTATATTTAATACAAAGATTTTATCGAGGGTTAATTTTAATTTGATTAGGTTTATATTCTTCAAATTAGTTTATAAAATTTTTCGAATCATTTCATATATAGATGATTTTTTATTAAAAATCTTTTACCAAAATCAATGAGAAAACATGGAGAAACTTAAAGAAATTTCTTCTTTAGTAAAAGAAAACTAATTTGTTTTTTATTATAAGAATAATATCCTAAATATATTCACATAAAGTTAACACTGCTTCAATACTTATATTATATTTATAACAATATGTGATTTTAGTTGATTTTTTATTAAAAATCTTTTACCAAAATTAATGAGAAAACGTGGAGAAACTTAAAGTAATTTCTTCTGTAGTAAAAAAAAACTAATTTGTTTTTTTTATAAGAATAATATCCTAAATATATTTATTATTTTACTTTTTATAACATTAGTTTACTTTACAACAAAACTTATATGTAATGTAAATAAGATAACTATTCTTGTACTTGGAAAATTTGCATCTAATATTTACATAGCTGATATATTATGTAAACACACATTATCTAATATCATCTATATTTATAATCTAAATTAAATACTACATTTAATTTGTTATAAAATTGAAAATATTAAAAATAATAATCTTTATGATATTTACTGCAACAACTTGAATCAAATATTTAAGGATTATTTTCGATCAAACTATTATATAATATATGCACGAACCGGTTTAGAGTGTAGTTTTACTCAAGGAAAGTCAAGTTATTTTTATTGTTTCACCTAAACCAAGTCCAGTTGAAACGTTCTATCGATATCTTGGGAATTTGATAATGTAAGTAAGGGGATTTTATTTTTAATTCTTATTTAACAAAATAAAAAATTATACATTTACTATAAAGAAGAAAATTATTTTTCTTGTTCACAGACTTCAAGAACAGTAAATAATAAAATCCAATTATCTTATCAGATAAGCCTGATTATATCAAGGGTGAGTTACATTTTTTTTAAATTAATTAAAAATTGAAACTTACTATATTTTATTCATTTAATATTAGTGTTATAGTTTTAAAATATTATAAGTAATGAAGATAATTACAAAAAAAAATGGTAACTAATTACGAATAAAGTGTAACTTTCATTGCTCTGTTTATAGCAATAATTGCAAAATTGGAGCGAATAATAAGAAACCTAGATTTTTTTTAGAAAGACAATAACATCTCATATATTTTATAATTAATTTAGGAATAAAATAATTGGCAACGTCCAAATGTTCTGTGGGATTTACTAGCTATTTTTTTTTCTGAGAATGCAGTAATTAAACAATTATTAACATTTTGGAATTAGAACAGAAGATTACGCTCTGTTAGCCAAGCGTGTCGATTAAAAATAAACACAATGCAAGGGAATACACAAGGACTACCGTTTCGTCTTCCTCCTCACTACAACGAATGAAATTCAACAAGAAAGATCGTCGTAGACTCAACTGGCGGTTAAAGAATTTGCTTATGTTCAAGAATGATTTCATTACATCGACGGTGGAAGTGGAACGTTACTCGGTACGTGCTTTATTTACGAATTGTTCGGGTATTTCAATTGCAAAACTGAAGACAAAATAACAACACGATTTAATAAAATATTGCATTGTACAACCACCATATTTAAATTAAAATTTTGTACAATTTAATAATAATAACATATCAAAATTGTTATTTCTCAAAAAAAAAAAATCTTGGGAATAAATATCGAAATTATTCATATTTTTATCAATAATTTAGACTACTTCAACCATGTACCATTGCAATACCATAAATATAAAAAATAACATTCTTTTATATTATATTTATTAGATGTTAATTAATGGAAATGAAGAATTGTCTCCTTAGAAATAATTAAATTTAACTATAACATAAAGTGTGACAGAAATTAAACCTGAAAAATATTTGACTATTGAATAAGAATTAAATATATTACAAAAAAAAATTAAATAATGATAAATCAATTGTGCATTACTATTTTTTTTTAAAGTTGAACAAAATATTTTTATATAGTAAATTGACCCAAACAGAATTTTATCCAATAAACTCCTTATTATTAATAGTTATTTTCTGGACAGTCGAAGATTTCTTTTACATAACATTTTTTAGCTAATTATTTATATCATTATATAATTATTTTGAATTTGTATAAAGGTAAACTTATTAATTAATTAATGACTGGATAGTTTTGTAGCAACAGTATTCAAATGTTGTAATGGTAACAATTAAAATTCTAGTCATCAATTTCAAAATGCATAAATTGCAGTTATGAAACGTTATATACCGTTGTGAATGTTTCTGCATAATAATGACCGAGATTTTGTGGATGCGCAGTGATGAAACTTGAAAATTAAAGTTGATTAGATGATAAAAATTATTGATAAGTGTCCTCGGGCTAGACGCTTCGTACTCCTCAACAGATTATAATTTAGTCAGTGAGCGAGCTTCTCTACACGGAGGGCACATAAGAGAACTTGTTGGCTAGCTGCACCTAAGGCTGGAATGCGCCGTGGCGTTTATCTATTATTTAGTCAGGTAATAGTTTTGGGGACGTGATAATGCTGCTCCAGCTGCTGCTGAAGTCTAAAGAAAAATAAAAAAAAGGAGACTGTAAATCTATTACACTTCGTTTTTCTGCATTTTATTCTCTTTCTTTTTCCAGTGCCTGAAAGGAGCGAACGACACGAAACTGGAACAACAGCAGAAGAGCTGGTAGCGACTGTTACAAATGAAATCCATTAGTGAAAAGTGCGTGCGTGTGTGCAACAAGTGATTATTTTGGTGATTAAGTAAAGGGGGATTAAGTAATGCGAACAATGCATTTGTGATAGAGTTTGATTAGATAGAGAGAGAGAGACATATACACGAGAGCACAATGTCTTCGGAACTGAAGGATAATGTTAAGGATCATCAAAACGGCGTCGAGGGCGGAGGCGGCGGCAGCAACCCGTCGGAATGTGACCCGTGCATCGAGGAAAGGAAGAGCCGCGGTCGGGTCCTGTGGGGTAGGACCGAGCAGAAGCTGCGTGACAAAAGTGGACTTTCGCGGAATGGACTGTATTACGTGGGCGGTTTGCTGCTGCTCCTCTTTACCCTTTCTATTGTTATCGTAACCTTGGTGGCCACATGGCCCACCACTCCTCACCATCGGCGGTTTCCAGTTTGCAAGAGCGACTCCTGTTTACGCGCTTCTTCACAGGTAGGTAATTCTCTCTATGCAACCAATTCTACCTCTCAGGTAGTACAGGTAGATTGTCTATAGGCGCATTGCATTCACTTCACAACAAAATTAAAAGGAAACATATTACTTTTTCCATTTTTTTTGATTATATATTTTGATAATCAGATATTTTTTATTTAAATCCCTTGCAAAATACAGTAGTTATAATTCTAGAATCTACAGGCAACACATAATTGAAGGATATCTTCCAAAACTTAGTACAAATATGATATGATGATGTATTTTTAGTTCACTTTAAATCCCTTTTATTTAAATCCCTTGCATAATACAGTAGTTATGTTTTTAGAATCTATAGCCTACACATAATTGACGGATATCTTCCAAAAATTAATATAAATAAAAAATATGATGATGTATTTTTAGTTCACATTAAATCCCTTTTATTTAAATCCCTTGCATAATACAGTAGTTATGATTCTAGAATCTACAGGCAGACATGTATTTTTAGTTTACTTTATATCCCTTTTATTTAAATCCCTTGTATAATACTGTAGTTATGTGTATAGAATCTACAGCCAACACATAATTGAAGGATGTGTTTCAAAACTTAGTATAAATATGATATGATGATGTATTTTTAGTTCACTTTAAATCCCTTGCATAATACAGTAGTTATGATTCTAGAATCTACAGGCAGACATGTATTTTTAGTTTACTTTATATCCCTTTTATTTAAATCCCTTGTATAATACTGTAGTTATGTGTATAGAATCTACAGCCAACACATAATTGAAGGATGTGTTTCAAAACTTAGTATAAATATGATATGATGATGTATTTTTAGTTCACTTTAAATCCCTTGCATAATACAGTAGTTATGATTCTAGAATCTACAGGCAGACATGTATTTTTAGTTTACTTTATATCCCTTTTATTTAAATCCTTTGTATAATACTGTAGTTATGTGTATAGAATCTACAGCCAACATATAATTGAAGGATGTGTTTCAAAACTTAGTATAAATATGATATGATGATGTATTTTTAGTTCACTTTAAATCCCTTGCATAATACAGTAGTTACGATTCTAGAATCTACAGGCAACACATAATTGAAGAATATCTTTCAAAACTTAGTATAAATATAATATGATGATGTATTTTTAATTCACTTTAAATCCCTTTTATTTAATTTAAACAGTTTTCTGGAATTCAATTATGTGAAGAATGAACTTAATTTAGTTATTAAAGTTATTAAAAATGTTACAGATTTCTAAAAGATATTAATGACTCAATTCGATATCAAGTATTAAAAGCGAAGTATCCTTTTATAAAATATAGGGTTTCTAATATAAAATTATCTTTTAAATATAAACTTTCAGAAAACAAAAAATCTGTTAGCAAGAATTAAACGTTTTCTGAATTTAATTACAAAACATCTGTTTTTTTCAACATCGTAAACCTCAGAAATCGTAAAACGCAAATTAATTGTATATTTTCTTATATCAAATTCGAATGAGTTTATTTATAAATAAATAAAATGTTACAATTTCATTTTATTGATACTAAAATTTAGGTATAATAAAATAAATGTGTTTGTGTATCTAAGAGTATTTTATTGGATTGAAGTGAAAGTCGGATCCATTACCAATAAAATTATATTAGATAATTAAAAATTGTTAAAGAAGAACGTTAAAGTTCATATTAAATAACATATATTAAGTATATTTCTATAATGATTTTAACAATTTAATTTAATAATCAATATTTCATAAATGTTTCTAGAAACATATAAAATAAAATAAGTAAAATAAGCAAGGAAAATCATAAAACATGATCTTCGATTCTTTGTTAAACTCTTCCCTATCGATGCTTTCGTAAATAATTAAATATCACATTATAATAAGACGCTTTTAAAGTTCATTTTATTTTTATAATTTGAATTAATTTCGAGTGTAGACAATTTTTTTTTTTTTCATAAAACTTAGATTTTAGATCTTTGAAATGTTTTATTTGATTTTTAATTCACATAAATTTGACTGATTTATTTAATAAAGATAACATTAAAAATAAGTATTATCAAATATAACTTACTATAAATAATAAATGCATTATACTAGATAATTAATTAATCTATTAAATACTTCTTGGAATAATCTTGTAGTTTTCTTAAAAAATTGAAATGTCTTACGACATAATATATTTTTTAATTAATTCTCAGATATCTTCAAATCTAATTATAAAGTTTATAAGAATGATTGACTTTGAAAGTCAATTAAAAACATTCAACCTAATCTATATTTGTATTCGATAAGCCTCTTGAAACTTCCTATATTATTTTTTTTTACAAATTAGAAAGTCCCGATTACGCAACGCCGAATATACTTAGCTTTTACCCATTAAGAATCTAATCTTGAATGTTGCTTCTAAAAATGACATTGCATGAAGTGCGTTTTATTTTTACACGAGTGCATGTTCTTTCTTTTTCTGCAGATAAGCAAAATAACAACAGCAGTTTGAAAGAGTAATCACATTGGTTGAATACATCCAACTGCAATTGATAAAATAATGCTGGTTAAGCAGGTGAACACCCACATGCATTAACGTGCACACAATAAAATGTACAATAAATAGATTGTTTTATTTTAATTGTTATTTTAAAAAAAATATGTTTAATATAAGATGATAATATACAGGTTGAAAAAAAATGTTAATTCTTATTTTTTTTAGTATATGCTGAAATTCTGCATACAAATTTGATAGTCATAATTAATTTAATTAATATCATTATTGAATAATTTTATTGGATTTACTTAATTTTTAATCAGAAAACTTTATAAATAATATTTTTTTGAATCAAAGATTCAATTGTATTTTCGTTTTTTATTTAATTCAGAAATTAACAAAAAATTTAAATGCTGTAGTCACTCATAAGATTTGATTTAGCTGTTGTGTCCAGGGATTAATAAACTATTGTTTAAATTGTTGTATTGTGACATCCATCTAAACACTTAGTAATTAGGGAATAATACTGTCCTCCCTTATCCAAATATTACACTCCCACTATGTTAATTATGTACTATAAAATAAGATGTTTATGTAATATCAAGTTAGACCTAGTCATAGTTTATTCTCTAGACCAACTTATGATTGTTAGCAAGTGGAAGCTAGATTAGGAACTCAATCGTCTAAGTATTAAATAAATAACTATTTTATACACCGACTTCTATCTACTATTTATCATAAATCAACTGGGACTCCACAACGACAATTCTACAAATTAATATAAATACAATGTTCTTAAAAACCTTTATACAAATCAGTGTTTTTACTCAGAAGTCATCTGACAAAAGTTGATTTATTTTATAACTATGAGTAATATTCTTCTCTTAAGTTAATAATTAGGAAGTATATTATTGCCTGAATCCAGTCTTATAATTTAACAGACAGAATGATATTCTAAGGGAAAGGTCTAATTTTTTCTTCGGTCTATACATGGGTTGCTAAATAACTACAAAATTATAAAAGGTTATAAACCTTAGAAATTTCTGGGAAATCTTAGGGTGGAAGTATAAGAAATCAAATAATTGTCTGCACAAAGAGTTGCAAGATCGTCTCCAATAAAGTTTAATGGTCTCTTGGAAACTTTCCATAACTAAGCAAAATATTTAATATACAGTTGAATAGGCATGTTAGTTCTAAATAATTACTATACAAAATTATTTTACTAAACATAAATGATCATATTTTTTCATTCAAAGTCTTTTTTGTGCCGTTTCTTTTTTAGTTCCGTTTACCCGGACTATGCGAGTTATTGCTGTTTTATATACAGATGAAAGTTATAAGCTACAGCAGCAAAATAACAATTGTCATTAAAAAAAGGAATATTAAATACAATATTCTTAAATAACTTTATACAAATCAGTGTTTTTACTCAGAAGTCAACTGACAAATGTTGATTTATTTTATTACTATGAGTTATATTCTTCTCTTAAGTTAATAATTAGGAAGTATATTCTTGCCTGAATCCAGCCTTATAATCTAACAGACAGAATGATATTCTAAGGGAAAAGTCTAATTTTCCATTTAGTCTATACATGGGGATGCAAAAGAATTACAAAATTATAAAGGGTTGTATACCTTATAATTTTTTGGGAAGTCTTAGGGTGAAAGTAAAAGTAATAATTTTCTGCACGAGGGGTTACAAGTTCTTCCAATCTCCAATAAGGTTTAATGGTCTCTTGGGAACTTTCCATAACTAAGCAAAATGTTTAATACACAGTTGAGTAATCATGTTAGTTATTAATAGTTAACAATAAAGTTGATGGGACACAACAATACATTAATGTGCAACAATAACTCATTTCTAAATAATTAGTATACAAAATTATTTTACTAAACATAAATGATCATATTTTTTTCATTCAAAGTCTTTTTTGTGCGATTTCTTTTTTAGTTCCGTTTACCCGGACTATGCGAGTTATTGTTGTTTTATATACAGATGAAAGTTATAAGCTACAGCAGCAAAATAACAATTGTCATTAAACAAGGAATATTAAATACAATATTCTTAAATAACTTTATACAATTCAGTGTTTTTACTCAGAAGTCAACTGACAAGTGTTGATTTATTTTATAACTATGAGTAATACTCTTCTCTTAAGTTAATGATTGTTCTTGCATGAATCCAGCCTTATAATTTTACAGACAGATCTAATATAGAAAGATATTCTAAGGGAAAAGTCTAATTTTCTATTATAGACTCATGGGGATGCAAAACAATTACAAAATTATAAAGGGTTGTATACCTTATAATTTTTTGGGAAGTCTTAGGGTGAAAGTACAAGTAATAATTTTCTGCACGAGGGGTTACAAGTTCTTCCAATCTCCAATAAGGTTTAGTAGTCTCTTGGGAACTTTCCATAACTAAGCAAAATGTTTAATACACAGTTGAGTAATCATGTTAGTTATTAATAGTTAACAATAAAGTTGATGGGACACAACAAAACATTAATGTGCAACAATAACTCGTTTCTAAACAATTAGTATACAAAATTATTTTACTAAACATAAATGATCATATTTTTTTCATTCAGTCTTTTTTGTGCGATTTCTTTTTTAGTTCCGTTTACCCGGACTATGCGAGTTATTGCTGTTTTATATACAGATGAAAGTTATAAGCTACAGCAGCAAAATAACAATTGTCATTAAAAAAAGGAATATTAAATACAATATTCTTAAATAACTTTATACAATTCAGTGTTTTTACTCGGAAGTCAACTGAAAAATGTTGATATATTTTATAGCTATGAGTAATATTCTTCTCTTAGGTTAATAATTAGGAAGTATATTCTTGCTTGAAGTCAGCCTTATAATCTAACAGACCAAATAATATTTTAAGGTCTAATTTTCCCTTCGGTCTATACATGTGGTTGCAAAAAAACTACAAAATTATAATTTTCTCGGAAGTCTTAGAGTAGAAGTACAAGAAATCAAAAAAAAATCTGCACGAGGGGTTACAAGATCTTCCCGTCTCCAATAAGGTTTAATGGTCTCTTGGGAACTTTCCATAACTAAGCAAAATGTTTAATACACAGTTGTGTAAGCATTGTTACATAAATGTGCAACAATAACTCTTTTCTAAATAATTAGTATAATAAAAATATTATAGTAAACATTTTTTCATTCCAAGTTTTTTTTGTCGGTTTCTTTTTTACTTCCGTTTATCCCGGACTATGCAAGTTATTGCTGAATTATATACACATGAAAGTTTTAAGCTACAGCAGCAAAATAACAATTGTCAATAAAAAAAAGGGATCTTCAGTAGTTCTATTCAAAGTGGATATTTATACAGAGGCCGGACTTGAGTTATTAGTATTTACGAGGAATACATATTGTATAATCTTAACAACGTCGTCCGTTAGTTTCTGAAAATAGTTTTTTCCGTAAACAAAAGTTACTCGCTCGTGAATTGCTCATCGAAAATATGAGCGGAACATTTGTCGAGGGAAAGCATTAACATGTAAATATTTACTTGCAACACGGACAAAGACAATATCGGAAACGCCACGAAAGTTTGCATAAATAAATATGTATATCTGTATATATGCACGATGCATTTATATGGAGTGCCGATAATTCTCTGTTTGCTTTAACTTACGTTCAATTTAGATTGTATTTATAGAAACTAACCATAACACAACTCCCGTTGTTTTAGTAACCTACACTGTTTTTATTTTTATTATTTTAATTCAAAGATAAGCATCTGAGAAGAAATGAAGAAATCATTAAAACGTGAAGAAAACCGCAATTTTTGTTTTGATACTTTGAATTAAATTATATTCAAATATGCGTATGTTGTTGTATTTTATATTAAACTTGTTTTGTTGTTGTTATTGTTTAAAATAGGTAGCATGTGCATATTTAGGAAAGATGATATCTAGTTATGTAAATTTTTTAATTTTTTTTATTAAAGACAACTTAAAATATTACTTTTTTTTAAATAGAAATTTCGCAATGTTTATTTTTTTTTATATTAAGAATAAGAATAGAAAATATGGAAAGAATGTATATTTCATCAAATGATTTAATTACTTCGGATAGTGCGGCTTCAATGAATTCGAATTTTCTATTGATCGGTTGGGAAATTTAAAATAAATAAATAAATGTTAAATTGTAAAAAAATAGTACACAAAATTATTATTTACATAAATTATCAGTTTTTTTTTCAAACATTGCGGAATATTGGCGGAATCTATTATTATATTTGTAAAGTTTTATAAACGCAGTAAATTATTATATACATTTTGTTAATCCGAAATTGTTAATTAAATTGTGTCCCGGGTATATCCAAGGGATTCGAGATTGACAGGTGTAGAATAATTGGTGCAGATGTAGAAGAATTGGTGCAGATTGTAGATGGTTTGATAAAATGCATCTCACAATGCAAGAGCTACTCGAGCTTTACAAATAACATAAAACTAAAGTAATAAGAGAAATTTCATGAGGCAAGGAGAAAGATTATGGTCCAAGTACTGAAATTAAGGAATGCCTGTCAAATTTTGCAAAAATGCAGGTGTTTGTCGAGATAAAACACCCAAACATTATTGTAGTTAATCAGTGTAATAATTCATTTGATGCGTTTGGACACTCGGAAAATTAAAAATAAAAACAGAACAAACAACATTGGTTAACTTCTTAATAAAAAAAACAGGAATTCCAGAAGATTTATGATCGTCTAGAATTGCTGGTGAATCATCAATCACCAGGAGTAATATTACCTGGTATAATGAAGACTGACTAGTCCTTCTAAAATGTTAAAAACTTTTAACATTTCTTTTTGCATTCAAAATTAAATTTTAATTATTTATTTTTCAATATTTTTTTTGTTAAAGAAAATATAAACAAAATTCGGGACTGGGAAAGAACTAAACTTTTGATTATTTATTATTGGAAAAATTGTTTGATATTTGTCCTTTTTAATGTTCATCCTTCCCTCGAGAACGTTTATTGGAGTTCCATTGCATTATGTGATCAATAAGCTTACAAATTTATGAAGATAAATTATTTATTTATAGTTAGTTCTAAAGTTAATTATATGAATTTTTCAGTAATTTTTTTGTCAAAGTAAAGAGACAAAATTCGGGACTGGGAAAGAACTAAACCATTTTTACTCATTTTTTATTGGAAAAATTTGTTTGATATTTGTTCTTTTTAATATTCATCCTTCACTTGAGAACGAATATTGTAGTTTCATTGCATTATTGTGATCAATAAGCTTACAACTTTCTCAAGGTAAATTATTTATTTACAGTTAGTTCCAAAGTTAATTGAAAATTAGAAATTATATTTTCTTTATAATATATCTTACGATATTTATAATTATGATTGAACTAAAAATTTTTTTAATTTTTATTAATTGTAGCTTAAAGAAAAAGAAAATTATGTAATGAATTTAAAGTATGAGGAAATATAAGAATCATAGCAATATAATTGTAAAATTTATTATAGTTCATGTATTACTTTACATAGTATTATTTCAACCATTTAAAATAGATTATATAATTTAATTTTGCAATTAAATCTAATAATAGATGTAAGATGAAGCAGGTGAAGACAATAAAACTGAGTTTTATTTCGTCATACAATAAGGATATCCGAGTTAGAAAATCATATAAGCAGTAAAACATTTATAGGTTCTCTAAATTGCGTTGTTGTTGGAAATGCGCACAGGATGTGTGAATCGTAAACTGAATAATTCCTCGTCAACAAATCTTCTAAATATAAACGACACTATATTGTTTTTATTCAAATTGGTAAATGGCAATAAACTTATCAGTCAATAAAATGTAGGTTTTTCTTGAGATTTTACTGTTCTTTTTTTAAATTATTATGATTTGTGTAACTTTCCATGTCAGAAAAATTATACCTTTCTTCGGAATTTCTTTAAGAATCTTTCTTCAAATCAGGTCGTATTTGGGTGTATTCTTTAGTTTGATATGCTGATGTATGAATGTGATAATTTCTACTGGTGTCTATCGAAAGAATCATCTAATGAGGTGCGGAATAGAAATAATGTAAAATGATAGAAAAATTATTTATATCGAAAAATAATAATAATAGACAAAATTTATTATATATACATAAAACAGCAGTATTTTCACCTAGGTAATTCACTTGAAATTTAAATTCAGTATAAATGTATAATTGAAAAGGTATATACTTTTTATTAACTCATTGTACTGTTTGTGAACTTCCCAGAATTTTCAGATTTTTGTATATTATCCATTTAGCATTAAATAAATATTATTTCTGATTTTACCGATTTGCGATGCAAAACTATAAGTGTCGTTTATATTTAGAACATTTATTGACGAGGAATTGTTCAGTTTACGTTTCACACATCCTGTATGCATTTCTAACAACAACGTGATTTTGAGAACCTATAAATGTTTTACTAATCTGAAATTATAAATCTGATTTTTTTTTGTATAACATATTTTTTTATTTACAATCTATCTCAAAAATATATTCAGTAAATTTGTTGGCGGTATAGATAATGTAGATGGGGAACTCAACAGTATCCATCTTTACATTATTTTACATAGTAATATTTTTGTTATTAAATTTAATTAAACCTATGTTTAAGGTCCTGTATGTTGAACTTTTTAAGTCTATATGTTTGGGTTTCATTTACTTGCAGTTTTGTGCTAGTTTATTTGGGTGTGATTGTAGTTTTCATTGGTATCTTTCGCTAAAGTTTGTGATGACATTTTTAACTGTTTCCATTTGTAAGTCACTATATAATACACTATTGGGGACATACCAGGGTGCGTCGGTAATTGTACGTAGTGTTTTTGATTGAAATCGATGTTTGAGGTACTTGCTGAACCCCATAACTGTATTCCATATGACTACATGGGTTTATGAATGGATTTATATATTAATAATTTGTTGACTAGTGATAGCACTGATTTTCTTCCAAGCAGCCAGTATAATTATCTGAATTTCAGACCTAATTGTTTCCTCTTTATCCATATGTGCTTCTTCCAGGTGAATCGTTTGTCTAAATGCATTCCAAGATATTTTACATGATACTCCTGCGGCAGTACTTTATTATTTCAAGTAACTTGAGGACATGTTTTCTTCTCAACGTAAAGGTGACAGTGTCAATTTTGTTTCCTTAGCTTTTATACGCCATTCTTTAAGCCAGTGTTCAATTTGATTAAGTGCACTTTGTAGATTTTGCGATGCGACTTCTAGATTACTATCAGAGGACATCAATGCTGTATCATCTACGAATGTAGTAATAGTTATATTATTAGGTGCTGGGAGGTCCGACTTCAAGATAAGATAAAGGATAGGTCCAAGTACACTTCCTTGCGGACCCCAGACTAATTGGGAATAGGTTGGAGCTTTCTTCTTCCAACTTTATCCGGAACAATCTATCCGTTAGATAAGATTTTATAATTTGGAAGAAAGGGTATGGAACAAAATAAGACTTATTTTTTTATCTTCTTCACCAGCTTCATCATGTATCTATTATTGGATTAAATTTGAAAATTAAATTATAATTATAGAATCTATTTTGAATTCTTGTAATTAATATAATTATTTTACGCTGATTTTATATACACCAAGAAAAGTATTGTTAAATAATTTTCTATTTTTTAAAGAGACTATTGGATTTTTTATGAAATGCAAAGAAAAACATTAAATAAAATTTTATCAATTATTTATTTTAATCATAATTATTAGTATGGTAAGATATAATATAAAGCAAATATCATTTATAATTCTCAATTACATTGTAAACATAACATAATTAATATTATTATATAATAAACTTTAGAACCGACTGTAAATAATCAATTTATCTTGAGAATGTTGTAAGCTTATTTATCACAATAATGTAGTGGAACTACAATATTCGTCATTAATCCATTCTCGAGGGGAGGATGAATATTAAAAGCGACGAATATCAAAGGAATTTTTCCAATAAGAAATAAAAAGTAACCAATTAACCAAAAGTTTTTCAATAAATGTTCAGAATATTTAAACTAATTATTTTTATTATGAAATAGAAAACATTAAAATATTCGGGAGTTTGTGTATTTGCTGCGACATTCGTTGACGAGTCTAAAAAAAATTCATAGTCAGTATGAGCTTAAGTGTATTCTTGGTTTTATACTTATTGGAAACGAGGCCTGGTAAAATTGGTATCCACTTATGAGGCAAATCACGTATAATCTTATTATCTATAGGCTCCATAATGTGAGGCCTGTTAATCCTGGGATCCGGATTCATCAGCCTGTTCCGACGATTATCTAAACAAGCTTCCTTCGGAACTAAATAAAGAAAAATAATATCAAGAGAAATTAATTATAAAGGTATCAACTTTAATTAAGGTTGAAAAGTAGATATAATTTTACGTAATTTAGTGCTCATTCAGAAGGAAATTATGGGCTGTGCTGTGGACGTGGTTTTTATTACGGACACGTCTAGTTAGTTAGTACGAGCGAGCGATTCGTTATATTTATGAATGGAAGCTAATAAAGTAGTCCATTTTCATTAATAATAACTCTCTTGTGTAATTATTATATAATACGTTCGAGCGGACGTGGTTACAGTCCACATGAAACAAGCGTCAAGATTCTTATATAAATTTGGTTAGTAAACAATCTATTATATAATAGCTGCATTTTTATGTCTGCATATTTAACATATTTAATTTTAACTAATTATGTAAATTTTATAGTATATTATTATTAGTTTTCTATTACATAATAAACCTTACTTAGAAATATTAATTTATATAATAAGATATAAAAATAACAATGTTTATAAACGTGACCGTCGGTTTTTACGTCTTTATATAATTATTATTACTCACATGGAACTCTCGGAACAAATTCATTTTTCGTAGAAAATGTGTAACAATGGAAATTTTGTAATTGTTCCTGATATTGTTTACATCTGCATATATCCATCTCGTGTAATTTATTTACCTAATACGTAATATCGAATTTTTTACTTTTATTTTGACATTTGCCAATTGATTGACAATCAACCATTGATTTACCTACATGGATCGAAATATTTGGAGAATTATTAAATTATTTAATTTATAGTTATGCGCAATGTTAGCGAACCTATGAGTCGCGTGGTGAAGCAAAGGTGAAGCTCTTCGTTTGTAGTCGGAATATAAAATGATCATCTCATATAAAAGTATTTGGAAATCACTTGCATCCCTCAACTCATCACTTATAAAAACAAATATTTTTTGTAGGCCCTAATTACATTACATTTTAAGATTTGTGACCCCTTTGATTTAAATTATACAAGATTTTAAATTCAATTTAAATTCAAAAACTTATTTATTTGTAATTAATAAGTAATTATATTAACTGATTATTGAATTATATTCATTCATCGTGCTTATTTAAAATATTAATACATATTTAATTGAATTATGTCAAAACAATTAGCAGATAATTAGTGCGCTAACACTATTATTAATATTAATTAGTTTCCTCTGATATAATAGTAATTGCTAAACACGGGAAACCGATGGTCAAAATAAAATTTTGCAGACCAAAAACTATTATATCATAGATATAAATAGATCCTCCTGCAAAACAATTTGATAAAGAATAAATTGTCGTGACCGACCTGTTTATTAATACTATTACATAATAGTATTAATGTTTATACGTACAGGATACATTTGTCGGTGCCCTTAGAACATTTATCCATTTATAATCTTAATTTATGTGATAAGGCATATCCGATGTGTATTTATTACCACCCCTTCTAGGAAGTGTTATCTGTGTTGCATTTACGACCTATCAAAATATTAGTTTTAAGCCGTGGGATATTCTTCTATATTTCGTCCGCCTTTTTACTTATAAGTTAGTCCCAGTCCTAGTACCAGACAGTCCCTAGTCCTAGTGATACTTTGAAGTAGTAGCTTCTGGAAGTTAGATCAAGTTCTCGTATATCTAAGTGTTAAATAAATAACTATTTTAAGACACCGACTTCTATCTAATACTTCCCTAAAAACTCACTGGGACTCCACATCGACAAACAAACAAATAACTCCACGGTGTCTATAGAAAATCCATCTCTGGACACGACAAAATAATGTAAACTACATAAAAATTACAAAATTTACTTTTTCAGATAATCTTCTCACATGAAATATACATTATTTTTTATAATCTTCTAACTTTAAATTAAACAATTATTATTGTGTTCATCATTTTTTTATGCACGAATTTTTTTTTGAATACAAAACTTAATAATCTTCTAACCTTAAACCTTATTAAACAATTATAGGTTCTTAAACATTAAGAAGAAGGGTCTGCAATCCTATAGGGCCCTCAAGTTTGGGGTCCTAGTTTTTAAAGCTTCAACAATTATTTATCCACGAAATTTTCCAACCAGTTTTTAATTATTAATGTACGATAAAAATTTAAATTTGAATTCGAAATACATATTTTGCAAGTCTCCAAGATGTCACACCAAATTAGTGGCGGAAATACAATTCGCCAGACCCCTTAGAGAACTCCAATCTAAAAATGTAATGTATCTAGGGCCCATGACATTCTGAGCCTCCAAGTTTATTTTAATGGGTGTTTAGGGGCCAAGAATTTCTGGTGAGATTTATAATCATTATGGGAATTTAAAATCTACGAGGAATGTAAAATGTTAGGGGCCCGAATAATATTTTGCGAGTGGGACAAAAATTTCAAAGTTTTCTAGCTACGCCACTGGTTTAAGAATACTTGTTGATAAAGGCATCTTTATGAAATGGTTTGTAGAATGAAAGCTTTCGTTTCAAACAATAAGATTCAATATTGCACAATATCAGCATTTCGTACGTACGTTACTTTCTCAATTCTGTCAAATAATTTATAAACAACGTCGGATGAATCAATTTACGTAAGTAACTGCTTCCTCCATATAATGTACCAAGTCGTTGCTTCAAATAACTCATAAAATCTTATGTGAAGATGAATATATTTTCATTTTTTTTATTTGAAATATTGAATTCTACAATTATATGTACGTTTGCATTACATGAAAGTTAAACTTTGGTTATTGAAAATAATTCGTATCTATACTTAATCAAATTATTCGAAAACCGAAACTAGTAATTAAAGCTTAAAAAATAATGAAATTATATTTTTGTTAAAGAAAATACTTTCCAAGTTTATAGTTCGTATACTAATGAAGTCCTACAGACATTGCTTTGATGGTTTTATTCTTATGAAATATACAAAAGGTAATAGATTTAAAGATTCAAAATTCAAACTATGTTCAAAATAAAATCTACCGAAAATCGATTTGTTTAAAAACCGAAACTAGCAATAACCTAATAACCAAATTACTTTTCAAGATTATATGGGAAACTAAGTCTTAATAGCGAGATATGATTTAATGGTTTTATACTAAAATTGCTTACTCAACTCTGTATTAAATACTGATTAGTTACAAAAAGTTCGGACTATATAAAACATCATTGAATTAACGTGAAGACTCCTTAAAGTTGTTAGGTTTAAAACCTTTACATTTTAATTTTTAGACTTAGAATTAGAATTTTTCTTATACTCCTAAACTAAGACTTCCTAGAGAATTATAAAGTTTACAACTCTTTTTTATTGTAAAATTTACATCTAAATTTGTCTCGCTAATTGTGTTTTTTTTTTAAATTTCTTTCAAAAAGCGAAACCAGAAAAAACTATATGATTTAAATTATTCAAATATGAATTTTTTTTTTATAAAAATTAATTTTCAAGATTATATGAGAAACTAAGTCCTAAAAGCGAGATTTGATTTATTGGTTTTATACTTTAATATTTAAAAGAAATAGATTTAAATATGGAAATTGAAACTATGCCCAAAATAGACACTTTTTCAATTATTAAAATAGTACAATTCAAACATAATTTGTATAATGTATGATATATAGCTAAACATACACAAATTTGTGCAAACAGGAACGTTGTGTAGTGAACATGAATGTAATTGGTAAATTGATTAATACGTTTATGTAATTCGGGAGTGCGCTGTCTGTAGCAATGACAAATTACATGAGCAGAATGAGCTGTATATGCATGCAATAATTTATGACATTTCAAAATTAAGTGTTAATTTCATATGTCACATTAAATATACATATAATTAAAATTACAGAGTATAAAATATTTGTATGATTTATAATTTTATAAATTCTCTTTGATTGTTATGAAACAGCAATTATTTTAAATTTATTGTTATGAAAATATTTATGTTAACTGTTAAAAATATTAATAATTTAAATTATTGTTACAGTCACGCAAACAAATAAAAACCATAACATATACATATAATTAAATAAATTTCTGTCTCAGTTATAAATATTATAAAAATGTCTTTAATTGACATGTATTAATAATAATTGTATATTTTAAATTTATAAAATAATCTAAATTTAAGATTATTTATTTTGTTGTTAAATTGCTAAGATGCAGACATTAGCGTCCTCCGTCATCATTTACTTTTTAAAGAAAAAGATTTAAATTAGAATTCCCCCAAAAAAATATTTTGAATCAGAATTCAAAAAAATATATTCTCCCTTCATCTATCAAACTTTTTTTTACATATTACCCCAACATATATTTATTTACGCCGGTGTTATCACTTTTGATTTGTTACATACTAATATTTTAATTGCTGCACCCACTTTACTTAACTTCCCCGATTCGCCCAACAATTGTCTACGACAACCAAGGACTATCAGATATCTTTTTACCAAATTTATTATAATGTTGTATCCAATCACTTCATTATTAAATATTAATAATTAATATGCTTACTCAACTGTGTATTAAACGCTGATTTGTTACAAGAAGTTTGGATCATATAAAATCTCATTGAATTAACGTATAAGATTGTTAGGTTTACAACCTTTACATTTTCATTTTTAGAAGACACCAGAAGATCCTGCAACCTCAAGTGCCGATAATTATTTGACTTGATAATTATTGTACTCCTACTTTAAGACTTCCTAAAGAATTGTAAAATTTACATCTAAATTTATCTTGATAATTGTGAAATTTCATTCTCTTCTAATAGTTAGATAGTTAGAAAATTAAAACTTGACATAATTATCATATTAAATTTAAAATTAAAATAATTTTTTTTTAAAATTAAAATATTCTACTAATTCTAAATGCGATCATACGGGACTTCTATTCGATTATGGATGGAATATTGTGGTATAGATTTTATTTATTCTGGTAGTTTGCAAACATTTTTTAAAATATTACTCATAAAATTTGCTAATATTTTCAAATAATATTTTCAATAAAATAATTCACTTCTTAATTTAGGATTCACGAAACTACAACGATTTTAAATATATCTTTTAGTTTTATCATCAGTAATATTTAATAGTCCTACAATATCTAAAAAAAAAACATTTTTCATTAACTCATAATTTCAATTTGTTTCTTAGTGTTAGTTAATATAAATGATCTTTGTATTATTTGTATTAACTTAATTATTATTTTAAGAGAAATATGGAACTCATTTTTCTAGTTAACTTCTAATTACGAAATAATCCATGATATTCATACATTTTTAATCCCGAGACTCGACAATAATAATAATACAGTTAAATTGTAAATACAAATATTATCAAAACATTACAACATCATGAAACAGAAGTTTTGCTATCAATGTATATTTTTTTATTTACATTTATATTTTCTTTCCAGATTCAGCTCTATCTAAATCAAAGTGCATCGCCGTGCAATGATGTGTGGAATTGGGCATGCGGTAGTTGGATGTCCCATAGGACCATTCCGGATGGTTACAGCAAATGGAATCAAAGACAGGAACTGCGACAACAAGGTATGCAGTCAGTTCGAGTGCTTTGCAGAGTTTCCTGTATTTGATTTCCTACATACACGAACGAACGAAGTTTCGTTCCAGAACATATTTACTCATCCTACATCCTACATATCTACTAAGCACAAATATTTTAACATTTCCTGTTTAAAATATAATTCAAATATAAAATATTTTAACAAATTATTCTCATATGTAAATTTAGGGCGACTCATAGCCGAATGGTTAGAGTCGCCCGCTCACGATCTTGTGAGTACGGGTTCGATTTCCAGCCAAGCCAGGCCCTTTGGGCCAAAAAATGTTGTGATGGTTGCAATAGCATAGTAAAGAATAGCAGCAGATACACCGAGAAAGAGAATAGTGATCGCAACGCTTCAATTACGAATGACTATTAGCCATACATACATAACAGCCAAACCAACAAATTGAAATAATTTGTACAAAAAAAAAATCATCAAAAATGGTAAAACTTACATTGGGAAAGTTTATCTAAAAAATAAAAATGTCAACCGATTGTAAATAAAAATATAAGACAAAAAAAAATATGTAAATTTAAATAATGAATACACATTAAAAACAATTATTTGATTTTTCATACAGGTTTAGAATATTTCAAGAAGTAAAGAAAAATATATTTACATTCAAATTAATTAATTTATAATTAAAATTTATTAGAAATTATTATTTTATATAAGCAACGTAGTTTGTAAACAAATGATTCTTATAATTAATAGTCACCTACTTCAAGAGATACGATTTACAAGTAATTTACTCTTGACCTTTTCAAGAATCTTCTAGGTGTGTCTCACGAGTACTTTGTAGACATATGGATCCATTTGACTTTGAAGTTTGTACCATTAAAATAATCTCGTCTTGTTCATTTACATTTTTATTACAACTTTCTTATTTGTTAAAGGAATTGGAACGTTTATTTAAATAATTAATTAATTAATAGACAATACGCTTTTTGCACATATTCATTTTCAAAACTAATAAAAAAATAATTTTTTAATCAATTTTGAATATCAAGGTTATAGGAACATTACGATACCATAATTCTATGAAGTTCTAATCTAATCGCAGTTGCAAATAATATAAAAAAATATTTTAAGTTAGCGTTTCACAAACTGTTCTTGATTTTTTAAGATGAAAAAATTTAGTACGCCGAAGATGAAGTGTGTCACTATATAGATTGGGTTTCTAAAAAGTATATCAATTGATTCAGTTTTAAAAAAAAAAGTGTTGAAATATTTAAAGTTTTAAGTTTAGTCTTGAACATTTTATTAAAAAAATTCACAATTATGAAGTTGACAAAAAATATAAACTAATAAAGTACAATCTGCTTGAATATAATAATATTTAATTGATTTTCCTTTCTGTGGCTTTTTATTATAAATTTAGATTGATTCGTATAAAATTCTCCTGGATTTGATTCTAATTAATAGAATGACGGAAGATAATTCGTAGTAGAAAATAGATTCCATTATATTAGAGTTTTATATAGACTAGCATCCGCATTTCGTTATTGTATTTTAAGTTAAAACATTTTAAATAGGAAATTTAATTATATTTAAATTAGTTAATGAAAGTAGGAAATTGTCCACAGAAAATAATATATTCCCACAATTAACTGTTGACTAATTCTAATTAGTCGTTTAGTATTTTATAAGAAAAAATTTTTGTAATAAATTAATTTGTATTAAATTCAATATTATATTTATTATTTCTTCTGTCTAATCTTATAATAAAAATAATATAGTTAATATTTTTTTTATTTTAAATCTAAAATTTTGTAAAATATGTTTTTTTTTTATTTTGCAGAGGCTACAAGAATTCGTGATTTGATAACCACATTGCCATTACCTTTACATACGAATACAGTGAAATGGAAATTGAAGCATTTTTACGAATCTTGCGTGGAGATCGATAATGTTAACACCGACGAGGCAAGACCTCTCACGAGCATCATTTCGGAATTAGGTAAGTCCACATTTTTTTTAATTTTCCATATGGAATTTTAGCAAATTAATGGTTTTGTTAATTATAATCTAAATTTTATAACTGAGAAAATTCATATTATTATATAGAATAAATCAATTGATTTATGAATATTTTTGATTAATTTTAATTATTATTTTTATAATATTTTAATTTTTACAAAATAAAATTAATTACGATTTATAAATCAAGATTTTTAATAATGTAATAAAATAATATAATTCTGTAATAATTTTTTTTTGCAGTATTATATTAAAATTTAACATAAATTACTCCAATGTGATTTAAAAAATGAACTTTGTTAATTTCGTTGTAATTTGACTTAAATTATTTATAAGTGCAATAATATTATGTGAAAATTTCTAAATTATATCTATATTCTGTCTATTGTTAAAATCCAATATAATTATTTCCACGTTATCAAAAAATTATTACACTTTTCTTCGATTCACTAAACGTTTATACAATACATTTTGTATTTACCAGAGTTCGTTGTGAGTTCGGAAAAGAATAATCTTCAATTCGCAAGAAATCTCACTTTTATACCACAAATTTCTCCTACTCTTCGATTTATTCAACGCGTGTCCTTCATTCACTTCTCTGAATGACACACATACTATTTCATATGCTTTCTTTTGATTTTCTCTATATTTTATAAAGCTTTAAATTTTTACATCAAACTCACTATGTATAATAATATTTATTAATTTAATCGTTTTTAAAATATTTATTTCCAACCATTAGTTTATTTTAGTATAGAGCATCAATCTCTCTGCTAACGTCGCATCCATTATTTTCTGTATCCACTTGTAAATATAACAAATACTTCTATTTATAAGAATCTGTTATGACAAGATGCAACCTTCAATTTTGCGCACAATATTTTCTCTATTAAACAACATATTTCATTAACAAATTAATGAAAACTATAAACGTCGACTCTCTTCATTTCGTTAAATGAATCGTTCAAAAACTTCATTTAAAAAAAAAATCATTGATGTGAATTGTTCTTGAAGTATATTTATAAATGAAACTAAATATTAAAAATTGCGAGATGTAAACATTTACATTAGGTTTAAGTGCGTGTTGAGAAGAAACACAATACCGTTTCTGCTTTTGATGTGGTCCCAGGGGGCTCTTAAACAAAATTCTATTTTCATCTTTGAATGAATGAACGCAACCTGTTAATGGACCGCAGACGACGCATTCAGCTTTTCCTATTTTAATTACCACCAATTTGCAATTTCCGTTTTTTAAACAAAATAAATAACATCATCCAATTAAAATTTTGGTCAAAATTTCGATCCTGTCTCGCCGCTTTTATGGAACACCAAGGTTGCGACAAAGTTAATTAACTTTAAATGGTAATGTGAATAAATCTGTTGCACATAACAATTAACAAATACGAGTGTTCCATCAGTTGGATAATGAAATTGCGTAATATTTTTGGTTGTTTGATTTTTTGATGTATTCGTGTACAGGAAAAAAAATCCATTGCGATTAATTGATTTTATAGGCGGACAGCTCGTTGACTTTTAGTTGAAAATTTTGCAATACTAAATCGTCAATAATTAAATATAATATTTGCGCATATGGACGTTTAAATATTTGCGTATGTGAATATCAACACGGAAAGGAAATTTATAATTACTCACCACTAATTGCTATATTAAATATAGTATGTTTCATAAGTCTTCAACCTCGTGAACTGTCAGCATTTTCGTTTGAAAATGTTGTATGCATGTGATGATAGCAATTGTAAATAGACTGTTTTCTTCGAGTAAATACAAATATTGTACAGAATATACCAAATTTTCGTCGTTGGTGGTACGTTTCTGTTACTGTTTAGTAACTCCATCGTCACTTACAATACTTACGTATAAAACCTTAATGAAGATGTTAGGTTTCCAATTTATGTATTGACATTTTTAGATTGGAAGATCTTGTAACCCCATATTTAATTGTTGAAATATATTATTACTTTTGAGCACTGACTTTTAACTAGTAAGGGCTAGTTAAAACTAAAACTTTAATGTAGAGTTTCATGAACACAATGTTCAGAGATAATCCATTTCGGGACACGACAATATTATAAAAATATAACTATAAAAGAATGAAGATATAACTTTTTTTAGATAGTTTTAGCAGTTTTAAAAGCGAAAATGATAAAAAAAACAGGTCTTTTATTAACAAAATTATCTTTTGCATCTCAAAAAATGATACCATAACTTTGTGACGCTTTCAAAACTGTTCAAGCTGCCCTCGTAGTAGTATGTTATATAAATGAGATTATTAATTCTGGTTCAAAGTACAGCAATATCTCATTTACTGTTTAAAAATAAGACTAATCGAGGAACTTAATAAAATAGAAATAAACCGCACTAAATGAGACTTGACTGTCCAAAAAAAAAATGTTTTTGTAAATTTATTTTCATTAATATGAAGTCCTAGAATTAGACCTTTAGAACAATCTGCTTGTAGCACCTGGAAGCTAGTTTAAGAACTCATATTTAAGTGTTGAAATATATTATTACTTTTGAACACTAACTTTTAACTAGTAAGGTTAAAACTAAAACTTTAATGTGGAGTTCCATGAATTACAAAATATGTCACGATGTCCAGAGATAATTTTAAAAATATTATACACGACAATATTATAAAAATATAATTATAAAATAATGAAGATATAACATTTTTTTAGATAGATTTTGCACTTACGAGAGCAGTTTTGAAAGCGAAAAAAAGGTCTTTTATTAACAAAATTCCCTTTTGCATCCCTAAAAAATGGTGCCATTACATTTTGTTGCTTTCAAAACTTTTCAAAGTGCCCTCGAAGTAGTATGTTATATCATTGAGATTATTCATTCTGGTTCAAAGTACAGTAATATCTCGTTTACTGTTTGAAACCAGACTGATCGAGGAACTAAATAAAATAAAAATAAACCGCACTAAATGAGACTTTGTCCAGAAAAAAATACAGTTTAAAAACAATATTTTTATTAATATCCAGCCCTAGATTTAGACCTTTAGAGTAAACTTTGCTTGTAGCACTTGAAAACTAGATTAAGAACTCATATTTAAGTATAGTTGGAAGATTTCCGATAGGAAATCATTCCACTAAGTTAAATTTTTGTTTTATTTGTAATCACAAATATTTGTTTATTGCCAGAAGTGGCAGATTACAAATTAATCGAAATAAATTTTAAAAAATATATTTAAGTATTGAAATATATTATTACTTTTGAACACTGACTTTTAACTAGTAAGGTTTGGTTAAAATTAAAACTAATGTGGAGTTCCATAAACTACAAAATATTTCACAATGTCCAGAGCTAATCCATTCCGGGACACGATGATATTATAAAAATATAAATATAAAATAATGAAGATATAACATTTTTTAGATAGTTATAGCAGTTTTCAAAGCGAAAGTGATAAAAAACAGGTATTTTATTAACAAAATTCCCTTTTGCATCCTTAAATATTTGATGTCATAACTTTGTGTCGATTTCAAAACTTTTCAAACTGCGCTCAAAGCAGTATATCAATGAGATTATTCATTCAAACAGACTAATCGAGGAACTTAATAATATAGAAATTAACCGCACTAATTGAGACTTGATTGTCCAGAAAAAAACTGTTTTTTAAAATTAATTTTCATTAATATCCTGGATGTATACTTTTAATGCAAACTTTACTTGTAGCACCTGGAAGCTTGATGAAGAACTCATATTTAAGAGTTAAAATGTATTATGACTTGACTTTTAACTAGCCTTTACCCTAAATGTCCAGAGATAATCCATTCCCGAACACAACAATATTATAAAAATATAACTATTACATAATGACGAGGGGCAGTTTGAGGTGCTATTTTTTCGAAGTGCGACTATTGCTAGTTGATAACTTTTTCAAGATAATCTAAATGTGTACAGGAAAATATATTAGAATATATTTTCATTAATATCAATTTAAATTTAGTTTGTTTTTATATTTTTAAGCCAGACTATTGCTATATTTCATTATATTCGTAGCTACATGACTTATTGAACATCCAACTAAAGTTTTGCCCATTTTTTCTGTATTTCTGTTTTTAATTAGACTGAAAATAATTTAATTTTATTAAAAACAAAGTTTTTCACATGATGTTTGATATTATATCATATATTTAAAAAGCAACTGTTCTTAAAAAAGAATATATCAATGAAACTGAAACGAGAAGACAAGGTTGTTTCCGACAAGTTCAAAGGAAAGTGGAAATAAGTAAATATGAATAAACGTCAAATCGGTCATCAAAAATGCAAGGCTGCTGCAATAAACCAGAAGGTCAGACAGAAACCTATATAATAATAAAAAAGTAAGCAATTGTCTAAAAACTCCTGAATCATTTCCATCAAACACTTAAGAAAAATTCACAATAATATTTCATTACAAAAAAATTATAAATAAACAGATAATATAGTAATCTCATGTGTGTCAAGGTAAATTTTGGTTATTAAAATCAAATATTCTATTGCACACGCAACTTGACTAGTTTTTTTAATCAACCGATGATTACCAAGTGAACATAAAAAAAAGATTAATGATGAGTTATGCGAAGATCATCATCAAAGTATTGAAAATATCAATCGCAGTTTGTGCCAATTACCAGAAGCTCCGCGAGCTCAAGCGAAGAGAATAAGAAACTCCGATTGTTGGGTAAATGAAAAGAAAAAGATCGTTATTGCATGCGCTCAGTTTGCCGTTGCATTAATTTCATGACATTTATAAAGTGCATTGCGTAAGGCAACATTAAGATTGGATTCTTTCTTTTATAGGAGCAAAGTTGCTGCTGCTTCTCTTTTTTATTTTAAATAAAAGGAGGAATATTGGCGGCTTCTCTCACCGTTTCACAAGAATGTAACGAACGACGGCTCTTGAGGACACGCCATCTAGTAATTAGATCGGGCAATTAATATTTTAGTTAATTAATCAACGATTGATGTCTTTGTCCCAGGCTGGGAGGCAATTATAAATTAATTAATATTGATGATGCAATATTCTCTAGTTTAGAATATCATTGAAACGATAAAAAATACACAATACTAATGAGTAATTATTAGCCAGGAGTCGATATGTAATATGAATACTTAGAATGGATAAATATAATTTAGCTATTGTCAATTATAAGGATTCATTTAATTATTAATTTTTACTTGGAATTTAATACAATTATCAATTATTCAAGGATAATTCTTTTTGTAACAATAATTAATTTGTTATTTCACAAAAATATTATTTTTTTAATTAATAATAATAACAACAATATTTTATATAATAATTTTATAATACAATTGAAATATCGGTAGATGTTTACTTTTTTATTAATAAAGTTGATAATAAATTTTTAAATTTCATTTTTTTCACTTGAAATATAAATATTAAAAAAAATAAATATAAATTAAAATGAAATACAATTTTATATAAATAAATATATACATCTGGCTAAAGGGCCTTGGTCTTTTCGCCCAATTTAATTATGATTTTATTCATATATTTTTTATAATTGTTGAGATATCAATCGATGTTAATGACCCAATTATTATTTTATATACTTTCAGTATACAATAAAGCGACGATTTAAAGTGATTATCAAATTTATCATGGAATGAATTATAGAAGTTTGCTATTACTTTCGATTTAATAACATTTTTTTTAGGATTATTTACACATATTTCATTAGAAAATTGTGTATCTATGTATGTATTTAATCTTATCATATTATGGTTTGAACTTGTAACATTTATTTTTGTCCTAGATAAAGAGAAATAATATTAGTCATATTTATATCTATATAATCTATCGCTAAAGTCTTAACAAATTCAATTTATAACAAAAAGTCTGTAGGAAAACTTATTAAAGTTATTTTGGAAATTGTAAATAAATAATCTCATTGTATTCTCGAAAATCTATCTTTTGAATGTATTGTATACACTTAACTTAATACATAGCTTCGCCAATTTCCGAGAGAAACATCAGAAACGTCAAACGTTTGCTTTGAAGTTAGACCCATTTATTTATTCGTTTAGCAAATTTTTCTTCAAATGGAATAAACATGTAGACACTTTACAAAATTATTAGCAAAAAAAAAAGTATTTGGTTCAAACCTATCAAATATGTTTTTTATTTAATATTTGATTTATTTAATTATATTTTTATCAGTTTATAAATTGTTCATTATTATCTTGTGACCAACTATTATTATCCTATATTATTGGCTGAACCTTTTACTCTTTATTTGTATAAATGTTATGTACTTTTCAGACTAACCAATGAGTAATGTCAATTGTACATCCGTCTAGACCAGTGATTCTCAACTTTTTTTTCTCGCGGCACACTTAATGATTTCAAAATTTAACGACACAGAAAGAGAGAGATAAGTTTAAAAGTTGTTTACTTATCTATAATACACTGTGTAAAATAGTTTATTATAATAATTTTGAATGTAGAATAAAATAATATGTAGATGGGATAATCGCATCTAATGTTAATCCAAAATGAATTAATTGTTTCTTCCGAATATTTTAAAATTAAATCTCGATTATTAGAAAGCGAAATTGGTTCTTCCTCTTCATTCAAAGTTAATTTAAATACAGAAGTATTTGTTATCCCAAATGGATTACTAAATTTGGAAGTAATGAATAATTCTCTCCTCTAATGGTCAATAACAATTTTATGAATAGTTTTATTAAAATCTTTTGGGACTGACTCAAACTTTTACAAATTGCCTTCCTGAGCTTTATTCTTGCATAAAGTTATTTATTTTTGTAATCCCATCAATTTATCTGTTGAGTTTAATATATTTCCGTTTAGCCCTTGCATACTTGAATTTATGTTATTAAAAATAACAAAAATGTCTGATATAAGTAAGCCAGTTTAGCACACCATATTTTATCTTCCAGCAAATTAAAAAAATCATATTTTTTTATTTTGTTCAAAAAACATTTTCATTTCGTCTTTTAATTCCACATTCCACGCGCGATAAAGCTTTTCCTCTGGACAACCACCTTACTTCCGTATATGCAGTAACAAGGATTAGTACTTAGCTTCCATAGCTTGGCATAAATGACTGAATAAGCGACTTTTTAATGCTCTTTATTTTATATAATTAACCATTTTAACACATTGTTCCAGAACTATTTTCTCTAATTAAGACTTCTAAAATTTGGCGGCACACTTTAAGAATTTGGCGGCACACAAAAGTGCCGCGGCACAGTGGTTGAGAATTACTGGTCTAGACACATAATAATTACGGAATAATATTGTTTTTCTTTACCAAATATTGTCCTCACACCGTGCTAATTTCCTACTATAAAATAATATATTTACGTAATATGAAAGGAGTTTTACAAATTATCAAGGGAGTTGCTCAGAGACTCATAAAAAATGTCTTAGAGAGGAACATGGTCTTAATTTATAATCCATGAGATCAACATTTGTCTAGTTGATTTCTCAATAAAAATACTGAATTCTACAATAAAGTTATTTGAGAATATTATTTTTAATATTCGTAAACTTCTCTACTCCACAACTACGTAATTACGAGATCAATCAAAATGTTCAAAAAAAAATTAATCCCGAGATACGACAATTATTACTTAGTTCATATGATTTCAATGCAGTGAAACCTTGGTTTGATTAAATCAAAGCGAATTTTTCAATGATCTTGATGCAGTTTACAAGATGAAAATTATTTTCAAATATGTTTAGTTTTATTGTACTTAAATTTGTTTATTTTTACTCATCTTGCAAAATACTCGCAAAAGAAGTTAGTTGCAATTTGTAGCAATAAATTTACATGTTGTGGTTTGAATATATGCAAATATATCTTGAATCTGTTTAACGACTTGCATATATTGTAGTAAGATTACATTGTAGATTAATTAGTATACATTTAACGAATGTCACTTGTTGCATTATCAATTTCAGTTTCGTTGTTTCTCAAAGACTGTGCAATTAATTAAAGCTGTAGTTAAATTTGTCGTGTATAATTAATAACATATGACATTCCTTTATTGTCATTTATATCATTGCTTTCCTTTAACAAATGTAAACCGGTTCTTTATCCAAGCAATTCTCTCAAATTACTTAAATAAATGATTCTTACTCTCTATTTAAATGAACAATATTTATATAACAAGTTAATTAAATAAGCTAAGCAATTTGCTTGCAAAATTAAATATACGTTACTTTTTACTTGTTTATATATTTTTCAATTATTTTTCAACTTTTTTTGTTGTTGATTTAATTTATATATGTTATATCATGACTTTTCAAAATCAACCCCTGTCCGCTCATCACATATAAATGATTTTTTTAGTCTGGAAACCTCTGGACAAGACCAGAAACTCCTCGTATAATCCGGATTAGTTTGAAAATTTTAGAACAAACTAATTTTTAATTTATAATATAAAAATTTTATATATAAATTATCGTTTTTCCCTTTATGATAAAGTTCTCGATTAGTCCGGTTTAAAACAGTCTATGAAAATATATTTGATGTTTTATCTTGCAAAAAAAAAACTAAAACTATAATTTCGATGTCTGTTGTAATAAAAAAAAAACGCATTTCGACAAATTGCAAATATATTTAGTTTAATTATAATTGTTTACCTTCTATACTTTTTTTTTATAAATTTTATATTAAGTTAATTATGAAAGGTGTGTCTAATAAAATGATCATCATCGCACGAACGTGACCGTTTTTTGTAGTATTTTGATGCTTAATTATAACTTCCTGATAAATGCATTTTTTCTCATATTCATTACATAATTGCATTGAACGTACCGCACCCAAACCATACATTAACAAAATGATTTTAATTAATAAATATGAAAAAAATATATAATTCTAGAGAGACTTAACAACAATTATTGTAATAACCGTTAGAATATTTGTTGACTATCCTACAATTATTAGGGTGAGGTAATTAGATGTGCCAGGAGGGACATTTATAAAAAAATAGTTATTTACTTAACAATTAGTTTAAATAAATTAATAGACGGATTAGAATTTACGTCATAATTGTAATAAATGTTTAGAGTAATGGAAAATATTTTAGAATTGAAAAATAGTTAATAAAACCGTTTAAATTGTTCAATAACACATGAATATAATTATAATTATATAATTAATATTTATAGGACTAAAAGATTATATAAATAATAATAAATTTAACTACTACTCACATTTATAAGGAATCTGCTTGACACCTTGAACATTATGAGAATGTTGTTAAATATATTTATACATTTTATATTTAATTTAATATTCACATTGATTAGTTTATAATAATCTAACAAGTCAAGAAAATATAATCGTCTATTTATTTTATTTAAAATATATTTTATAAGAAAACATTCAATAAATTATTTAACGTTTAACAGAATTGTATTGGACTTCGCTTTTTGGCAATTATCCTTTACTTTTTAATTGTTGAATCTTATTTGTAAATCCAGATAATTTATCAATGATTTTGATGCAGTTTGCAACATGGAAATTATTTTCAAACTTTAGTTTAGTTTTAGTTAAAATTGCTTATTTTTACTCATCTTACAAAACACTCGCAAAAGAAGTTAGTTGCAATTTGTACAAATATATTTACATGTTAAGGTTTGAATATATGCAAATTTATCTTGTATTTGTTTAACGACTTAAATATATTTTAGCAAGATTACATTAATTGATTGTTTTTTTTAGTTTTAAATATTTTTTATTAAAAGAAAATTATACAGTTTTTAATATCCAGAGACTTATATCGTGAATTTTCCTCTTCTTTATATACTATACAGCATTAATGATCCTTCTTACTCTTCGAATGAAATCTTTATAAATAGCAATGTTAGATCTGCTATTGCTTTTTCACAACTATATTGCGTAGGTTTTCAAATTACTTTATATATTAGCAACTTGTTTTCTTTGGAAATTAGCAAGTCTTCCTGTAACAGCTAGTGGATAATTAGATTATTGGTTATTTGCGTTAATGTTTTTGATTGGAATTTTTGTATGATGTCTATACTTGGTTGAGACTTTATTTTTGGTTGAGATGCGCAGCAGCCAATGTAGTTTGTTTTTTACCATCAATCCTTTTAGTGTTTCTTTTATGTAAGACGTCAAGGTATTTTACTTCATCTGCTTGATGTGGAATACACTTTACTGACTTAAATTCGTTAGGCTTAATTCGTCATCTCTTCAGCCAGACCTAAATCTTGATCTTATAGCCCCTCGTGCCACACCTTGTCAAATACTTGAAGGTAAGCAGTTGAGCACTAATTATTTTCCTCAAGACTACTGCTTAACACATCAACCACACGATGCACCTGCTCCTCTATGCAATACCGTTTTCTGAAACCGAATTGGTATTCTGGTATTCCCTGATTACTCAGTTTCGTTTTTGTTCCACCTGCGTTATTCTAAATAGAGCAATGGGAAGGAACATCTGGACAGAAGACTGTAGAAATTAATCTCCCAACACGTTCAGTCTGAAACGGCTGGAAGTTCCCAACCAAATGGTTGGCAAACAACACCGCCTTCATTTCAACCCTTCTCGACCAATTATCATCCGGTTTGCATATTCATTTTTCTATTCTCTAAAAGTTCTTTTAAACGTCTTGTTGAACTATTTATGCGATGGATCTACGTTTTTCATTAGACGTTTATGGGTTGATCTATTGTTTGATGGTAATGTTGCGAATCTAATCTAATGCTTTAAGTTTCTTCTTTTTAATTAATTAAAAACATTAGCTGTTTGTGAAGATTTGGAAAATTTAATTAAAATTGTATGTACATAACATTTTTTTTTAATGGACTAGAAAGTAATTAATTCTATTTATTCTTCGCCAATATTTTTTTGAAAATTTAATCGTAAAATTGTATGTAGGAACATTTTTTTTAATGGACTAGAAAATATAAATAATTATAAATGTGTTCACAATAGACCAATTATAATTTAATATATTGTTAATACAATTCGTATTATTTCAGGAACTGATACTGTTATTAGTAAAGTTTGTTCCTCTTTTAAAAGAGTTTAAAAAAATCTTTTTTAAAGAATATTCACTTTTGTTCTCCGTCGTAATTACTTAACAATTTTTATTAATTCTATTTATTTTTTGCTAATATTTTTTTGGACAATTTAATCGTAAAATTGTATGTAGGAACATTTTTATTAATGGACTAAGAAGTACAAATAATAATAAATGTGTTCACAATAGTCCAATTATATTTTAATACATTGTTGATAAAATACCTAGTATTTCAGGAACTGATTCTATTATTAGTAAAGTTTATTCCCTTTTTAAAAGATCTTTTTTAAAGAATATTCACATTTGTTCTCCATCGTAACAATTTATAAAGAAATTGAATTCAATCAACATTCGTTTTTTAAATAATTACTTAACAATTTTAATTAATTCAATTTATTTATCAACAATATATTTTTGCTATAGTTATGAACTACAGACATATCGCAATATAATTTTAATAAGTAAACTTACTATATGCCCGGTTTATTGTAATGAACAGAACTTTTTTCACTTAATGCCGGTAAACAAAATGACAATAATGACAAACTTATAAAATATTATTATTTAGAATTAAAACCAATTTAAGATTTGATTCTAATTTAATAAATTAAATTACGATAAGTTAGAAAAAAGCATTTTATAATGCTGGAAAATAATGGAAGTGGAATTATTAATACAATTATAAAAGAGTTTACAAAATTTTATGAGCGATGTTTTTCTTACATTGTATTATGAAAAAAAAATGGTACGGCAGAATATTTAAATTAAATTCTCCTTAGATTAATTTAAAATCATGTATTTTTGTATAAATCTGTTTTTTTTTTAAAAATATTTGTTAATTGATTAAAAAGTTGGATATATTTTTTTTTGCTTTGATAAAATATACTAATAACTTTTATAAGTAATATTCTTTTGTACTTTTTAATATTTTTTAATAATGAATGAATTTATTAACCGACACAATCAACCTTCGTCGGAGACTGAAGCGTTACAAGATCTGCAAAATTGGTTTCAATAAGTGAATGAAATGAGTGAGAAAAGGGTGTTCGAAGTGAGGGATGGTTGCTGGACCTATCCTTGAATTACTTTTTGAAAATTGCCAGTCTTGAAGCTCATTATCCACAGGGATAGATTGCTGGAATTTAGAAAAAAAAATTAAACTTAATATTTTAATATTTAACAAATAAAGTATTATTTTAAGAGAATAAACATATCCCGATAAAGTTGATTGGATTGTTAAATAAACATAGTTGTAATTGAAAATGTACAGAAAATATATTTTTTTGTGTTATCGCTGACATGTAAATATTTCTATTAGTATTTGTTAATTTTTAATATTTAGACAAACAAAACAACAATTGATATATTTATAAACTATAGTTTATACTTAGAACTATAATATGTACACTGAAATCTGTAAGATGTACGAGTAAGATGGAAATCTTTATATTTTTTTTTGTTCATAGTATTCCATCCTGGAAACATCTCTGCCGTGTTTTATAAATAGTACTCAAACTCGGCACAAGCTGGCACGCATTAAATGCACATCCCGTTCGATTATTTTAATAGGCATTTATTTTTTCGCTCGAGTGTTTTAAAAATAAACTCAAGTGTTTTTTCGTGGGTGAAACTTCGCGTCTATTTGGGGAGCGGCTAATTTCCATCGATGCTTTAAAGAAGAAACAATAAATAAATAATAAATAAAGATCTTCAATCGTGAATTCGCTTTGCGTGAGAGTTTCTATCGAAGTTTCTTCAATTCCGCTACGTCTCAATGTAATGTGATCAATTATAAGGCGAGATTTAATGTGCGTTCTCACAAGGTTAAAACGGTGTAATCGCATGCGAAAGTTGCGCATTATTACGTAGTCACTGTTACATCTTAACGTAATCCAATGCCTTTCAGGAATTTAATTATATATTTACGTATTTAAAATTTGGCTCGCAAAAAAAACGAAATTTTCTCTTGCACGTGAAAATATTATTATCGAAGAGCAATATCTTTTGTCCAAATCGATACACGTTTAACATTTTTACAGAGAAAGTTAATGAACTTTTGGAAGTGATATATTGAACGAGTTTCATCTTTTTTTTGTATCGTTATTCATCTGCAGAAATGCAGTGTAATCAGCATTTAAACAGGATTGAGATTGTTGCCTTTTTTTTTCTCTTTTCTTTTCGTTTAACCATTGTATAAGAAATAAATGTGAAAGCAACACCTTCGATTGATATTCACTCTATGGTGTTTAGAATTTAAATAAATGTTGAAAACGCCGAATATCATCAGCGCCGATCTAAATTTGCAAGAGCCGTGTATTTCGGCTACTTTCATTTATGTGCCAAATTGCTGCGACTCTCAAACTCTGATATACACTATATGAATAAAATATCTGCAATGATAGCTCCAATCGGATAGGAAGAGGAAGAAGCAGAAGAGAAGAAGGAAAAAAATGAGATCACTGGAAACTAAATTTGAATCGTGGGCCGAGTTAACCTGGATACATAAGTGAAGCTGTTTGATCTGGAATTTACTTCAAAAGCTCTGCAATTATCTTCATTAAAACAGATCTTATAATATGTTGTTTTTATTATAAAGATGAATTTGGGCAAACCAGTATTTATGAAATAATTGCATTATTTCAAAAAGAAAGCTGTATTCTTCTACAATTCAAAAATATACATTTTGAAAAACAAATTTCTGTTATAATTCACTTTAAAAATTATTAATTTATATATCTTACAAGAATTAATCTTAATATTTCTAAAGACAAGTAATAATTAATTTATTTAAACATATTTATTTGCCCAATTCAAATCAAGAATATTTAAGGTATTTATATAATATTTAAATAAAAATTCTAAGTTAGAAAATTCCTATTTATTATCTCAAATTATTTGTTAAAGAGTAAAAATGAAATTCTATTTTAATTCATAAGTTTTTGAGGATGATATAACGATAGGTTCTGCGTTTTGTTTACTAATCTCAAGAAATTTCAACTCGTTCAAGGCTGGAAAAGAAATAGTAAGAAATGAACGTTTAATTTTATTAGCGAATATAAACAATCATTAATATTTATATAAAAAAAAAACATCACTTATTATTTATATTTTACTGTTTGTTGCTAATAAGCAAATTATTTTAGCTTTATCAAATAAAATTATTCAAAAAATATAAATTTTTCTCACAAAAAAATAACTTTACAACTAGAAATCTTAAGTTTGATTTCTCTATTTTTTTGTTTACTTTTGATTTCATCTACGTCAAGATTCTTTATTGTATATTGAATTTGATTTATAAAAAAAATATATTAAAATTCTTTGTTATGATTTTTAAAAATAAAAATATGAACATGAAATTAAACTCTCTTACACTTTATTTTTTTTTACATATTTTATGTTTCAACTTGATATGTTCTGCGTTTTGTTTAATAATCTCTGGATTTTTTAACGTCTTTAAGACTTGAAAAGAAGTGGTAAGAATCACGTAAAATTCTTCATTATTTCAGAGGTTAAAGGCAATCATTAATATGTATATAAATAAAAAGCTTTTATCACTTATTATTTATATTTTACTGTTCGTTTATTAGAAAATTATTTTAGTTTTATCAAATAAAATTATTCAAAAAATATAAATTTCTGTCATAAAAAATAACTTTACAACTAGAAATCTAAGTTTGATTTCTACATTTTTATTTTCTTTACTTTTGATTTCATCTAACTCTCTACGTCTAGGTTCTTTATTGTATATTAAATTTGATTTATAAAATAAAATATATTAAAATTCTTTGTTAAGATTTTAAGAATAAAAATATAACATGAAATTTGTCTACAAACCTCCTACTCTTTGTTTTATAACAGAATTTATGTTTCAACTTGATAGGTTCTGCGTTTTGTTTAATAATCTTTGGATTTTTTAATGCCTTTAAGACTTGAAAATAAATTGCAAGAAACACGTAAAATTCTTCATTATTTCAGAAGCTAAGAGTATCAAATAAAATTATACAAAAAATAAAAATTCTTTATGATTTTTAATAGTAAAAATATGAACATGGGATTAAAATGCAATGTTTCCTGTTCAACACTCCAACTCTTTCTTTTTTTAACAGAATTTAATTCATGAGTTCTTGAGGATGAAAATTTATATTATTTATAACGATATTAATTTTCAACTTGATTTTTCAACTCCTCCCAGACTGAAAAATAAATAGAAGCAGATTAAAATAATCATGAAAATGTATTGAAATACGAAGCTTTAAGACTAATTATTTATATTTTACTGTCCACTTATTGGTGAAAAACTTATAGCTATATCAAATAAAATTAAACAAAAAATATAAATTTTTGTCATCAAAAAAATAAATTTGATTTCTCCATCTTTTCTTTATTCTATATTAAATTTTATTAATAAAAAACTAATTTTTTAATTTCTCTTTCCATATTTTTTTAAATTTGATTCTAAACAACAAATAGTTGTTTCAATTTAAATTAAATTAAGAAATTATTTTGAAACATCATTGTGTAACAAACATTTTTTTTCTTTTGAATGAAAGACGAGATACACATTTCTTACGATAAAATTATTTTCATATGACATTGAAGTTTAATATGATATTAATTTTACAAATTGAATAATATTAATTCCATATTCGTGTATTTCCAAATAAGTTATAATTACATTATTACGTAATTGTGGACTTTGAAATAATGACACTGGAAGAGGTTTCCAAATATTTCTTCAATAAATACACTGATGCGTTAACCTTCTGGACAACAAGACATTTGAAGCACTTGGTTCTTTAATTTATATTTAATGAAAAAGTTATACAAATGCCAAGGAATGCTGCCACTCGGAGCAATTTCCTAATTAATAGATTGTAAATAAATTACGATATAATAATAGTAAACATCTTTGATTTCAACTAAATTATAATGTAATCTAGTTATTTCTTCTTACGCAATTGCTTCAACTAAGGCAAGCAAGAGAAAGGATGGTTTTTGAGTTACATAAATGTACAAAAAAAAATATAACAACAACTTCCAAATAATATTTCGATTCAAAGGATATGCGCTCGAATAAAATGTAATTGGGTAAATCTCAGGATTGTCGAAATCTGTGTCAATTGTGTAACGATGGAAACGACTCAGTAGCGACAAGATGAATGGGAATGAAATTCGTTGACTGGACGGTTCAGCATTTCCGCTCTGTGCATTCCAATTAAAAGTAAATTTTCGCAGGCGAAACAGATTCAGTTCGGCTATTAAATGTGCAAGAACAAGGAAGGATCCTTCCCGTCGTAATAATTAATCGAGAGAGGACCATAAAACTCGAGAGAAAGTGGCCGGTCGACGGTCATCGCCGCGGAATTCGGCATTCTTTTCCCAGCTGGTCGCATCCGCTTTTGGAAAACACAAATATTCTCCTTTTTTTCTGTATCGTTTGTTTTCTCTCTTAATAACGAGTTCCAAAATTTATTTAAAAAAAAGTCTTAACAATTCATTGCTTCAATCTACAACGCACGTGCATTCTATTACATAATGCAATTTAATTGAGGTGAATAACTTATTGAAAAAAAAAAATCTTGTTTTTCTTAATTTAATCTATGATGCACGTGTATTTAATTATATAATGCAATTTAATTAAGGTGAATAACCCATATTTATTGCCACTTTTATTATCTGCTGAGTAACAATGAAAAGTATAGTTTCAGGAGAGCTTAATAAAATGAGAAGACCCTTCTCTTGATATTCGATGGAAAGGTTTTGTGAAGAAATAACATGCAATAACATATTATAATGCACATTAGCAAAAGACACATGTGTTGCACCATATGGGTATCTTCCTAAATAATTATATAAGAGTCATTGAAATTGCAGAGATTGCAGAACAATTAAGTGCATTGCTACAAAAAAAATAAACATCTATCTAATTCATTAATAGTATACCAAGAACACGAATATATGCAATTATATTGTATATTCCATACTAATAATGCTCCATTAAAAACACATATAATATATATAGTTTGAAGTTGTTCTTCTACGATTCAATACTCAAGTTTGAAACAGTTCAACCTATTATATTGAATGTTAAAGTGTATATAGTTTATATTGTTCTGAAAGGTTTTAATTAAGTCTTTAAATTTATAAATATTTCATCCAGATATATTTCATTCAATATATTTAGAATTTGATAGAGAGTTCATTTAGCTACTAACTATTAGATACGCGACAACTATTCGATGGTCAACGGTCTTCCTATTGATTTGAATAAAATGTAAATTATTTATTTACTACTGTTTAATAAATTCTAAATTGGATTTCTATAATTGACAATAAATATTTCCAAAATTATTAATTTTATTTTTGTATACAGCCACTTTATTGTTAACTATTAATAACTAATATATTAACTCAATTGTATATTGAGCGTTGGTTAGTTATAGAAAGAACACATCAGCATTTAGAATATTTCTGTCGGACCACAAAATCTTATTGGAGGAACATGAAGATTTCTAATAAGATTTTTTGGTTTACAATCTTTATATTTTCATTTTTGGAGTATTGCACATTCAGATAATTCTTTGATCTATTGTATTCTCAAGCTGAGACATCCTAGAAAATTGTACAGTTGTAAGGTAAGACCAGATAAAAAATAGTCATTTCTTTAGAATACCATTTTGTATTCTGTCTCCCTGTTAGTATATAAGGCAACAGTTTTATATTGATTCTGACACGTCCTGTGCAACAGAAGATTCTGAGGTGCCATATTCCACAAAATACCTGAGTATCCACCTCCATCGCAACCTAAACCTAATACCATTAATTTCAAACTTCCAAACGGATTTGTGAATGCCTGAAATATTTGTAACAAAAATAATAATCTATCTAGTAATAAAGTTTTATTACAAAAACGTACATACGTTTTATGTAGCTGAAGCAAAATATGTTAAGTGTTTTAAGAAGTTAATAGGAAACCGAAGCGAATTCTATTGTCCGCCGCAAATTATTTATAACGTCTGTGTAAATTGTGAAGCTGTGAAAATATATTTTAAGTCGAAACGAAATGTAAACGTTCCGAAATTAGTACACACACACTATGAGCACGTCGTAAATGGACGCACCGATTTTTTTTCTTCTGCTACATATTATTTAGTATATAAATTTTTTCATTCGAAAATAGGACATTGTTCATAAAATTGTGAAACTGCATCTTTGTATAGAATTTTTGGGAATGTTTTTTTTTATAATGAAAATAGAATGAAGGTGATGGAGAAAGTGAGTCTGTGAAATTTGCATTCATTTTTAGATTCTCAAAAATAAATATGTAATGGAAAATATTTATACCTAGAAAAAGAAATTTCACTCCAGGTAAATATTTATTTAAATTATTTGAAACTTTTCTTTTTTTTGGTATAAGAAAAGTAAATATGAAAAAAACAACAATATAGATAGAATTATTTTTATTATTATATTCTATGTTTAAAGTTGCTTTGATTAATAATTATTGTTAGTTATATTTAAGCAGTTTTCTTCAATCTGTGGTAAAAATTCAATTTTATATTATTAAATTTTAACTATTATCAAGAAGTTAGTAGGCTAATAAGTTTTGATATATTTTCTAGCCTATTCTGGTATCGACTACTGTTTTTCATAATAGATTCCTCCTATGAGTACGTTTGTTTTTTACATGATTTTCAACTGTATCTACAACTATTGAAATGTACAATTTGAGATTATATTTTTTATTTTCTTGAGAATCCTTCCACATCTCCAAACTAAAACCTTTAACAGCCAATAGTTAAAAATGAACTATTTGCTCTAATAAAAAAATTGTTACTGTATATGTAGCATTTACTGCAGAAAAATTACAATAATCTAGACTTCTAATACATGATTTCGAGTTAGTAAACTAAATGTAGTAAAGGATTTAAAATAACTTTGTACACTAAATGTTATAATTCTAAGAATTATTTTATTCCAAGACGATTAAATTACTTAGACAGTTTATAGCTATTTGGAAAAAAGAAAATGAAATAATAGTTTATATGATAATTCGAATCAATTTAAAATAATTGTAAATTAATTAACTTTTTTTCAAAAGATTTAATATTTCTGTGTTTTTGCGATCCTGAAAAATGTTACTTACTTTATTTTTCTATTATCAAATATTATGAATGCGAATTGATATTTTGATGTCTAAATAATACTAATACAGTTAATCTTAATAAAGAGAGTTATCTTTGAAGTATTTTTACTGAATGTTATTCTGTTAATAATAATGCTTAAGTTTAAAGTGACGGCTTTTATATATTCAAGGCTTATATTTTGTATGAGCAAGATCGTGATTATCTCCACTTTTTTTATTTATATTATGATTGTGATCTTTCAGACTTTTGAATAATAGAAATGTTATTGTGCAGATAAATTATGTATTAGATTATTAAGAAACATTTATAATAATATTAAATAGTAGATTTGTCAATTTTTATACCATTTTGTAAAAAAGTCAATTTTTGTATAACGAAATCTTATGGATATCATGTTCACTTTTCACATCAATTGTCAATACATAATTTTATCCTCCAAAGCATTTGATGACAAAATTCCTCTTCATCTCTCTTTATAATTTAACATGTTTTATCAAAGTTGATATTTTCACATAGTTTCTCTAATAATTTTCCATTATTAACATTTATGTTTTAGGATATAATTTTGCAGTTGAAATTTATAGAATGAACGAGAACCCAGGGAGATATTATAATATTTTAAATACAAGCATATATAACCTGTTGGGACTTTACCACAATGCAATAACTTCTCATTCTTTTGTGCTCTCTAGGAAGTCATTTATATTTTAGTTATGTAACTTTCATATATATTATTTTCATGGAATTTAAATATTTATTATCTGTATTAAATTTAATAAAAAATATATTTTTAAAACTTTATTTATTACATAAAATGTACAGTAAAAATAATACCAAACGCATTCAAGCATTATTTCGCTTCGATCAGTCCGAATTCAAAATAGTCCGGTTTTAAAATTTCGAAACAAACTAAATGTTTGTCCAGCAAAATAAAAATATTTTATAAAAAATTATCGAAATAAATATTGAAATAAGGGTGATAATTCACTCCCTGTTCTTCACATGTGAATCCATGAAATATATTATAATTCAACAACCCCAAATCCAAACACCACTTATTACATACGACATTTTTTTAAATATTAGAATTCTACAAACCACAACCGCGAAATTATTTACTTTGGCGGTGTGCGCGTGATATAAAATAGCTTGAAAAATACTGATCTAATTTGTTTCTAATTTTGTATATAAAGCATCAAATCTATTTTTTTTTTAATATAATAATTCCATTTTTCAGTGAATGTGAAAAACTTTCGTTCTGAGATATATACGTCGTATGTCATAAAAAAGCACACAAATTTTCTAGTATTTTTCAGTATTTCTTTTACTATATTATTTTTGGTTTATTTACAACTTTCGGTTCTGTAAATTCCGTATTTTTCTGGTTTTAAAATTTCGAAAAAAACAATTTTTTTTTTCTGTATTATTTGTAGTTTATTTACAACTTTTGGTTCTTTAAATCCAGTATTTTCATTTCTCTTCACCGTTTTATTTGTATTAATCTCAATGAACATTTTCAGAACTTGTGTTTTTTTTCTATGTTTCCTAAGCGAATTTATTGACAATATTGATGCAGTTTACAATGTGGAAACGATTTTTCTAAAACTCTCAAAGGTTTGACACATTCATTTCCGGTTTTAAAATTTCGAAACAAACTTATTTTTTCTATATTATTTGTAGTTCATTTACAACTTTCAACTTTTAAATCCCGTATTTTCATTTCGCTTCGCCCTTTTATTTGTAATAATCTCAATGAACATTTTCAGAACTTTTCTATGTTTCCTAAGCGAATCTATTGACGAACTTGATGCAGTTTACAATGTGGAAACGATTTTTCTAAAACTCGAAGGTTTGACACATTCATTTTATGAAAATTACTATTTTTTTTCTATATTATTTGTAGTTCATTTACAACTTTCAACTTTTAAATCCCGTATTTTCATTTCGCTTCGCCCTTTTATTTGTAATAATCTCAATGAACATTTTCAGAACTTTTCTATGTTTCCTAAGCGAATTTATTGACGAACTTGATGCAGTTTACAATGTGGAAACGATTTTTCTAAAACTCAAAGGTTTGACACATTCATTTTATGAAAATTACATTAAATTTCCGGTTTTAAAATTTCGAAACAAACTATTTTTTTTCTATATTATTTGTAGTTCATTTACAACTTTCAACTTTTAAATCCCGTATTTTCATTTCCCTTCGCCCTTTTATTTGTAATAATCTCAATGGACATTTTCAGAACTTTTCTATGTTTCCTAAGCGAATTTATTGACGAACTTGATGCAGTTTACAATGTGGAAACGATTTTTTTAAAACTCTCAAAGGTTTGACACATTCATTTTATGAAAATTACATTACATTTCCGGTTTTAAAATTTCGAAACAAACTATTTTTTTCTATATTGTTTGTAGTTCATTTACAACTTTCAACTTTTAAATCCTGTATTTTCATTTCCCTTCGCCCTTTTATTTGTAATAATCTCAATGGACATTTTCAGAACTTTTCTATGTTTCCTAAACGAATTTATTGACGAACTTGATGCAGTTTACAATGTGGAAACGATTTTTCTAAAACTCTCGAAGACTAATCCAATCTTGACACGTTCATTTTATGAAAATTACATTACATTTCCGGTTTTAAAATTTCGAAACAAACTATTTTTTTCTATATTATTTGTAGTTCATTTAGAACTTTCAACTTTTAAATCCCGTATTTTCATTTCCCTTCGCCCTTTTATTTGTAATAATCTCAATGGACATTTTCAGAACTTTTCTATGTTTCCTAAGCGAATTTATTGACGAACTTGATGCAGTTTACAATGTGGAAACGATTTTTCTAAAATTCTCGAAGACTAATCTAATCTTGACACGTTCATTTTATGAAAATTACATTACATTTCCGGTTTTAAAATTTTGAAACTAACTAAAATTATTTTTTATACAAGTCTCTATTTATTTGGTTAATAAAATATTCGATTACTGTATAGGTGTGTTAAAAATAAATTAAATCTATTTTATACATAGTTTATAAATTATTACATAAATTTTAAAAGAAATCTATTAACTACATACATTTTTTAATTAAATCATATCACATTCCATCAATAGTAAACATATATTTATACAAACAATATTTTATAGAATGAGTTCATTATATAACATAATATTCCGAATATATTTTCTTATATAAAGGTGTTAATAATTTCTTTTAGACATTATCAGCTTAAATAAAAAAAAATGTTAATAAAGTAATAGATATTATTAAATCACTTTAATACATTCTACCAATGGGAAACTTATTTTTTAAATGCAATATTTTATATAACGCTAGCTATAAATAATAATCAATACCAAACGAAATCATCTCTTTCTAAATAAAGGTGGTACACTCTCTATTGCCCGACTGCAAGATCAGCCCACTTGCAGGAACCTTTCCCCATTACAATCACCAACCATAGGTAAAATTTACTTTTTAATTTTGCAGAGTTCAACATACTTTTACCTAACCAAAAAAAATATGGAATATCTCATTCTATATTTGTATATCTATAATCAAGAAAAACAATTTTGATTGAGATTTAAATATCGTTAATGACTCGCACTTTTTTTTATATATAATTGCCGGCACGCCACTAATTTAATTTTCAACTGTTAGAAAGTGATATTGGGTTGCAGTTGCGAGGCCTGCAATTATATTACCATTGATGCGCGAGAAATATAATTTAATTATTTTTGCGTAACTTTCGCCACAATGGAAGAAACGTAACAAATATGGACATCGCAGATGATTCACTGTCAGTTTCATCATTTAATTACGGCAATTTCCCCATGAAAATCTGTTCCTAATTACATTTTATTACTAATACTCGCCAATCAAGATTTATTATAACTTTATGCCGTTTACTCTTCCAACAATTAGATAACGTAATTATCACTTCTTTCTACAGTTTACTTAAATAATTTAAAAAAAATATAAAATCTTAATTAATTAAATAATTTGTAGCAAAAAAAAACTATAATGTTGAAACCCCTTTTTTCGATCCGGACTTACGTAAAACCGTGTGTGTTTCTTTTTCATTTGCTGCGATAATCTCGATGAAAGAATCTGCAGCAATTAGCACGTATATTACACATTGTTCACGTACCGCATTTAAATCGTAAATTGTGAAATGGATTTTATTATGCGCGCCGCGATTACGGTAAAATAATGAAAAAGCAAACGGCCGCAAGTCTTCGTCGTCTTCCTCACTTTTCTCTTTCCTCAATTAAATTCGTGGAAGCGATTTGCATAAAATGAATTGCCATTGAATTGATGCCGTTACCATAATGGCATTGCCAATATGCGAATTGCGAAATTATTTTAATTCCACTAAGTAATTTCACTTGATACGTTTTTCTGGGTAGATATTTAAACGAATTTTATTTAATATTTTTGTATTAAGATTGTAAGAAATTTATTACATAATTCAGTAAATTCTCAACTGGGGTACCACGAAATAAATATTGTAATAAAGGGGGATTATTCACCCCTATTTTTTTAAATATTAGAATTCAACAAACCACAACCGTGAAATTATTTATTTAATTATTTCTAACAACAGTAAATTATTTTTATAAAGAATATTGCAGAACAAAATAACAATAAGTTTAAAATAGGTTGGAAAGCACTGATCTAATTCATCAAATCGAACTTACATTTATTTAAATATATTAATTCCACTAAGTAATTTTACTTGATACGATTTTGTGTGCAGATATTTAAATGAATTTTAAAAGTTTATTATTTCCTATTTTTGTATGAAGATTGTAAGAAATTTATTATATAATTCAGTTGGGGTACCTCGAAATAAATATTATAATAAAATCCCCCTTATTATAATATTTATTTCGATTCACCCCCAGTGAAATATATTCGAATTCAACAACACTATCCAGAAAAGGTATTAATCGTTTTAGAATACCTCGAAAGTTTATTAACTTTTAAACTGCAAAACTGTGATGAAGTTATCCAATATTATTATATAATCGATTCCAATTTCTTAATAATTACAGATTAAAATCACCATTAGTCTTTTATTTATTTATTAAAAAATAGTACTCAACATTTTATTATTGAGCGCCCTAATCTTTTGTTGTCTTGTAGTTATTAGTTTATTCGTCTAATAACGAGGGGGAATTATATTTTTTGTTAAATTAACAAAATATGTATTTTTTAACTCTAATTAAAGTTTTTTCCACATCCCAAGGGTCGAATTTCGTGGTGAATAAATAATTGAACACATTTCTAAGGCAATTTGATTTTTATTTATTTATTTTGTAGTACTATTATTGTTTTCTTGCTTTATTAGATAATTGTTGTTATAATTACATCATTTTAAAATCTATAAGTTTTACAAGTTAAAAAAAAATAATATAAAAGTTTATTTTAAATTAAATCCATAATGATCGTTTTTTAATGTTTTATTTATTTTAAAAAATTGTATACTTCTACTTAATTTATGTTGGATTTTAATGCGCTTATTTTGATTTGCAGTATTTATTTTTAATTTGGTAATACTGTTTTTGATGTGGGGGATTTTAATTTTTATTCCATTTCATTATTTTGATTATAAATAACCTGAATTTAAAATATAAAAAAGTGAACATTTAATATTTGTAATTTTATAAATAAAAGTAATGATGTAATTAATTATTATTGTCTTAATTCGAACATGTTTAAATATTTGTAATAATAATAAATTATATTATTTTGATAAAGAATATTGCACAACAAAATATCAACTTTTGCAAAGGGCTTTCTGCCCTATAAACATATTATAAGTCACAGAAATAAGTAAAAAATCAAAACATATTTATTTAATTATATTATAATAAAAAAAAGATCAATTTCCTATGAAAATATTGTTTATTGAATTCGTGTAAATTTAGATGGTATAAGGCAGTTACAATTTTTGTTGTATAACACATAATTATCTTATGATCAAGGAAGTTATGTGTCATTATCAAAATAATAGCTTAAAGCGTAATGCTATCGTAACAGAATGATTACCCGCTGGGATATAGTTAGGAACTCTCCTTTGATTCGAACAAATTGGTACGACTTTACTATACAGTCACGATTCTACTAAAACAATGAGATACTAAGTATTCACACTCATTGTACCGTAATAGAAAAGATTACATTCACTATTCATATTCTCATATTCATATATTATTCAGTATTTATTAATAACTTCTTTAATAACATTTTTATCATAAAAATATAATAAATGCAATTATATTTATTTTTACCATTCATTACGATCATTTGACCTAAATTTTTGGCAATAATTTGTTTAAATAAAGAAAATAAGTTTACGTTGAAGTACAAATAATGTACATTATTTTTACCAACAATTTAATAATTAATTTAAAAACTATTATGTATAAAGTATAAAAAGTTCATATAAATTTTATTGTTTTTTTTATAATCGTTAATATTATTTATATTTTTTTCATCAAATCTATAAATAATTTATTTAAAAAGGGTAAAAATTTACAATTAAAATAATACAAATATTTTACAATTTTTTGTTAATAAATAATTAATAATTAGTATTAATAATTACATAATTCCATAGTCATAAGCGGATTGTTTTTTATAATCGTTAATATTATTTATATGTTGTTCATCAGATCTATTGTACAAATTTATTTAAAAAGGGTAAAAATTAACAATTAAAATAATACAAATATTTTACAATTTTTTGTTAATAAATAATTAATAATTAGTATTAATAATTACATAATTCTATAATCATAAGCGGATTGTTTTTTTATAATCGTTGATATTATTTTTATTTTGTTCATCAAATCTATAAATAATTTATTTAAAAAGGGTAAAAATTAACAATTAAAATAATACAAAGATTTTTACAAATTTTTGTTAATAAATAATTAATAATTAGTATTAATAATTACATAATTACATAATCATAAGCGAATTGTTTTTTTTTATAATCGTTAATATTATTTATATTTTGTTCATCAAATCTATAAATAATTTATTTAAAAAGGGTAAAAATTTACAATTAAAATAATACAAATTTTTGTTAATAAATAATTACATAATTACATAATCACAAGGGGATTTACTTGAATATGAAAATGGTATTTCCTTAAACTCGGTTATTTATTTTACTATTTAATATATAATTCAAATCATAAGCAGGAAATCCCGTTTAGGATTTGCACAGAAAATAGTTCTTAGCAGGATATTTATATTTATTCAAGTAATTTAAGGTGCAAATTAATCGTTGCCTCACTAAGTAATAAATTGTTAGCAGCCGTAGGCAATTGTTAATAATAAATGATTCTTGCATACCTGCACTTGTACAACCACAGATTTCGACTATTAATTTTTAAACACGCTGTACTCGTTCCACCTGTCATTATGAAATACCTATTTGTGTTAACAATAAGATGTACGCTGGAAGCGAAAAAATAAATAAATAAATTACTCGGGTGTGAGTACGTGTAATAATTCATAGTCCGCAGAAGGTCTAATATATTTAGTCAAGATTACCATTCTCTAATCATCTTCACGCGTTACGTAATGATGATACTTGAAACGCCTTCACGCGAAGTGCAGAGTACAGAGGAATTATATTGAAGAAAAAGACGACGATAAAATAAGTCTGCAAGGTGAAAGTAAGTGGAACCGGAGGATGACTGAAATATTGGGAGGACCAACAGTGAAACGGCCAAACTCCCGGCGGCTGCCCGTTTTTGCGAAATCATTAATTTATCGCCATTTTCTCTCCGAACGAACGAAAAGGAAAGAATCCGTCTACGTGATGCTAATTTATGTACTTTGAAAAAAAAAACAGAGCGAGATGAAGAGTGCGAAGAAGAGGAGACGAAATTTCAAGATGAAAAAAAAAAAATAATAAGATTCTCGTTGTGAAAGTCTTTTTTGTATTTTGTGTTTGTACATCCTCCGCTGCTTCTGTGTCAAAGTTGAAATATGAGAAAGTAGTGGATTGTGTTTCCAGGCGGAGAAAAATTGTCTAGACCGGAGTACGGACCTTTTATCGAGTTTTTTTCTTAATTTTTCGTTTATCTGCACTCTCGGTTAGCAGCTAGTAACTGCAAAGAAAGTAGGTTAAGACCGTGCCTTTGAGATGTATCATGTGCCAACAACAACAACAAATGACATATGGCTATTATTTAATATTCTCCCATTCAATAACTGTAAAGATGATATAAAGAGAAAATTAAAACGCCCAAGGAATTTCTCATCCTTCATACGCGAGAATTTTTAATTATACTTTTCTATAGTTTACACAAAGTGTAAAGAAAAGCAAAAGCGTTTGATCAACAATGAAAATTTAAAGCAAGTTAATAATAACAATGTAGTTGATTTCTGTATTAGAGGTTTACAATAATTTAAAATTTTGCGCAATGTAGATTTTAAGTTTAATGCAGGGATCGGCAACCTGCGGCTCTATTGATTAGAATGTGCGGCTCCTAATGTTGCAAAATCGATTGGCAAACATAGCAAAAAATACGTGCGACTTCCTAGACTTTTTTTTTTTGCAACAGGCAACACTTAAAAATGGCTCTTTGTTACAAAAATGTTGAGATCATTAGAGGCTTACAATAATTTAAATTTTTGCGCAATGCAGATGAATAGTAAGATACAAGTAAGATACAAGTAAGAAGATATTGGTTTAATGCAGGAATCGGCAACCTGCGGCTCTATTGATCAGAATGTGCGGCTCCTAATGTTACAAAATTGATTTCACTGGCAAACAGCAAAAAATACGTGCGACTTCCTAGACTTTTTTTGCTACAAGCAATACTTAAAAATGGCTCTTTGTTACAAAAAGGTTGAGATCATTAGAGGCTTACATTAGTTTAAAATTTTGCGCAATGCAGATGAATAGTAAGATACAAGTAATTTTCAGAAGATATTGGTTTAATGCTGGGATCGGCAACCTGCGGCTCTATTGATCAGAATGTGCGGCTCCTAATGTTACAAAATTGATTTCACTGGCAAACAGCAAAAAATACGTGCGACTTCCTAGACTTTTTTTGCAACAGGCAACACTTAAAAATGGCTCTTTGTTACAAAAAGGTTGAGATCATTAGAGGCTTACAATAATTTAAAATTTTGCGCAATACAGATGAATAGTAAGATACAAGTAATTTTCAGAAGATATTGGTTTAATGCTGGGATCGGCAACCTGCGGCTCTATTGATTAGAATGTGCGGCTCCTAATGTTACAAAAATTTATTTCACTGGCAAACAAAGCAAAAAATACGTGCGACTTCCAAGACTTTTTTTTGCAACAGGCAAACACTTAAAAATGGCTCTTTGTTACAAAAATGTTGAGATCATTGCTTAAAATAATAGGCAATCAAGAATATAGTAGTTGAATAAATAATTGATATTAAATATTTATATTGCACTGAAATACATATTTTTTAATACAATTTATTTTGCAAAAAGACCAGAATCAAAAACAGAATTTTATTTATATGTCCTGGTTTATTGGACTAGAATTCTCGACAAGAACAAGATACATAAATTTACAATCATATTTACAACTTCCACTATGAATTCCAATGTCTATTTTGGTAACAATTCTTTTTTTTTCAGTCAATTTTAAACAATTATATTTATATTTTTTTAATTGTTTTAAATTTACCTTAAGATAATATCAAATAATAAATGTCAGTTAATTAATAAATTATATAAAATAGAAGTAATTTTATTATTTCTAACTTTTACTAATTTCCGATTTTAACTTTCACAAAATTGTTATTGTTATTCAATTCAATTAGTTAATAGTTTTTTTATTTCTGCTAATAAAATGTTATTATTCTAATTTGACAAAATATATTAATTTTATTACAACCAGTTAAATATTGCACCTTATTTGTTGCTTATATTTTTTTTACAAGTACTTTCAATTGATTATATATAATTGCGATCATTATTTTACAAAGAATGTGCTTTAAGAAGAAAACACACTTTTACCATTAAATTACCGATGTCAAGTTGTAAATTATTGCGATTGGTCTTGTGTCCAGATGAAAGTTTAATGTTATTAATTCCAAGATCAATTCCAGATGTTAGACACCGCGCACAATTTAAGAGAGTAGTGAGCATTTGTGAACGAAGAAATTAGATCAATAGCCATGCTATATTCACTTTCTTTAATTATCGAATTCAATCCATCCAAACAGCATGCAGAAAATCCATCAAACGAAAGTCCATACACATAAATGCTTAATATAAATACTTTACAAAAAAAAAATAGAAAACGAACCCAATAAGGATTTCATATCAAAAATACTTTATAACTTAATTCGAATTTGAAATTTACCATTTGAGTATTTTGAATGTTGAAAGAAATTGTTAATCGGTGCGAGGATTGAATCCAAGTCCTCGTTCTTCTGAGTTGCCTCTTTTTATATGTTGAAGTCTTCGCGCTTATAAAAGTGAATGGCCCGTGATGTCACGGATCAAGGCTCACGAATCTTCCATGTCTTGATCCTAAAACAATGAAGACGTACGTGCATACTTTGAGGACGATTTATGGTAATTTGCCTGGTAATAGTAATTGCCCAAATCGATGTTGTTCTTCTAAGTTTTCAAATACCGCGACGTGCTTGCAATTACCAATCTTATCGACTATCGAAATCGGTGATTCTTTATTACTGGAAAATTTAAATTTATTTCTAATTTAATCGATTGTAACAAAAAAACAGATAATTCTATTTCGTGAACTATTATAATTTAAAATACATCATTAAATCATAAACCAAAACCAGACATACTAATTATATTTTAAATCATGAAAGTAAAAGAATAATTCTTTAATCATTTCTTATTATTAAATAATATTTCTTTATAATTACTGTTTCTTTAGATTATTTTAAAAAATATTACGTATATTATATTAAATAACATTAATAAAAATTGGGCAACAAAATGAATATTCTTATTTTTTCTGCATGTATATATGTCAATCGGTTAATATGCCAGAAGGTAATGACCCCTGCAGTTTTCTGCATTCCATTTAAATAAATAAATATAGACGGAGAGATGAGCAGCATACAGTATATGTAAAATGAAAAGAGAAATAAAATAATAAAATACAAAAAACAGCAATGTTCAATGTCTCCGCAACTTTGTAGCCTCAATTTTTACCCGACTATTGATTAAGTATTCGTCTTACTTTTTCGCATGAAAAAAAAATCTCGTTTTAGATTTGGAAAGTGCAGTTTTAAATAATATACTTTTCAAATCAAAACTCGTACTGACTGATGAGTCAGACCGTTTTCTCTCTGAAATATACCTTAAGTCACATACTCCGATTCATTTGTTGAATTATGATGTGTTGAACATAATTTATATTTATTACAACATTAGTTTGCAAGAAATTGTAATTCACTTCTAAATTGCAGAAAACGAGATATTCAAGCTCACTATGGAATTTCTCGACGTAATTCAATGAAGCGAAGCTCGGCGCGAAATTAAATTATTCCAACTCTATTTGGAATTGAGTTTCCTGCACGGTTTTTTACCATCGGTTTAAATGACATTGTAACTTATATCAGTCTAGACTTCTCTATAGACATACCAATTTACGATCGAAATTTATTTTCTAATTTTTATATATTTTATTTCAGTTTACGAATTTAACTCATTGAAATGGGCATGTTATGCTTATAATTATTTTTTTTAACGGATGCAATTAATTGTGACATTATTACGTAACATTTGAATTTCTACAAAGATCTTTATTGATTAACGTGTGAAATTGTGTTGCGTTATTTTTTAAAAACTTAATTTGTACTATTTCCGCTCTAAATCGTGCTTTATCGTAAATCTCCTATCAATAAGGATGGACATTAAACTTTTACCTCTTAGCTTTTATTATTTTCTAAATGAAAAATAATATTGAGAAATATTATTATTCAATTTAAAAAAAATACGAATAAAAATTAATAATACAAATTTTTTTTTTAAAAAAGACAATGATAGTTTTATTTTGTATTTTAGAAAGGGCATTTTGAAATGTGAGTCCAATATATATATATTTATTATATTATAATATGCCAAAGTGTGTAACCGTTGCACAACTTGTAGATGATGGTGCCAGTTTTACGTTCGTATTCTTATTGACCGTAAAACATTACTGATGCATGCGAGATGAAATATTTTGTAATAGTCAATTTAGAAATTTGGAAATTGCCCGGAGGTGGATGGAAATTATAATTGTCGAATAATAAAATGTTTATTTTATATTCACGAGAATCAGCACAAATATGGAAAAAAAGGAATATAATGTTTTTGAAATAATTTGTATTCTTCGTGGACGGTGCGCAGATTTGCAAAACTATTTCTATCGTAGAATGCAGGAATAGAAACTCTTTATTTCGTTTACGTGAATATTTTGCAAAATTCTTTATAAAATAATACTAAAAATGTGGGTCGCGTGATAACAATTTAATAAAGTAATAACAATTATTATTGTTGCTGCCGTAGCTAATGAAATATGTCTTTAACGATGATTTGCATGTAGACAATGAGCACGAATATATTTTTTTTGTGTGTTAATTCGTCGTAATGGAATGATGAAGAAAGCGTTTTCGTGTGTAAGAGACGACTTTCGATGCCGATGCATGACGGGCAATGGCGAGTGTTATACATCCGCGCTGCTGGCCGTTGGTTCTTCGCATTAGTGAGAGGATGTGACCCGATTTTTCACCACCAAATGTTAAAATTGAGTCTCTATCTGACGTATCCTTGATAGTGGGGATGAAGATGAGCTATATAAATTAGTGGTATTGGTCCACAGTAGTATCAATCAGTTCACTTCCTTCACCGGTAACACATAGTTACCTCTTATACATTTAAGATGAAACCTTTCGTGGTAAGTATTTTGTGAAAACAGAAATCGAACAGTGCTCGGTGCCTCCAACTACGTGGACTTGGAATATAAATAAAGTGTTTTCAATTATTTTCAGCTCATTGCTACCTTGGTAGCTTTAGTCCATGGGCGTCCTGAAGCCGGTTACGCTTACCCGAAACCAGGTGGTTCGATCTCCGGTGGATCCATCTCTGGTGGATCCATCTCCGGCCATGGAGGAGGTTTCGGTGGAATTGGCCTAGGCGGTGGCCATGGAGGAAGCTTCGGCGGAATTAGTCATGGAAGCTCTTACAGCTCTAGCCAGAACTCTGGATTTGGAGGCAGCTTCGGCGGCATCAGCGGAGGACATGGAATCAGCGGAGGACATGGAATCAGCGGAGGACATGGAATCAGCGGTGGACATGGATTCGGTGGAGGAATCGGTGGCAGCGGAATCGGCGGTGGTTTCGGTGGAATCAGCGGCGGTGGTCACGGAATTGGCGGTGGTGACATCGGTGCTGGTGGATTTACCAGCGGTGGCTCCATCGGAGGTGGTTCTATCGGCGGTGGATTCTCTTCCGGCGGCGGCGGTTTCGCATCCGGCGGCGCTATTGGCGGTGGATTCTCTAGCGGTGCTGTTGGCGGTGGTTTCTCCAGCGGTGGCTTCACCAGCGGTGGATCCACTGGCGGCGTTACCGTCCAGAAGCACATCTACGTTCATGTCCCACCACCAGAGCAGGAAGAAATCCGTCCACAAAGACCAATCCAAGTAGCCGCCCCACAAAAGCACTACAAGATCATCTTCATTAAGGCCCCAACTCAAGCGACCCCAACCGCCCCAACCATCCCGATCCAAGCTCAAAACGAAGAGAAGACCCTCGTCTACGTCTTGGTCAAGAAACCAGAAGAACAACCAGAAATCACCATCCCAACTGCCGCCCCAACTCAACCCAGCAAACCAGAAGTTTACTTCATCAGATACAAGACCCAAAAGGAAGCCGCTGCTGCTGGTGGCATCATTGGAGGAGGTATTTCTGGTGGAGATATCGGAGGCGGTATCTCCGGCGCTGGTATCGGTGGTGGCATCTCTGGCGGTGCTATTGACGGCGGTCTTGGCGGAGGTGCTATTGATGGAGGTCTCATCGGAGGCGGTGGCCACGGAATCATCGGAGGCGGCGGCTCTCACGGAATCATCGGAGGCGGCAGCTCCCACGGAATCATCGGAGGATCCTCTTCCACCATCATCGGCGGAGGAAGCTCCCACGGAATCATCGGTGGAGGCAGCTCTCACGGAATCATCGGCGGAGGCAGCTCCCACGGAATCATCAGCGGAGGAAGCTCCCACGGTTCCGTCTCCACCAGCTACGGTCCACCAGGACAAAGCGGCCCATACTAAATCCATAGTCACTACTAGACATGTGTACGGGTAGCGAGATTAAGTCAATCTAAATCAACTAATCTCGTCACACACCATGACATTCCCATATGGGGTTTATGTGATAATCCCATTTAGCATAATCACTTGTATATATTTTTCATGCGTGCTAGGTTTAACTTTTTTATGATTATCATTCTTATATACATATTTTCTTATATTTTTGCAAGAATTACGGTGACAAATAAATGTATTTTCTACAAAAATAAATCTCTCAAAGATACGTTTGCCTACTTTCTTTTTGCTGATGACGCCATCCAGTGTATCCTTTCTTCGATCAAAAGAGAAAGAATACGACATAGAATTCCGAAATCGATTTGAGCCAACAACAATAATAACAGCATTAAAACAAACAAATTTATTATTTCCGGTTTCCTACAATGAAAATGAACTCCTCATCGTCACCAAATTGTTTTTCGTTTTCTCAGTTTTCGTTGTAAATAGCCAAAGGTTCTGACCCGAATTTCACTTAACCACATGTTAATCCTCGTGACGATCTTTCGAAATCTTTCAAATGTTTATTCAACAGTACTCATAATGATCAACCGTATTTAAAACTATATACTTATACCTAATTAATAAAAAAAAGAATAACACTTGTTCTTGAAAGTTGACCTCTATAAATTTATCTGAAAATTGGTAGTCAATATTATATACAATAAATTTTATAAATATTAATTACAAAAACGTTTCAGAATAAATAGAAATTGATAAAGCAATAAAACGTATTATATAACAAACAAATATTATTTTTTATTCATTAATAAGAATAAATATTAGACATAAAATGAAATAAATTAATTCTTTCTTCTAAAAAATATTAGGTATTGCGACAATAAATTCATGATTCTTTTATAAATACACTCATAATTTATATTATATAATATATGAATAATACAATAGAATAAGTTTTTTAATTACATATAAAAAAATATTTTAATTATTCTTCATATAATATAATTTTAAGAGCAGAAACACTATTGGTTAACATCCCTTTGCAGCAGTTGAATTTAATTTAATTTTTATTTTTGTATTAAGTTTATTTTTACTGTTGCAATAATTGATATTATTATAATTTTAATTAAATAAATAAGCTAAATAATTTGTTACAAACTTTAATTAATATTAAATTAAATTACAAATCATTACATAACTATTGTATATTTTTAATAATATAAATTGGTTTGCTGCAGTACTGATTCGATATTTAACTATAACCTCACCTTTCACCGAAATGTTTGGGTGTCAATTTCGCAAATTTCAATTTCGTAACAAGAACGCGAATTATTAATAACAGTTTTAAAGTCTAAAGCAATAAATTACAAGTTTCTTTTTAACAAAAATGCACAAAAAAAACTGCGCCTAGATATTATATTCGTCTATAATCAATGCGTTCAAACAGGAAGACATTTGCAAGATTTTGTAAATATTTTTTTGGCTTTCAATAGTGATTGGTAATTAATCAATTCATCATGTTTATATAACTATAAACATTTTTATTTGTTAAAAATAATATTTTTTACACTTTTTTTATTGCAATTGTAATGCATCAAGAGTTATCCTTTTTGGATCGAAATTCTTGTGAAAATATTTTTTACAAAGTACATCAATAATATACAATGTTATTGATAATTAATTGAAATGTCTGAAGAGTGTTTACATACACACTGTTTAACTTTAACAACATATTATTTATTAAGTTGTTTGCAAGATATTTTTTATTTGTTAATTTTCTACTCAAAAACAAAACATGTTTTTTTAACATTACTGCTGTTTCAAATGCTAACGTAATAATTTAAAAAAAAATACTTATAAAATTATATAACGCAAAGTCAACATAGAACACCGAAATTCTTCCATTCATCAATTAATTAAACTTTTAATAGTAATTTATGAGATGGTCATAATTTATGTATTTCTTCACTGATTATTATGACATTTTTCAAAATCCTCATTTGCCAAAGTGTTTTCTAGCTATGTAGAATTCTCACTTCGCATTTGGCAGAATTAAAATATAGTATTCGTTGCACAACGCAACGTGATGCTACAGATTTATCTGCATTAGAATTTGGTTTAAATGTTAAGATTTGGACTTTCAAATTAAGCCAGTTGATTCGTAACAGCCCACTAGTTGCGTGAGGCGTGTACCAACGCATTTCTTTCTAACATATACATATTTGCTTGGATAAGTGCAAAGATAAATATATTTATTTACCTTTTTTTCGGAAAATGATTCATGCGGGTTATGCAATGCAGCACACATAAAATACGTGATGCCATAAAACACTCGTTTATTTATAATTTTTCTTGGGACTTTTTCACTTATAGAAATTCCATTAGTAATCAAATTTGCATACAACAAAAAATATGTAAGAGCTTCGTCTCGGCTTATGGATTTTAAATTCATGTTTATTCATCGTTTTTTTTTTAATTCTGCGTTGATTACGATGAAACATATTATTATTGTTTCAGTGTGAATTCTCGAATGTTATTGACCCTCTTTGTTTAATAAACCAATTATGTCTTATATAATTTTTATCGAATTTAATTATTTGTCCTTAGTTATATTTAACATGTCTCTTTTTTCATCTCATCTTGATATAGGCATAAGTAGCCTTTAACGAAAAAAAATCGTCTTTGATGTACGTTGAGATGAACGTCTTTGTAACTGCGATATTTGGAATTATCAAACTTTCGTCGGTTTATTATCGACAAGGTTACTAATTTTAGTATATACCCAAGCGTTTTTATTTACTCATAAATGTTAACCTGAAACGCAGAATTTGACCTTGCTAAAAGGATGTCTCGGTCTCGGGCAAGTGGGGATCGGGTATAAATACTTTAACCATAACCTTACAGCCACACAGAAGAGCTCTCAAACCGAAGCATGAAGGGTTTATTGGTAAGTTCGTTCATCGACGACCGTTAACACTACAATTACATTTCGCGAGTTCTTTTAGATATTGTCGGCTGTTGTCGCCTGTGCTCTTGCACGCCCGGACATTGGACTTAAACTTAGGGAACAAGCTCAATATCAACCACCAGCAACTAGCTATGGGGTACCAACAGGAAGTTATTTACCACCCAACGTAATCAATGGAATTCCATCGCAGTCGGACAATTCGTATACTGGAAGCGTCTCCGGTAATACCGATTTTACTGGAAACGGAGGATATTCGGATAACAGTGGATACGTTTCCGGAAACACCGGATATGTCTCTGAAAATGCTGGTAATACTGGTTTTACATCCGGAAACACAGGATTTACATCCGGAAATACTGGATTTACATCTGGAAATACTGGATTTACATCCGGAAATACTGGATTTACATCTGGAAATACTGGATTTACATCAGGCAATGAAGGATATGCCCCTGGATCTGGTGGATTTACTTCCGGTGATAGCGGATACATTTCGGGAAATACCGGATTTGTAGGAAACGCCGGTGGTTTCACAAGTGATAACGGAGAATACTCTTCTGGAAATGTTTACACCAGCAGCGGAGCAGTGGGTAACCAAAACTTTGGATCGGTATCAAGCTCGCTCCCAGGTCCGGTTCATGTGCACAAGCACGTATACTTCTTCGATTCTCCCGAGGATAACGAAGCCCCGCAATTGCGCGTGAAAGTGCAGCCAGCCGCTGGTCACAAAAACTACAAGATCATTTTCATCAAGGCCCCGAGTTACAAGGCCCCGAAGATCACCCATGTCCCAGCCATCCAACAGAACGAAGAAAAGACTCTTGTCTACGTTTTGGTGAAGAAGCCGGAGGAGACCCAAGACATCGTCATTCCATCATCGGTTGCAAGCAAGCCAAGTAAGCCTGAAGTATACTTCATCAAGTACAAGTCGCAAAAAGAAGCCGAAGAGAAGATCCAGAGCATCCAGAGTGGTGTAAACTCCGGCGTGTCTGCTCAAACCGTTGGATCCGGTGCCGATTTCATCAACACCCTCAAGGAACCAGCAAGTATCGGTCTTGATACATCATCCGTCAGCAGTATAAGCACAGTGGAAACCAACGAACCTTCTTTCTTAACCGAAGATCAAGGCAACGTACAAACCGTCCAAACTTCTGGACACGCTCAGTACGGACCACCAGGCGTCAGCGGTCCTTACTAATTCTTCCAAATCTGTAAATATTATTATAAATTAATTTTAAGTGATTTTACCCAGTGATACTGCCATAAGCATACAAGACATCAGCTGCGTTGTAATATTTCTTTATAAAGAAAATTGAGCCGCGTGACTCCAACTCATTACCCAAAACAAAAAACTTCATGCATTCTGTAAAATAATTGTAAAAATTTTGTATAAAATACTCATAATTTAGAAATACATTTAATTTTATATTTATAATTTACTTTTTATTTAACCCTATAGCAATTGATATTTAAGAAACAATATAATACTTGAAATGTTTTAATAATTTAAAACATATTTTACTCGTTTTGGACGAGTGAACGCAAAATAAATACTAAATAATTGAATTAGTGAACCGAAAACCAATTTACATTAGTTAGTGGACAACTAATAGGAAAAATCAATATACTAGGAAAGAAAACAAGAAAGTAAAAGTTTGGAAATTGAAAACGTTACGTTAGCAAGGCTTTGTATACACGAAACAAAATTAAATTACGTTGAGTTTAAAACAGTGAATGAAATAAAGAAAAAAAATTGGGTCGAAAATCAATTTCGGACGAATTTTCGAAGATTCTGAGAAATGCTAATGCATTTCATTTTTATGGACAGAATATGTCGAAATTTACTTTATAGGTCAATCGTGTTGCTTCATTAATCGGATGACTATTTTCTGTTTCAACGAAAAAAATATAAAATAAAAATTTGTAAGTGTTTTATTGTTGCGTCCTAATTGTTTGTGGTGATTGAATCCGCAAATCTTTCTCGAAACGCATGTTGAAACTAATTAATAATTCAAACATTTCACAAAATTCTGCAAATATTTGCAAAATTCAAACAGCACAGACTGAACCGTCGTGCATAGGTTTCGTGTTGCAATCGTATTTCGTTTTCTATAAATATTTGATATTCACATTTCGTAATTTTTGATTCTAACTTTTGACTCATCTTCATTATATATCAATCCTTTCTAATATTGCATTAGATTTTATAAATATTTATTATTATTGTTAGTCATAACATTTAATAATAAAAACAAAATTATTTTAATCAATATTATCTTATGTTTATTACAATTATTCAAAAACTGTTTAAAACCACCGGACTAATCGAGTAACTCAAATATTCTAAAAAAAAATTTCTACCTTTTGAAATTTTCAAACCGTACAGTAGTTAATCCGCACTGATCGAAGCTGTACTATGTAGGTCTTGCTTAACTAATTACTAGTATAGCATGTCTAATGATATTGGAGACTAGTTAAACCTTTCATCTATAAAATGTATTAATTATGAAAAATAATTAATTAATTGACATTGGGAAAATGATGAAATATATACTATAATAAACATAATTTTACTAATTAGATTAATACAATTTATTTTTATAAAGAAATGAGTAGCTCCACACTACGACCATGAGTTTGTAAATAAATTCCAATGAATTAAAATCGTCCACTCATTGTTCCAAATCTTTAATCCGTTTATCCTTAACCTTTCTAGTGGGATGAACAAATGGATTCATTATAAGCTTACATATTAATTTCCACTGACTTCATTATTATTAAATACCTATTCAAGTATACACGAATGTAGAACGTATTTTTTGTTCGCTTTCTTAATCTATTGGATTAAAAGTTTTACAAGTAGATTTACTTTTAGATTATTTTATTTTTTGCAAACGTTTTGTAAATCTAGTTTCTCTTAACAAGATTTTTTTATAATATGAATATATATTTTAAGTTAATTTGATTTTTACGTAATTATCACAATAATTATAAGAAATTGTAATTTTACTTTATATTTGTCAATTTTTTAAATACTTCCTACGACTTGATTTTCATCACACAGCATATGGTTAAATAATTTTAAGAAATTATCGGTAATCGTATTGGTTGATAAAACCGGTTTTAACGTGTACTTATCTTTTGTTCATAATTTCACTTTATCTTTGTGATTTTAGTTGCTTTTAACTAATGCTAAATTTACACATATTCAGTTGTAGGTAAATGATAAATATTATTCATAAAAACCGGTTTACCGGTAATTAACAATAACTTATTAAGTTTTAATTAAATAAATAAAATAATTCATTAACAAAATAAACATTAAACATGAACATGATTTCTAAATAAACAAAGCTTATCTCTTCTAAAATAAATAATTAAATTAAGTTAAATGTTGAGGCGACTTATAGCCGAATGATTAAAATCGCTATTTAAATAATTTGTAAAAAAAGTAATATGGTAAAATTTCCATTGAGAAAGTTTATTTAAAAATAAAAATATTAACCGGCAACAGATTTACTTAATGTTCAACACGAATAGATTGTAAATAAAAATATAAAACAACAAAAAAATAAATTATTTTAAAGAGAATATCGACCCTCCTACATTGAAACTCGTTGGTTTCACTGTATGAAGACAATTGTAAGACAGTTTTAAATACTTCCTAATAATAATTTTAAGAAACTACCGGTATTGGTTGATAAAACCGGTTAACCTTTTACCGGTATTGAAACTCCTAGTTGCAATGTGGATCAATAGTTTAATTTTCATAAAACGATGTTGCTTAGTTACATCAGGATCTTTTTATCTTTATAGAAGATCCACTTTTCATCTCCAACAGAAATTGATTTGCTCTAAGAAGTTATATATCTTTCATAAATTGTCGAAAGCTAAGCAAAATTCTGGAATGGAATTTTTATTTTATTGAAAGAAAACTCATCAATATTATTAATTTGATTGTATAGAAGTTTTATTTATAATTAGTATGAATTGACATCATGATGTTTTAAGACACTTATAAATAATAGTTTAAAATATTAAAAGTATTAAGAATTATTATGAGTATTCGATATTATACATGACAAACTATTAATGACATTGCTTTTATAAATATACTTAATATATAAAATTTCCAGAAATATCCAATGAATTTCAAAGTATATAAATCACTAAAACTTTTATAAAACGACAGACGTCGGGATAATCCGACTTTGTTGGCGAAAATAAAATATTGATGTTATTTATGATTTATCTTTGCAGGAGGCTGGTATGTTCTACGTGATTGGAATATGGTGGATTTCGATTACATGAAGATCCTGAAGCAATTGCACGTCAAGTTCGGTGTGTCGCCTTATTTCAAAATATCGGTGATACCAAATCCCAGGGAACCCGGAAACAGCAGCATATCAATATCACCGTCCGGTTTAGGACTTCCAGATCGTAATTACTATTACGCACCACAAAAAGACACGGTTCGTTGCATATCAAAATAGGTTTAGAAAATCATATTAATTAATAAACTTTTAGATTGTAGCCGCTTACAAACAGCTTATTAGAGATGTTGTGATTAATTTGGGAGCTCCAAAGGCGAATGCTGAAACCTTCGGAAACGACGTATTCTTCTACGAACAGAGGATCGCTGAGATGACGCCAGAAACGAGCGATTTACTTGATCCCATTCACAGTTACAATCCAATTCATCTGTCTGAACTGAAACTGACATCTTCAACGGTAAAATATACTGGAGTTTCATAATTGGATTTATTATTACAGATATATTTTCAGCTACCCCTGCACGATATTTTAACTGCCATGTACCCTTCTGCAAACGTCGATGATAATACTGAAATCATCGTTACGCATCCGGATTATCTTCTTAAAGTCTCGCAAATTATTTCATCGACGGATAGGAAGAGCATGAATGGTTACATGATTTGGACACTAGTCAGGGAATATCTACCCTATCTTTCCACTCAATACACTTCGGCTATTGACGCTTTCCATAATGAGCTTTTAGGTGAGTACTTCTAGTTATTAGCAATTATTTTATTCTAATATTTTTTATTTACATTTTTATATTTAGGTGTAGCTAAACCTTTCCAGCGATGGGAATTCTGCGCTAAATTAGTGCAGAGATTCATGCCACTCGCCATTGACGCCTTGATTGACAAAGCAAATCCTGTTAGAAACAAAACCAAAGCCGTTGTTAACGATGTTTTCAAGAATATACAAAAAGCAGCTAAAGCGAAACTGAACAAGTATAATAGTATTCCCGAATTATACACTCATTTAGAGAAGAAGGTAAATTAATTTAATTTTTAAATCTCTGGCACATCAATTAATTATTTGATAATTACAGATCAAAAATAAACTTTACTTGAATTATTGCAATAGACTATAAATCATTCCAGCTAAAATATTAATAATAGTGTAATTTCGATATGTCGCGCTTATAAATTATTTTTTTCAATAATTATTTATAACTAATAAAAATAGTTATGTACATTTGTTTAAAATATTATGATACTTTCATATATTTAATATAAAAATAGTTATCTTCTTTAAGTGAAATTATATAAATTAATTTTGCTTTAAAAAGAAATAAAGTTGCAGATTAATTTCTATTATGAAATTTTACAATTATCTGAAAGTATTGAATATATGTAATATGTAGATAATAAAATATTAATTAATATTCAAAGGATATTAATTAATTCAATAATAAATAGATTTAAATGAAACGTTGTTACATAAAGGTAATAATATTTTGCATATTTGATAAGCAGCGTTCACGTTTATTTTTAACTTTATAGTTTAAATTTACATAGCGGTTATGCATTTGCTTTTACATCTAAGAGTACAGTAATTAGAATTTATTTATTGCTAATTAAATTCAAAACTTTGTCTGTTTGATAAATATTCTAGATCTCAACGCTGAATCTGCAAATTGGTCTGCCGATTGTAGCGAAAACCGAAACGTTTCAAAAAGATTACTACACGAGATTGCAAATACTGAAAGCTAATCTGTTCGAAAGCTACAAGTACGGGATTATATTTCTGAAGACGCTGGATGAAGGCAGACTGTCGAAAAACGGAGCCCTCGAATACGTGATCAACGAAGCTCTGAGAGATCCCTTTAGGGTGCACTACGTCCCGTCGAATAACACGATCATCGTTCCGAGAGTTTTACTCTCAGCCCCGTATTTCGAAGATCAATACCCAAGGTAGGTCGAAGGAAAGTCAAGTGAAGTTTAAATAAATTCATTTTCATTTCAGTTCAATAATTTATGGGCGACTAGGAATGGAAATTGCTGAGGCCGTTGCAACTGCAATTCTTCCATTCAAAAGCGCTTGGACGGCAGAAGGAAAACTCCTTTCGTCCTTCCACGAATCTGTCAATGAATCGTCCAGGCTGATTAGACACTCGATGCATTGCTTAACGGACTTCACGAAAGACAATAATTTAGCGGAAACTAAGAGCGTTAACCTCACCTCCCTCAACACCTATAAATATTTATCGTCTTTGAATCTAGCTCGAGACGTAAGATTTATGAATTTTTTGTAGTAGTAAACTAATTAAGTCATGTTACAGGCTCTGAAATTTGGATTAGAAAATATTGAACACGTCCACCAACCCGCCTTGGAGATTTACGAAGATTCCGCACTATTTTATATTTCGCATATACAAGTAATTAATTATAATAAACAATCAATATTTTTTCATTTACATTAATTTATAATTTCAGAGTTTTTGTTCCCTTTCCACGAAACATCAAAATTTGTATGATAACGTTGTGGAATTTCAATTATCAGAAGAATCACTGTAAGTTTTATTAACATTATTGAATATATTTCATGGTAATTTTTATTTGTTATAGATTGGAAGTAGCTTGGAAACAGCACGCGGGAATGTCCGAAGCATTTAATTGTTATTCGCCTTCCGATAAATGCAATGACATACTTTAAACTTTTTATTCATCTTCACAATCTTTTATCTATTTCCTTTCTGTCGTTTCTGGTTTGGAGAGCTTGACTAATTCTTATAAGAAGTTTTTAAAACACATCTGGTTTTTTTTGTTCATAGAGAAACAATTATTGCATATGTTATTTTTATAAATAAATTTTACTATTTTATCCGGTTTCTTTGCTTTACTATATATACCCTGTATTCAATGAAAATACTTGAAATCTTTATTAGTTTCTACATCAAACGAAATGAGAGCGAACATGTTGAATTGCAATAGCTACTATCCTCAGGTTATTGGCATTCGTCGAAAAGTGTGGAGAACCGTAATTTCCCGAGAGTATGTGCGTACATTGGACCTTTATTGGCTTATGTATCCCCATACCAACTTTATTAACTTTTGTACAATCAATACTAACTTGACAGTTAATAATGTAATACAAAAAATTAATAATATAAACATATATTTCTATAATAGCGTTTAACATAACAAAACCTCTTGAAATATTATCGAAAATTAACAAATTAAACTATTTTATGGATTGTATTATTTTGATACAATTTTGCAATTTTTGATAAAAATGTATTATAATCTATATATTAATTATAAAACAGTTTGTATAATATAAAGGTTTTATGTGGTTTATGCCATCTACTAATTTTATTATTTATAAATAACATAACATTCCTATTTTTGAAATTTTTTCTGTATTGATGCTCCTCCGCTGAAGTTCAATCGGACATTCTATCCATTCCATTCATTCTATTTTTCAAATTATTTACAGTAAATTTTAAATTATTTCTGGTAAATTTAAAATTCTTTATTAGATTTTCGATAAATTTCAAATTTAATATTTTTCATATTACTTTCAGTAAATTTTGAAATTGAATTTTTTAAATAATTTAAGGTAAATTTCAAACTTTAGATTTTTAATTTTTAATTCAATAAACTTAAATTGTTGAATTCTTCAAATGATTTTCGGTAAATTTCAAATTTAAGATTTTTCAAATTATTTTCGGAAATTTCAAGTTAAATTTATCAAATGATTTTCGATTGAAATATGTTGAATTCTTCAATTGATTTACTTTAAATTCAAATTTAGGATAACTTAAATTATTTGCGGAATAGTTCAAATTTTCAATAATATTCTGTAAATTTGAACTGTTGAATTTTTTAAATGATTTACGGAAAAATTAAATGTTTTTTTTAAATTATTTGGGGTAAATATCAAATTTTGGATTCTAGTAATTATTTGCCGTACATTTCAAATTTTGTATTTTTCAATTATGTGAAAAATCCTAAATTTGAAAATTACCGAAAATCTTTTGACGAATTCATATGCAATTTACCGAAAATAAATTTATGGATCCTATATATGAAATTTAACGAAAATAATTTGAAAAATCCTAAATTAGAAATTTACCGAAAATAATTTTAAAAAAACATATTTAATTTTTCCGAAAAACGGTGGAGGATGTTGATGGTTCTATGTCATTACCTTTATCATTTAGCAACTGAAATTTATTACTCAGTTTTACGAAGCTTTCCAGTGTTTTTTGTTTGGTTGCTCGCGGTTTCTCGGGGCTGTTCCTTTTTGTTTTTTTTGTCTTTGGAGGAATCCAGTCGTTTTCGTTTTCCAAGTCTTAGAAATGTATTCTTAGTGCTGACAAAACCATCAACGTGCAATTAATTTATCAAATAAAATAATGCTTGAGGCTAGCGTTTAATGATTGGTTCAAATTAAATGTCCAGAAAGCTGCAGGTATATTTACACCCTCACCAGAACCACCAGAACTGTGCAGTTACAGATGTTGTGCTGCAAATCCTCACGCTTCATGGCATATCATTATATCATTTTCACATTTTTTTTTCAATTCCTTTAGTATTTTTAAGGATCTCATCTTTGGGGCTATAATATATCTCATTATATAATTTATTTTTTTAGAAATTGTTAATGTTTTTTAATTGTATAATATCAAATATATCTAAGTAAGATGCATAAAAAATGAAATTTGTTCAATGTTAAAATCTGCTATAAACCAATCTGCAAATATGTATGAAAATCATGGTACAACTATAATAATAAACAAAAATAAATTGTTTATTTTTTTCACAACTGTTTAACAAGTGTTTATTTGGATGATTCCAGTGGCAGATTTACCATTTTAGAAGCAATTCAATTTTGATGCGCATATATATTTCTATCATCTGTAGGCCCTAAGCACCAGTCAAAAAAATGATGATGGAGCGGTGGATTATCTGTGATAACAGTTCTTAAAGCCCCGCAATACGGTTACCATTTTAAGATTTCAGGTCCCCCGACTTGCTTATTCTATGCCTGTGTGGATGATATTCGCCACTGGATGATTCACCGAACTATTAGGTATGCCAATGCTCGGAACCCCGCGGCTCTGGAGCAGCAGATGGTAATTTTGAAAAGAAATTGCGGCTCACATCGGTTTCTATATTGTAAAATTAATGTCACTCCGCAAATAAGAGGTATTTTCTTAAAAATGCTCTGCTCCAAAAAAGTTTGCCGACCCTTCTCTATACCATGATATTAAGTTCCTTAGTATCATTTAAAGATATTGATAGTGTTCCACAGAATTATTTTATTAGAATTAAAATAAAAATATATAAAAAAATATGTTTACGCTGTTTTAAAGTCTTCGGTTTCAAACATTTTGAGATATTGGATCGAATTCAACTTTAAAAAAAATAATTAATTATAAAAATAATTATAATCCGGATTTTTTTTATCATTCTTCTTGTTCTCCACCACTTTTCTCATTTAGCCTGTGCACAGCACAATTTCGCCAGTTTCCGGCTTGTGCTCCTAGGTACATTTAACAAGGGCTAATAATAGTTGTAATAATAGTTTTCAAACCGGGACTCTGCGGTTCAGTGCATTTGGATTGGGTAATCTCGGGCAGGGTGAAAATGACTGTTTTTTATAAGTTAATAAAGATATATATATTTGATATTTATTTTTTTTTGTAAAATTTAGACAATAAAAATGTGTAACAAGCAACGATAGTAAATCATAAAAATTATGATATAATTTCCAATGTACCAAATCTATATTGGCGGCTATTTGTATTCCGTAATAAAACTCTATTCATTCCAAAAAGAGTCAAAGCATGAAGCGCCCCGATTGTAATATATCCAATAGCGACACTTTTGCCACAAAAATAAGAAAACTGTCCCTTGGTAACAAATCCCATAATGTCACGATCGCAGGACGTCCTTATTCCTCTATCGACAGAGGGCAACCACAGTTCCCGCATCTCTTTTTGATAATTCTTTAATACTTCCATATCAATATCGATTTTCTAAAATAAATAAGAAAAATAAATAAATGTATAATTAAATTTAAATTTGAGATTTTACTTTTCCATTTTGTCTGGCCAGATGCCTCCTCCTCTTCAATTTCATCAACAGTGTTTGATGCGAACGCCTTAGACGTTTTCGTTTTTCTTCATTTTCATCTTTTCTAAATTCCTCAAAAGGTTCCTTCTTCTTTTTAATATCATCAATGGATGGCAAGCAAATTATCGAATACTTCGGAAATATGCCCTTACTTACTGTTACTTTTACAGGTATTAAGTAACTTTGCTTAAATAAATCCATGGGAAGACTGTCATGCCTATACCCAAATTGTAATGATTCCTAAATAAAATAATTTCATATAAAATGTATATAAATTGCCATGAAGTGACACATACCTGTAATACTTGCAGAACAACATGATCCCTGAGAACTGAAAACCCACTAGTCCTGCAACCCCAATCGCGGCATAAAATTGTCCAATTGCAACTGAATGGACTCACTATTGAAAATTTGTTGTAATTGCAACGTTTGTTCGGTGGTAAGCGGAAAAACTTTTTTATGTGCAACTCAGTCAATTCGCTTTCATTTAATTTTCCCGCTGCTGAATCTGGTTCCAAATAATCAACTCTACCAAACTCGAAATTAATTTGTTCGGTTTCTCTTAATCCTCCAGCTCTTCCACCCCACATTAAAAATCCAAGCCAGAAAGGCTGAGCCCAGCCCGACGGTATAACCACGTCCCATCCAGATCCATAATCTAAAAAAATACATACATTACATTATCTTACGTGAAAATTGATTGAGCAAACTTACTTGTGATGCCTTGCTTTTGGATAAGCATAACAGGAATGGGAGCAGGTGGACTTTCAATTTCCGAACCTGGTACCAAAAGCTGGCTTTGCAATTCAGTAATAGCCGCATTTGATATTTTACTTTCTTTCACTTTCGCACGAATCTCCGAATCCCAAATTGGACTGACACTTAAATTCGCCGGTAGGTCAATATTCAAATTACCATTGGAATACTTGGTAATAGCTTTAGTTCTCTTGTTGGGATATAGATATCTTGGATCCTTTACTATTACAGATGTTATTACTCTAGGAGATAACAAAGAAGGAGAATTGAGATATTTTACATTTTCCCAAAAGCGTATTTGCTCTGCAAATAGCTGTCTGCACTCAGCATCTTCCAAATATTCCTTAAACCATTCACTATTGTGATTGGCAGAGTTGATTGGTTGCAACGTCTTTCCTAAAATCGCTTGGGATAGCGGGCCAGTTAGTCTTATTCTAGTTAGTTCGTGTCTTAATTCTCTTAACTCTACTTTGAGAATGTCATTAAAATAAATATTGTCTTTTTTATTTAAATTAAATAAATTAATTAATCTATCTAAAGTCTCTTGATAATAAGCAGCGTGTACCCAAAGCCATAAAGTATCGATTTTGGTGATGTTGTTAATTTTCCAGTTGAAACTTATCTTGCCAATAGGTTTGGTTGTTGAATCTCCAAATATAGTTATGTCACCTTCTCTCTTTCCACTAATGTACACTCTAGCTCCAATGCTTAATTTCTCGAGCCCAGATGTAATTTTGTTTAAATAGCTTATTAATGTCTCTTTTGAACCTTGCAATTCAATGCATGACATATATGAGATATCTTGAATTAAACAATGCTTTGCAGTGGCTCTGTAGCATGCTCTAAATGATTTATCGCAAGGCCTTTCTGGTAATCTGTATCCCCATTTGTTTACCATGTGAAATCTCTTAGCATGCCATATATGAGTTTCTAACCACATATTCTGTCTTTGCCTCCTTAAATATTCCTCCATCAGATTTTTCGGCCTTCTTCTATATTTGCGAGAAGGCCTCTTCAATTTTGGAGGCATACCAGACTTTTTCATTTGATTCATATGAATTTCTCTTACTCTTCTTGGCAATCTCTTAACATCATGAGCCATCACTCTTCTCCTCATATGTTTGGGTAGTTTCTGGAATGCTAACTTGCATCCTTTATTTGTTTTCAGGGATTCTTTGATTGATTGAATCTCCAAACTTCGAGCTGCAGAGAATTTCATTAATTGCAGAAAATTGGGCAGCTCTTGCGAACCACCCAAAGTATTATCATATTGTGGTTTCATTCTATCCATATTGCACTCAAATTCTGTAAATGAAATTCAACATATTACAAAATTTTGAAACTAAATAACATAACCTACTTATAGCACAAGTTCATACATGTTTGATATTTAAATTTAGTTTTAGACTACTTTTATAGATGCCGCTTATATGGATTTAAATTAAATTTTTATTCTACCTAAACTATTCAAATCGCTGAATCATAATAATAGTAAATGTAAACTCACCAAAAGATAACACTAACAACAACAAATTTTCTTATCACCCTCCAAGTATTTTCAACTCACGAACTGCTTAACTATGAAACTTCAAAAACACAATGAATGTTCTGAGTTTGAAAGTCCCTTTAATATTCCACCCCCTTCCACCTGCCACCAAAACTTTGGAAGGAGTGCGTGTAAGTATGCAACTTAGTGAACACATGATGTTTATTTCAACGTGACCAAAACATAACCAAAAATAATTGAACATAACCATAAAATACATTTGATAAACATGAAGGGCGCTTTAGGTAAAGATGAAATTAAAGAATTATCTAAACAAGAAACCTCGAAAATAGTCTTGTCGAGGTCCAATTACCATGTGATATTAAATTCTTCACAATTAGGTAATATTTTAAAGTCAGTGCTGGAGTATATACAAAATCATAAAAAGGAGTTGTGCACATGGTAAATATTTTTAAGTTACTTTTATTTACATAAACATTACATTTTTTGTAGGTTTAAAGGATTTGTATTGCATTATGACAATATAAAGGTTTTGGACAAGGTGGCACCAATAAGCTATGATAATTGCATCCACATTAATATAGTGGGTGATTTTTATGTATTTTTACCTGAAATCGGAGATGAATTTGAGGTGGTTGTTGTGCAGAAAAATTTGCATTATATCAATTGTCTGCTGTACGGAAGTGTACATGTAGGTGTAATACATAAAAACTCTGGTAATATCCAAGTAGGTGATACAATAAAAGTAAAAATATCCCAGACACAAACAAAGTTATATTTAAATGCAGTATTTGTGTAAGTATTATTTAATTTACATAATGTTGAATATTATTATTTGTTTGTATTATATTTCAGATCTAAATGCGAAAAAGTTGCTAACACAACGTTTGACGATGTTAAAGAAGGAATTATTAAAGTGGAACCAGTCGAGCCATTGAATACGTCAATAAAATTTGAAGATGACGAAGTGTCCATAAAAAATGAACTGGAAGAAGTAACCATTGAAAAAGAAAATGTAATTGATGCAACGGATTCGGCTTCTAATGGAACGAAGAAATCTAAACGTAAACGACAGCGTAATGACTCAGACACTTCTAAAAAATGTATCAAGTCAAAAGATGATGTTGAAGAAAATTCTGAAATTCTAACCAAACCCAAGAAACACAAACATAAAAAGTCGAAAGAAAGTGTTAGTTAATAAATTGTTATTGTTTTAGATTTTCTTGATTTATTTATTATAACATCACAGATAAATATAGATTTATACTATTTAGACAGTTTGATACATTTAAGATCAGTTTCATTCTCTCAAGGTAACGGCCACGGTAAACCTGTAAAATCCACAGGACCTCCGAGGCCTGCGTCAGCTTCCAATAAGCTCATTATGACTGCCATCGCTGCTTCATCGTTTCCATCTGTTGATGGTTCGTTTGTTGGTTCCCTAGCTGCATTCTCAATTATTCCTATGATTCTATCGTCTGCAGTATTTGGTATATTTCCAGCTACTGAAATTAAGTTTTAATCAACATTTAATGATACTTAATAATTTAAAAAAATAAAATCCACCTGCGTCATTACTGATATTACACACAACGGCAATATTATTGCCAGTATGATAATGATTTTGAGAATTGGAATACTCTTGTATTATTGGTGTCTCAGATTCTCTACTAGTAGAGATTTGTGGCTGTAAAGTTGCAATAATTAATATCTAAAAATTATTCAGTGAATAGTTTTTTTTAATACTTCTCTAGAAGATTCTGCTTCGGATTCGACACTAACTGTCGGAGATTCACCTCTCCTTTGGGTATCCATCACTTGATCTGCAATCTGCCTTCCAATTTTGCTGGCCTCAATATGATTTGAAATCATCTGCTGCATGTCTTTTCCATTAGCTATAAATATTACATTAGAGTAATAGCTATGATACAGAAGTGGTTCTTACTTTGCGTAAAAAAATCGAAATTTTCTTGAATTCCATCTGATTTGCCTGTACTTTCTACTGTTCTGAAATCAGTCCTAAAAATAAATTTGATATTAATAAAGAATTTCCTTTGGTAGTTTGAAATTACAATATTAAATTATTTTTGGAAATCAGGTATTCCACTTCTTTAGTCCAAGGATTCTTGAAGGGTTTCCATTCGCTTTGGAGCTTGATGAAGCTACCATCCTTTGTTCGGAACCTGTACACACTAGTTGTAACTTTTTCGCAGTTCTGCAAAGCGTTCTTGTGGTAATCCGCTACGAAACTTATATCGTCGTGATGGTAATACTCGTACATACTAGTCCCTAACAATTCTTGGGGTAGAAAACCTAATACTAAAGTGGCTCTTTGGTCTACAAATAAAAACTTTCCATCTAGGGCATGTCTGGATATAAATTGGATGGACCTGCCGTTAGGTCTACTTTGGGTGGTAGCGGCTACGGTTGAAATATGCGGTAAAATCCTGCCAATAGCCACGAGGCACGATAGGTTATAGGAATCGCCCTCACCCTCTTGTTCTTCCAAACCAATCTTTGCTGGCGCCCATGATTTTAAGTATCCCGTACACTGAATCACATTATACTTCTTATCTAAACAATAGGAAATAAAAATTGGAACACACATATACATTAAATTATGAAATTACCAGATGACTGTTTGTTTTTCCTTCTATGACATCCTGTTGTAGTATCGGCTTCTTCTTTGACTTGTGTGGATAGTTTGCATTTCATTCTGCAGAAAAAGGAACGTCTAGCACCGGGACAGAGTCTTGATGCTCCTTGAGGAACATCCGTTTTCACTGGCAACATTGCTAGAATAATAAATATATACAAATGTGGGCATAATTACTTTACAAAAAGCAACTAAAAACAATATAGTATGTTTAATATTAGAACAAAACTTGACCTAAAAAAATAGTAAAAATCCGGATTTAAAAGTCGAACAAAATTGTTTCTTTCCTATGTATATTCCTATTATTATTAATAATCAATACAAAAGAGAAATTTATTATACTTGCTTTGTCAGTTTGCAATCCAAAGCAATATATGAGAAGAATACCTACAATCCCTAGCGGTTTGTTATTACGTGGCGCTTAGTAGACATAACTGTTAAAGAAGGAATTATTAAAGAGAAACCCGTAGAGCTATTGAATAAGTAAAAAAAAACTTGAAGATAACGAAGTGTCCATTAAAAATTAATTGGAAGAAGCAACTTTAAAAAAAAAATGTTGCAACGAAATCGGTAGTGTAATGACTCTAACACTTCTGAAAAAGATATCAAGTCAAAAGATGATGTTGAACAGTATTCAGAAATTCTAAGCAATCCCAAAAAAATCTTACAAAATACTCGCTGACCAAGTTATTTACAAGAAAGTAGAAACTTGGTTTATTTAAATTTTAGTGTATAGAAAATAATAATTTCCGTAGGTTAAATTAAATAAAGCTACTTACTTTTGGCATCAATGAGTCTTTCTCTAGGATTTAAATCAGACGACGATAATTGCTCTTTAACTTTTGCTACATCCTTCGGGTGTAAAATGTCAAAGAGACTTTGACCCAAAAGATCGTCCTAGTAAGATATAATAAACGAGATGTAAAGTACTAGTCTTAGTTAATTAAATTACCTGAGAATAATGCAATACTTTAGAAACAGACTCAGATACGTATAAGATCCTTCCTCGGTCGCATCCTACAACGAAGAGAAATCCATCGGTAGCCTGCAATAAAATGGAATCATTTACCAATTAATCGATCAATAATGAGGTAACATAAATGAATCGTCCTTGTAAAAGTAACAGAACTTTCTAGAATTATAATAAATTTCTTTTCAGTAACCTGCAATATCAAATGCTTCAATTCCTGATCAGAAAGGAACGATGGCTTGTAATGACCTTCCGTGTACGAGTGGACAGCCCCGCGTATAGTTTTCAAATGTTGAACGGCCATCCTCAATATGGTCAGTTTGTCCAGTTTGCGGGACATCGCATGGCACATAGGTACGATGGAGGACAGCTCGGTTATGTAGGTGTTCATCTTATCTCGCCTCCTCTTCTCGATCTCGCTGTGATTCTGCCTATCGAGAGTATAAATCGTTATAAAATATATTAAATAATAATGCAATAATTGCCAAGGCGTAATGGAACTAACGGTAAACGGCATTCTTTCGAATAGCACAGTTAACCTTCCTGCAAATCGCACCAATAACATATATTTATGGATACCACTTTCATTTCATTTTCTAATATAATAGTAATGTGGGTGCGCTTGGAAAAGTGCGCGATTGCAAATGCAAAATAACCTAGTCCTAGAAAATATCATTCATCGGCTGGAGCCTTGAACCAGCAGCCACCGTAATACCTTGCTTTGGCTTCCTAGTCTTATTACCGCTTCAGTATTTACCTTGCTTACATAACACTCTCTCTCTATATGCAATGCATATTTATTCCTATCGTATAACGGGACATTGAGGAAAAAACATTATTGAAATAACTTATCGTGTTCATCATGCAATTAAAATAGATTCCTTTAATGCTAAAACATCATTATTTTTTACAACGAAGTTGTAATAAAATTTTCTTTAATAATTCAAAAACCCCATGAATGGAAAGATCACGGTCAACACTGTAATATTTATTAATTAATATAATATGTTTTTTTGATGCGTATCATTTTATTATAAAGAACTATAGACAAAAGTATTTCTGCTTAATATATTAAATAAAAAATAGATTACGTCCTTAAAATTACATTTTAAATGAAATACCAAAACTGTTAAGCATAAATCGGTGGAATAATTAGAATACTAAACACAGTTAGTTAACGAATTTAATAATAGTAGTAATAATAATATACATAATTTAATATATACCTACATACAAAGTGTTATTGACAGTAGCTTTTCCTTCTTCCTCCCAATTACTTTATAAAAAGATCAGATAAAATCAATACTTTAAAAAGGTGAATAGTGTAGATTTAACAAGATCATGTAGATCATAAAATAAATATAACTTAGGATGTTTAAAATTTGATTAAATTTTAAATATCTAAAAATAATAAGAGACAAACAGAATATATCGTTGTTTCTTTCTTGTAAATGTTTCATGTTTGTACTGCAAAGAATAATATATGAAAATTTATATAATAACATTGAAATTTATCAAAAATATATATAAAAAGTTAGTGATCTCTGTTTTTTTTTAATTTTGTAATTTCTAATAAAGAAAATATTATAAATATAGATTAATTGCCTTTACATAAAAAAAAATATTTTTGTCATATTTCTTGTTAATTTAAATATAATAATTAATTATAATTTACTATTTTTAGTCAAATCAGATACGACTGATATATTTTTTAAAACTTGCATTATAAATCAATAAAGATTACATTTTCATTTTTGCCTTGAAACTTATCTTCATTGTATCAGATTACATTTTTAAATAAAAGATATTTAATTTATTGGCCAGAATAATCAAAATTCTTTAAAATAATAAAATTAAATATAATAAGAAAATAACCACCAAAAGGAAAAAAATTTGAAATATATATTTTTTTTAATAATTGTAAATATAAAAATTTGGAATAAAAAATATAAAACTTGTAAATTTTATGGAATTAAAATAGTATACTTGTGTTATACTTCAATTTAGGACTAATATTTAGATTATGAGGGGTACATAATTTGAAAACGGAATATTTGCAAATAATTTTAAGGGTAAGGGAAAGATATTTGTCGAGAGGAGAACAATTTTGGTTTTAATATAAAGTAGATCATTAAGAGGATTTTTCAAGTGGGTTATCAAGATGTTGAATTTTGCTAAGGATGCGAAGAGATTATCCTAGCTCGGACTAGATTTCAGCAATGCGAAAGATGAAGCAAATGGATTAATATGTTGAGATTTTACAATGGACGGATATTTATACAACAGTAATTATTACTTATATGTAGCTGCAGAGAAATTAAACGTTTTTTTGTAAATACTTGAATGATATGTTCATAAGCGTGCTGCCTCGAGTTTCTCATTTATATTAAAAACCATTTTATGTAAGAATTCTATTTAATACAAGTAATTATTATAAGCATTAAAAAAACTAACTATATGATTTTCTTGAAATTGTAAGTTTGAAATGTAAATTAATATCTGTATAAATTGTAAATTGCTGGATAAAACCAAGTGTTAATTATAACGTGTCAACATTAAAATCATTATAAAATAACATTATTATTAAACGAAATCATTATGCAGTTTTAATTATTAATAAAATCATCAATTAGTAGACATTTAACAATATAATTTTTACAAGTTAAGCTTCGTATTTTAAAGCGGATTACTAATTGCACATTTAGAACTATTTAACATATGAACTAATACTTGCACTAAAAGTTAACCAATAATTATAATTTAAATTTATAATAATATTAATATTAATATTAATGTATACTTACTTTTTATTTTCATCAGTAGTTTTCACTGATTTTGAATCATCGAATGCGTCATCATCTAAATCACTTGTTTCACTGAAAAAATAAAACATTTTCTTATCAAATTTCAACCATAAGCTTTTATTAATTGAATTATAAATTGTAAAATTCACTACATCACAATATTCAAGAATTTTGTTAATATTTTTTAAGAAACAATAATATTATATAAATATCATCAGTTTTAGTGAATAAGTTAATGAAACAAAATATACATATTTTTAAATTAAAAAAATTCTAATATGATACAACAATAAATGTTAATAAATAAATTGAAATTTATTTATTATTTATTAATCGCAATATTTATTAATTTTATTAAATGTTTGACAAAAAATAAAACAGGGAAGTATTTTTTTACACTAGACTAGTTTTTTCGCATAAAAATGAATTAAAAAAAGTTATTAATATTTTAAAAGAATAATTTTGTGTACTAATTTTCATTTTGTCAATTAAAATTTAATTTGTTTTGAAATTTATAAAATAAATTTGAAAGATTATTGGGAGAATTTGTATTTTTTTATTTTGTTTACTAATTAAAATTTCAATTTTAAGTATTTATCGTTTAATAAATTTCCATTTTATATGATCTATTTTTTGGTACATATTTGCATACAAATATGATGAATAAATTCTCAATTTCTTAAATTTAGATAATGATAATTGATTTATTATATTATATATAACATATGAACTTTATTATATAAGAAAGTAACAATTTTATACTACTTTTAAATTTTAAAAGATATATGCATAAAATGAACGTTTGAAGTTTTTATAAGAAGAAAATGTAGAGAAGTTACGTAAAGCGTTCAAGACGAATTCGTATAAAGTGTGCAAACTTGGACATTGGCTTGTGTTTGCGTTAAGGTATGTTTCTGGCTTTGTGCGATTTATATACGGTTTCTTAGACACGGTTCGAATCAAATGGTTAGTGTTAATTAACGGGCGTCATACAAATCGAATATGTATTAATACATGAAACTTTGTTTAATACGCGAGGTGGGAAAATCTTAGATTGGCTTGGGAGCAAAGCTACTTGCCACTATTAGGGATTCATGTCTAATTGGTTTCCCTCTATTTCAAAACGGCTATTCATGAACCCCAGGGCCGCACTAGCTTCTACAGGCTGCGAAATGTACGTGAAAACGTAAACATTGCAACTTAAAACATGCATTTCAATTAGCGTTTTAACTGACGCAACTGCGCATAGGTCAGAAAAATTCATTAACTTCCGTACTTGTTGCAACGCATTATGCATTTATTGTAATAGATTTACAGTTATGACATTATTATTTCGACATTCACTATAATTATATAAATATCTAACGTAAACAATTTCAATAAAATAAATTTAAAGTCTTATTTAAAGTTTGCATATTATTTTCTTTAAACATTTTTAAACCAAACATTCCTACATTTATATCATTTTCAGTGATGATTTTTTTTTTAAATTCAAAAATAAAATTGGATTTAATATAATCCATTAAAATCCATTAAAAATATTTCACAATTTAATAGAAAATTAAAAATTATTTTTATTTCCTTAAAAATGAACATTTTATGGTCTAAAAATTAACATATTATCTATGTAAAATATTGGATAGCATAATAGATTATTTATTTATTGATTCTATATTTTACAATAAATAAAATCTACTTTTTTCCTAATATAAAAAGAGATTGAATAATTTGGGTCATTTGGAGCTTCCGCAAAATCATTACAGAAAGAACAACCATTGAATTTGGAAAGGTATTTATTTATTAATGAATAATTTAATCAATTTAATAGGAAAAACTATTTATATTGCCAATTAAATAATATGTTTTTTTGTTTATTAAAATTTTTAATGTATGTAGTAATATTTTTACAAAACTCGAGATGTTACTAATATTTTCTTTTTAAATTCAAAATTATTTTTGATCTCCTTAAAAATGAACATTTCATGTGGTAAAAATTAACATATTTTCTATGTAAAATATTGTATAGAATAATACATATTGATGCTATATTTTACAATAAATAAATTATACTTTTGCCATAATATAAAAATAGATTGAATAATTTGGAGCTTCCGTAATATCATTACATAAAGGACAAGCAATTAATTTGGAAATTAATTTATTTATTAATGAATAATTTAATCAATTTAAATAGTAAAAACTATTTATATTGCCAATAATAATGACGCAATTAAATAATATGTATTTTTGTGTACCAAAATTTTTTAATGTATGACAATGTAGTAAATATTTTACAAAATTAGAGATGATAATAATATATTTTTTCTATTATTAATTCATTATCGAGATCCAACTTAACAATAGTAAAGTAAGTGTAATTGAACTTGTTAAATGTAAAGATAAAAAAATTATATAACATATACAAAACATATTAATATAAGTATATTCTAAATAAGAATGTAAGCATTTACTGCCAAAAATGCATTGAATAAATAGAGTAAATCTAATATTTATATATGTTTGAATGGGTAAATACGAGGGTAGTTTAAAAAGTATTGAATGCAACTCATATAATTATTATTAGATGATCGAGTAAAATATTTTGCATGTAAAATTAAAGATGAAAAAAGCGTCTTTTGAACGTTTTAATGAGAATAAAACTAATTTTGTTCGTCAATTTATAACTAAAGATGAAATTTCGATTCACTACTATACACCAAAGATGAAAGAACAATCTAAACAATGGTTACAAGCTAGTTAAAATGTACCAAAAACGTAAATAATGTTCCATCAACAGAAATGCTTAAGGCATTAGTTTTTTGGGATTAAAAGAGTTTTTTCAATAGATTAGCAAAAATGCTTAAAGCATTAGTTTTTTGGTTTGCAAAAGGATTTTTTTCATAGATTATCTTGAGATTTTTAAATGAATTATCTAAGAATATTATACAAGCCTCATGGCCCAATTGGTTTGAAAAATTCGTTAAAAAGACCAGATTTTTTAAACTTTTCAAAGTCTTCATAAATATAACAGTAAAAAGTTTTTTTTCCTTATATTTTTTTTTATAAAACCAACTATGAAATAATTTGGTCCTTGTAATGCACAAATCTTAATAAATTATCGTACAAATATTAAAAAAATAAAGTACATCAAAACGGAAAACCTGAAATCAATAGTCCTTTATATGAAGGAATCCTTTTTTTTATATAGTATTCATTTGAACTGAACAAAATATATTCTCAAAAAAATATTATACAAATTTTATATATAAATTATCGGTTTATTGTTATGTGGTTTTAAAGTCCTGTTTTAAATAGTGTACAAGTACTTAACAAGACGATATAATTTTTTAAATTGAAAATATTAAAAATTCAGTTTCTGTAATTAATTACTTATAATTACGTATTGCGACATTAAATATGTATGTTTAATAGTTTTTATAATTCTCAAATAATTTGGTCAAAAATACTTATAATATAAAAAATTAGCAGTAGCAGTTTATTGAAGATTAACTAATATTTTACAAGTATTATATAAATTGATTATTATTAAATTATTATCTTTGACACAAATTATTTATTATAAATTATTATTAAATAATAATAATAATTATTGTAACAGTTAAATAAAAATTTAATGATTTAATACTAATATTAATAGTGAAACTACATAGGTATAACTTACAAAGGGCTATTGGCTGAAGGTCTTTCTGCCCTAGAAATTATTTTATATTATGATTATTGTATTTAAAGATTATTAATCAATAACATATTAAAAAAAAATGAATTTATAAATATGATGTAACATTCAAATTATACAAATGTATTTAAAATATTTAAAAATAATGAATATATATATGCATATTTCGATAATAAATGTTACAGCTTAAACAAAGCAAAAGAAACTAAAGTGAAAATAAATGGAAAAACTATGTATTATTACAAAAAATGTAATTTATTTATTTTTTGTAAAAAATATATAATAATAATTGTGTACTTACTGAAAAGAAGCTTTTCGTTTTCTACTGTTATTAATAGAGCTATCTACGTTGTGCATATCTAATAAACTGGAATTAGATGAGTCAAGAGCGGGTTGATTCGTTTGGTAAATTGTTGAGGAACAGGGTTGTCTGCAAGATGATACGAACATATTGGTTTTGAAGAGTTTCGTGTAAACCGTAAGCTCGGCAACTTACTCGACCATATTCGAAAGTTCATAATAACTAGGTTGATAGGGGTGCTGGGGTTGCTGCACATTTTGCACACTGACCGGCTTGAGTTCTTCGAGGGAAATAAAATCCTTTTCGTCGTCCGGTACTTGCAGCAAACGCGAATAACTGAGATCTTGCACTGGGAAATTACGCGCGACCATAGCTCGTTCTTCTTTGTACAAACAAGTCCCCTTTTTTATCTATGCGTTGCGTTTGCAAATTTATTACGATACGAACAGTTGTCGGCCTTAGAGAAGTTAATTCTTTCACAGCATCGAATCGAGTGTTTTCATTCTTTCTATACCTGTGCAATTTATATATACATACTGCTATACGCGGGATATCAACAAGTGAAGATTTAAATGCGATTAAATGCGCATGTTGCCAATATTCCCATTGGCTCCCTTTTGCACCTTAACAGCCAATTAACTTGACTATCCCTTAACAATACGGACACACAATGCATACACACAATTACATCCCTCTCCACCGTATAACTCTGAAATATTTTTTATCAATTATTTTTTGCAGTATCTTATACAATAAATTTAATAAATGTTTGATTTCTTTAAATTATCATCCATTTTTTTAGACATTGACATTACATTTTATATTCGAAAATCAATAACGCATCTAACATTATAACCTAGGTAACGAAACAGTTATATTAAACGAACTTATAGGAAACTAAATATTATTTATTTTTATTAGTTTGTTAAAGTTTCATAATACACTCGAACCTGTTTTTACACGAATTATTTTCATACTATTTATAAATAATCGGTTTTCATCAAAATAATATTTCTCTAATTAAAAATGAAATTTATAGCAGATGGTTCAATTTCTGATATAGACGAAATCTCTTGAGGATGACTTAATAGTTTAAGTTATTTTTTTTATTAAACTATTATTTAGCCAGCGAATTGGAAATCCATTTTCTGGTATATACTGAAAATACTACACAGTTTGTATACGTATAACTCTGAAATATTTTTATCAATTATTTTCTACAGTTTCTTACAATTACCATACAATAAATTTAATAAATGATTAATTTCTTTAAATTATGATCCATTTCTTTAGCCATTGACATTACATTTTATATTCAAAAATCAATACGCACCTTTATAACATCAAAAAATATCACCTAGGTAACAAAGCGATTATATTAAACGAACTTATAGGAAACTGAGCAAAAATATTATTTGTTTTTATTAGGTTGTTAACGTTTTGATTTACCAATAATCGGTTTTCATCAAAATAATATTTCTCAAATTAAGAATGAAATTTATAGCAGATGGTTCATTTGCTGATATAAATGAAATTACTTGAGGATGATGAAATTGAAATATGTCTTCTGATCTGCTGGAAAAAAATCATAAAGATGACGACGAAACAGACTTAATAGTTTAATAACAAAAAATACAAAAACACCAGCAAATTGGAAAACTGTTTTCTGGTATATACTGAAAATATTATACAGTTTCAACATGAATTAACAATTTTCATTATTTTACAGTCATAATTTATAGGATGTTAAAAACCAATTTTCGGATTCTTCATATTTTTGCACGGTTTCTTCAGGAACCAATCAATCATGTAAAAATAGTTAAAATTAAGAAACATTTGCCGTTGATGTGCGACAGGTAATTTTTGGAAATATATTAATTATATTTTTAAATAAATATTTTTCAATTAAAGAAAGTGTACTATTTGTATTAATTATATTCCAATAACAATCATTATATGATAATAGTATTACTGTCCGGTTATATTCTAAGAATATAATTCTATAGATTAATAAAATCATTTTATTTTTTTTTAAATTAGTAAGTTTTATATAACTTGCAATGTTTTAGTTACTTGCTATAAATCATAACTGAAATACACATGCTCTTAATATATTGATAAGCAAGTTCTTTGTTACCCGATGATAATTCCGTGTTTTTTAATTTATATAAATATTTATTTTATTTAATTTGTATGTTTTATTGATTGTCATGAGCTGAAATATTTTTTATGTAATATAATATAATTCTATTAATATCCAATAATCGTAAATATCGCAAATAAGATTATTTTTATTTTTAAATTATAGCTTGAAATTATTCAAAACTAAATACATTTTCTTACTTACGTAAGTAATTTAACTAACTATTTAACTATTGCCACACACATATTTTTTTTATATTTTGACCATATTTTCGTAGTTATTTTTTCTTTATAATTACTTTCTTTTTATAACATTGAATCAAAAATTATTTATGTAATTAGTATATCCATGATCAGTTTTTTTATAATATATTATTTAGTATATTCTTTAGAATCTAATACTCTTCAAAATTATTATAAATAGGTATTTTTCCGGGTTTGAAAATTCTTTTCTTTCATCTGAAACCAAAACTCAATAAAAAAAATAAAATAATTTAATTTTCATTATTTGTATGGGAACTCATATTTGTGTTTCATAAAATACATTTTCATCTTATTAGGAATTATTTTCGACTGAGTTATTTATTTTTGTAATGTAATTGAACTAAATATATATTTTACCGGTTTAAAATATAAGCGTTTTGGAAAGGCAATATTACAAATCCATGTAATTATATGTTAACTACATATTACTCTGCCATTTGATCATTTTATAACTGGAATACCTTTTAAGTTTTTTTTTATTACCAGAATATGTTTAGTAAATAGAAAAATAATTTATTAAATAAACTTTAATTCAATCAAATCATTTTCTACAGTAAGATGATTTGTTGCATTTAAATATTTATATATATTTACAAACATATATAAAAAAATATTAAATCATCTTTTTGTTATAGAAACAAGAAACAATTTAATTAAAATCCTTCTTTTTTGATCCAATTACAGTAAACGATAGGGTCAGTGTTTCACTTTTATCTGTTTGGATTTGTATGTTTTTGATTCGTGCATCGTTCAAATATTCTCTACTAACAAGGTTCGTTACGCAAGATAATCTCACTGCAATTAATACTGATGCGATACGTTTGTCAAAGGGTTTATTTCGTAATATTTTTTTTTGTTAAATTTGTAAGCTTATTAAAACTGTTTATCCCTCCAGATTATATTTTAAAAAAAAGATATTATAAATACTTAATTCATTTCTTATTGCATATTATATTATAGATCTATTCAAGTTAGTTGCCCAATATTAATTAGAAAATTTCAATTATTACTAAAATTTCAATAATTAATTTAAATTGATTTTTTTTCAACTGTTTAACTTTCTAGTTTATATTTCAAAAAAAATAGATATTATAAATACTTTTTTATTGAATATTTATAGTTCTATGCAAGTTAATTGTCCAATATTAATTAGAAAATTTAAATTATTATTAAAATTTCAATATTTAATTTAAAATGATTTTTTTTATATTCTATAACGTAAAAATTAATTAAACTTAAGTGGTATAAACATTTTAACATTAAATTAACAAACATTAAATCATAGATCAATCTCAATATTTTCAAATAAATCAAGATTAAATAATTTCTTTATAAAACTTACTTCGTTCTGTAAATGTATTAAATTATTTTTCCTTTAAGAAAGTAAATTTTATGTATAAGACGTGAATAATAAAGGGTTTCAGGACTAATGGAAACACTAAATAAAGAAAATAAAAAGCGATTTTTATGTAAAAAATGTGTATTAATTTTTAAACATTTCATTAAATTTATTAGTCCAATTGTACCATTTTTAGAATTTATTTTGCTCATTTGAAATATAGTTTGTTTTGAAATTTTCAATTTTTATATTGAAACTGTCAATCAGTTGACATTTTATATATAAATATTTCATGTAAACTATTAAGTGACGAGAATATTATATTACTTTTTAGATGTAGATTTTAAATACATATTTTTTTAATACTGCTTAAATATTTCAAAAGAACTAGAAATTATTTTTTTATTTAGGTGGCAATTTAATTAAAAATATTATTTATTTATTTATCAATGGAATTTCATAGAGGAAGAATTGACAGCAGTATTTCCGCCAGGGGGTTTTTAATAATTACAATTCAAATTCAAATTTTCACGGGCAGAAAGAATTAGGTCGATAGCCCTAATAATTTAGAATGTATTGTTTGGTTCAATTATATATTTGTTTGTTGTAACTATGTTTAAATTCATTTTTTTATGCGTAATATTTTCAATAAGTTATGTTTTTTAAAATGTTTTTTGTTTATCAAAATTACTGTCTTCTATAGAAATCGCTCACTAAAAGTATAGATGTTTCATGTTAACCTAATAAAGCCAAATAAATAAAATAAATAAATTAAACTGAATATATATTTACCACACATATTCCTTGTTTTTATTTGGTTTTTATTGGAATTTCTTTTTATACTTTTGAATCTGAAATTATTTGGGTTGATGTGTTTAGTGTATATCCATGATCTAATTTTTGGGTAACATACTGTTTAGTATTTTATTTAGAATCTGATACTTTCCAAAAATATTATAAACACATGCTTTTTTGGGTTTGAAATGACTAGCAGCAGTTTCTACGCGTTGGTCTTCCAGATCATTCAGGATTCAACAAAATTCTACCATTATTCAAAATAATTTCATGTTTATTATTCGTGTCTGAAAATTCATCGAAAGTTTCATGTGCTTCTTTTGTATTTTCTAATTTTAAGACCATAAAGAATGTTAAGTTTTCAAGCAATCAAATTGACTGTCAAATGAAAATTATCTGTAGTAATTTACATAGAAAATAAAATTATAATAAAATATAATAGGTATGTATAATCCTTTATTTGAAAAATTTTAAACCAATGTTTGGAATTAAAATATAATTCTTTACTTTTAATATAAAATAAAAAAATGCAAATAAATATTTATTATAAAATTTTTTTTGGAATATAGTTATGGGTTCAGCAAATACCTCTAACATCAAAATACTACAGCCAAATAACATCAAGGGAAACTACAATCACATCCAAATAAACTAGCGAAAAATCTGCAAGTAAATGAAAAATATATAGACTTAAAAAGTGCAACATACTGGAGCTACCACATAGATTTAATTAAATTTAATAACTGACAATTGTACTGCCAACAAATTTACTGAATATTCTTATGAGATAAATTGTAAATAAAAAATAGATTTTATACAAAAAAAATATCATAACCGATGCTACATAATAAATAATCCAATCTTCATCCTTCTCCTAAATGTTGCGGTAACAGTCCATCAATTGTATTATATTTATTGAAGGCCGCACGTCGCGAACGAAAATTTATTAAATGCAGTTTCCCTTTTCTTTTTTGCAAATAAAATGAGATAAAGTGTTTCTTACGAGTTTTTTTTAACAAAAACAGTATTTATCGATGGTTCTCTTGCAATAATAATCTTGCTAGTTGAAAATTTATATTTTGTATTCCACGCTTATATTTATTTGTGTCTATATTTAACATATTATTATATCTTTGGGAAAATAGCTATTGCGTTATTTTATATTGATGACAATTTAATTAATCGGATGAGTTGTTATTGACGTAAAAGTGTAATTCGACATTGAATATAAATCGGAATTAGTAGGGAGTCGAAATAAATAAACATCTGGATCGGATAGATCTGATACGAATAGATCTACCTGTTGCTGCTCAGTGTTTTGGACATATCTAACGATATGGAAATAAAGATACGTTAAACGCACATTACCTGTCGTCATTTGCACACGTAAATAAGCCTGTATATACACAACCATTATTCGGAGTTACACAATAAACGCCAAACGCAGATGCACACATGTACTAAACGTGCAATCACGTTTACACAGTTATATTAAATATAATGGATTCAGTATTTAAAATATTATCATTTTAATGCGTATACTCTTTTTCTATTCATACTTTTATGGTTTAGTAATAAACAATACGAACAAAGATATATCCATAAAACTAAACGCAAGTATCGATTTTTCTAATTTTTTCTTTTACAAATGTCCAAAAAAAACTACATATGATCATAATTTTATAACTTAAAGAAACGTATATTTTATAACTTAAAGAAAGGAATTGTAAGGAATTTGATTGATTACACAAAAAAAAAGAAAATTGTGCTAAAAATCACTTTAGGAAAAAAAAATCTAAATTTTTCTTTTACAAAACTCCAAAAAAAAAACTGTATATGATTATAATTTTATAACGTAAGAAATACTTAAAGAAAGTAATTGTGAGGAATTTGATTGATTAGAGAAAAGAGAAGAAAATTGTGTTAAAAATCACATTAGGAAAAAAATCTAAATTTTTCTTTTACAAAACTCCAAGAAAAAACTGTATATGATTATAATTTTATAAAGTAAGAAATACTTAAAGAAGGAATTCTAAGGAATTTGATTGATTACACAAAAAAGAAGAAAATTGTGCTAAAAATCACTTTAGGAAAAAAAAATCTAAATTTTTCTTTTACATTAAAAAAAAACTGTATATGATTATAATATTATAACGTAAAAAATACTTAAAAAAAGTAATTGTTAGGAATTTGATTGATTACACAAAAGAGAAGAAAATTGTGCTAAAAATCACTTTAGGAAAAAAAATCTAAATTTTTCTTTTACGAAACTCCAAAAATGAAACTGTATATGATTATAATTTTATAAAGTAAGAAATACTTAAAGAAAGGAATTCTAAGGAATTTGATTGATTACACAAAAGAGAAGAAAATTGTTCTAAAAATCACTTTAGAAAAATTAAGACTACATATTCCAATATTAATCTTATTAATTAAAGATAAATAAACATAATAATATTACTTCTTTTTTTTATCGCAATTTTAAAGTCTCACGGTTATTTGTTAAGTATTAAAAATGACCGAATGTACACGCTCAATCTTCCACATAATTTCTATAAAGTCTTGAAATCTTATCTAAATTACAGAATGTTTTTTTTAATTTGGAAGAAGAACAAACTAAGCTAAACCCCTTCCAATCTGGCGTTCCACAGGGGAGTGTTCTGCGACCAATTTTATATTTACAGCAGATATTTTAAAGTCAGACAATATAAACATGGTAATATTTGCAGATGACACTGCAATCATGATATCAGATAAAAACCACATAATTGCATCTCAAAAGTTTCAAGTAGAGCTTAATTTGCTTGAGATATGGTTTCAGAAATGGCGAATTAGCATAAATCAATCGAAATCAGTACATGTTACCTTCACCTTAAAACGAGATTCGCAATTGACTGCAGAGAATAAATTGCTGGTTTACAAAGTTATACTAAAACCGGTTTGTACATAGATATTCAATTGTGGGGAACTGCTAACTCATCAAATATGATAAATTCGAGTTTTAAAATCAGTAGAAGATTGCACCAGGACTTTGAAATAAGGATAGTGGAAGAGGTTACGAAATACTTGTCAAAAAAAATACGGACAGGTTTGACTCGCAAAAGAACGTTTTGTAAAGAACTTAAACGTCTAAACTATGCCAAGACAACAAGACTGGTGCCTTTCAAACTCTTTGATGTTCAATTTTAATTTAATTAAAGAGTTATACAAAGTCCAAGAAAATTTATCACTGGAGAGTAAGTTCCTAATATCAGCTGTGAACTGATGCTAAATGTTTTAACGAATAGATTGCAAATAAATTATTATATACAAACAATAATTTAAGAAGTAAAATATTATTTTAAAAATACTGAAAAATAATAGAATCCTACAAGAATTTACAAAATTGTATGACCAATGTCTTTCTTGCGTTGAGCTATGTGAGAACAAAATAATTTACTTTGATAAACAATAATTAATTTAGTCTGAAATTGAAGCTTCAGGTGAAAAACTCTTGGAAATAATAAATAATGTTGCACAAAGTACTGATTCAAAAAATTTAAGTAATCTTTAATTGCTCAATCTTGTATATTTGTTTTCAGTCTACTAAGTACATCAGAACCTATATTTTCAATAATAGTCTGAAGAAAGAGTTGAAATAACGTATCAATTATTAATATTTAATTTAATAATAGTAATAATAAAGAATTTTTAATGCTCATTTCTTTTTGTCTAGATCAAAATTAATTTAGTGAGTTTTCAGTAAAACATATTATCTATTTGATTGAAATTCAGTACAATTTTAAATTGACTAACAACAATTTTAATTATTCTATTAAGAGTAATTCTCATTAACATGTGTAAGTTCTATGTAATACTAAAAATTTATAATAATTTGAATATGCAAAATATAGATCCAAGTATATATTAAATAATATGCAGATTTTTATTAATTTCAATAATGAGCGATTGAAGGAGCTTGCATTTTCATGCTGTTCGTTTTTGTATCCAGGAGCAACTCTTCATTATATAAGACATCAGATGCATTTCCTAATAACGTCCAGAGCTAATAATACTGGAGACGTCGGGACGCTTCGCAAGCGTGAGCCTCAGGTGGCAGCCATTATCAGGTTACAATTTCTCGGACTAGCAACACCTGTATCAAATTAATAATACGTTTCTGAAATATAAAGAGAAATACCTTATTTACTATAAATAATTGATTTACGATACAGTAAACGTAATTACACAAATAATTTTATACCAAGATTCGAATATTTTAAAACGAGTTCAAACACATATTTCCAATATATTGCAGAACTCATTTATTAATATATTAAGTTTATTAATTAAATATTTTGTATAAACATAATACTTTAAGTATCTTTATCAACTTCTAGTTCGTAGAAATTTCGTTCGCTTCATGATTTATATCATTTTTATTAATTATAAACTATACATGTAGTTAGTTAATCAATATGTTACAAAAATTGTTGAAAAATAAAATTACATAAAATAAATAATATTTCATTAAATCATATTAGAAACTCATTATGATATAATATAATTATATTACTTATTAGAACAGTAACATAAACAAATACTGAAATTAAAACATATTTATATAATCATAAAAATAAAATTACAACGGGTTGTTGACCATCGGGTATTTATTTCTCCAAATATTTTCTATTTTTCGTTCGTAATATTTTAGGAAGTATTAATATTCTTCAGGATATGCTAAACAATATATGAAAGAAAGTGAAAAACTGAAAAATACAACTTCTTTTTAGGTATTGTCTGTAATGATCCTTAATTAGTAAATATTAGTATCATTAAAATTATAGATGTAATGATAAAATTTGGTAAAAAAATACGTATAAAGATAATAAAAAATAAAAATTATTAGTGTTGATTAATTGCGTTGGTGGAGATTGATAAGCACCAGTAGATAATCAAAATAGGGCCATAATAATAATATATTCAGATACTTCTTATTTGTTTTTTTAAATAAAATAGAATAATCTCCTGTACTCCAAAACTAAAATAGTTTTTATCCTTGACAGATAAGGGGAGGTCTTACCTAATATTTAAATACAAACTATCTAATATATATTTTTTTTTATAAATTCTGTGTACCTCGAAACACAAATTTGAATACCCTCCTTGAATAACTAAAAACCATATAATTCCTTTATATCTCTTTGTTTTATTTTAGTTATTGTATTATATAAATGTAATTTATTTATTTTTATAACAATCAAAAAAAATCTTCCCTGACGCAACGACCTAGGACGATTTCCCTTTGGTCAAATTGATGTCCTATTGAATTAATGTTATCTTTTTACATTTTTTGTAACTTTTCATTATATTTATTTTTTTAATTGATTTTATCCTTTAAAATATTTTATGTTTTTGGTTAACAATAAATTTACTCAAATACGATTACGATTTTTTACTTATTTAAATAAATATATAATAACAATCCTTATTGGTTACTGCAGAGGTTCTCAGTCTTTTTCTGTTTTGCGTTTGGAAAGAAAACAATGAAAGACTCGAAAGTTGCTAAATTCTTGGAATTTTGTCAGTATACACGATTGTTGGCGCAAAAATTCGAGAATTGGAAATTCCAAGAAATTTGCCGAATTGTTTAATTAAATATTTCGCGGCACCGGGGAGCCGCGGCGTACACTTTGGGAATCATTGGGTTACTGTATACCAAAGGCCTACGGTTCAATTCTTTCGGTAATATTCTATAAATTATGAAACTCTAAAAGCGTTAAAATAGACACAAATTCAGTGTTAAATTATTCATAATATTTTCATTTTCAAAATATAAAACTATTAGAACTTACATACTTTACATCCAGAAATGTTTATTTAGTTCATGCTTAAACTAAACAATTTTCATGTAATTATTTATAATCCTCTTAATATATGTAATAAAAAAATAATAGAAAAAAATGTATGTCTACATACAAAGGGTTATTGACCATATTATTAAGGAAACCAAATATGTTAGCATGTTTTTGTAATTATTTGTGTCTAACCTATATTGAAATTACACCTTAGTCTACTATTTGTAAAAAAAAAAGTTTCAAGTTTGTTAACTTGAGAATCCTCTCCTTTGTAATAAAAACGGCTCTTCCTTTTTCTAATTCTATTTCTTAAATTCTGGAAGAATATTCAATTTTTCACAAAATTCACGTCCAGGAATCCCAGAATATCACGTCCAGGAATCCCAGAATATCGCGGTTTTAGGCAAGGTTTCTTCTCTAAAAAATGATATTACAGTCAAAGCCACATCCCTTAATATTAAATACTCACGGCCAAAAGAGACATAAGGGCGGGCTTATCTATCACAAATATGATGTGACTATTAAATAAAATATTATTATTATATTTAATGCTTTTTGGCAAATTTCATTTTGGGGGTTGCAAAAATTATTTTTTTCAAAGCAATATGTTAGGCCTTTACATCCTTGTTTTATTGATAGGCAAATAGTAGTCTAGTTTATTAATACGTAAGATATGTATTGTGCTGTTAACAGAAAAATGTATATTTAAATTGTCCGTAATCTGTTCTATTATTTACTTTTTTTTATTTATTAATAGTATAATGATAATAATAAAATTAAATAATATAATCAACAACTGATTTATAACTAATCGGTGCAAAATAAATTTAATGTAATAAAAGTCTATAAAAAAGAATCATCAAAATTGAACTACACAATTTAAACATATTAAATATTTCCTTAACGCAATTAAAGAATCCTCTTCTTTGTAATGAAAAGGCCATTTCCTTTTTCCAAATCTATTTTTCGTAAATTCAGGAGAAATATTATTTATTTTACATATATTTTTTAGCTTTGAATTTTGATTCTGGAATACCATTATTTCTAAAGTTTTCCAAGACCGTCAAAAAGAAAACTGCTATCGAAAGATCGGCTTTATATTTTGTAAATATACCGGTATTTATTTTCAACAAACTAATTTCGTTTTTTGTACAATGATATTGATTCGTTTTTTATATGTATAGATTATTTCAATAAATGCGTTTAGTTCTTTGTTTAATAGGTTTTATACAATTTATTCTACCCTCCCATAGAGAATCGCATAATGGTTTAAAAATCATGTCATATTCCTTTAAAATGGTGTAGTTGAACTTATATGTCCGGGGTGCTCTCCACAAAGGAAGAAAAGTGGAGGATGAAGACAGCAGTGAAGAAAGAGGTAGTCACAAATGTTGTAAATATAGTGATGTGCAAATAAGGGCAATCAACATTATAGAGTTTTACCACAATTAACAGGACTTTTTTGTTGATTAAGAAGGGACAGTAAACAGGACCTGTTTGTTGATTAAGAAGGGGAGCGGTTTTAGTGGTTAGAAATCCTATGCAAAGTTTGTTCTCCTCTAAAAAATGATAAAAAAATGTTATTACCATTGGAACAATTAAAGCCATGTCTCTTAACATTAAATATTCACGACCATAAGATGCAAAACAGTCTCAAATACTATGATTGAATTGATTAATATTTATTAATACTTTTTGGCAAATTACGTTTGGGAGTTACAAAAAATATATTTTTCAAAGAAATTTGTTGGGCCCTTAGGTTTGTAGATATGTATTGTGTTGTTAATTAAAATAAGGTAGCACAGAGCGGGACCTTTCCAAACTCTGAGTAAGGGTTGACCAGCCTTTGGAACGCTACTTGTATTGATTTAAAGTACAGTAAACATGATGAGTAAATTTACTTGTATCCTGTACGAGGTGGCGCCATCTATGTTCGAGGCATCAAAGTAAACTAGCAGATTCCTCTCCCACTCTAAATACCCCCAGCGTCTTTGACATATGCATATGATTTGACAGTTCGGAGCGAGAAATGAAATCTAGTTGACGTCTCTATGTTGGTGTAATAACAATAAAAGTGTAATAGATATATGATAAAAGAAATGGAAATAAATACAACACGTGCCACCAAGAAGTCGAATCAGTTGAAATGAACGTAGTAGCCAAAACAATGATATTGTAGGAACAGCAGGTAATTTCATTATTTTTTCCGTGAATCTCTGTAAAAATGCATTCCTTTTTTTCTCTATTCCTGCTTGGCCCACTTTCAGACAAATAAACAAATTTTCAAGTTAAACATGTGAATTTGCGGAAGCGGCAATTATTACGTATGGCAATGTTCCATGCATATTCGCGTAAACAAGAGCGGCTAAATCTAATTATCTTGGGTGTAGTAACGTAAACTTTCTTTCAAAACTGCACCTACATTTCAGCAGGACACTTTTGCTATGAAATTTTTATATGTGAACCCGGAATGTTTTGATCAATACAGCTGTTCTTTTTTATTTCTTCTTCCAGAGCTTTATTTTTAGTCTGCACCTTGTTCCACAGATTCGCCTCTTCCCACTAAATTATAAGGCATTCAATCATCTTAGTGATTCATGGGATTGAGCAAGCATTAATTAGGTAATGTTTCTCCTGTAAATTAACCCACCATTGATATTTACAATTATGTAATGTCAACTATATATACTTGTAATTTCGTCTACCTGCATGGATTTCATTAAATATTTAGCAAAATATTAAAACCATATATTATTACTTCCGAAATTTAAAAAGACAATTATTTATAAAGTTAAATATCAAAACGTATTTTTATAAACAATAACACAATTTACATGCATTTCTACACAGTTATTTGTATTTATGTCTTAATATTTATAAGATCCACTCCTTTTTTTGAAACGGCTTAAAAAAGTAATAATAATATAATTATAAAAATAATATTCAACTGCTGCAACTGACCATAGGTTTTTCTTCCTTTTTCGAAGTAATTTATAGATATTTATTGATAATACATGGTATAATTTTAAAATTGTTATAAGATTATTATTATTTATTTTCGCAAATGAAATAATTTATTTCAATAAAATATTTATCTTCTATAGTTTTTGTAGAGATAAAAATAGAAATTTAACATTTGTATTTCATCAGTGATAAAATTTACTATATTTGTTATTTTCATTATTCCGTTAAAGTATATTAAAACGAAATTTTGAAGTATAAAAGATGCTCAAGAGATTTACGAATCTAATCCGGATTAAAAGTAAGATTTAAAAATTGTATCTATTTTACAACGCAAATTCTATTGTGCTTAAATATACCTGTATTCAAATTTATCTAACTAAAACGTAACTAGTTTTAACATTTTCTGCGAAATAAGTTGAAGTAGGTTTTCTGGTTTGGAGACATTGAAAGAAAGCAAAAGCTTAATTGTTTTGAGTAATTGAAAATGGTAGATGAAAGTTTGTTGTGCTAAGAGAATATATTGTATTTCAAATATGTTTGCATTTGATTGAAAAATAAATTTATTTCCAATTATAAATTAATCTATTTTTATTTGAAAATTGAGAATTTCATTTAATTTGTTTGTTTTATTGAGACGGAAAAAATACTTTGATTCTTGTTTGAATTATGTTTTATTATTTTATTAATGGGAATCTTATTTGACTTATAATTTCATGTTTTCGAATACTTTTGTTACAAAATTGTATCCAAATGTTCTACACGGAAGTTAGAAAAATTGGTTTTATCTTTGAATACAATATCATCGGCAGATGCAAACGAATTCAATACAAGAAAAAGGTTTTGCCCATCAGTTACCTGTTAGTACTTAATAATACCGCCATCTGCCAAACTAAATTGTTTGGAAAAAGAATCCGTATAGAAGATTTACACATAAAATAATTATTTATGAATGCAAATTTGGATATAGAAAAAATATCTAGGAATTACTATTTAAACAAATTCAATAATGTATTTCAAACTTGATAAACGAAAGTAGAATATATTACATGTATAAAAGCGACGCAAATCTTTTACCTACAAATTTGCTTAACAACAATAATTCAAAGTCTGCAACCAATTTGTTATCTTTTAAGTTTAGTTTAACATCTGCAAAATATATCACTATTATGTAATTATGAAATTTCTATTATGCGCAATTATAGAAAAATCGAATTAAAATATAAGATATTCTTTTCAAAGTATGTGGATGATAAATAGACATTTACAAATTGATATAAATCGTATTGCGCAAAGATGTAAGGAAACTAAGATACAAAATAAATTCTCGTTATATTATGATATACGACGACATGTATCATTCAGAATATACCAGTTTCTCATGGTTTGTGTTCAATAAGTATTTTGCCTATGGGAATAAGAGTAATAAATTTAATTCTGCCTTGTGTAAAGGAAAATTAATGCGTTTTAGAAACGTCAACATCAATTTTATAAATCATGCTTAAAACATTCATGGTCATTAGAAGGGATACAAATGTTTTGTAGTACACAAACAAACAACAAAATACGATGCGGTCATTATTGTTCCTTGAAATTGTTTTGTGACATTGGTGCAGTATTAAAATGTAAAAAATAAAATACACTCAAACCTGTTATTTGTGCGCTATATGAAAAAAAAATCAATATTTCAATTAATTTTTTCTATTTAGTTATAAAATTTTAGGATTTATTTTTATTTTTAGACATATTCACTGAAAATGAATAAGGGCAAAAACAAAGCGAAGAGAAAGACAATTTCCTTAGAAACTAAAGCTTTTGGTAAAGAATTTGAATTAGGTGAATCCAATATAAGAGGCATACAAAAACGTGCAGGTGAAATAAATAAATCTAGTAATTGTGCCACAAAGGAAAGCGCTTAACGAGCATCGTATTCAAGAAACATTTTGATAGAGAAAACGCTCATATTGTGGATTCAATAATTAACTCAAAAATGAATTCCCATTGACGGACAATTAATTAAATATAAAGCTATACGGTTTTATAATCATCTAAAGGATTTAGAGCCGTCTAGTTCATCGTCTAACATTGGAAGCCCGAAATTTTCTGCTAGCAATGGCTGGTTAGTTGGATTTTTACAACGACACGCACGATTCACAATCGGAAAATAAAGGGCGAAGATGAAACAGCCGCTAAAAATTATTCTAAAGTGTTAGTAAAAATTAGTGAAGATGGTGGATATTGCCTGGATCAAGTACTTAAAGCTCACAAAATTGTAAGGGATGATGATATTATAAATTACGTAACAGATGTTATCGATGGGCAAGAAGAACATGAAGACATGACAGCAGATAAAATCTATGCAGGACTCCAAATTTGTAGTAAATTAGAAGGTCATTTTCTTGCAATCGATACCAATTCTGAAAGAATTTCAAAATTCCAAAAGGAGCTTCAATCTTGTATATCTGGCATATCGAACCATATACAAGCGGCTAGTGAAACAACAGTCGTCTCAAAAACTGATCACCGACTACTACATGGTAATTGAAAAAAAGTAAACTCTAAACGAGGGCGAAGTAGTATTTTCAAGTAAAGAAAGTCATTTTGAACCAGTTCACCACAAGAAAATCCGCGTATTGTCAGACTACGTAGGATAATGGTTATACATTTTGAAAAGTTTTGTATGTGTAAAATAAGTACATTTGTAAATAAAATATTGAAAAATGTGTATTTTATAAAGATTTCAAAAGGTTTGACGAGATTTGTTTGAAAAGCAATTTCTAGTTATTTCGTAAGGTTTTGAGTTATTTTCTACTTTAGACTTTTTTTAATTCAAAAAAATATTTATTAAATGTGTTGCGAAAACTATATTTTTAGCTACTCCTGAAGTTTTGGATAAAACACCGCACAAAAACAGATTTGAGTGTATATTGTAACAAAGCGAAAGTCTGATTAGTAATGCAGATCACGGAAAAATGAATTTATTTATATCCGACGTGTATTTTACACTTCCGTTCATATGCCGCACACAACATTATTTCTACGATAATTTATGAAGTTATTTATTCAATGACTAAAAAAATGGGTGTATCAGTTCAATTTTTATTATTATTAAACTAAGTAGAAATAAAATTACAATTAGTCAGACTGTAAATAATAATTATATTTATTGTAACATATACACAATCAGATAACAACTAAAAACATTAATATATCAACAACAATAATAGAAACAAAAAAAAAATAATATAACTATCCAGACAGTAAATAATTGATTGTATTATCATTTATATAAATATAATTTAAATTATTTTTTACCCATTTAAGAAATATTATAATTGGACAAAATTAATGTAAGATATTGAAATATTAACAATTTTAATTTATTGAGCAAAATTAGTTGAAATGCATTTGATATTTATTATTTTTTCTTCTAAATAAATCGATACAATGGACCAGAGTAGGATCAAAACGTTGAAGGCTTACCTGCCAATCCTTTGTCCTTATAAATGCAGATATGAAATGAAATAATGAAGAGAATGAGGAATATTTATAGAAGCTTTGAATCATACACATGAAGCATAAATGATCCTTTCATATTTAGTGAAAACGATTACATTGGTTGTGTGTGTTGCTAATGTAATATAAGAATTGATGTTTTCAATTTAACATTAGCCTAAGTTCTTTTATTTAATAAGTTAATTGTATTCCTAGCATTATCCCGTTGTGTCATGTGGTTTAGGTTTTACCGAATTTCCATTTTTGTTGATTAGAGTGTATTAAGTCTAAAATATATACCACATTTAGTGATTACTGCCGGTACTCTTTATAACACGATTTTGAAGGACATTATCAAATTATAATAATCTTCTGAATAAAAAAAATATATAGTAATAGACCACGATAATTAGTTTTTTTTATGGTAAGTCATGAAAATGTAGCATTAGCTATAAAATACAGCAATTCCTCGCATAGTGCGTGTAATCGGTTACGTTAATATCCTTCACTTTTTAAAACTGCATTCATCTAGGACTTTAAAGCCGCATAAAAATAAACAGCATAATAAGATTTCACTATCTAGAGCTGAGGTCAACAACCTTTTCGGAACAAAGAACCATTTTTTTTAAATATTTTCGGTTAAAGAAATGTCTAGGGAGCCGCACGTAGCGTTTTAATCGTTATTTTTTTTGATAATGAAATTAAATTTTGTTATCTAATTTAATTTTGTCATATATTTAATGAAAATTATAATAAATATTACTGTTAGGACCTATAGTCAATAGCACTTTTTAATAGATGATCATTTTTGTTTAATTATTATTATTGTTATGAATATGTTTTAATTTTTGTATCGTTACTAATTCACTTGAAAACAAACTTGTAATATATAAAGCCATTATAAAACCTATTTGGACATACCAACTTAGAGGATCTGCATGTAATACCACGATTGACGTCATTCAAAGACATAAACTACAAGACTTATCAGGCCGCTTTACAAACAATAATTAAATCAAACATAAAATTTATCTAAAATCTTGTTCATCTGATTGTTATAGATGATAACATTTTATTAAAAAAGGATAAATTTAAAAATTTGAACATGTTATTAAAAGGAATGTAAAGGTTTAAAGACCTTTGGGTTTCTTTTGTCGGTATCTTTTATAAAACCACTAAGAAATTGATTTGTTACAGTCAAATGATTTAACAAAAATATAATTGCGTGAAGTCTATCAACTTTCGATATGGTTTATAATATTTAAAAAAAAACTGTATTAGAAATATAGAGTCACTAAATTTTATGAAAGATTACATCATCATATTAAAACTATATTGTTACTATCAAACTTGCTTCGTCATTTCTATACATTTTATGAATGACACTATTTTTTCTTACTCTGAGAAATGCATGTCTACTAATACATAAATAAACTTGTTTTTACATCTGCTGGAAAAACAAATGGTTACTTCATGAGACGATTCATTTTTTTTTAATGAGAACATGACATAATTTTCCTGGTTTCATCACAATACGAGTCTGCAAACCACAATGAAATGATATGAAACGTTTTGCAGCGTTTCCCACAATAAATTAAGTGAATGAATAAAGAGTGGAAATAATAAATAATATGAGTTTTTTTTTAAATACTCGTTGAGTAATTTAACTTTTTATGGACGAATAATTTACTTGCCATTATGACCTATTAGCAGTGCTAACAAAATACAATAATTTTGCATTAGACGTAATAAAAACAGATTATGTTTCTTATGTTCCAGTAATCGCTATAATGAGGTTTAATAAGCAGGAGCTGGAGACGTTAGCCACTCAGCCGTCTAGTAAGTTTGAAAAAGAAGGTGTGCTGTACATCAGAGAACGTCAGGAGGGTTTTTTTCGGAAGACAGAGAGTGAGTTTTGCGCAGTTAAAGAGATTATGCAATTTGCTAGATGGCGATTAATCGAAGTGCATTTTCTTATATTACTACTACGTCGTTGTTTATTAGATTAGATAGCGTACGCTTTTGTTTTGATATACGTTAATATAAGATAATGCGCGATTTGTAAGTATGCTATGTGTTTTTTTTCTTCGTTCCTTTTGTTTTTGTTTTTTTACATACATTTACTACGAGCGAATGGTAATAATTCTTCGTCAAATGTGCAAAGGCATGCTGGTTGTGTAAATTTAATGATGTTAGCATGTGTTACTAGAATCGTTTGCAAGAAAAAAACATGTGCATGTGTCGCAACATTTGTAATATTTAATTTCATTTCTGTTTTCAGACAAGATTATAATCGAGGAATATATTTACAATAATTGATAAAAATAACTTTATTTCAATATATCAGTTAGAACGTGATCAGAAAATAAGATCTCAACAACGAACAATTATTTAGATTATTATAAAATTGTTTGATAGTTAATTATAGCGTAAATTTAAAAAACCCGTTAGTTTTTATGGGCAAATTAATTCATGTAACCGGTTTCCTAAAACTGAATCATATTTTTTGCAATCTTTCTCAAATATTTACTATCGTTTTTATAATCAAGTGGAAAATGATTCTTTGAAGTGCTAATATTTACTTGTAATTATTGAAATAAAAAGCATTATTAAAAAAAAATGTAATGTGAATCAATATCAATACATTTATTAAAAACGCATAGAAATTCCAATACTTATTAGGTTGAGTCATAACCAACTTCCATTTTTTTATCAGACATTTATTTTGCTCTCATTAAATAACAAAATTATATTAATTTATTTTGTATTACCACTATTATCTATAACCTTTTCCCATCTTCCGGGCAGTTTATCTTTTCATTAATTGTAAAATGTGGCTGGTTTGGACTGGAAAAAGTTTTCGACAGCCTGCCTGACTTGCTCTTCAAAATTGAAGGTTTTTGCATTCAAAAAGTTTTGTGAGGAAAAGAAAAGTGGTCAAAGTCGGAAGGACGTCCCGTCCTCGGTTCGTCTTTTAAGGTCGTACCTCCAGAACGGAATTTTATAAAACAAATTTCTAACTGCAAGTATTAGTCCTTCACCATATATTTCAATAATTACTATTTTATAAGATAATAATATTTGATAATATAAAATAAAACTTAAATAAAATTATTCCTTGATTATAAATCTACAAGTATGCCTTTCATATGTGTTATGTAAATTGTATATATATTTATAAGCAGAACTTTTTTTTTATTTTTGTTTTTTTTTTCTTAACATGTGTCAAAATGCTACATATGATATCTCTATGACATCGTCAATTACAGGAAGGGATAACAAAAAAGACAAAAAGCGACTTCGTAATCTAAGCTGTGTAGGGGGAACGAGTAAAGGTACTACCATAAACAAAACGCACTTAATTAACAAACAAATAAATTTCAACAATACATCTCTGAACTAACCGATCATACTCAAGAACTAATCTGTTTTGTGCAATGCCCCTTTGTGTTTCAAATGCACAGAACGCCATCACCGTCACCGAGCACTTGCTTCATTTGAAACTAATACATATTTATTATAATTAATACGACCGTTGTAAATTAACCAAATTATTAACAATTTATTTCCCCTAAACATGTAAAAGAATTTGGTGAGTATTTCTTTTTGCATGCGCATGGTTGTATTTTATGTATTATTTTTGTTTTAATAATTTTGTTGTTTAAATTAATTTACTACTCTTAATTACGGTATTGAACTATGTAATCGTATTTTAGTTAATTTGGAAAGATGGTGCAGACTTCGAGGAAACTTATTGTTTTACTTCAAAAGCAAGGATCCGTGGTCCGAGCCAACAGGGCTCGTTGTCTTGGAGCAATGTCTTGTTCGCATAGATCCACCGATGGCCACAACACCAATTACAGCAGATGGTCATTTCCCGTTTTACTTGGGTAAGACAATAATAATTGATTAAATTGCTAATATGGGTATCCATACTCAGTTATACATTATATAATTTACTATATAATTGTCCAAGATAATTGAATGTATTTAATAGAATTACTCATTATAATGCATTTATCTTTACTTTCGTTTAAAATGATTTCAAATCATTGTATTTCAATTAAACATATATATAATTGATTATCTTACTTTCAAAGCAAAACATTCTTATTGTTTGCTTTCATTCCATTGGATCATCGAGTAAAGAGAATGCACTGATTTTTAAAAATATATACATTCTCAGCACGATGTAGTTTATTTCACAACAAATAATTATGAATGAACTTTATTAAATGTTAATAATATTTATGAATATTTTAACAAATTAATAATATACAACATTTATTGTATGTCTACATATATTTACATACAAAGGGCTATTGACCGCAGCCCAACAAATTAATTATTAATAGACAAAAAATATTCTATATTTAAACGGCATAAACACAAATTAATTATTAACATAGATTTTAAAAAAGATTTATATCTAGAATATAAAATATAATAAAACAGTATTTTTAATTATTCAACTTAATAATAATAGTAGACAAAATTTATTGTAGTTCATACAAAAAGCTATTGACCGTAGTCTTTCCGCAAATCAGTTTATATAATAATTAATTGTAAATTTAATAAATGTTTTGATAACTGTTCTGTGTTACCAAAAATAACATTATTATTGTTTAATATAAAATTAGTAAAATAATATTGTTATAAGTTATATAATATTACATTATTAGTTGTGAAGTATTTATTCACAACTTATATTGTCATTAGGTTATTCTACAGTAATTATTTTTTATAAGCGATCAAAGCAAAAAAAGGTCAACTATAACAAGAAATGAGAACATTTTTGTTGATCGTCTGCAAAATCTTGTAATGTTATTACACGTTGCTTATGTTGAGAATTAACTGTATATGGATTTTATTATTTTCATTTCCTATATAAATGTATATTTATAATGTCCAAATAAGTATAGAATTCCTTTAATTTATAATCGAGTATAATTTACCGATGATTGATGAAATAATTCTTACATGTAATATTATCTTTTTTTTGTAATAAAATTCAAGAGAATCAATCAAATGTATACTTGTTGCTTGAAAACCTGTATAAATGTTTTCTTGATTTACAATGTTTGTGTTGAAATTACAATGTTTACAATTGCAATTTATCCCTTTTTGTATGTGAACTGTTTACCAATACTGTTACGATAGTGATTTTAATATAAATATAACGATTATATTTATTGTAATGGAATTATTAATAACTGTTTATTTGTATGTAGTTTTTGATGGTGGGTTGTGTCAGTCATTGGCCGCACCCTCCGAGAGCGAAAGAAGCAGTTGGATTGACGCTATCAGAGCTGCGAGTTACGAGGGCATTAGATCAGAGTTACACACGTTAAGACAATGCATCGAAAGAAGGCGGACCCATAAACCCAATATCGATTTGCATATGTGGCGGATACAGCGTACCCACTCCATCGATTTATCCGAGTTACCATTATGCGAGGTCGCCCTCGCTTGTGATAACTTACTATGCGACGGCCACGGCCGCCCCCCGAATCCGACCCTGGTCATCGACGTCTACATGCCGTCTGTGAAAATCTGGGTGCAATACGGTCGAACGGAAATCATCGAAGTATGCACAAAACACTAATAATATTTATATGACCCAATGTTTACGATCCTGATTGCAGAAAAGCAGTAATCCGGGATTTCTATGCACCATTTGCTTTCGATCTTCGGACGGCCTCTGTGGCGATTCACGTATAAGGTTCACAGCCTTCGATGTACGTGAAAGGGTCTCCCATACGGCCATACCCTTAGGTTCTGCCGTTGTCTTGCTAAGTGCCATACAGGACTCTTCGAGGTTGCGTATTCCCTTGATGTCCAGTGTCCAGAACACCATAGGTTTCCTCACCGTCAGTGCCTGGTCTTTGGAAGCGGAGGATAGGGGAAGCAGTACGGAACACACGCCATGCAGATTGCCACATCATAATCCTCAAGTAAGATAAGAAATACATGTAGAAAAAAGTATATATAGATTTATTATTCTGTCACTTATTTACATTATAATAGCGAGGGTATTCTACTGGGTATAATATTTGGGGGGCTGCGAATAAATTTATTCCAAGAAATCTAATAAAGTTTGATGTGCGGTAGCCGAACAAAACAGAACCAAAGAATTTCTGATATAAATCATATAAAGTTTGAACAGCAAATACTCGCTTAAATTGAATAATTTACATCAAAATGTAATAAATGGATGTATAAATGATATTTATTTTAATCAATATTTATATTTTGACGGTGGTGAAGGAGTCTTTATTCGGCTGTAAGTGTAAAAATATGGACAAACATTTACAAATATAGAGTAACTTATTAGGAACAAGCCCGAGGCAAATGAGCGAAGTAAATGAGAGGTGAATAAGAGAGAGAATATACCTGGGCTCATCCCTTATATACTCTAGAGAGGCGGTACCATTATCCCTTATCAGTATATGGAATTTTCCTGCAACGGAATCGTTTTATAGAATTTTCCAGGAAAGGGATTTGTTTATAGCCCCACAATATTATATACATTAACAAAATAAATCTAGAAAAAAAAAAATTGGTTGACAGAATAATCATAAAGTTTGTATGTTTTTAATTACTACTAGTTAATTACGATTAAAAGCATTATAATTTAATGTAGTTACATTACCCAGCACGTTCTAATATGAAGTAAACTAACATTTTGTATAGTTAACTGGTACTGCGTAAAGAGAAATTCAAAATTAATACAAATCAGATTAATTCGTGTAACGAAGAACCAAAGTTAATATAATTAATTTAAAAATGAGTATTAATTCTATCAAGATTATAAAATATAAGTATATATGAAAATGTGCACTATCAAGTATATAATTATCGTTATAATTACTGTATTTTAGACGATAAGACGTACCTTTTTAATTATAAAAATCGACTTAAAATGGTTAAATCATTTTTAAGCTTATTTAGTTATAATTTGCAGAAACAACATTATTAATTAATTTTAATACCACTTAAGAATTCCGCGATAATATTTACTGAAGTTTGTTGTGTTTTATTTTTTTATAAACTTATATAATCGTAATGATCATCCATTTATTATTTATATTTCTTACTGCCAAATAATGTTTCTATTAAATTTCACACATTACTAAGTAAATTTACCACATCAAAACGATAATTTTTTACCTCGACAGTAGAGTAATTCTTTGATATTTTTTTAATATAAATTTATAGATTTTTGGGCAGAAAGACCTATGGTCCTTTGCAGCAGAGGAATTTCATTTTATTTTTGTTATATTGAGTATGTTTTTTTGTTAATATATTTTTTTGTGATTTATTACAGTAATAAATATTATTATTATTTATAGATTAGCTAATATTTTTATTTAAAAAAGCTTTTTGAGATAAATTTGTAATAATATCCACAATCAGAAAGATGCTAGTCTAGATAAACAAATCCATATTAAAATAAACTAAATTTTGGACGAATTATAGTTTCTTTTTTGCTAAATACAAATTGAGGAAAATTTAAAAAAATATGTAGATGTTTCTGAAATCTATCGACTAATAGCTTTTAACCATAAAATTTGGTCATAATAATAATTGCTTTTCTATTCCCCATTGGAAAAATAATAAAAACTTAGTAAAAATATTATTAAATGATTTTTATTATTTTATTATTAAATTTAACAAAATCAAAATAGCAAAAATAAAATGTATATTCTATTTTAAAATCGATGTGGTCAAAAGTTTTATATCTTTTTAATCTATGGATAGTTTCACTATTGTTATTGGCCAAATTGTTTCGATAATTCTACAATTACATATAATAAACAAAAAGTTTACTTGTTAACAAGATTAATATTAAACAATGAATTTTTTTTAAATTACTTTAATAACTCTAAGAATATGCTTTGGCAGTGGTCAGATATAAGTTTGAGAGAGGAATCTTCGAGTAGAGAGGAACACAAAGGCGGTACTCACGCAAACGTATATTTATATAGATAATACAAGTGAGGCATTATGAACAAACAGTAGAATTACTGAGTAGCTTGCTAGGAACGAGCCCAAGGCAAATGAGCCAAATGAATCAGCGAGTATGAGTAAGGTAAATGAGAGGTAGAATATACCTAGGATTATCCCTTATATACCCTAGAGAGGCGATACCGTTATTCCTTATCTGTCTATGGAATTTTCCAGCAACGAAATCTGTTTATGGAATTTTCCAGTAACATAGTCCATAGTCTTTATAATTTAGGTGTTAATTTTAATTTTCCATCTTAATTACAAGTTTGCTCTATTTGGCGAAGGTAATTAATTCATGAAAATTAGAGGGTTTATTTAAAGAGGAAACGTTTAATGAAGAACTAAAGCTAATATAATTAATTTAAAAAATAAGTATTAATTTTATCAAGATTATAAAATGCGCACTACCAATTAAGTTAAAGCAAAAATTTTAATTACATGATGACAAAAACATCGTCAGTAGAATATCTTTTGATTGTAGATAATTATCGTTATAATTTCAGTATTTTCGGATGATAAAAAGCATCTTTTTAAATAGTTTATTCATTCTTAAGTTTATTTAATTGTAATATATGCATATTACAATTAAATATTAACCCAATTTTTGTACCGCATGAGAATACCACGTTATCAAAGCGTTCACCATATAAATAAATGAAATACATACATATACAATGCGCTATTGACCGTTGTATTTCCACCCTCTCATTTTAATATTTACTGAAGTATGTTGTCTTGTGTTTATTATTTTTTATAAACTGACATAATCGTAATGATATTCCATTAATTATTCATATTTCTTGCTGCCAAAGAATATTTCTATTGAATTTTGCACATAGATATTGAATTTCACACATTACTAATTTCAATTCAAATTTATCCACATTAAAACGATCATTTTTACCTCAACACTAGAGTAATTCCTGCTCTTTGCAGAAGTGGAATTTCATTTTATTTTTGTTATATTGAGTATTTTGTTAATATTTTTTTGTGATTTATTGTAGTAATAAATATTATTATTATTATTTATAGATTAGCTAATATTTTTATTTAAAAAAGCTTTTTGAGATAAATTTGTATTAATACCCACAGTCAGAAATATGCTAGTCGCGATAAGAATATTATCCATATTAAAATAAACTAAATTTTGGACTAATTATAGTTTATTTTTTGCTAAATACAAAATGAGGAAAATTTAAAAAAATATGTAGAAGGTAATTCTGAAATCTGTCGACTAATTGCTTTTAACCATAAAATTTGGTCATAATGATAATTGCTTTTCTATTTCCTATTAGGAGAAATAATAAAAACTTAGTAAAAATATTATTAAATCATTTTTATTATTAAAATTAACAAAATCTAAAGAACAGAAATAAAATGTATATTCTATTTTTATACTTGTTAACAAGATTAATATTACACAATGATTTTTTTTAATTACTTTAATAACTCTAAGAATATGCTATACCCAACTTTGCAAATTAAGTGTTAATTTAAATTTTCCATCTTAATTACAAGTTTGCTCCATTTGGCGAAGGTAATTAATTCATGAAAATTAGAGCGTTTATTTAAAGAGCGAACGTTTAATGAAGAACTAAAGCTTATATAATTATTTAAAAAAATAAGTATTAATTTTATCAAGATTATAAAATGCGCACTACCAATTAAGTTTAAGCAAAAACTTTAATTACATGATGAAAAGACAATGAATTCAACATCGTTAGTAGAAGTTCTTTTTGCCAGTACGAATTATTTTAACAAGAAGAATTTGAAAATTAGTGTTTCATTATTATTATTACGAAAAAGAGAAAAAACAGTTAGTTAATTCTTTTACTTTTCTGAAGATAAACGATTGTATTATCAAAATCTTGTATCGGTTTCAGAACTTTTCAAAATGCCCTCGTTTTGGTTTTATCTGTTTATGTGACTGTTACAATAATAATTATTATTTGAGAAAAAAATAAAACTTACTAGAAGTTAGTCATCCAAATGTTAATACTTTAAATTAAGTATAATATATTTAGATAATTTTTTTTTTAAATCATTAAATATGACAATAACTATAATTATATATAGACTGTACAAATTAAATATTGATATTAATATTCAATATGATGAGAAGTAAATGAAGCAATAGTTTACATAATTTCTTTATTTTTGTACAAGTTCTGGTGCTAAATTATTTACAATAAGTACAATTAAATTTGCAAATTTCTCGTTTGGGGAAGCATTCAATTTTCTCGCTTCCTCGATAACTGGAAGCGTATTTCTGACGAGATAGAATCCCGATTTTATGGTTCCAATAGTATACTTCAGTAGCGAACCAAACGACCACATATTCAAATTGGCAGTGACATCGTGCGTAGAGGATTTTTCCTTTTCCAAACCGATGTACATCGAAATCGAATAAAGGACATCCGTCAGGAATTCCGTCACATCATCGACAAGTTTTGTGTATTTCTGCGAATTCGATGGCTTCACTTGAGTATCGCACAGAACCTGAAATATATTAATATTAATTAATGAACCATTTCACGATGTAAATTTCAGTACCGTTGAAAATGTTAAAGTTAGAACCAACAGAATCTTAAACATCTTAGAATATATTAACATACGGTCGGCGCGCACGCTTCTATAATAAACCGTGGTACTCTGCTGTCGAGCCTTTTAAGCGTTCCTCTTCCACCCTACCATGAAATGTGGTACTGTTATTACACTTGTAAAATTAACTTAATGGCCTTTTATGCAGCAGATAATTAAAATTATTTGTATGTATATGAAATGTTTTCTTCGCGCACAGACAGGAATAAGGTTTATGGGACGGACACTACCGTGCCATTGTCGGGCAACTTCATTAAAAATATTATCATAGATTGTGTTTATACAACTGGTCATCTGCGTCCGTAGTGTTAGTACAACTGTATCGTTTTCAATATTGCTTATTGAATACAGATGCGGAATAATTCAAACTAGAATACATTTCAATGCCAATTCTCATCATTTAAAATAATTAATTGATTTTTATATAGTACAGATTTATATTCGAGCATAAATTTTACTTAGTCCCAAAATTTTAGTGTAATATATTGAATAATCTTAGTTAAATAACAAATAGTTTTGGATTTCTAGGAAAAGTAAATTATTCATTATATTTAAATTACATGATATATTATGATGTGTACGTGTTGAATAGAAACATCTGTTTCCTAATTCTCATTAGTGCGGCTCTATAATTACGTTGTTACTTTTTATGTTTGAAGATAACTGTTATTGTGAAAACTGACATTTTTGTAATTTTGATCCTCTTTTAATAAGTTGTACTATTTGTACTTTGCAGGTATTCTCACATAGAAGATCACAATCACTTCCTCCTAGATTGGGTGCGAAAATGCGACTTCCTAGTCAGGCTGAGCTGAAGTTGCTCTATGCTTCGCCTTACGTACAAACCTACCGTTTCCATTCCGGTTTAGGAGGTGACATTTGCGCACACGAGCTAATGGCGGAAAACAAATTGTGCTTCTCGTTTCCACAACAATTGCTGTAAGTCTCTAAAACATCTTAATAAATTTATTGAATTATATTGTATGAATTGTTTAACGCAATTTTCTTTTTTCTTGTAGCAATGTTTGGATACATCAGGAGAAAGAATTGCTGCAAGAGGTGGCTGGAATGGGTGAATTCCGTGAACCGTGGCACTCGAGGCAATTAGAGCTGCTAGATCGGCATTTACACCTGCTACGATTGTATTCGCAAGCTAGGGAGAACCTGCAAGCCCATAAGGGTAGTTTATTTAAACCGAGCTCGCGTAAATGGGATCGTAGCTTGGAGTTTGCACCTGTCAATTTACATTTACAACGAATGTGGGTCCATAACGACACACTGAACAAAGCAGGCTTTTACGATTGGATGACTGTTGGAGCTTTCACTGCTCACTCGCATAAATCCAAGAACGGAGGATTAATAAGGTTGATATTTAGCGCTTTTATAAAATAAATCCATTTCTATATATAGTTTTTGTTACAGGTTGGTCCAACAGTTAAAGGAATCTCCATCCCGAACAAGTTGTAATTATCAAATATCAACCAAAATTTCAATGGCGCATGACGCCATTCAAGCTATAAAACAGTTGCGTAAAGACGTAGTCGAAGCGATGGTAAATTTGATGCGTTTGGCTAAAGAGAAGCAAACAATTGGAATGTTGCCAATTTGCGATGAGATGATAAAGAAGACGCGTATTCTCTTAGGACTTTGGGATCCTGGTTTAGTAGAAGAAGCTTTAAACTTTATTGAAGAACATAAGTTAGCAGTGAACGATGATTCGGGTGTATGCGATGACTTCAGTTTGGATAGCAACGAAAGACCGAGTCTGGTGCTGTCGCCTTTCAAACGGATCACCCAACAATTAACTCTAGATCTTAAGAGCCCAGATTTGGACGACTTTGCCACACCGTGTACACCACGCAATGCGGACGATCTGTGGAAGTCGACGCACCACGGCTCCGAGAAAAACAGTTTACTTAACACGAGCGAAGGTGTCAAAAGTTTGTGCTCAAATATGCAAACACCGGACGAAAGCAATTTTGTGATTTTTCCAGATTGCGATGATAATAATCGCGCAGTTGACGATGTACTTAATTCTGAACAGAAAATTGATCATAACGATTCTGGGCGCATGTTCTTAGATACACATGTGATGTGCAGTTCCCCATCGGCAAACTATTATAAGCCGACCGATGAGCCGGAACCATGGGATTTGACACAGCTTAATATCGAGGCCAGTGTAATGTGTCTAGTCAGCAAAGTCAAATTCCTGTGCGGCCGTTGCGGCAGTCCAGCAGTGCGTTTGCGACAAAGCCAGAAGGTTTCGTCTTATGTGCCAGTAAATACGAATCAACCGTCAAATGATAATGTAACCGAGGCTGTGAAAAAGGTTGTGAAAAATGGTAACAAATTTACCGACGGTTTGGATCTAAACAAAATAGTAGATTGGGCCGCAGAACTTAGACCTAGCATGAGAAAATTAAGACAAGCTATGGACGGATTACTTAAAACAGCCAGACTTACGCACTCTGTATTCAGAGTCCAAGAAGAGCCTAAAGCAGCACAAAGAGTTTGCAACGTTCGCTACCGACGAGATGTTTGCTTTTCACAAGCTGTAAGTTTATGTGACAACAGCAAAAAAAAACTATTATTTATTTTTTTAAATTTAATTTGCAGTTGACTTCTTTAGTAGCTGCTTTGATGACAAGATTATGGTGCCATAAGCCGGACCCGGCATTCGTTACTTGCCTCAGTAGTCTGGGCCCATTAGCTTCATTTGAAGGTTTGCTTAGTTATCACGGAAGTGAAATCGATATGTGGGGTGATATGTCTATTGCCATCGAGGATTTAAGAACTGTTATGTTTGTCCTAACACGTTCTCCAAGTCCGACCAGTTCAGACCCTCAGCCGGTTCCGAAAGTTACGGGAAACCGGAACGGTCTGACTGTTTCTTTACCAGTACCTGATGCCCTCTACTCCCTAATTCCAAATAGACAAAACATTACATTCAATGTAACTCCAGTATTCTTTAATATCGGCATCAACGAACGCGCGACTATCGCTGAAAGCATAGGAGCCACACGAACTCAGGAAAGGTCTAATGTGGATAACTACGAACGTCTGAATGAATATTTCTTAAGGTACAAAAAACTTAATATGCCACAAACTCCCTTATACAATGGCAGAGCTTCTTCGAGTGCCGCCCAGATGCGACCCTTACCCAATTTGATGGAAGACTTAAAAGTATCTGTCGCTAGCGGCAAATCTAAGAATGTCGAAGTATTACATTTAGCGGCTCAAATTTGTAGACAAATGAGAGGTAAAGATATTATTATTTAGTATCCTCAAATATATCAACATATTACTCATTTCAGGCTTAAGATTTACAAGTTGCAAAAGTGCCAAAGATCGTACGGGAATGGCCGTGACTTTAGAACAGTGTCAAATTTTAGTAGATGAATACCATTTAGCGGAACACGAATTTCAAAGGGCACTTGATTGCATCAGAAGGTAAATAATCGTATAAACAAAATTCAATTTTTAATATTTAAATCCATTTCAGCGAGGGCTGCAGACGAGAAAATACCTGGAAAAATATGAACGTGAGAAAGTACGCGTTCAATTCACTGCAGTTGCTGTCTCTACCGAAGTTATATAGACCACCAGCTGGAACATATGGATCTGCACGAACTTAATTTAAATAGTAGAAAATTTCGATTATTCCAAGGTGCCAATTGTAAACCTTATAGTCACTACTTTATAACTTATACTTGTTATTAATCTACCGTTATATATTTTTTTAAGTTATATATTTATATATTGTATGTATATAAATTTATTTATACTAATTTAATGTATTAGATGAGAAATATCTAGGACAATCCCCTCAAATAAAGTAAATAATGCAAACATTCATTAAAATAAAAAGTTTTACTTATTCATTTTTATTTTACCTAAGAAATTCAGAACTTACTTTCAAAAAAATAAACAGAAATCACCTTCTCCAAAGTCACATTTTTTTTTGGGTTTGTCCCGGATGGATTTAATAAAATAAACAAATAATTCCTGTTTTTTAGTTTTCTTTCTAATTTTAAACGATAATTTCTACAATTATCGCATATAAATTCAAAACATAATAAAATGTATGTAAAATAATATTTAAGACGTTTTGTTAATTGATTATAAATAAAATATATGTAAATATATTCAGACTTAAAATTTGATTTTCTGTTTTAATAAAAACCGACATAATGTAATTTCCTTTTATCGAAAGAAAAATATGAATGATTACTTTTTTTACAGAATTCCTTAATCAAATTATTAATTTCTTTTTGTAAATGTAAAATTAGAGAAAAAGTTTTTCATGTTATTGAATTTAATTATGAGTTAGAATTTATTTTAAGGCGTGTAATAATAGATGAAATTTTATGCATTATTTCATGTCTACTTGAATATAATCTCACTTTACGAGAAAGAAAAAACAATATGGCAATAAAACAAATACTTATAAAATATTTTAAATTAATTAAAAATATGTTAAAATAATATTTCATAATTCAAATTATTCGATAATTGCAAATCTGAAAATAAATTAGTATAATAGTTACTGTGAAAACTAAACCAAAACAAAACTTCTTAAAATTATGGTCAGAATGTGGAATAAAATAACTTTTCGGGATTCTAATTTCAAAATTTAAATTATTTGGCGCCAGTTTCTAATAGTTGGCAGCTCTGTAAAATACCCTAACAACTGAATTTAAGTTCTTGTGTAAACTGGTGTAAACAAGTTTGGACAAGTTGAAGTTGTGTTTACTTTACTGGTTACATTAATTCAGTGAGTTCAGTTAATAAAGTTGAATATAGTTGTGCTGCAGAAATGAATATTGTTGAGGAAACGAATGTCCACATAGAAGTTGTGAAAGAGATGAATTCCCACATAGAAGTTGTGGAAGACAAAGTTGTTGACAATAAGAAAGGTAAATTAAAAACACGTAGAAGAAGCAGGAAGCAAATCCGAAAAAAACTCAGCCATTTGCAAAAACTTAATATTAAATACAGGAAAGAATCTAAAGAATTTAGAAACTTTAAAAAATTTAATGTTAATGTTAAAAATTTTTTTGAATGCCAATTGTCTAACATTAATAAAAAAGGGGGTGAGACTTGCAAGCTTCACGATAAAGAATTTGCTGTAGGTATTTTTAAACAAAGTAAGAAATGCTACCATTTATCTTCTTATAATTTATCACCATCATTGACAACATTTGTAAGATATAGTAATGAAATTCGAATTGATCCTGGTTTAAACGATAATATTTTCAATACACTGAAACAGCACCTTGGTGAAAACAGTGTTATTGAAGACAGACTTGTTACATTAATATTTAAAGAGATGTTAATAACTCCTCACGTGGACTATCTGCTTTCTAGAGGCGTAGTTAGTGGATTTGAGGATGATGGTTATGAAAGGACAAATAGAATAGCAGATCATGCTCAGGTATTTATGATGAGGAGTATTTACAGGAAGTGGAAATTTCCTGTAAGTTTTAGTTTTACTCAAGGTACAACTAAAGCCTCCACCATAGTACGATTAATTAACGATATTGTAACAAGGTTGGCAAATATTGGGTATGTAGTTGTAGCACTTGTTTGTGGCCAAGAACCTATAAATTGTGCTGCAATTAATATGCTTTTAGAAAATTCAAGAAGAATGTATATAAATGAAAACAAAGAACCTAAGGCAAATATTATAAGAATTGGTAATTGTGAAATTGTTCCTCTATATGATATATGTCATATCATGAAATCTATGAGGAACAATTTGTTAAATAAAAATTTAAAGTTTACTTTAAATAAAAAGCACTTAACAGCCAGTTGGGAAGATGTGTTAACTACATATTTTATTGATAATTGGCAAAATAGTTGGAGAACTATGCCAAAGTTAACAGAAAGGCATGTCTTGGCTGAGAAAATTCCGAAGATGAAGGTTTCTAAAGCTGTGCAAGTGTTTAGTTATACAGTAAGTTCTCAAATGAAAATGTTTATAGATTGCAACGCTAGTTGCCCAAATGGTAGAAAATTTACATCGGAATCTGTGGGTACAGCTTATCTATGCAATTATTTAAACAAGTTATTTGACAGTTTAAATCTTGGCATAGTTAAGAAAGATAAGAAAGATGTAAAAAAGTGTGTCGCAATGAGATCAAAACATTTGCAACTATGGTATGAGGCCAAAGAGGTTGTAAAAAGCATGAAATTTGTTCATGAGGGAAATGAATTAAATAAACAGCCACCAGTCCTAAGAAATTTTGTAGCAACAATAGATGGTTTTATTAACCTGCACTCTATTTTGGTACAAAATATGGGCTTAAAATATTTGCCAACTAAGTCGTTTAACCAGGATCCTCTTGAAAATTACTTGGGCCAAGTGAGAAAGAAAGGAGTGCTGAATAAAAAACCTTCTTGTGCTTTACTTATTAGTAAATTTGCTACGTTAGCAGTTAATAACGTTATAATTTCCAATGCAAGAGGCAGAAAATGTCAACCAGGCTTTTGTGGCTCTATAGTTGGAGATTTAAATATATTTTTAAATCAAGCACATGAAGGTTCAAAAGTGACAAAACAATTACCAATTAAATATATCAATGATGATCCGCTTGAAGAGATAATTTTTTCCAATCTGTCCATAAATATTTTAAAACTAATTGAACAATTTATTGTAAAAAATAATTGTGATATTTGCAATAAAAATATTTATGCAGGGGAAGGATTATCTTTTCGTCTAATGGAGCAGAAGGACTCGTTCAATGAACAATATTTTAGAACATATTGTTCAGAGATTCTTCTAAGATCACTCATTGCTCTATTTAATACAACTTATTTTATATTGCCTTACGTTGTGACAGAGAAATATGATCCCTACATATTGTTGAAAAATTATTTAAAAGAGAATACAAATTGGAATTTCAAGAAATGCGCACACACGGATGATTTTATTGATAATTTGCTGGAAAATGTTTCAAGAAATCTGTTTAGTAGGTATTTTAATACACTAAATGGAATTTTAAAACATGATTCAGTAATTATTGATAGTAAAGATCCGTTACAAAGAAAATTTTTAGACTATGCAAGAAAACATAAAATGTATAACTAAACACTTGCACATATACTATCATCAACAATATTAATTAAACGACTATTTATGAGGAGGAAGCTGGAGGACATTGCTTGGGAGGTAATTAAACCATTGATGTAATGTTGAACTTAAATACTAATAATAAATGTTTATTTTTTAGAGAAGATGGATCATCTACGAGTATATGTGGATCATCTACAAGGAGGAAGCTAGTGGACATTGCTTGAGAGGTAATTAAAGCATTGATGTAATGTTAAAATCAAATACAAATAATACATGTTTATTCTTTAGAGTAGATGGATCATCTACGAGTATACGTGGATCATCTACGAGTATACATGGATTATCTACGAGGAGGAGGCTAGTGGATATTCCTCGAGAGGTAATTAAAGCATTGATGTAATGTTGAACTTCAATACTAATAACAAATGTTTATTCTTTAGAGTAGATGGATCATCTACGAGTATATGAGGATTATCTACGAGGAGGAAGCTAGTGGACATTGCTTGAGAGGTAATTAAAGCATTAATGTAATGTTAAACTCAAATACAAATAATACATGTTTATTCTTTAGAGTAGATGGATCATCTACGAGTATACGTGGATCAGCTACGAGTATACGTGGATCGTCTACGAGTATACGTGAATAATCTACGAGGAGCAAGCTAGTGGGCATGAGAAGTAATTAAAGCATTGATGTAATGTTGAACCTAAATACTAATAACAAATGTTTATTCTTTAGAGTAGATGGATCATCTACGAGTATACGTAGATCATCTACGAGTATACGTGGAACGTCTACGATTATACGTGGATCGTCTACGAGTATACATGGATTATCTACAAGGAGGAAACTAGTGGACATTGCTTGAGAGGTAATTAAAGCATTGATGTAATGTTAAACTCAAATACTAATAATACATGTTTATTCTTTAGAGTAGATGGATCATCTACGAGTATACGTGGATCATCTACGAGGAGGAAGCTAGTGGATATTGTGTGTTATGTCCAACCGACCGATGCCGCACCATACCTTCTACTCATCTCATTTTTGTTATATTAAATATATATTTTGGTATTTCAATTCAGTTTTAATTAAAGAAGTGGACCAGCTACATCATTAGTACAGCAACCTATGCTTGTTAGCAACAGCAAGCTATATTTACCCTTTGCACTCGAGTATATGTTCTTTTCTAATTCCACTATACTCGGACTATTATTTTATCATGTCTGACCATTTTATTAACTATTGTACAGTTAATATGTTTATTCATTGGGCCTACCAAATTCTACTTAATTATTGGAACCCAAGCGTTGCGTATCCGTTATTTTGAATAGACTGTACATTCTTCCAAGAATGTGACTATCAACACAAACTGAAACTTCATAGGTCGTAAACATTTGGGTCTACACAGATAAAGAAACCTTTTGTACACCCATGTAGTCAAAACTCACTTCCTTTCCCCACTCATCCCCTTTTTGAAATGAACAGATTTTTGTATAATATAATTTAGTCTTAGTTTGAGGGCCAACTGAAAAAGTAGTCTTAGTTGGAGGGCCAAGGGAAGAACATACTTCCTAATTATTAACTTTAAGAGACGAATTACCTCTTAGTTGATAAACCTTGAGATCAACACTTGTCTAGTTGACTTCTCAATAAAAACCCTACTTTAAACAATAAAGTTATTTAAGAATATTGTATTTAATATTCATAAACCCCTCTAAGACTCCACAACTGCGTAATTACGAAATAATCCACGGTGTCCAGAGATTATTTAATCCCGGGACACGACAATGTGTTAAAATTGCGTAGTTAGTGTAAAACAAAATAAAAATATTTTTTATTCAAATTAAACACAATAATTTATTACCATTATAACATGAAAAATAACTAAATAAAAAATAAAAGTTTACAAAAATAATAAATCTTAAGGAGCGAGAAACACAAATAAATCATAATCACTAACATTTTTATTAAATAAATTTATACACGAGTTAACAAAATTACGTTTTATAATGTTGTAGTGTATGGTACCGTTCGAAGCAGTCACCAATATGTAGTCCAGGCTTACGGGTGCAAGTGTCACAAATGTACCTAGTTTGCCGCCTGCCGCCTTGTACTTTGCGATTAGAACATACCGCACAGTCTTTTTTCTTCCCATTAATTTGACATAAAATATGTAGTTTACCATTTAGCCGTTCTTCTGTATCTACAGATGATGGTCTGCCAGAAGATTTGGACCCCTGTCGAAAGTTTTTTGTCAGCTCGTCAACCAATTCCCGAACAAACTCTAGATGTGTCATTGGTTTTTTGTCTTGGCCTCGTTGTGAAATTTTATATAATAAATAAGCATTGACACTGGATATTTCGAGTCCCCAGAAAAATAACTTTCGCCACCATTTCAATGACTTCCGCAGGAAACAGTATGACGCGGAATAAGCTGCGCGGTCAACATCTCGCATAAATTTATTGTAATTGACCACTACATTTGGCTTATTTACTACTTTTAAGTTACCTCTACGTACTTCTCTGTTGATAGGCTGTGTTCCTGAAATATCCCAGGAAGTAAGTGTAGTAACAACCTTTTTATCTTTCCATGCCAATAACATCAAATTACCTGATCTACATGCAAAGGTGTTATCATCGGCAAATGTTGGTTTTTTGATTAAATCGGGTATATATTTGCGGTTGATTTGAATAGTGCCTGTCAAATGAACATTTAGTTTTAACAACTCTTCTGCAAGTGGCAAGCTTGTATAGTATCTATCGGTGTAAAAATGATATCCTTTACATCCTGGGTTATTGTCTAATAAATTTTGACAAAGATGTAACACAATCCTTGTATTTACAGGTAGGTCAGGTCTCACTAAATCATTTGTAGTCAAGCTTCCGTAGTACGGCAAAATTGAATAAACATATCCGGTGTTAGCATCCGCCATTACATACATTCTGATTCCCCATGTTGTAGGCTTGTTAGGGTTGTAAGTTAAAAAACTAATTTTACCCTTAAATCCAACAACAGATTCTTCTACTGATATCTCTCTTGACGGAATAAAATGTTCTTTGAACTGTTTGTCCAAATGATCTAAATAGTGGCTGACTTTCTGAGTTCGAGCCCTAAGAGTTCGGTTATTTGGATCGTTTTGATGCAAGTGGAGCATCCAAAAAATTTGTAAAAATCGTTCCCTTCTAAATATGCTACTAAAGAAAGGTATGTTGGCGTTAAACTGTTGTGACCAATACTCTTGGATATTAGATATGGTTATTGTACCCATATTTAGGACAACCCCAATAAACGCATTAAACTCTTCTACATTAGTATCTACCCATGTGTTCCATGTAGAACGTTTCGACAACCTCTTCTGTGCTATTTTATGTCTAGCGTAATTATTTGTTTGTTCCACTATTTTTATTATTAGCTCATCAGTAAAAAAGAGCTTGAAAAAATCTATTGGTTTTGTACAGGTATCTGGAATTTGTGGTCCCACCATTTTATCCCCAGAAGTAAATTGAATCCTGTCTGGTATCTGATCCTGACATGTGACGTCCTGCCATGGTCCAAACTTACTAGATTGTGTTATATTCTGGTCTTCTTCACTTCTTCGTCTTTTAATAATTGTAATATCACTACCACTACTAGAGTCACTTTCTTCACTATCCAATCTATCATTTTCAGGCGAGTCAATATAAAATTCATCGTCACTAGTTTGCAACTCATTTTCAATTTCATCTTGTAAAAATCTCATGGGCATTTCAAATATTTTTTTTTACAAAATATAACGAAAAAACACACTGAACTTGACTCAATCGTGTTAAAGTAATATTCAAAACGCAAAAATGGTGCACATGTTAATACTGAAGTGGTTGTAATATATACATCAGCAGATATAAAAAAAAAGCTTACCATAGCAGGTCTAAAATAAATATGTTATCTTTTATTTGTACATAAACATGTACTCAACGAAGATTTAAGAGAGCAATTTAGGGGATGACAAACCGGCCAACCAGGGGGACCAAGTCTTATGCAAAATTTGTTGTATGGCCACTGTGGTGGCGTAGTCATCGTTTTCGATTCGCATCGGCAGCTCTTAAGGTGGCGCCACAAGTACTAGCGCCAAATAATTTAATTTTTTTTAAATTTATTACAAAATTTGAAACAAGTTTTATTATTAATCCTTTATATAATCTTCAAACAATCATGTGTATTATTAATATGTAAATTATAATAATAAATAAATGTTCTTTGAGAGAAATAAGATGGAAAATATTATAATTTTTTTCATTCAGATCATTTCTAGACAATTATATTATTTATAATTTATCAATTTATTTATTATAAATTCATTTTAAATCCTAGTTGAATTTGCACATGATATTTTTTTGGTTCTATCGTGGTAAAGTATTAGAAGTAAAATTATTTAAATGTAAATATCAAGATATTTATGCAGTAGGATATAGTTGTAATATTGTAAATGTGACTTTCCTTTGCCTTTAAGTGTGGTAACATTCTCCTATATTGATATTTAGCTCAAGATTCGGCAATTGATTAATAATGTAATATAGCAATCCAACATAATTTTAAACACTCGAGAGAACAAAATATTGCTGGTATAGATAATATAAATAAATGCAAATGTCAATCAAATGTTTCTACATTATAGTATACATATAAATTTATAATATTAACAATATTTATTATGTCCAATATTATGATATCACATTTCTTCTTTTCATCTGAATATTGTTTAGCTTTTACTACCACTCAATTTCAATTAATTTTCTTATGAAGATTTAATCCTTCATTTGCATTTTACAATACTAATAAAGTGACTACATAAATACAAATTTCAAATCGAGGTCTCAGTAGTTCAACACAAGGATGATATGAGAGTCATCGGGAATATATTCTAAAAAAGAATACAAAATGTATATCACATTATATTGTTTTAATTTTATATACCATGCATTAATAAGTATTGTATAATTAATCCTTCAACTCCATATTACTATATTTATATAAGAAAAATCTTTTAAATAAATTAAATAATGTGTAGTATCTATTGCCTTTGGTTAAATCTTGAATAATATGTAAAAATACATCATATTGAGGTTATGTGGCTTTGTTTTGATTTTTGTTTCCTTGGCAGCTCTTTAGGGGCGCCACTTGATTTCCAGAGTTACCTAAATACGTCACTATACAGAGGCCTTGGTCGCCTTGGTCCGTCTCTTGGTTACACTGAGTTGTGCTGAATAGACGAAGTGAAACATTCATAATATTTATTCAAATTATGACTAGACACGCAAGAAATTGTACAGCTGGTGCGGTATATACATACCACGAAAAAAAGAAAGATGCTGCAGCCTCAGGTTATGGTACCAATTCCAAAAGATTAGGTAAAGACTCTGTGAAGGATTTCGATTGTTGTTCCCTGTCTTTGCAGCCTTGTCGAAATCCAGTCATAACGTAAGTAATTATAATTCTATGTACATTTACATTTTGTCATCTAGTAATTTTATTTTTAGTAAAGATGGTTATTTATTTGACAAAGAAGTTATATTGCAATACATTATCACTAAAAAGAATGAACACAGCCGTAAACTCAAGGAATATGAAAAGCTGAAGAAAAAAGAGGAGGAAGAGCTGGAACAATCTGTGACAAATGAAACTAACAAAAAGATTAACAATTTTGTTAATTCAGAAAATAATATTGTTAGTAAACCAATTGATGGCTTTAAGAATGGTAAGTTTTTTTTTATAATTATAATTACACTTTTATTAATAATAAATTACTTTTAGATGTTGCTGGTTCCTCCTCAATTTCAAACATGGCTAATGGCAAAGATAAACATTTACCCAGCTTTTGGGTACCCGGACAAATAAAGATAGCAGAAAGATCAAAACTACAAAAGCCAGTAAGTTATTTAAAAAAACTGAAAATAAGACAATTTTGCTATTCTATTTATGTTTAGGAAAACATTATTCCGTGTCCAGTATCTGGCCAACCAATGAAGGCTAAAGACTTGATAGATGTGAAGTTTACATTAGTGAAAGATCCGGCTGACAAAAAATCATTGATTACAAAGGAAAATCGTTATATGTGTGCGGTAACACATGACATTTTAAGTAATTCAGTTCCCTGTGCTGTTATTAGGACTACGTAAATATTTATTTGCTGATATTTATTTCAAATTATTAATTTATTTCTTTTAGTGGGGATGTTGTCACATTGGAATGTGTTGAAAAAATCATCAAGAAAGACTGGATTCATCCCTTAACTAATGCAAAACTTAGAGAGAAAGATATTATTATAATGCAAAGGGTAATTAACAATTATTTTTCTCATATATTATTCCTAAACATATTTTAATCATTTTAGGGAGGAACTGGATATTCTCAGACAAATGAGAAGTTGGAGGGGAAACATGAAAGACCTGCATTACAAGCTTAATTTTTATTAGCATTGTCAAAAAAATATTTATACATATTAAAAGAAATTCAAAGCCTGTTTGAAGATACTTTCACTTTTTATATACTTGGATCCTTCTTTTAAGTAGGGTGGTGTAAATTCTCTATAAGCCAAGCAGACTCTTCTAGACAAAATATCTTCTCTTAATACTAAATGTTCCCATTCATACCTTGCTGAACCATACAAGACTAATAAAGAACGACGAGGCATTGGTATTCTAACAATTGGTCTGTTATTTGTGTTTTTAATCTCATATGGTTTTCCATCTTTTAATGTAATGCTTGGATAAGTATTAACATCATTCAAGTTATATGAATTTGGTTTTGAATTATTGGTCATAGTTAATACAGAATCTGATAATAAATTAACAGTTACAATTCTTTCACCCCAAATCCAGCAGTCATCCACATGTGGATCGATAGAAGCACCTCTAGCTGGGTCATATTCAAGAGAGCATTGTTCTATTGTATGAAAATCATCAATAATTTCTTCATCTTTGAATTTATCTTGTACAAATTTTGTACCAGCTGGGAACCCTTTAAATTCGCCCAACTGAAGTTTTTTCTTCTTAAAATTACATTTTGGACCATAATTTTGTTTTCTTCTGCCGCTTTGAGAAAGATCCCAGGGTATACTATCAACACAACTTAATAATTGTTTTTCTTCGTCATTTGATAGAAAGTCACATTTTATGTAGACACCAGGATATTCTATTGGTTCACCTTTATGTTCTGGATGGCTTTTATAATCATCCATGTTCCAACCTGGCCAGGCTTTGTTGCAAAAGGGACAATATACATATGTGCCAAAATCTTTATTCAGGGATATAGATTTCTTTATTCCATAGGTGCTCTCACACAACAAACAAGTTCTGCAGCCTTTACAACCACATGGTCTACAGGTATCCATTCTGAATAAGAAATTTATAAAACGATGCACACTAACTCATAACTAAAAATTAGTAACAACAAGTGACACTTGACTATAAAGCTGATTCATTTTAGGTTACAATTATGTTGTAGACCACGCTATATACATATAGACTAACTCAGTAACTAGCTTAAATAATATAGTTCAAATAATCAATATATTTGTATAAGATCTATTTATAGCAAAAATGTTTAAAATTAATAAAGTTCATAATATCGTATTGTTAGACTTGAAGTAATGTTCATTAAAGGCAATTCATAAAACATAATTCAATTTTAGAAATCTTACTCTTGAAATAAATATTTTCGAGATTCGTGCTTCATAAAAAAAACGTATTAATATTAACTATATGCGCATGTTAGAGACAATGTCGTAAGTGCGAATAGTCGTAACTCGACTATGTTATAGTTTCTTCAGTTATCACATTAATGTATCTATTTTAATCTGAAAATTAACTATATTGAAAATGTGTTTAATAAAACTTGGTTAAATTTTCCACTAATATATATGACTTTATTGAATTACGTTTTACACGTTACATAAGCATTGTATAAAATAATAGGATCTATGTACTAATAATATTGTGTGTAGTTCAATATATTTTTATAAAAAGCAAGTCTATATAATGTGGAACAAATAATTAAAAAAAATAAAATAATCATTAGCTTCAACTAATATAACACTTACTTAGTAAATAGATAAAACAAAGCAAATGTTCATATTTAAAACATTTTAAATCTTATATTAATAAATATATTGTGGATTTATATCAATGGTTTAGTTTACTTCATCTACAAACGTTGACAACATATTTTTAATGTCATCATTCAAAACTTCTGTGGAAGGTTCTTCATCCTTTTTGCATTCAGAATTGTTCTCTTCGTGTCCATTTTTAGAGGGTTCGGTTTCTTCCTCTACCAACTTTATCTTCTTAGCTGGCACATGAGTATCGTCATCGCAGATAATTATATCGCTAAGTATTTTTACTTTTTCACCCTTTTTGGACATCTGCTCATCAGTGTTGATTTCATCAACCAGAATAGTCACATCTGAACTTTTTTCAGATGCCGATGGGCTTGAAGCAACTTCAACCCTAAATTCTGCTTCCGTGTCTTTCTGCATAAAACTATTCGTAACATCGAAAATCTGCTTGGTATCTATTTTGCAATAATTATTGCTTTCCTCTGTATTTTCATCTTCCTTGTTATCTTCGATGATTTCTATATGTTCATCAGGATTAGGAATATCTTTTATGATTATCGTTTCCTCCACTTCCATTTCTTTATCATCGTCAACTTCAATAATAGTCTTTGGCTTTGTAGATTCTCTCCTATCGCTCAGTGAAGTCATATATAAAGAAGCGTTTACGGGCTGGCAAATCTTTTCGAGCGCAGCTAAACCTTCTGAACAAACATCAGAAATGTCAGTATCTTCACTTCTCTCACCCAAATATAATAGGTTTATTGCAAAGCCAATGTCAAAACTAAATTTCGTCTGATCAAAAATTGCAATGAGTACTTTATATAACTGAAGTCTGCACTTTTTATCGTTATATGGAGGATCATAAATTTGTACACTTATATCTAACAAGCTTTTGACTATTGTTTCAAAGAGTAGCTAAAAGTATTTATAATTATTAACAATTCAAAAATTTCATAAATAAACACTTACAGAACATGTAGAAGCATTCACATTCAATGTGACTTTCTTCAATAATAATTCCAAAGTATTTAAAGCTTGAAAACACACAGACTCTAAATATTTTTGCTCTGAAACTGTTGAGGATTTCTTCCCAATCTCTGTGGAATTGATAATTTTATCTTGTATGGCTTTGGATTTAGCTTTTTTAGATTTATTATCCATATTAGAAAACTATAAAAGAAAATATTAAACAAGTTATATTTGAAGAAAGTATTTATAAACTCACGCTCAGTACTAAAACTGATTTATTTGGAGTAATATCGGAAATGATACTTTTAAGTATTTTTTCATAAGATTGCAAATCAATTTGCTCCCCAGAGTTTCTGATCCAGAATTTCAAAACTTCATAGATAGATAGCTTGTATTCACTGAAAAAAAATTATATAATATAATATCATGTAATAAGATAACTTAAATAAAAACTTACGGGTTTCGTTGGAAGCAATTGCATGATTTCGTTTTTAACAAACATTCTTGCAACATTTTAATTGTTGAGAAACGTATAAAATTGTATTTCAAACTGAAAAATATAAATGAATTAACTGCATACTTAAGACAATTTTAATATTTACCAATTGATCATTGTGTTTAGCAAATGTAGCAAGTCAACTTGATGCTGTATTATTATAGTGCTGAATAAATTACTTTCAACTTCTGTTTTGTTATAGTGAATGTGGATTGCTAAACCTCTTTCAATAATACTTAATAAAATTTGTGGATTGAAAGTTTTTTTCTCAGTAAAATTACATCTAGAAAGTAACATAATTAATATAATTATTCCATTAAATAAGTTTTAAAGACTTACTCGAATTTTGCTGTTAAATATAGTATTACATTTCTTAATCTTCTAGAATAAATTCTATACAAGTTTAGGTAATCCAAATTGCTTGCTGGTTGTCTGAACTCAAATATATTTGAGTTGTCAGTTGTATGGTAATCTTGGAACTCAACAATGTCTTCAAAAATGACATCATAAACAGAATTTAATGTGTTGTATAGTTTCTCAACATTGTCACTAAAATTTTTAATGTGAACACTCCCAGCTGGACCAGCCCCACCAACCTATTAAAATGATAATAAATATATGTTTAATTTTTATAGATGATTTAGATTTTACCTGATCCAAGTAGTGGAAACACTTGGACGCTTCTTCCACAATGGAGACAGACACAGAAGCATCAAGGAATTCTAGTAGATAAAGTTCAATTTTCTTCTTGTATGCAATACAAGCACTTTGAAAATGTATCAAACATGATTTTAAACATGCTATGGCATGAAAAGCATCATGTGTCTTTATATTAACAGATACACAAGACTCTACAATCTTTGATAGCAAGTTGGAAACCATTACTTTGCGATAATCTTCATCTTTATAACAATAGCCAATAAGTTGAGCTGAAATATAAAGAACATTATAGTATAATAAATAAAGAGTTTTCAATCAAAACCTACTTAAAAACTCAAGTTTCTTTCCATGTAGTGGATCATGCTGATGATGAGATACAGCATAGCAAGTCCAAGTAACACAATTTTCTCGTAAGACTTTATAAGATATGTCTGTTATAATTTGTGATAATATATGGAAGCCTTTATCACGAGTTAAAGCATTAGAAATATACTTATTTAAGTATATGATAACTGGTTTTGCAGATTTCTCATCGTACAACTGTTCCTTTATAGTTAGCATCAATGATTCTGCATATGATACATCATTTAAATTGGCAATGCACAACAGATTCAGGCAATCTTCGACTTCAGACATTGTACACACTTTAAATACACAAATACAACACGTGCAATAAGCGGTATAAACACTCGAATAACCTAAAAATTCTTATATTTGCTCAGCAAACTAACTTTGACAGTTCAACCAACTTTACTTAACTGTACTTTACTGCCTATACTGGCCTATACCAATCAATAATAGCCAACCCAGGAAATAAAAAACTTTTACCAATAGCAAAATGTTAATTGTTTTGCGTCTATTTATAAGTATGTAATGGTGTTTGCGACTGCCGTATGGCAGCTAAATAGGAAAAGCGTAGATTGGTGTACTATAAATCAAAGAAATTTTGTAAATGCAACATAAATGTAAATTATTTTATTTTCAATTAAAATTATAGTTTCTTATTTGTAGAATCGTAAATAATTTATGATTTATATACATAATGGTTTATATACTTTTGTTTAAAAGAAAGTCCACCATGAGGGGATTGTCCATGATTCAGTAGTTGTCGGTTCTGTTGTAGTTTTGTTAGAATTAATAGTAGTTTCTTCAGTAACAATCTCAGAAGATTCTTCGCTGCTTTCTTCAGTTACGGCACCTTCAGTTGTAGAACCTTCGGTAACAGACTCAGAAGATTCCTCGCTGCTACTTTCTTCAGTTACGGTTCCTTCGGTAACAGTCTCAGAAGATTCATCGCTGCTGCTGTCTTCAGTTACGGTACTTTCGGTTGTAGATCCTTCGGTAACAGTCTCAGAAGATTCCTCGCTGCTGCTTTCTTCAGTTACGGCACCTTCAGTTGTAGATCCTTCGGTAACAGTCTCAGAAGATTCCTCGCTGCTGCTGTCTTCAGTTACGGTTCCTTCGGTTGTAGATCCTTCGGTAACAGTCTCAGAAGATTCCTCGCTGCTGCTGTCTTCAGTTACGGTTCCTTCGGTTGTAGATCCTTCGGTAACAGTCTCAGAAGATTCCTCGCTGCTGCTTTCTTCAGTTACGGCACCTTCAGTTGTAGAACCTTCGGTAACAGTCTCAGAAGATTCTTCGCTGCTGCTCTCTTCAGTTACGGCACCTTTGGTTGTAGTTTCTTCAGTAACAGTCTCAGAAGATTCTTCGCTACTACTTTCTTCAGTTACGGCACCTTCAGTTGTTGATCCTTCGGTAACAGTCTCAGAAGATTCTTCGCTGCTGCTCTCTTCAGTTACGGCACCTTCGGTTGTAGTTTCTTCAGTAACAGTCTCAGAAGATTCTTCGCTGCTGCTTTCTTCAGTTACGGCACCTTCAGTTGTTGAACCTTCGGTAACAGTCTCAGAAGATTCTTCGCTGCTGCTCTCTTCAGTTACGGCACTTTCGGTTGTTGATCCTTCGGTAACAGTCTCAGAAGATTCTTCGCTGCTGCTCTCTTCAGTTACGGCACCTTCGGTTGTAGTTTCTTCAGTAACAGTCTCAGAAGATTCTTCGCTACTACTTTCTTCAGTTACGGCACCTTCAGTTGTTGATCCTTCGGTAACAGTCTCAGAAGATTCTTCGCTGCTGCTCTCTTCAGTTACGGCACCTTCGGTTGTAGTTTCTTCAGTAACAGTCTCAGAAGATTCTTCGCTGCTGTTTTCTTCAGTTACGGCACCTTCAGTTGTGGATCCTTCGGTAACAGTTTCAGAAGATTCTTCGCTGCTGTTTTCTTCAGTTACGGCACCTTCAGTTGTGGATCCTTCGGTAACAGTTTCAGAAGATTCTTCGCTGCTGTTCTCTTCTGTTACGGCACCTTCAGTTGTAGATCCTTCGGTAACAGTCTCAGAAGATTCTTCGCTGCTGCTCTCTTCAGTTGCGGCACCTTCAGTTGTAGATCCTTCGGTAACAGTCTCAGAAGATTCCTCGCTGCTGTTCTCTTCAGTTACGGCACCTTCAGTTGTAGATCCTTCGGTAACAGTTTCAGAAGATTCTTCGCTGCTGCTCTCTTCAGTTGCGGCACTTTCAGTTGTAGATCCTTCGGTAACAGTCTCAGAAGATTCTTCGCTGCTGTTCTCTTCAGTTACGGCAGCTTCAGTTGTAGATCCTTCGGTAACAGTCTCAGAAGATTCTTCGCTGCTGCTCTCTTCAGTTGCGGCACCTTCAGTTGTAGATCCTTCGGTAACAGTCTCAGAAGATTCCTCGCTGCTGTTCTCTTCAGTTACGGCACCTTCAGTTGTAGATTCTTCGGTAACGGTCTCAGAAGATTCCTCGCTGCTGCTCTCTTCAGTTGCGGCACCTTCAGTTGTAGATCCTTCGGTAACAGTTTCAGAAGATTCCTCGCTGCTGCTCTCTTCAGTTGCGGCACCTTCAGTTGTAGATCCTTCGGTAACAGTTTCAGAAGATTCCTCGCTGCTACTTTCTTCGGTTACCGTAGAGCCTTGGGTAGTTTGCTCTGGGCAAACTGGATCATTTGGCCAATCGCAACGTTTGTCTACATCATTCCACTGCAAATCTGCAGGACAGTCCATTCGAATCAATTTTCCATTGTCACAAATTAAGAAAGTGTGACAATTTTCTTTATTAGGATACAATTGGTTGTTAATGCATTTCTCCGCGTATACAGATAGAGAAAATCCGCACAGCAAAGCTAAAAACAAAGAATTAATTTAGGAAATATTTTCTTGAAAATTAAACTTACACAGCCAAAATAGAGACTTCATTATTGTTCAAGTTGTAAATAATTATTAAGTGAAAGTTCTAAATTACATTGTTTATATATGAAAATTTATTATCTTATCTTAATTCTACATCTAACGGAATTGGGATTAATATAGAAATAATTGCTAAGTAGTTAATAGATTTAAAAAAATAATATTTAATAAAGAAAAACAGAAAATAATGAAAAATAGGGAAGCGATTGAGTTTCCCGGCGAAAATCCCGTCAACCCCTTGAACGCAGCTAGTTTTACGTCACTGCGCGCTGGAAAATCAATAGTGTTCTAATTTGAAGAGTACAAGAAAACACACACCACAGAATGGCATAGATAAATCTTGCACAAGTTTGCGTATTATAAATATAGTGCAAGTACACTAAATCTGCAAAATGGAAGAGGCGGGCTACTACAGACTGAAGAAAAAGAAGAGGACCGAACATAGTCCGGAGAACTCGTCCAGCCAAATGAACAACATCTCCAATTTTCATATGTCCAACATATCACCACCAAAGGACAATTACAATATAATATACTTATCATTCGTATTAGGAGGAGCCGGATTTTTGTTTCCATATAACAGGTAAATTTCAATTACTTTATTGATACAATCCCCGATAAGAAAATCCGCTTTACAAGCTCCAAATAAAAAAAAAATAGAAAAATTTTCCGTTCCAGATATTGTTAATTATTTTTATATATATTTTTTAGTTTCATAATGGCTATGGATTTCTTTAAGAACCGATACTCCGGAGCCCCGGTTGTCTTTGACATGTCTTTGATCTACATCTCAACAGCTTTCGCCACAGTTCTTACAAATAATTTTCTCGTGGAATCCTACAGTTTGACTGCAAGAATTAATTTTGGTAAATTCGATTTTAAGACTCGAAGTGATTGATGTTTGTATCATGCTATTACTAATTTCAGGGTACATTATTTCATTCTTCACGCTCATATTCGTCGTTACGTGCGAGGTTTATTGGGAAGTTTTCGGGGCTAGTGTTTCCTACATAATCAACTTGGTTGCTGTTGCTACAGTAGCTGTTGGATGTACAGGTAATTTAACATTTCTTTATCATAATACAATTTATGGTAGAATCTTCTGCCTTTGGATCCATTTTTGTTTTTCGTTTATAAATTATCAGCATGACCTAATATAGAAAATGAAATATATATATAAAATAAAGATTTATAAGGGATTAACATATCAGCGATAAGCCAAGAATTAATTTTAGTACTTTTTTTGTGTTCTGACGCACAATTTGGGGTACCGATAGGTAACGAGAAATATTACATTTTTTTAGTACTTACTTGACAAAACAATAATCACTAGAGTTAAAACTCATATAACTTATTATTTTAAAATAAAATAAAATAAAATATAATTTATTATACTTGTTTATTAAATAAGTTAATCTTCAATAATTTGTTGTAATCATCTAGGGATTAAGACGTAATCATTCAATTTTTAAGCACGATTAATTTTGCACAATCATATAGTTCTAAAAAATGGATTTAAAATACACTCATTTCGAATTCGGAGATAATATACAATTTTAGGAAAAAAAAATCAAATATACATGAATATAAAATTATCTATTCATTTATATAAGTTTGATGGGTGTATATATTATTATAAAATAAATGGTTATATCGTTGTATGTAAGAAATACAATCGAAAAAGTCAGTCAAACCGGTCTTGATTTATTATTAAATATATTTATTTGAACTTTACAACTAATGCAAATATTTATAAAATTAAATAATTTATTTTTTATACAATTATTATTAAAATGAAAACAATAAGGCGTAATTTATTTTATTTGAATTTCTATAAAAAAAGTTATACTTGTTTTTTAAAAACATGATATTTAGTTTTTGCAATAATTTGTTTATATCACCATAAAATGCATAAACTTTCCTGATGACTTAAATCTATATACTAAATCTAGCGTTTTATGATGCTTAATCTCATTTGTTATTTTGCTGATATTAAATAGGTTTATTTAAATAATAACAACATTCATTGCAACAACCATAAAATTACTTAAATAATACTAGACAAAAATTAAATTAAAAGTAGGACTTTTTGTTGTATTTAAAATATGTTTCTTGAATCGTTAAATGCAATTTCACAATTAGAGAAAATTATTAAGATTTACTTCTTTCTAGATTATTAAAAAAAACATGAATTATCTGCGACAGACAGATTTAGCTATACTAAATCGTAAATTAAATATATATTTATGTAATTTACTTTAAATGATAACATTTTATTTAATTTCTTCATAATTTTAGATACAAAAATTTACATTCAAAGATTGGCAAATGTGGTATCTAATTTAAATATTTTATATTTCAAATTAGTTAAATTTCCAACTGTCACAATTATATTACACTAGAGATTGATAGATCTTTAAAACAGTTATACTTTTTGAGAACTGTTATTGTTGTTGTAAAATAAATATAAAAATATTATTATTTATTATTATAGAGGTTCTAGGGAACAAAATGTTTTTTAATAATTAGTTTATAGTATTTATTAGTATATATTTGAAATTAATGACAGCAAAGTTTAATGTTTAAAGTGTACAAATAAGTTATTAAGTAATCATTAACTAACGTCAAGAATACAAACAATTTTTCTGCTGATAAAATCCATGTTTTTTTGGGGGATTCTTGTGAAATTATTTTTAAATTCCATGTTTCCCGGATACAAAAAAAAAACGAAAATATGTTACATTATAATTGGCGGAAATATAAAATATAAAGATAATAGAAGTGAAATCATAAAATATTTATTATTAATTGCAAGAATCTTGATTGTTTTATAGTTATTCATAGGTTTGTCACATGTTTCGGGTTTATGGTATGGTCTTGATTATTTGATAAAAAATACAATTCCTAGAATATACTCGAAGCACAAAAAGTTCAGTAACTAGAATTAAAAACAAATCTTTAGAAAAGACATAATAATGAATGCATACCTCAACAAGCTCTTTAGAATTCTGGAAAATAATGAAAGCATTAATATCAAAGAGTTTACAAAATTTTATAACCGATGTCTTTTCTTATATTTAGCTATGAGAAAACAGTTTTGGTGAACCAGAATGTTTTACTTGAAAAAACAAGGAATTCTTCAGATGAAGAAAATAATGCAACTTGTGCAAAAAAATGCAATAAACATGGTCAAACTGTTTGACGACGTGGTGATTGCAAATGCTTTTCGTCAGCAATAACTAAATATAATACAAGTTCAGTCATTAAAAAAAAATTCATTATCTATTCTTGTCAAAAATGTAGAATACGTTTTCTCCTGGAAGCAATATTTCAGAGAAAATATAAGACCCGGGTCAACTAATATTTTAAAGGACCTTCAAAACATATTCGGGTGCTTCATTTTTCATAGATGAAAAATAAAGATTCTTGCATTATATCTCTCAACTTACTGAACATATTGAGTTGTCAAGTCGAGACCCTTAATAGGCAGTCTGTAAGATTTGGTAAATAAAAAGAAGTTTAATCTAAAGATTAGTGAATAATTCTACGCAAATGAAACTAACAATTATTGAAAAAAAGTTCACACTGGTGACAAATATTAATAATATTAGAATAATACGTTATGTTTAGTTAAGAGTAATTAAAAATTATTACTACGTAATTGTTATTAACCACTCTGTTTAAAGTCGAAGAGTTACTTTTTATATTGAATTTCCCGGTTTGAGAAAAAAATATAGCTGGTTACTTTGTATAAATCTACAAAGAAATTAAATATTGCATTCGATAAAAAAACTACTAATATTAGGTTTTTATTTTTTAATCCATTTTACAATATTTATTGAATTTCAATTCAAAAACCAGTTAAAAAATGTCATAAACCAAACAATTTAGAGATTATTTGACAAACAAACTTAGAAAATTAATAAATAGTTGTGAATATGACTATTGGCCATAGTAACAAATAGTGCATCTTCCCAATACCAGATTATCATCTTAAAATATTTCCTTTAATATTTGAAAAAAACTAATGCAATTTATCGTCTGAAAATCAGTTTACGAGATGAACAAAAATTAATAATAATGTATTACGCTTTAATTACTTTCGTTGTAAATAAAAAATATTTTTTATACGCGCTAGTCAATGAATTAATAATAATAAATCACGATATAAGATCGTGTTTCAATTCTGCGTATTTGAAAATCTCACCGACAAATGGGATTATGAGAGTATGATGCGTTGTAATTTATTAGCTTTCTAGACGATAATTTTTCTGCTCTCAACGGTTTAAAAAAAAACTCACATCTGAATGAAAGGTTTTGAAATATGATGTAATTTACATGAAACAAAACATAAAAGATAAGACTATTAACGATAACAACAGATTGAGATAGGTTTGTACCTCAACTATTAATCTGTCTTTGCTGATCTATATCTGATTTATCATTAAAAAAGGAATATAATTGAATATAACTTATGTTACTAATATTCATAAGATCTTCATCTATATCTGATTAATCATTAAAAAAGTAATGTAACTTATTTTCATGATTTTATTTATTGCTCAAGGAAAAATACGCTACAAAATATTTTAGAAACTCGTATTTAAACCATTTTATAAATTAAATGAGGAACAATATGGAATTTGGCCATCTTTGCGTGAGGTACTTGTTTTATTGTATCGAATTATTTTATTGAAGAGGGATTTAGGACGGATATAGATTGCAAATTACATACGTTAAAAGGTCAATTATCTCAAATTTTAATTGTAGAAATACGTATTGTTTTTTGCTTTGTTAGTTGAAACACTGTTTTATTGATACATTGTTGCCATGAAATTTAAATTATGTAAACTTTTGTAATTGTTGAAACTATAAAGCATGGAAGTTACATTTATGGTATATTGTTAAAGTTATTGTAGTAATTACAATATGTTTCTAAATACTTAATTTCTACTCTAATTTAATTTTGTTAATATTGCGTATTTTTTTTTTAGTAAAATACTTTTCCTCACTTTAGTGACATTAATATGTGAAAAAAAAAAGCAGTAAAGTTATGATAGATTACCGACAAATTTTGCAAATGGGTGATTTGTACCATTCGTCAAAACGAAATAAATTGTAGTTTCGTCACTGGACATTTTCAAATAATACATAATTTTAATAAGTTTCTAAATAAATATAAATACTTAAAAGTAGAATATCATCTATACTCATATAATAATTATAGATTTATTCACAAAATTATGTAATTGATATTTTCAGTTCAGCAGTCCAGTTTCTATGGTTACACCAGTATGTTGCCAGCCAAGTACACGCAAGCCCTGATGGTCGGAGAAAGTAATTATTCCAAAATCATGTTATAATTGTAATGCAAATGTTTTGAATTAATGATAATAATACTATACGAATAATACGTGCAATATTAATTAAATATAAATTACAGGTGTTTCCGGAGTGTTTACCTCGATTGTTAGGGTGGTGACTAAACTGTTGGTGACGGAAATAGTGGGAAGCACAGTTTACTTCTTCATGATTTCCATCATATCGGTGGGATGCTGCTTCATAGGTTACCACGCTGTACGGAAGAGCGACTTTATACAATTCTACATAGCACTTTTCGACCGAGCTAAAACCAAAATTGTTTTGGAACCTACGGAAGATGGTGTAAGTATTTCCAATTTATTTCTTATTTAAAAAATTAAATTAATTAATTTCATCGCAACATTTATTAAAAATATTTAAACTTTCTCCTCAAAAAATAAATACTATATATTTCTCAATATGCAATTAAAATTAATATAATATATTATTTTAGAAAAAAAGAAAAACATTCAATTTTTTGAAACAAACGAATATTTTTTTATATAAACTTAATCTAATTGGTTTTATAAATATATGTTAATAATCTGTATATTTTCAGTAATTAATCTGTTGTTGAATTTTGTTGACATCAAAAATGATGTTAATTAATAATTAAAAAAATAATATTTATCAGTAGACAGCAGATTTAAATTTTTGTTAATCATATTTTAATGCCATATCATAAAATATGTATTGTATATCAATCGTTATCTATAATTTCAAGCTGTAGGGGTTTAGTAAACATAAATTATAAAAAAAAAAATTTGTTTCACGATGAAAAATTATATAAAAAAGTATATGCAACCAAGTTTTCAAGTACAGTTAAGTTTTATTGAATTATAGTTATTCATTAATTGTTGTTTGCTATACTTTATTTTTTTGTACGTAATATTTAATTATTTTTATATTAACTTAAAAAAATAATAATAAAAGGTCATGGTCTTTCCGCCCAAGAATTTTAATCATTATGTACATGAATTTAATACTTGGATGAAATGAACAGAATACAAAAAAAATGTAACAGCTTTTTGAAAAAAGGAAATTAGGCATTCAAATAGAGTAAATCTGGGATATTTGTATTTAGAAAGATATAGAATTTGATGGAAATGGAAATTTAATTATATTATACAAAAATAAGGCTAGGTATATTTGCTAAAAACATATTCGGAAACTCTTGGATATGGTCAATTAAAAAAACAATATTGATCATTAATGCAATTATTACTTGTGATATAAGCTCAAATATTATAAATATTATTATCTGATAATGTACAGGTATCAAAAGAAGTGAAATAATTAATATAAACAGTCATTACACAACTTATTACTCGTATTTAACAAAAAATAATTATTACATATAATAAACAATCCGATTTATTCGTAAGGTAGTAAAAATATAAAATAATAATATTTTAACAGAAAAATCTTTTGTCAATAGTATGTTTATTTTTTTTTGTGTAATTTATTGCTATAATAAATATTATCATTATTAATAATAATATAAAAAGTTAACATCAAACATATCTCAAGACATTACATTATACCCGATTGATTTGGTTGAAAACTACTCTGAATTTATTTTATGTAACTTAAGGAAACTATCAACTACGAGAAAATTTATGAAAAGTTGTCTAAGAATGTACTAGAAACGGTGTTTATATGCATTTATTTCTTTATATATTTGCATTGCTGATTAAATTAATTAAACTTTTTGTTACTACGCCTTTTTTTTAAATATTTTTGTTGTTGTTTCCAAAGATGTTCATGTCTGATGAGCTTTTTTCTTCATAAATATTTTATTTCTGGTAAATTTCCGCAATATTTTTTTTAAGCATAAAATAAATTATTATTATTTTAATTTAGTTTTTTTTTCTAATGGAATGTTATTTCTATCTTGTCTTCAGGGAATAACTGAAAAGTTAATGATTGCATATTGAAAAAATATAAAATTTGTAATTCACTTTGTATCTAATTATAATAATAGTTTATTGTTCAGAAAACATAAAATAAAATACAATCAATATAAATATAAACCCTATAAAAAAAATAAAACTACTATATAAAATATAGTATAATATATATATAATAAAAGACTTTGATATTTTTGCTCCAGTTTGTACAGATTTTATGTTTATATCTATTTATATAACAACTAATTAGGCTGTATCTAAATTGATGATAATATTTAACAAAAAGTTTGTTGCCTGGTTTTTATTGTTAGAAGTTTTCATTAAAAAAAGTGATCATATTGACTCAGCTCTTACATTTAATAATAAAATATTGGTGGGAACTAACATGTGTTTAATAATATATTATTAATCTATTCATAAAAAGTAATAATAATGTATACAACTAAATGATTCAATCAACTTTGATATATACAAATATTTAGAAATTTAACATAATTTAACTAGTTTATATTAAGTATTATACGTTTTAAATTAGTAATTGGATGCAATTATATTTTATGAATTATTTCAAAGTTAATTTGTAAATATTGTATCTCTTTAGTCAGACCCTGCCGATTTGCAATATGGAATGTTGAGGATTCAGAATAGTCCGCCAGCCAACACATCATTGTCTTTTACGAATCCTTTGTACGAGCCAGCAGCGAAACCGTTGCATTTCAAAGTCGAAGACTTCGTGGTTCGCGGACGATGTGTTCGCCTTGGAGGGATGCCAGATATAAAACGTAGTGAACCAATCTTTATAAAATTTTACAAAAAATATAAATTTATATTGTTTCCAGGTGGTTTTCAAGCCAGAATTGTCATCACCAAACAAATTTATCCGTACATGATATCTATCGGTTTGGTTTACTTCGTAACGCTCTGTTTATATCCAGGTCTTGCGTCTGAAATCGTAAGCTGCAGATTGGGCTCATGGATGCCCATCCTGATGATGGCTATCTTCAATGGAGCCGATCTGCTAGGAAAGCTCATGTTCTCGTCAACTTCAATTTGGTCTGAAAGGAAGTTAATACGATGGTCTTTGCTGAGAATTCTGTTGATTCCCATGATGTTGATGTGTACGGTGCCACTCCGTGATACCATATTCACTGCTGAAGTATTCGCATTCAGTCTATCTCTGTTGATTGGCTTCACAAACGGAATCTTGGGTAGTATTCCCATGATCCAAGCACCAAGCAAAGTAGCTGATTACAACAAAGAGTTAACAGGTGAGTTTTTTTCCTTTTTAATAATTTCGTATATTACAGAATCAAAAATGAATAGATTCAATCTTTAAAGTATCATTTTTTTACCTGTTAAGTTTATTTTGAAAGTCATCACTAGTGTTTCACTTTTTAGTTGTTTATTTCTAGTTTTGAGCTTTTTTCACTGTAATTACATGAAAGAACGACAAAAACCAATAGCGAAAAATTTCTAAATATTCATAAAATCATAATTAATTGATACAAAATTATTTTAAGTTTACTATGCTTATTTTCTGAATGAAATCGTTAAAATTCTCATTAAGAGATTGATTTGTGACTTTTATTAAATTAATAATTAAAATTTACAATAATTAATTTCTTTAATATCGAAACGAAGAGCCGCATGCGGCTCCGAATACTCAGGTTGCTGACCTCTGTGCTAGAGGTTAGATTATTTTATTTTGATAGTCATCTCTAGTGTTTCACTTTTTAGTTGTTCATTTCTAGTTTTGAGCTTTTTTATTGTAATTGGATGAAAGAACGACAAATACCAAGTGGTGGAAAAATTCTAAATATTCACAAAATCATAATTAATTGATAAAAATAAATTTTAAGTTTACTATGCTTATTTTCTGAATGAAATCGTTAAAATGTTCATTAAGAGATTGATTTGTGACTTTTATTAAATTTATAATTAAAACAGAAATTTACATTAATTACTATCAAATAATCCAATTATGAATGAATCCTGTTATTCATAAAAACAAAATTTATAAATACTGTCGAAGGTGGATTATTTGAAACTTTACAAAATATAAAAATATAATAGGAACAGCAAAAGTAAAAAATAGGGCTCTAATGAAATATTAATCTATTGTTGCAACTATTTAATAATTCACTAGTATATACGTCGACATAAGAAATAAATAAGTCGTTGACCGCATCTATTAGATGACTCATTTAATAATAATTTGCATCATCATTCGAACTTGTGACCGTGTGTATTGGGTTACATACACTATTTTGTTTAAACAATTTTCATGTTATAATACTATTTGCAAACACGCCTATCAAATTAAATAAAAATATTCACAAAATGCAAATTATTGGTAAAAACTCTCATGGATTTAAAATTTGTAGTTATATTACAATTTCTGTTCTAAAGATGTATAATTCGACAAGAAAATTAAATAATATGTGTCTTTAGCAAACATTTTTTTTTTTGAGAATGTAATTGTTTTTTTTATCGATTATATGGGCAAAACAAATATTTTCCAATATAAGTTATAATCATATAAAATAAGATATATTTGTGCTTTTCTGTCAGAGAAATAAATAATATTTATTAATTACATTTGGCCAAAGAGCTATTGAATTCAATCTTTTTGCCAAGATTTTTATCTATTTTATTGATTATTTTATAATATTATATTTCAATCATCATCTTTGGTGAACTATTGTTTCTTACAATCCTATCAAGAAAAATAAGTTGTATAGTTACTTTTTTTTATATCGTAATAATTTTATTTGTTCAATGTGATCAATAAGTAAATATGATTGCGGGATAAACTTTGGATGTTTATTAACATAAAGAAAATCAATATTTTACTTAAATCTATATACTATTTCTTTATTTGTTGTTATCAATCAGGTTACAGCTAGAATATTGTTATTTGATTCCAGTCTACCTTTGTATCTGCTACTAAACAGTCTTCAAGTATTTGTCAATTCGTGAAGAACCACGGGGCAGTGATAATATTTCTTAAACATTTTCATTTAAAACTGACATAAAGAAAATATATTATATTTATTGTAATAGACACACAATCAGCAGATAACAACTAAAAACGCATAAATACAATCAGGACCTTTCAGAGAAAGTGCGAGGCCCGGAGCAATTAATATATTAGAGGTCCTTCAAATTATATCTAACATTTCCAGGGGACCGACAACTTTAGAAGTTTTGGGTGCAACAATGTATTTATTAAAAAAAAAGTGATGAGTGGATATAAGTGAGACCTGTAATATTGAGATCCCTAATATTGCTTAACAGAACAAAAAAATATAATTGTAAGAAAGTGCTATTGACTTTCTGCCTAAAGAAAATTCTTAAAAATCAATCGAAATATAGTTTTTTCAATTAATTTTGTTAAATATTAATGATTTATGAAATATTACGCATTTAATGTAATGAATGTCGAAATACTTCAATTGTAAACATGCAAAAATTGAATTGACTTTGGCCCATGCTCGATTTCGGATAAAACACGTCCCACGATTTTTTCATTTAATAATTAGTGCAGCACTTTGGTTTTGACGTTCATATCGACGCAGATATGTTATAATTTGCGATTCGCATTTATTATCAAAGATCTTTTCATAATTTCTTAAATTTGTTTATTTCTCACGTATAATATTCCCGTCTAATAAACACAAATACATAATTTATTCTACGTCAATGACCATAATCTGAAAAAATAGTATCCAGATTATAAACACTTCAGTCGTATTTAACATATCTATATTTTAGTAATATATAATGATCAAATTTGTTTTAAATATTACATATTTTGTCCCAAAACCTTGCTTTTGATTGAATATAATTCAATATTTATTGTAGATCAATTTTAGATTTTTATTCATTACTTTATGTTTTCATTGTGATTATAGTAACTTTAGTCACCAATTTTCAAATATTTACAATCTGATATTCAAAGATTCATAAAAAATCATTATGTTTATTTATTTTTAATTAAATAAAATTTGCTACTAGAATTTAATATGCAATTCACCAGAAAACAGAATTAAATTAATTATAAGATAAAAAATATTACTGTCTTTTAAGTGTCAAGTTAACTTTCCATATTCTTTAATAATCTAGAAAATAATTAATAAAAATAGCGTAAACAAAAAACTTGGACTAATTATTTTGAAATATTGGATTTGATTTTATAAAAGTTTGTACTTATTTTAAAATATATTAGTTAGTTTATTTTGTTAATAGATGTTGCTGTAAGCGTATCAATGGGTTCATGTTTCTATATATCTTTGTAAGCCAATAAAATATATCAACTGTTCGATATTTTAGGAACTCCTTGACATTTCCGCACTACCTATAATATTTAAATATACATACATCAAGTGCAGTTGACGTACTCTCTAAATTAAATATTATTATACTATAGTAGAATAAACTTATGAAAATAGAACTGATTCAAACTATTACATAATCAAACATGAAAAAGAAGTTAAACAAAGAAAATAATTAATTAAAATTATTGAAACTGAATTAATTCGATGAAAGTTTTAAAACAGTTCGTTGGATTCGAGAATTAAAATTAAGTGGCTGATACTAAAACATGATTTTAGGGATCTAAATAATCAATGAATTTATACCAAAAACGCTATTTTTACTAATATCTGCACAATGAACTTGGACATTCATTATAGAGACTGAAACTAGACATGCAAAAATTAAGTTTATGCTCGATTTCGGTTAAAATACGTCTAACAATTCTTTCACTTGATAATTAGTCTATCTAGTTATCTAGTTATTTTTAAAGTTATTTGAATTTATATATAACTTACGGTTAAATTAAATAAAGCAAATATTCGAAATCTTCAGATGAAAGTTTTAAAAAGTTCTATGGATACGAGAATTAAAATAATGTGGCTGATACCAAGATATGATTTTAGGGAATGAATATATACCAAAAACCCAATTTTTACTAATCTCTCCACAACGAAAGAGATCGTAATGGACATTGTAGATACTAAAATTTGACATGCAAAAATTAAGTGATGCTAGATTTAGGATAAAACACATCCCACATTTTTTTTATTTAATAATTAGTACTGCATATATCTAGTTATTTTTGAATCTATTTCTATTTAGAACTTGCGGGTTAAATTAAGCAAATATTTGAAACCTTCAGGTGAAAGTTTTAAAAAGTTTTATGGATACGAGAATTAAAATAATGTGGCTGATTGATACCAAGATATGATTTTAGGTACCCAAATAATTAAGTAATAAGTACCAAAAACCCATTTTTTACTAATCTCTCCACAACGAAAAAGATTGACATTATAGAAACTGAAAGTAGACATGCAAAAAAAAGTTCGATTACGTTGAAAGCACATTTTTTTATTTAATCATTTGTACTTCACTTATCAAGTTATTTTCAAACCTATTTCTATATAGAACTTGCGGGTAAATTAAATTAAGTAAATATTCGAAACCTTCAGATGAAAGTTTTATAGAAACGAGAATTAAAATAAAGTGGCTGATTCCAAGATATGATCTTAGGGACTTAAATAATCAATTAATATATACCAAAAACCCAATTTTTACAAATAGTACTGCACTTATCTAGTTATTTTTAAATTAATTATTTTAAATTAAGCAAATATTCGAAATCTACTGATGAAAGTTCAATCAATATGTACCAAAAACGCAATTTTCACTAATCTCTCTACAACGAAAAATATCGAAAATAAAGACTGAAAGTAGATGCAATTAAGCATAATTGCAAAATAGTGATATCAGTAAAATTAGAATCTATTTACAACTTTTGGTGAATCAATAAGGTGACTATTGGTGATTAACAAATAATTAAAGAGGAGTAGAGATAAAGTTGTTATCACATTAACATTATCATGCAACGTTCTAATCGAAAAAAAAAAATGGACTGAAAATGTTTTCGATGCATGTACATCTAATACCATCAAACCGAAAATATTTTCGGACGGTCAAGTCACGATTGCAAAATTTCAATTTTGATCAGTGTTGTAAGCGATAAAATTATTAAGTCATTCCAATATGATCATTCGACAAGCCAGTGTGTTATTTTCGCTTCGACGAGATAAAGAACGGCGAAAAAATATGATTCTGCACAAACCGATATCTCGCCATTCCTGAATAAAAAAATAAATAAATACATTTTATATCTCAAAACACGAGAAAATTATCAGTCGGGGTTCTTCCTATTCGATTCAACAACATTTTCGCCGGCCGGTATATAATCATGCGATTGTTATATAATTCATTTTTTGTTTTTGTTGAAATCATAACAAACGAATAGGCTTTATTTATTTATTTTTATCCTTCGATCGAAACTTATCGCGACTACTCATGTTTCGTTATCGGAGAAGGTCAATGTTAATACAAGTGTTACCATGGTTACACTTTATACAGAGAATGTAATTGTTTATAAATATTATCGGAGCTTTATTGTTGGCATTGAATCAGGTGATGGTCGTTGCATGTATTTATTATTTTTTTTATTTAAAGCCCGTGATTTCGGAGATAATTTTGAAAGCTATGATCAAATTTGAAAATATTCGCTTTTAACAACTTTAATTAATTAATCTAGATTAATTAATCTCAAATTTTGATTTAATCATTTAGAAATGTTTATCTAAAATACAAGTTAGATCTGTAGATTTTTTTTTGTTTACAAAATAATCGAACAAATTAATACATTAAAAATATTCTACTGATATTATTGTATTGATTTCCATAAAACTGGCACTTTTCTCAATACAGAAATATATACGGAAAATAATATGTAAATACTATTATATTATTTGGAAAACTATACAACTGCTTTTAAGTTATATTATATTAGTATTATTCATAATTTTCACCTCCGATCTTCACAGTCTAAATTTTGAACTACAATCTTTACAAAATCAATCTTGATTATACAATTAGTTATAGAATTATATTATTTAAGTCACATCAATTTTATAGTACTTTCCTTACATTTATAGTATTACAAAGAATATATTTTTTTTCAAGTCTAGATCAGGCAAGATACAAATCGGTAAACGGTTGCCGAACATAATAAAATTTTAATAAAAGTTTAAGCATTATTATCATTTTTTTACTAGTGAAATTAGTTTTCCAACATTGTCAGTTCTGTGACAGCTGGGAGCCGCAATTTCTTATCAAAAGAGCCGCAATTTCTTATCAATTAGGAAATTTTTTAACTAAAATTTGTACATGCAGGACATTTTTTGTGGATCTCAAAAGTAATGTAGTTACACTGCTGTATGAACTACAGCAACACCTCGCATAGTGCGTATTCTGTTTGAATCGAAGATTTTATGTAGACAAAAATAATTTTGTTTACTAATTTTTTAGAATTTATTTTCCACAATTAAAATTAAGTAATGCTCGAATTAATTAATATTATTATAATAATAATTATTAAAGCAACAATAATAACAATGAATATAATAATAATTTATTTTTTTTGAAAACTAAGACGCATTTGTTGAAAAAAAAAAACAAAACAACAATAAGAGGCATAGTGGAAAGAAATTAAAAAGAACAATAGTTGACTGCATTATTTTTTCCTATCACAGAAAATACAATTCTTCGTGACCAATAATTCATAAGGTTTTTATTTAAATATGTACAAATGAAATAGATCGGAATTGTATTATTCGTATTTATTCAGATTTTGTTTGATTTTAATATTTAAATTTATTTATATTTCTGTTAAGGACAGCTGCATCAAAATGCAATAGCCTTCAGAATCATGAAAGAAGATTTATTTCAATATATAAAATTTTTAATTTAAATATAAAAAAAATACTAATTGAGAGACTCGTGAATATTATGTACATAATAAAAATAATTTCAACTATTTTCATAGTATAACCGGCCATTATTAATAATATGCACGTCTTTCAATAAATATAAATAATAAATTAAAATAATTTTATTTAATAATTACTAATAATTAATTCTACTATTTATGAAAAAAAAAATATTCTGCATTTTTTTACAGCAAGAAAATATTGGCAAAAGTAAATTACAGAAAATATGATATTTTTTTACAAATTATAAATGACTACAAAACAAAAATTCTACATATGTCTGGCTATAAATTAATTATTAATTTTTACATAAAGAAGTTTTGATAAAAAAATATATAAGTACATAACGTATACATTTTATGGAAAATATTATTACCTCATTTGGTAAATGTATATTCATGTGTATATTCACATTTGTTCTTGAAATTAGAAAAATGTACACTGATTGGCGAATATGTAAACGTAGCTATAATTGCAAATTGTTTATATGTATTTTTTATATACAACCAAACCAAACATGAAGAACCTAAAGCACTACTTACTCTTTATGGAAATATCATATTTTTACATTTACCGATTGTGATTAATTACTTGAACTCTAACATATGTATCTATATTTATATTATTTAAAAAATTCTTCTAAGGAGGATTAAAAAGTTTTAAGGTTTTATACCGAAAGAAACATTTGATTGGATACTTTGGATTTTATATAATATCTCCAAATTGAAATGCAAATTTAGAAGAAAAAAAAAATTCCTATACATAACTAATAAACTAATTTAAATAAGAGTTTTACAATCACTCTGCTGCAAAATCTTACATATTTGTTTGTAATTCTACTATAAATTAATTGTTTCTAACATAACATTAATAATGCTGATGAAAATTTGTATGTCTTTTCGCTTTATTAGACTATCAAAATATATTTCAAAACTATTAATAAATTGATTAAATACAAGAAAACTAAAATAAGAAATGATTCATTGAATAGAATTGAAAAGTTGCGTTTATCAAGTCTTGCAAAACGCAACCACTCTTAGTTGATAAAAACTCCATTAGTTGTTTTATTAATGACACTAATGAAATTGATTAAATAAATGCAAAATGTAAATAATTAATTGTAGTTAATTAGAGGAAAATATAGTTATTCAAAGAAATGATTATATTAATATGAATAGAAAATGAAAACAAGTTTGTAACTGACATAACCCATTTGCTACACGTTTTGAATGTAAAATTGCAAGGAAGTACTCAACTGAAATATCAACTGTAATATTGTCCAATTACTACAAATTAGTATATTTAAAATTCAACTATAATATGCGGACGCAATTATTAGAATAATTTATGATACTGAGACAATTTTAATCAATATTCCTTTATTTTAAATTATTTTGTAAAAAAATTATACATTTTAGGAAAACTAAGATATTAGAGTAAATTTTAATCAATATTTATTTCAAATGTTGGAAGAATATTTTTTAAGAATTATTTTGTAAAAAAATTATACATTTTAGGAAAACTAAGATATTAGAGTAAATTTTAATCAATATTTATTTCAAATGTTGGAAGAACACTTTTTTTAAGAATTATTTTGTAAAAAAAAATCATGCATTTTTAGTTTATATAATTATATTGTTTATAATTAACAAAAAAAAAATAATATAAAAATTTTAATTTTTGGATTTTTTTTTTGAGTCAGTTATTAAATTAATAATGTTATGTTTAATTTCCTTGTTATGAATGAAAAAATACGTAATATTTATACTCTCGTAATTTTACGATTGTCTGATATCAAAAAAAAGAATTGACGTCACGAGAATATTTTGGTGTTAAATGTTACGTATTTAAGTTTTAATCAGTATCTACTTACGTCAATTTAATTAAAGTCCATAATCGTATAAACAAGAAGGACGTAGAAAAGTGCAATTGACGGCGTAATAGTAATAAGACACTTTACATATCATTATTATATTATATTTCTTTTGCAGGTAATTTGATGACCTTGATGTACAACTTCGGATTGATATCTGGTTCGCTGATGGGCTACCTGATCCAATCCTTGCTTCCGACGATGGACGACAACCATTGTGGCTTCATAACAATTCAGCCGACCACCGTCCTACCGTTCGTCTCGACCATCCTTTCCGTAACCAATCAAACTGAGGCCATCACAACAACAAATTTTACATCATTCTAATAGAACACATGTTAAAGGAATTCGATTTGCTGTAAGTACGGCAGCAAGGAAAAAAAAAAAAGAATTATATTTTGTGTCTCGTAGGGGATCCGTCATAAATACTTCAATTAATCAATGTAATGTGAGGAAATAAGTCACCTTGACATTCATGCGAGGCTCTTCCAATTCGAGGAGAAAAATGTTATTGTTTACATTAGCGACTACACGGTTTATCATCAATTTAAGCTAAATAATATTAAAGAAACGCAGAGGTTCCATGAGGTCAGGAAACACCGATTACGAGCACGTTATGCAATTATCGCAAATTACATGCATTATCAGTGTGATATCAAAATTCGTACTGGTAACTGAGCTCGTGATACGGTCACACTATTTCGATGGATCATTCGCATGGTCGATGATTGATATACTTATGTACTAATAACTGAATCAGGTGATTTCTTAGATGCTGAAAAACGATAAATTTATTTCGATTATTTTGTGAGGACCGTCGAACTTTAAATGAATACACAATGTCCGTTAGTATTTTCTATATGATAATATGTTTATAAAAGTATATATATATATAAAAAATTTAAAGAAATAAAAATACTATGTTAATCTTAAACTAAATTCTATATTCTGTTAGAACAAAGTGTGCATGTAAATGAAGTCTGTTATGAACGTATTTTTTTATTATTATTTAAAAAAGTTGAATTAAGTAAACCAATTATTTTGTTATTAAATTTATTTGCCGAAAAATGACTAATATCTAGGAAATAATTCAAAAAGAAGAAAAAAAAGGGTATTACTATCTCAGAGTGAGTCTTTAAAGAAATAAATATTTTGTATCTCTATTTTCTATGTATTTACAGAGTAAAGGAACAAACACAGAAAGGCGTTGGGAATGAACCAGTTTTAAAATAAGACAATTATGTTTTTTTAAGTTTACTGTAAAATATTGATAAATGTTATTTACTATATATTTTTTTTATTTATGTATTATGTTTAGTAACAAATAAACTATATGTATTGAAGAAGTTGCATAATCTTTTTTTTTCTTTAAACCTATGACTCAAACTTCGAAGTAATACAATTCCAGAAAATAGTTCAACTTTTAAATTATTTTTTTTTAGTTTAGATCAAAATGTATCTAACTCAAAACATAAATCGATCATATGTTTTTCTAGAACTAAAATATGATTTTTTTTTTAAATTATGGTCAAAGTTCAATTTCCAACATTAAGTTAAAGTTTGATAAAAAATAACTAAATTATTTTATATCTTACTTTGGTAAAATATTTCTGTTAAAACTTATAGTTAAACCTGGATCCAATTGCAACATATAGTTTTGATAATTTGTTCGACTTTTAAAGATTTTTCAAAACCTTTTTTTAAAATTTTCATCTAATACAAGTTGTTCCAACATCAAACTGAAGTTCAAAAATCTACTGAATATATATTTCAGGATTTTGGGTAGCTTCTGTGCTAAAAAGGAGTAGATTACACATTCAAGATAAATTTCTTACCTATTTTATACGTAACTTTGGTAAATTGTTTATATTAAAACTTGTAGTTAATATCTAATTGCAATAAATGTAGATTCAATATATTCTTCAAATTTCGAGATTTTATTTGATTTTCAAATAATAAAAAATGTGCTAAACTGGATTACTTTACAAATTGAAAATAAATTTCAAAATTATTTTATAACTTTGGTAATTTAAGAGACGAGAATCGTCTGAAATTCAGTAAACTATACCGACTGCTTGGAAGAAAAAAAAACTAATATAATTATCACTCCTCAAGTCAGTGAGGTCATATGGAATACAGCTTTGGGGTTCAACAGAAACCTCTAACATCAAAATACTGCAGCGAATTCAATAAAAAGGTTTGTTCCTAACAGTGACATTAGCAAAAGATAGCAAGGATAATTATAATCACATCCAAATAAACTAGCGGAAAATCTGTTAATACATACATCTTTTTGTGATAGTTTGTAAATAAAAATATATTTTAAACAAAAAAACTTATAGATGAATAATTGTAGTTGGTTCCAATTATATTCAGTATAGCAGTTTCAATATAGTTTGTTCGACTTTCAAGATTTTATACAATTTTCAAATTCGAGAATTCACTGCATAAATTGAAAATATGATAAACTGGATTATATAATAAATTAATAATTCTAAACAATATAATAAATTAATAATTCTAAACATATTAATTATTATTATATTTACTTGAAGTTAAACAAACTGATTCTAATTGTAATAAATTCTTCGAGTATCGAGATTTTATTTGATTTTCTAAACCCATGTTGTTTCAACATCAAACCCATGTTCAAAAACTAAAAATGTGCTAAACTGATATTATTTTATAACTTTGGTAATTTAAGTAACATAAGTAAGACTATGGTCTGAAATTTAGTTTACTATACCGACTGATTGGAAGAAAATTTGTGCTGTGAGTGCTGGACAACAAACTATTAATATATTAATCCATCCTCAAATTACTGAGGTCATATGGAATACAGCTGTGGGATTTAGCCAGTCATTGGTATGTCCCCAATAGTGTTTTACATAAAGACTTACAAATGGAAACAGCTAAAAGTGTAATCACAAACATTAGCGAAAGGAAAACTGCAATCACACCCAACTAAAAAAACGTGAAAACTCTTATAAAATCAAAATCAAGACTTAGCACATAGATTTAATTAAATCATTTTATGTTAAATAATATACAGATGGTTACTGTCATTTTTGTAAACAGATGTTATACAAAAAAAAAACTATATAAAGTATAAAACTAAAACTATAAAAACTTACAGCTGAATAAAATGGTTCCAATTGCATCCAGATAGTTTTGTTCGATATTCGAAATTTTATAAAATTTTCAAAATCGTTTTTTTTTTAAATTTTTAAGTAGTTTCAACATCAAACCAAATTTCAAGAATTCATATTTTAGAATTTTGACTGATAAAATTTGATAAACTAGATTAAAATATAAATTAAAGATACTTTTCTAAACTATTTTACATCTTATATTTTATTGTTTGTTAAAACTTGAAGTTAAACAAATTTATAACAAGAAATAAATAATAACTAGAAACTTAAGAGACTAAATTCAATTTTATCAAGCATTTGCAAGTAAATGTGAATGTTTATTTAGTTGATCAAATAATGTCAAGTCATGATTTAGATACTTAGTCGCAATAGCTAAATTCATAATTCAAATTCCTATTACCAATACGCAAAAGAGTATAACCACAAATAAAACGTCAATAAATTTATTATAACAATACACTACAAATAGCGTCATAATTTCGTAATTTATTTCATAAATTTTAATTAACACTTTAACTTTATTAAAAATTACAAATGCAACTTCTATATATTATAGAATTACTAATTATCTTAAAATATAGACAATAATATTATATATTTACAATAAAAATATATAAGGAATAATATATACATAATGCAGTTAACGCAGTTAAGTAAGTAGGTTGTCAAAAATCCAATTTCCATTGAATCGGCTTTCGTCTCATTACATATTCAATGAGATAATATAATTGATAAAATTGAATAAACTAAACTACAATACAATGACCTTGTCCAAACACACAATACAAACTTCCGCTATGATTCCTGTATAAAATTGCAAATAATAATAATAACACGTTAACGGGCAAACGTCAATGAGCTGGTACTTTGTTTTTACGAATACTCCATACTAATACGTTTGACTAAAATTGATATTTGCTATAGGTTATTAGTAAAACAATGACACAAATTTTTAATTACAAAAACGTAATATAGTCAAAATTAATATTAAAACAGTTTAAGCGTAAATAGTTTTTTTTTTTAATTTAATTAGACACTTTACACACAGTGTCTAAAGTTTACAAAAAAAAAGTAGTGTCTAGGGCTCAAGAGAACATTAATTAAAAACGTAATATAGTCAAAATTAATTTCAAAACAGTTTTGGAGTAATTAGTTTTTTTTTAAATTGAATTAGACACTTTAGACATAGTGCCTATGGTTTACTAAAAAGTCTAGTGTCTAGGGCTCAAGACAATATTTATTAAAAACGTAATATAGTCAAAATTAATGTAAAAACAGTTTTAGCGTAAATAGTATTTTAAAAAAAAATAATTAGACACCTTAAACATAGTGCCTAAGGTTTTCAAAAAATGTCTAGTGTCTAGGGCTCAAGAGAACATTCATTAAAAACGTAATATAGTCAAAATGAATTTTAAAACAGTTTTGGAGTAAATAGTTTTTTTTTAAATTTAATTAGACACTTTAGACACAGTGCCTATGGTTTACTAAAAAGTCTAGTGTCTAGGGCTCAAAAGAATATTTATTAAAAACGTAATATAGTCAAAATTAATTTTAAAACAGTTTTGGAGTAAACAATTTTTTTTTTAAATTGAATTAGACACTTCAGACACAATGCCTATTTATTCATTAAACATTAATTAAAAACGTAATATAGTCAAAATTAATTTCAAAACAGTTATAGCGTAAATAGTATTTTTTTAAAAATTTAATTAGACACTTTAGACACAATGTCTAGGGTTTACAAAAAAAGTCTAGTGTCTAGGGCTCAAGAAAACATTCATTTAAAATGTCATATAGTCAAAATTAATATCAAAACAGTTTTGGAGTAAATTGTATTTTTTTAAATTTAATTAGATACTTTAGACACAGTGCCTAAGGTTTACAAAAAAGTCTAGGGTTCAAGAGAACATTTATTTAATTGATCCTGTGTATTATACATACTTTAAAAACTGTGTCTGTCAAAACTAAAAGTAAAATTTATAATCTTTGCTGAACCATTACCATAAAAAATCCCTATATAATTATAAATTGAATAAAATGAAAATACTAAAAAAATTTTAAACAGTTTTTTTTTAATTAAAAACCTGAAACCGTTAACAAAGCAATACTGAAAGACTATATATCTATAAAATTGATAAAAAAAAATAATACTAAGCATGTTGTAAAAAATACGTGGATATAAATAAATTAACCTCATGAAGTGAACATTTAAGATTAATTAATTGAAAACTAATTATCAAAGGTGCCGCAATATCTTAAAGTGTATTAACACGCAAAAGATCAATGTTTGGAACGAAGTGTAAAAAATGTAAATCCAATTAGTCCAATTTATCCGATTAGCTCGAGTACCCTTGAACTTCAACGTTATTTTTAAATTTTAAAAAAATAGCTACAGTATCATAAAGTATTAGTCAAACATCTAATACCATGCTAAAATATAACCAAGAAGAAGTTTTTTTCATTTAAGTCCAGAAAATATAATGTCTATAACAACAATAAATTACAAAAATAAAATAACAAAATAATAAAAATAAAATAATACTGTTGCAAAAGGGAATATTTAAAATATGTGATAGTTTATAAATTCAATGATTAAATACTGTTTCTCCCTAGTTGTAAATACCCAAACATTCAAACATGAAGTACACTCTGTGGTCAGCACGTGGCTTTAAAAGCGAATTAATTACAGCTTCTATTTAATATTTACATTAACAATAAACATTAAACAGACAATTCTACATATTTATTTTTATCTTTTTCTATAGGTGAACATTATTTAAAATACCTATTACACAGGTAAAATGATAGCGGTTTATTATTTTTTTAAAGCGACGCTTGGTTATAGCATCAGTTTTTAGATGAAAAGGATTTTTGTTAATTTATTAGAATATTATACTGAAAAAATAATAGTTTTTCCCTTCCGTTTTCAAAATTTTTCTATTACCGTTACATTACAGATGTTATAATTTATTCCTATTTTAAATTAATTTTACTAGTAATTCACTTTCTTGATAGTATTAGAATTAGAATAAATGGACGTTCAAACAATAAAAAATGTATTTACTTTAATTTAATTATCAATTTACGAGCATATAAAATATTGAAATAAATATGTCTGGTCAATGTTCAATGTTGATCATTTATATGATTGATAATTAAAAAATGTTATACATAAATATAAACATTTTTTATCTATTTTTTATTCCAACTAATAAACAAAATAATATAAATTAAAAAATAAACTTAAACTGTAAAAATGAAATATAAATAAATAATAAAATAAAAATAATATAACTATTTAATATACTTAAAAGACATGTATCTGTTAGAAAGTGTTATCGACCTTGTTCTGGTAATAAAAAATATGGTATATTTATTCTATTCAATAAAATTGTTGATCGCCAGTAACAAAAATTAAGTGAAATGAAATGTACATGATTTTAAAATGTATATTTGGATTTCGAAAAATACAAAATTTGGTGATGAAATATTGATGTTTTTGGAAATTAATTTAAGTAAAGTTTTATAAATCGACTATTGTGTTTTTAGAATAAATAAGATCATTTGGAGGATTGTAGAGTAGTTTATTTTAATCTCGAATTTTGGTGAAGATGTGAAGGGTAGAACGTTTGCATAACGTTAGGTTTCATACGATTTTGGCATTGGGAATGAAGAAGGAAGGTTTTACACTTTATGGATATTTCTGAACAGCGGATTATCAAGAGTTTCGGATCTAGATGAATTTCTAGTTTCATTCATAATTCCATTAATTTATTAATATTTCTGATTAACAGCGAAATTAGTTATGATTTAAATTATTTTTCGTTTAATTTTAATTGGAATTATAGTAACAGTTTATGATTTGCTACAAGAAAACTTATTTCAGTTTTATTCGATTAAATCAAAATGTATGAACATCTCTCATCCAGGCTTTTCTATTCAATTTGTTATTACTCAGATGTCTATGAAAGTAAAAAAATATATAGATTTTATCTACAATATTATCGTGACTAATTCCTGTTTAAAGAGCAATTTTTGTTGACATCTTAATGTAATTTGTTTAATGATAACGTGCTTATATTTGAGTCATACTTTTTGCGCCTAAAATATAATTTCAAATACTTTATTAGGTTTTGACTCCTTTAATGCCAAACTCTTCCTTAACTCCTTTAATCCGAATAGAAGAAACAATTAAATATTTGTCTTCCAGTAAAAGTGAAAGAGAAATTATATATAAAGCAATTCATCAATATCCTGCACTGTTTGAAACCGGATTAATCCAATAATATAAAAATAAACTAAAAAATGTGATAATTTATTAATGAAAAATAATTTTATGTAATAATTTTTTTTATATTAAAATTTAGTTTGTTTTGAAACTGAATTATAGTATGGAGTAAACTGTAGATATTATAGCTAACTTTAAACGTAATTATAGAATCATATAGGATTTACAACGACTGGGTAAGCAAAATGCAACCATCGATGAATACATAATTGGAAATGTCCTTGGAATTATAATGAAGAATCACTGATATAAGTACGAAATATTCAAAAGGCTATTGCCATCTAATATGATTGCATTTTACATCATTATTTTGATACTTTTACATTATCTTGAAAAACTATTTATTTAACAATATTTAGATATATTTACGCTTGATTCAAAAAAAATGTATCATGATTACCGAATAATTAAAGAATTATTAACTTACACCAAAGACAATTCAATTATATAAGCGAAAAAAAAATACTACTCATATTTATTTGGTACTTATTACAGCAAATATTAAATATTTTATTCAGAAGTTTTCATTTATATATGAGGAAAAAAATGTGCAATATATACAAATTTTATTAACAATAAAAATATTTTTTTCAAATATAATATAAAAATAATTTAGTATTTGTATTTATACTAAAAAAATGATATTCATTATTAGTATGATTAACTACTTTTATAAATGAAAACAAATTATGATAACCAATTAGAGTGAGCCAAATACTACGCAACTATATCTGGTTGCTAAAAAAAACGCAGTTATGTAAAAGTGTTTTGATGAACTTCTAATCGTAATAAATATAAAATAAAATCACGAGGTGAAACCGAGTTAAACCTTAAATATATTTCCGAGATAATTAATCAAAAAAATAAGAAAATTATGTCGCAATCAATTTAATAAATTGGAATATTACTGAGTTGAATTTTCTTATTTGCATTTTCTTGACGCACAAGGCGTTTGCGAAGCGATGTGAGAAAAATATATAATTAGACAAAATCAATATTTTGTCTGCAACGATGTTATTTGTTTGCAATGAAAAAAAATGTTTTTTTTTGTTAATCTTTCTTTTGAGGAAGAAAAAAAAAATGTTTGTAATTATTGGGGTTTTATCTCGGGCAGAGGAATTCTTTTTGGAATTACTTTGGGCCGAAGTCCAAGCAATTTTATATTTTTATGCGGATGAATTGCACAAATTAGGTATTTATGCGATATTAAGATTGTGAGGCTCACACCACTTTGTTTGTACATTGATTGCTTGAATGTCTGATGTCTGCAAGAAAAAAAGAAATTTGTTTTCGTTCGAATATATATAATTTTTATTTCGTATCGTTTGATAACATTCTTTTGCAGCAATTGCATCATCTTGGAATATTTTTTTATCATTTATAATATAAATTATTGGCTATTACAGATGATGAAACATTGATGTAAATTACATTAAATACTAAATTAATTAAACTACATTAAATCGTATATTTTCAAATTTATTCATACCAAAATGTAAAAACTTTTATTGAAATTATCATATATTATAACAATAAATAGGATGATAAATAGACATGTTTTCGTTCGAATTATATAATTTTTATTTCGTATCGTTTGATACTTAATAAACACCGTGTAGTGCGGATAATCAGTTTAGACTGTTTGAAATCGGACTAATCGAGGACTGTAGAAAAATAAACTTTACTGTTTAAAGAAATAAACAAATAATTTTGTATGTTAAATTTTTAGAATTTATTTTAATTTTGTCATTTGATATATTTGTTTTTAAATTTCCGATTTGAAACTTTTCATATTTTCAATAAACCAATATTTATAATTAATCTATTTTACATACAGTCCATAGAAAATTATGTCATATTTGATTCTAAATTAAAGTTAAATTTATCCACATCCATAACATATTAAAGTGATATAAGTGAAGAATGATTATTGAAAATTTATAAATTGTTGTTAAATAAAAACTTTTTTTTGTTAAATTTATTTTTCTCATTCATTTTTCTCTTAATTTTTCTATTTTTCTAGTTATTTAAATTTATTGATTGATGTTGAAAATGAGTGTCATAAGATATCCAGATGTTAGTCATAAATATTTAAATGATACAAACACCGTTAGTAGGAATCACAACTTAACGCTTAATTCGAAATATTATTATATAAGTAGTCAAATAAAAATGTATTACAGTTTTCATACAAAGTGCTATATATTATATAAGTATATAGAAAAGTAAAATTATATCTGCATTGTATTTTTATACAGCAAATATAAATTATAATTTCCTTAGCTCTTTGTAAAATTAAATATATACTTGTGCGTGTTGGCATAAATAAAATTTCGACCCTGTAATTTGATACTGCCTTCTCTTTCAGAATTCAAAATCGATAACTTTCTCCGCCACACGTTCTTCAATTTGTGTGCATAAAACGTAATTTTTAAACTTAAATACTTAATTAAGCTATTAATTATTTCAGTCAGTTGAAATTACAATATTCTATATAACATTCAATAAAAGCAATTTTTCTTTCCTTAAAAAATCTTAATTAAATCTTCAATGCAGTCAAATACAACAATATTTCGGATTCATTATAATCCAATTTAAAAATATAAAAACAAGCTTAATTATAATTGACTAAAATGAAAATTTATTTAAAAAAAATATTATTTATACATTTTTTGTTAGTGGCTTTTTTCTATTTTATTTTGTTCCTCTATTAGTTCAGTTTTAAACAGTCCGGGATATTGGCGAAATACGACAATATTAGACCTATTAGACCACTATAGATAAAAAGAAGCAAAATTTTAATTAACCAAAATAGAAATATTGTTTATAAATTATTTTATTCCTTTTTATTTAGTTCATCGATTTTTGTTTTAAACAGTCCGAGATATTAGCGGAACTGATTACCCAGACTGTATTTGTATCAATTCTGTCGAGTGTGAAAATTGTTGATAGCCTTTTTTAGTTGAATACAGTAGATTAGTATAAAGTGACCACACGTCCCGATTTTGGCGGGACAGTCCCGCGTCCAGCCGATTTTCAGAAAATATCTGCATTTCTTATTATAAATGTACTGTAAAAATAGAAGATTTTTGAATAATGCCGCTTCCTCGTCTAAAATGGAACAGTTTTTTCGCAGTGCTAGCTTTGGCAACACGGCGGAACATCTAGCATAAACTGAAAGGCTTTTTTTGCTTTCCACACCATAAACCACATTCAAAGTTTCAGATCAATTGTACGTCGCAAATGATCAAAACATTGTACGAAAAAAAATTGCATGTGCAAGAAGAAAAACCAAAAAAGATTTGTAATGTTTTTTCACCATATTTGTTTTCACAATTGCAGAAAGAGTTAGATAAATGTACATTTATATCCATATATTCTGAAGCTTCCAACCACAAAGTTTTTAAATTATTTCCCAAAATTGTTAGATTTTTTGATCCAGAAACAGGAATTAAAATTAGAATATTAGATTTTGTTTCATTGCCGGTTGAAACTTCACAAATAAATTTTGATTCAATAAATACTATTTTAAAAAAGAATAATTTGTACAATAAAATTATTGCCTAATATGTGGATAATACTAACGCAAATTTTGGTGGAAAAGCTAGAAGAGGCAATAATAACGTTTTTACGTTTTTATTCAAACAGCATCTGACTTACAGTTGATATTGAAAATATTTATAAAAACTGCTTGGAATATCTTGAAGAATGACAGTTCAATTCGAGGATATTATTTTCATTGGGTGACATTAAAAAAGGAGATTTTATGGGAATATGAGGAAAAATCTTTTAAATCTTTTTGATGAGGTGTCATTAGTAAAAAGATTCGTTACTAATGAAAAAATTAAATGTTGGTTGTCTTCAAATGTGGAAACAGACAAAAAATGGACGGAGTTATTCCTCCATTTTAAACAGAATAATATACCTTATCAAAATATTTTGAAAATTGTAAAAATACACGTTCTCCCTTCCAGGAACAAATGCAGTAACAGAACGTGTTTTTTCTAGTATAAATAAAATATGGACAACTGAAAAAAACGCAGTTGAATATTAAAACTTTAAAATCTATAAGCGTAAAATATAATTTGACCAATTCATGTGAGAAATTTCACAACATTTTAATAAATGATCCGAATATATTGCTAAGTATTCACTCGGATAAAAATATGACCGTAAAAATATGTTTCAATTACCTTGACAAGTCGACTTTTCAATCATTCCTGGATTATACTTCTTGCAAATGAAGTGATGCACAGATTTGGTTTGTTATTAACAGAGTTTCTGTTATACTTTATTGTAGTTTTGATTAAAATATAATTGAAATCATACAAATTAATAAATGACTTTGACATTTACCAAAAAAAAATCCAGCAATCTAACATTTTTTAAATTAAATTTTTAACGAAAATTTCCTTTTTATTGTTAAAATTCATTTCAATTTACAAATAAACTAATGGACATAAAATGTAAATAAAAGCAGATTTTTTTTATATTAACTGAATAAACTATTGCAAAAGATGAAGTAATTGCTGTATCATGAACACACTTTTCTTTTCCGTTTTTTACAGTTTATCAAAATTTGATTAAAATGTATTCGAAATGATACAAAATAATAAATGACTTTACATTTAGCAAAAAAAAAATCCATCAACCTAACTTTTCTTTTAACTTAGAAACTTACTTGTTTTAAATAATTATTTTAATTTATAAAAAAATACTAATGGATATAAAAAAGATTAAATACTTAATTTTTCTATAATTGTAAGTAAATGCAGAAAGTTTTTTCTTTATTATTAACTGAATAAGCTATTGATGCAATGTTACGTAATTGATGTTAGGTGCAAATTCCAGTTCCACACAAATAATACAAAAAAAACTATTATACCTGCACCTACGGATTATGAAACAGGTATGCCAGAATACACCTCAATCATAATTTGAAATGTGGTCACTTCAAATTTCTGAAACAGCTGCTAAATTGGTTCAAATCTTAAATAAACTTACATTTTTTACAGCAACATTAAAAAAAAATCAACTAAAATAAGAAATATATTTTATATTCATTGCATTGTACTCAAAACACTAAAAAATGGTTATTAAAATAATATTTACTACATAACAAAATAAGCAATCAGCTTTTTACCACCGTTTTTTATATTTACAAATAAAACAGAAAACATAAAATGCGAGAAAATGGATACCAGTAAAAAAAAAATATTATATAAACGACATAAATTTGAAGATATTTAAAATTATATTAATTTTATGGATTAATAATAGAAAAACACATAACAATTTATATATATAAAAAAAAATAAAAACGTAATAATAAAATTAAAAATAGATTTTGCGTGTTTCGTCAATGGAATAGCTTAGTAAAAAATTATATAATTCTTAGAAAATAAAAACTGGACTTGTTTTAATTACGAGAAAATTAGCAGTAAATTATTAATATTTTCTCGCCGTATCCGTGAAAACGAAACGAGTTTTAAATAAGTTCTTTTTTTAAGTTTGATCAATATTTTTTTTTATAGAATTAGCTCATAATAAGTATTATTGAAATTAATTATTATTAATTGTATTGGGGACAATAATGCATATGTTTCGTAATTATCATAATGGAAGTAATAGCAAAGGTATAAACGTGGACCGTGACATAACGCTATTATTTAATCAATACGTTATATAATTTAATAGTCAGATGTATATTGGAAATGTATGAAGCAATAAATTTACATGATTTTTAATAGTTATTTGAGCAATGGAATAGTTATTTTTGTTATTATAGATAATTTTTAGTTATTTATTATAATTTATATAATTATTTCATTAATTTAAAATAATTTAAATAAATGAACGTTGTAATGGGAACTATTACACAAATTATATTAATAACGTTTATTACAAGAGTAATAAAAAGTATCCAAAAATAAATATTTATAATTGCAATCATAGCAAAAAAACAACCGTTACAAAGAGCTAATTTCTATTCCCAAATCAAAGTCAAAATTCTATTTTGTAGAATTAGACAAAACTTATTTTTTAGAAGCGATTTAGCTAAAACAAGTTGTTTTTCTTCTTATTTTTTTTCAAATATTTTTATAATTACAAAATTTCATATATGGATAATTATAAATAAATAAGATAAAAATAAAATTCGATTTTGTAGAATTAAATAAAACTTATTTTTTGGAATTGATTTAGTTCAAACAAGTTATTTTTCTTCTTCAATTTTTCAAAATGATTTTATAATTACAAAATTTCATATATGGATAATTATAAAATAAGTTTAAATATAAAATTCTATTGAGTAGAAATCGAAAAAAAATATAATGATTTATACCGTTTAACCATATGAAAATAGTTGTTTTTTCTTCTTCAATTTTACAAAATGTTTTCATAATTACATTTTATATATGGATAATTATAAAATAAGTTTAGAAATATAATTCAATTGATTAGAATTAGACAAAACTTATATTTTTATAAGCGTTTTTCATGGTTTATCCAAAGTGAAGTTGTTTTTCTTCTTCAATTTTACAAAACGTTTTCATAATTACAAAATTTCATATTATAATTATAAAATAAGTTTACATATAAAATATGATTGAGTAAAAATAGAAACAAATTATTTAGAAAAAAATTAACTATTTAATCAAATAAAAATAATTGTTTTTTCTTCTTAATTTTTTTCAAAATGTTTTATAATTACAAATTTTCATATATGGATAATTATAAAATAAGTTTAGATATAAAATTCGATTGAGTAGAAATAGTAAAAACTTGTTTTTTAGAAGTTTACACCGTTTAATCAAATGAAAAATGTTGTTTTTTTCATCTTCAATTTAACAAAAGGTTTTCATAATTACAAAATTTCATATATGGATATTTATAAAATAAGTTTAGATATAAAATTCGATTATGTAGAAATAGAAAAACTTATTTTTTAGAAACGATTTACATCGTTTAACCAAATGAAAAATGTTGTTTTTTTCATCTTCAATTTAACGAAAGGTTTTCATAATTACAAAATTTTATATATGGATAATTATAAAATAAGTTTATATATAAAATTCAATTGAGTAGAAATAGAAAAAAAATATTTAGAAACGATTTACACCGTTTAACCAAATAAGTTGTTTTTTCTTCTTCAATTTTACAAAATTTCATATATGAATAATTAGTTTAGATATTAGTTTAAACATAAAATTATATTTTGTAGAATGAGACAAATCTTTTTTTTTTTAAATTAAACAGTTGTTTTTTCTGCTTTAATTTTTTTTAAAATATTTTCATAATTACAATTTTTATATATAAATATTATAAAATAAATAGATTCTATAAAATGAGATAAATCTTATTTTTTTCATAAGCTTTTTACATGATTTACTTAATATTTTCATAATTACAAAATTTCACATAACATAATTTCTAAATGGGAAAAGTAATTACACTCAAACCTGTTTTTACATATATAATTTTTACACCATATCTAAATAACACAGTTTTATTGAAATTAAATTAATATTAAATTTGATATTTTTTTTTGTGAAAATTATAGCAGATTATTCATTTTCCAATACATATGAATTGCTAGTATACAAATCTCTTGAGGGTGATGAAATAATATAAGTTTTCTGTGCCGCTTTTGATGTGTTGAAAGAAAATCATAACAATGATGACCAAAAAAACTCCGCTTATAAGTTTAATAAAAAAAGGGCGAGTTAGAAAAACATTTTCATAATTATGATCCCTTTGTTGAAAAAGTTACGTAATTTTAAATCTTTTGGTTTTTCATATATTTTTTTACATGGATTCTTCAGGAACCAATCTACCTTATGAAAACAGGTTTGAGTTTTTCTAAAACTCATTGAAGTGTAAAAATTATGTTTATTTTAAGTACTTTCGACGCAAAGATATAAAATGTAAATGGTAAATAAGATAAATTATTTGAAAAGCAGTATAATTAACTTAAGCGTAATCTACATTAAAATTTGCATGCTGAATTCTAAGAATAAAAGAACATAGTTTAGTCATCAGCTTATATATCAAACGAAAGCTCGAGGTTAGTAAAATAAATAATTTAAAACTACGTCGCAGTTTCTATACACACGATGTGTAAAACGAATCCATTTATAGAGGAAGTAATTGAGTTAAGTTCCACTCCGTCGTAAAATAAAAAGATATAATTTCGAATACATACCAAGTTACAAAAAGTAAAGAATTCTAGTGTTGAAATAATTAAATCTTCATTTTCATTACTGTTAGATTACAATTATTCTTTTATTTTTCTCCGCAGACTCAATTTAATTCTTTATCTAATTCTTCTAAGATTTCATTATATAATCTCTCGTCGTACGCAAGTTTGCCAACATATACAATAACATCCTCCAATTACTTAATTCTTCGAACTCGTTGAAAAAATCAACAAAAGTTTTATATTTTATTTCATCTTATTGATCGAAGAATATAGCAGTCCTTTCTATTACATATATTATATTTATAATCATTAATTATAACAATAATATTTTTCAGTTAAAATTAACTTTATGTTATGACATACAAAATTACCAAATGATGCAGAAATACAGAAATCACTTAGACGATACGCCCTATTATATAAACAGATGCATAAGTACAAAAAGATCTGCACGAAGATGCCGGATCGATACACTTTTAGAACTATCCTACAATGCAGAATTGAAGAATTTTTATAAACATATAAGGATCAAGAAAATCTACAAAAAAAAATCCGAATTGATTCATTTTTTCATATAAACAAAATTATTATATTTGAGCAGCGCTCGTTCTAGACAAAATCACCTAGACCGAATTGCTTAGAAATTCTTAAAGATTCATTAAAAACAACTCATACCGTATCATAATTTACTTTGTAACTAGAATATGTCTTTAGAATTAGTCTCAGCAAACATCTCAAATGATGAACATAGTAATAATAAGGGAAGAAAAATCGAATATAACGAATAAATTTATGTAACATAATCGAATTAAATCAATTTCACAATCACTCTACATCGACTACAAAATTCCAATATAGTACAAATTTCTAATATTGATATATTTCTTTCTGTTTATTACATAAAATTTATGATAATTATAAATAATTTATACTAAAAAAAAAATATTTGTTATCTTAAATACAAACATAATTAATAGCAGTGTTTCCACTCATATTATTTTTTTTTCCAATAATACAAAAATTGTTATTACAAAATGTTATTCTGTATCAAATAGAGTATGTTCAATCTATATTTATTTATACGTAAAAGTAAACACAGTTAGATTATTAGATTGTTATCGCATCGAATATGAAAATGCAATGATAACGAATATTCAGGTTTTACCTTGAATTGTAAAACTGTCGTTTGCATCTGAAATCGATTATAATCATGCTTTAGTTTCATTATTTAATATACTTTCTTAAAGTAAATAATAAATTAACATTATATATTAGTTATATATTAATTTTAATGACAAAACACAAAGGTCAGATATTGAAATTAGAGTAATTTTTAAAGTTTTATTAAAATGTACCGAATTTTTTTTGTTTTAAATTTAATTAAATATAAAGGCATTAAAATATATTTGATTTATTATTAGTGTTACTCCTATGCTACAATCTTTTTTGGGCAATCCTTGGTATTGAATTGGTATTGGTATTGGTTCTTGAATTTAACAATGTTTGCTTCTCTTAGTATATCCTTCGGAATTTTATTATATTCTACAATTTCTTAAAATCCTACTCAATCCTATTATTCTCTGAAATATTACTTTTTAATATCGTATATGATTTTTCATCTGCACTTTTGAAACAATCCGATTTTCTTTTCAAGAATATTCTATGTCGCCTTTGATATTCCTATAGCATTCATCTTTAAAATATTCTGTATCTAAAGCAATGCTGTTTTCTGTATCTCCAATTACATATTCAAACAATAATTCTTAAATCCTGATTTATTTAATAATATATAGTTCTATCTTAGTCAGAGTCAGTTTTTATGAGATTTTTCATTATGACGGGAAAGGAATAAAAAATACAACAATTTTGTAATTTATTAATTTATTTTTTTGTCTCTTGAAATATTTTTTACTTTTTAACTAAATTTATAATTAACTAAAATTACTATTTTTATTCTTATAAATCCATTTTATTATTATTATTTCTACATAATTTTTTAACTATTTCATTTAGAAATAACAAACTTAACATTTAAATATCTATAAGAATTTTCATTCTGAATTAATCTTTTTTTTATAATTATCGCTTAATACTTAAATAACTTAATTAAATCGTTTTTATTTCATAAATAAATTTTCTCTAGGAAAAATTACTGAAACAAATATAAATTTTTATATTTTCATTTCGACCAAAATTTCTCATTTTTAACAATTTCATTACCTACACTTTTTTATGTATTATCATTAGTTAGATATAACTAACTCAAATTATTATTTTTATTCTTATAAATCCATTTATTAATATGTTTCATAATTATTTTGTTCTCCACAAATTTTTAACTATTTCATTTACAAATAACAATCTTAACATTTAAACATCTATAAGAATTTTCATTCTAAATTTATCATTTTTTATAATTATCGCTTCATAACGAAATTTCCAATTAACTCCAGTTTTTTTTTATTTAAATCGTTTTTATTTCATAAATAAATATTCTTTAGGAAAAATTACTGAAACAAAAATAAAATTTATATTTTAATTTCGACAAAAATTTCTCATTTTTAATTTTTCTTCATTTAATTTCATTTTCTACACTTTTTTGTGTATTATCATTAGTTAGATAAAACTAACTTAAATGATTATTTTTATTCTTATAAATCCATTTATTATTATGTTTCATAATTATTTTGTTCTCCACAAATTTTTAACTATTTCATTTACAAATAACAATCTAAAAATTTAAAAATCTATAAGAATTTTCATTCTAAATTAATCATTTTTTTTATAATTATCATTTCATAACAAAATTTACAATTAACTACAATAAATCGTTTTCATTTTATCAACATATTTTCACTTGGAAAAACTATTATTTTTATTCTTATAAATCCATTTTATTAATATTATTTCTCCATGAATTTTTAACTATTTTATTTATAAATAACAATCTTAACATTTAAAAATCTATGAGTTTTCATTCTAAATTAATCTTTTTTATAATTATCATTTCATAACTAAATTTTTCAATTACCTTGTAGGTAAAAGGTTTTCATTTTATCAACAAATTTTCACTTGGAAAAATTACTGAAACAAATATAAATTTTTATATTTTCATTTCGACCAAAAGTTTTCATTTTTAACAATTTCATTTCCTACACTTTTTTATGTATTATCATTAGTTAGAATATTAGATTAATTTATAGAGAAAAAAATAATTAAAATGATAATAAATGAATCGTCATGAAAAACGTCGAAATGTAAAAGCTTTTAACCTTTTTTAACACATTTCCAATTAAATCAGTTATTACGTCGATAATTCTTTAAATAAAATGTTAATAACGAATTATATGCAAAAAAAATTAAGTAATTGCAAATGAATAATGAACAATTACATTATATAATATTCACATTGTATCGTTAAATATTTTCAAAATTACGTGCTAGGTTATTTAAAAGATATAAAGTAAATGTTGTTCTATAAATAAAAAACTAATGCACATCTAGCAATAAAGTTCGACTTTCAATTCATTATATGCATGAAAAATAAATAAATATAAATATTGAATGCAAAACGAGCGCTACTTGAATTTTAAAATATTATTTTGTGTATGCGTGCGGTCGTTCGAACGGTGGCAATACAAATTTAGTAAAAAATACAATTTGCATTTGTAAAAAATATCAATATATTGTTACTACGTTTGTTTTTGCTCCTAAATCATAAATGATTTAATATAGTAGCTATTTTCTACGACTTGTTTGAATGAATAAATATATAACTAACGCTTGTATAAATTTAAAATCGTCTTTGTAAAAAATCATTCCAAAAATTAGAATGAATTTATTTTTTAGGAAAACGTAAAGTTATAAACTGATTTTGATAAATAAATTAAATCGTAATGTGGTAAAATAGTCATTAATATTCTTTCATAATAAAACTTTAATAATATAAATATAATCATTAGGATTTAAAGAGGACTTTAAAAGTTTTTGGATTGTATTGATTATCAATTATTGGAAATGTTTGTGTTGTATGGCATATTTGACAGGTTAAGGCATTAACCTCTCATAAATATTTTAACAAAATCCTCCAATTGATTTCATTCAAATAATTTTTATTACTTATATCCGCTCTTTCAGCATGTGCAAATACATAAACAATACTTTAAATATTGCAGTATGAAAGTGCCACAAGATTATGTCATCAGTTTTTTAGGATAAAAGGGAATTTTGTTAATAGATTATCTTGATAAAGGTAAAATAATTCGACATGATCCTTCATAAAATATTATCAAATGAAATATGCACAAATATTAATATTTTTATAATATTTATCGTTAATTTATTAGTACACTTCTTTTACTAAACATAATTAATTACATAAGCATATAAATATTTAATAGTTAATTTTATGCTTTCAGGTCTTCACCTTTATTTTTAATAATTATTACAATCACAAATATTTTTCAAATTTTTTTAATATTTTACAAAATATATTACCATTTCCAAATGAAACTAAAAATACTTTCAAACTACAATTTTTCCCAAAGGATGCAAGACTAAATTTATCCAAACGTTATATAATTAGAATTGTTGTTGATTTCAATTAATTTATTATCGGTTTTGTTGCTTTTAGATCAATAAAATATTATTATTCAAAATTATGCAGGAATAAAGATAACAATATAATTATTTTTAATTGTTAAACATCTTTAAAACTAAAAATATTTTTTGTATAATTTTGTAATGTACGTCAATTAAATAAATGTGCGTCCACACTGCATGTTATATTCATGCAGCGATACGTCCTCATAACGCATTAGATTTGCACACTCAACTTTTTATTTGAAATACGCAGTACAACAAAAAAAATAGAATTATTTAATATATAATTTATTTAAAGATCGAAAGAATTAAAATTTGGGTCTATATTTGCATTTTTTTTTTCATTTTCATGAATATTTCAGTCAATATCATCGATCGCAAGGCCACATTGAAAAAAAAGAGTTTCTTTTGTATTTAAAACATTCAAAAACCAAATAAATATTTAAAAAAAAAACGAAATTCTATATAAATTCTTAAAAAAAAAACTTGATAATGTACGTTTTTAATAATAATATTTATGATTCATTGTTTGACATTTGACAAGTAACAAAAGTTAAGCAAGGTGCATTTTATTTTGTCGTTAAAAATTGCCACTAGAGACGTAATTTTTCACAACTATATAATTATTTTTCAAGTCCCAACTTCTATTATTTACATTTGTGCAGAGGTGTGAATTTCCTAATTTTACGTAATAAAAATAATATTGACTATAAGAATTTCAGAAAAATGAAAGAAATATTTAACACAAAACACCAGCTACGAAACATTTGTCCATGAAACACGCATGGCGTATTCTTATAGGGTTGAATTGGAATAATTATATTTGGGTTGTTCTCAGGAAAAAAAAACCTAGGTAAACAGAAGCAGATTCGATTTTTAATCTGGAAAATAATAAATATAAAATGATTAAATTTCACAATTAATAAAAATATATGTATTTTAATTAAACTAATAGAAAAATGTGTATCAACTTGCAATTTAATCTTCTAAAAAAACATTATTGATTATTGTAGTGTATAATTTTTCCATGGTAAAATTTTTAAATTTTCTTTTAAATTACTGATTTAATTCTTGCAACTATTCAAAGTTTATACGAATTATAATTATGACAATATTTATTACAGTTACAATATGTTTTATGGATTAATTTCAATAATTAAAATAACTTTATATTTATTCTTACTTTGTAGAATTAAAGTTATTTATGTAAATTACCATAAGACGTACCACAATTCTAAGACGTATTAAAGAAAAATGCAGAATAAGTCAATACATTCTTTGCATCTGTTTGAAAAATTCTAACAGATGCAAAGAAATCAATAATCGAGGAAATTTGAAGGTGTGTGGTAAAAAATGTAGGAATAGAATTATTAATTTGTATTCAAAAATTATGTCTATTCAAAACAAGTATTGTCGTATAAGTGTATAATTTTGTTATAGTAAAATTTTGATTGAATTTATTGTTTTAATTCTTGCAACTATTCAAAGTTTATACGTAATATAATTATAACAACATTTATTAGTGTTACAATGTTTTATGGATTAATTTCAATAATTAAAATAATTTTATATTTACCCTTATTTTGTAGAATGAAAGTTATAAGACTTTTATGTAAATTACCATATGATGTATCACAATTCTAAGACGTAATAAAGAAAAATGCAGAGTAAGTCAATACATTCTTCTTTGACTAAATTCTAACAAATGCAAAGAAATCAATAATCGAGAAAATTTGAAGGTGAAAAATTGTAGGAATAGATTTATTAATTTGTGAAGGCAGCGCACTATATTTAGATCTATACGAAATTTAATTATGATAACATTTATTAATGTTACAATATGTTTTATGGATTGATTTCAATAATTAAAATAAATTTATATTTACCCTTATTTTGTAGAATTAAAGTTATGAGACTTTTTTTTATGTAAATTACCATAAGATATATCACAATTCTAAGACGTAATAAAGAAAAATGCAGAGTAAGTCAATACATTTTTCTTTGACTAAATTCTAATAGATGCAAGGAAATCAATAATGGAAGAAATTTGAAGGTGAAAAATGTAGGAATAGATTTATTAATTTGTGAAGGCAGCGCACTATATTTAGACCCGGTAAAAAAGCAATCCGAACGGTGAGTGTTGAAAAAAGTAGGTTGAAATCTATTTGAATAAATGGAGTAGTATAAAATGATAATGTGTAAGGAAATACGTGTTGTTATTTTGGAAAAAGAAAATAGTACATAGTGTGATTGTTTGCAATTGTGCCGGTGATGGTTGTATGCGGAAAGTAGTTCATTGTTCTTCTATGAAGCGATTCGCTCCAACTCAACTATTGACCGTTTCTGTGCGTGGTGTTCGCGAGACTCTGAGCATGAGAGCATGAGCAAACTGATTCCAACAGCCCATTGGCCAGAGCGGATGGTCTGACATAGGGCCATATCTCGCATCAAATAAATAGTAAGCACGAAAACCGCATGTCTCAGTTCGCGTTCAGTCATTTGCGCGCGAATAATACACCATACTATACCTACATTTTATTATTTATACAACTGAGTGTGCTGTGTATTGTACATTAGCTATTCCTACTAAATTGGGGATTTACACTAGACTATTAATTTAGGTAAGACAATTTTTTTCTAAACTATAATCTTTGGGCTTAATTCAGACCACCTACGCTGCAATTTAACGAATTAAATGAAAATTTATTGATTTTCTCTTGCACTCTTCCAACCATGCAAACAAACAATTATTTTCAATACATCTCCTCTCTAAATATTTGCCAAATCAATTAGTTATTTATACCTGTAAACCGGTATTTTTCCCCAATAGATTCGACTAAATTATTTATTACTTTGTCTTCTAAATTAAAATTAGCACACGTTATTATAATACATTGAAAATCCTTTTTTTTTATCGCCGCGCTATTGTTGAACGAATAACTAACTAACTGTAAATTCTTTCGGTTAAATTTAAATACTTAACAGGAAACAAAAAGCCGTTCCGCTACTACGCGCTATCGGAGACGCTAAAAAGTGTAACAGTTGATTTTCCCACAACGTTCTCGTCGCCATAAAGAATCTCGCATCCTTTTTCAATGCGGTAATTCCAATTCCTACGCAGAAATGAACCGCAAATTGCCGAAAATTAAGTTTGTTTACGCGGAGCCGTAACCATGGCAACTCCCAAATCATTTGCATAATTCATGTATGCCGATACTTACGTAAGCCGACCTCTGTTGGATTTTTTCTATATTTATTTAGTGGATTACTCGATGCGTGGAATCGCGACGTAATTGCTTCTTTTTTTCCTTTCGGTCTGCTAGCAAGTAGTCGCTATGTTATTATTGTCTATTGTTGCTTCTCGTGTTAAATAAATTCATTGAGTCATTCAATCTTTTGTGCGCTCATTAAACGTATCAATTTACAAATATTTTAATACATTTCCGGCGTACATATTAAATTGGTTAAATGAAGCCACAAAGGAGTTCCAATATCCATATATGCGCATATTTTATTTGATATCCGTCTCGGTTGTTCGGTGCACCCTCTATTTATTATACACGTGAAATTCGTGATCAATAAACCCCAAGACCATTCATTATCGATCAGTGGTTTCGCTCGAAAACGCGTACTAAATGTACATTTGTTTCCAGATAATTACTACTAAAAGACATAAGCAAAATGCCAGCTAGAATCACAGAAACCCAAAACGGACACATGAACGAAGTCACCGATGACATCGTCATCACAGGCATTTCCGGTCGTCTGCCCGAAAGCAGCAGCATTGAAGAGTTCAAGCAACAGCTCTTCGATGGGGTTGATTTGGTCACCGACGACGAGAGGAGATGGCCCTCAGGATTGTATGGACTTCCCACACGCACCGGAAAATTGAAAGATATCGCGCATTTCGATGCCACGTTTTTCGGTGTCCACGCAAAACAAGCTCACGTAATGGATCCACAATTAAGATTATTACTAGAATTGACTCACGAAGCCATGGTTGATGCGGGCGTCAACCCAACAGAGTTTCGAGGATCAAAGACTGGCGTATTTATTGGAGTTTCTGACAGCGAATCTTCCGAGTTCTGGACGGCGGATCCAGACCAGGTCAATGGATATGGTCTCACTGGATGCTGCAGGGCCATGTTCCCAAACAGAATTTCTTACACTTTTGATCTGAAGGGTCCCAGTTTCGCCGTGGACACAGCCTGTTCTAGCAGTTTGATAGCTCTGCAACAGGCTATAACCAATATTAAAACAGGACAATGCGACTCTGCCATCGTAGGAGGAGTTAATTTACTCTTAAAACCTACATCGTCGCTTCAATTCCATCGTCTTAGCATGTTGAGTCCTCAGGGAATGTGCAAAGCTTTCGACGCCGATGGAAATGGCTACGTCAGATCTGAAGCCGCCGTCGTAGTTTTCCTGCAAAAGGCAAGCAAGGCTAGCCGTGTGTACGCCACCGTCTTAGGAGCGAAAACAAACACTGATGGAACCAAAGAACAAGGCATTACCTTCCCATCAGGACCAATGCAAAATCAACTGATGAGGGAAGTCTATGCGGAAACCGGTATCAATCCTGATGATGTTGCTTACATAGAAGCTCACGGTACAGGAACCAAAGTTGGAGATCCGCAAGAAGTGAACTCAATCGCAGATATGTTCTGTAAGAACCGCAAAACACCTCTTCTCATTGGATCTGTTAAAAGTAATATGGGTCACTCAGAACCAGCGTCTGGTCTTTGCTCTATCGCAAAAATGGTCATCGCTATGGAATCTGGAGTTATTCCTGCGAATCTCCATTTCAAATCACCAAACAAAGATATTCCAGCGCTTAACGATGGTAGATTAAAGGTAATTCACAAAAAAAATAATAAATCTATATATCCACTAAACATATTATTTTTAATTTCAGGTGGTCGATAAGAACGAAAAGTGGAACGGCGGAATTGTAGCTATAAACTCTTTCGGTTTCGGAGGTGCCAACGCCCATATTGTTCTTCGATCCAACCCTAAACCGAAAGTGACCTGGCCAGCAGAACCAATCCCAAGGCTGGTTTCCGTCTCCGGACGTACTGAAGATGCTGTAAACAATTTCTTAAACAAAATCAAGAGTGAAAAGCATGACGAAGAATTATATGCACTTCTTAACAAAATTCACAAAAATAATATCGCTGGACATGGTTACCGTGGTTTCACCGTATTGGGAGATAACGATATTAGCGAAGTTTCCGAATACAGAGAATCGAAACCTATTTGGTTTGTGTTCACTGGAATGGGATGCCAATGGCCTGGAATGGGAAAAGATTTAATGAAAATTGAAGCATTCAAGAACTCCATCAAACGTTCTGCCGAAACGCTTAAACCATACGGAGTTGACTTAGAAGACATTCTCATCAATGGCGATGACAAAAATTTAGAAAACATTCGTAACAGCTTTGTAGCAATTGCCTCATATCAAGTTGCTTTAGTTGATACTTTAAAAGTTATGGGTATCCAACCCGATGGTATTTTAGGACATTCCGTTGGAGAAGTCGGCTGCGCTTATGCAGATAATACCTTGACCGCTGAACAAACTGTTTTGGTAGCTTATGCTAGAGGAACAGCAATCCTGGAAAGCAAGATTGCCTATGGTGAGATGGCAGCCGTCGGTCTTACTTGGGAAGAGTGCAAGAAAAAGTGTCCCGCTGACATTATCCCAGCTTGTCACAACGGCGAAGACAGCGTTACCATTTCCGGTCCACCAGAATCTATTAAGAAATTTGTGGAAGAGTTGACTGCTCAAGGCATTTTCGCTAAGAAGGTGAACAGTTCTGGATATGCTTTCCACAGCAAATATATCTCCGACGCCGGACCAAAACTTAGGAAAGCTTTGGATGCTATCATTACCAGTCCGAAAAGTAGGTCTTCAAAATGGATTTCTTCGTCTATCCCAGAATCTGCATGGAATACACCAATTGCCCAACAAAGTTCTGCGGCTTATCATGTTAACAATTTATTATCGCCAGTCTACTTCTATGAAGCCAGCAAACACATTCCAGATAATGCAATTGTTATTGAAATTGCACCACATTGCTTGTTGCAAGCTGTTTTGAAACGTTCTTTGCCTAAAACTGTTGTCAATGTTGGGCTCGTTAAGAGAGGACACGCCGACAACGTATCTTTCATGCTAACCAATATTGGAAAGTAAGTTCTCTAAACTTTTCTTCATTGTTAAATTTTACTAATTCCTTGAATTCTAGAATTTACAACGCTGGTGCTCAACCTGATATTGCCAATCTTTACCATCCAGTCTCGTTCCCCGTTGGACGTGGAACTCCAATGTTAAATTCAATGGTCGAGTGGGACCATGCAATTGAATGGGATGTAGCTAATTTTGCCAACAAAGGTTCAAGGTCTGGAGAATTAGTTATTGACATTGATTTGAGCAAAGACGAATTCAAATATTTGTCTGGACACGCTATTGACGGAAGAATTCTGTTCCCAGCAACTGGATATTTGGTAAGTACATAGAATCATATTTAATTAGACGCGCATTTATTTTTATTATTTTATTTTTATAGACACTGGCATGGAAAACTTTCGCTAAATTGCGCAACCAAGATTACGAGCAACTTCCAGTCGTCATGGAAGATGTTAAATTTATGAGAGCCACAATCATGCCAAAGGATGGTTCCGTAAAATTCTTGATCAACATATTTGAAGGTTCCGGAGAATTCGAAATCTGCGAGAGCGGCTCCGTCGTTGTCTCAGGAAAAATCTTCGTAGCTGAAGAAATTGACAAAGAATTCTTGACTTTGCCCGAAAAGAAACCACTGCCTTCCGAAACCGACGTTTTGACTTTGAACAAATCTGACATTTACAAAGAGTTACGTCTGAGGGGTTACGATTATACCGATATTTTCCGTGGAATCGAAGAATCCGATAACTACGGCAACACCGGTAAATTGAACTGGGAGAAGAATTGGATCAGCTTTATCGACACCATGCTCCAATTTTCTATTTTGGGTCAAAGCATCCGAGAATTATATTTACCAACCAGATTACAAAGGGCCGTCATTAATCCCAAATTGCATATGGAGCAATCTAAAGAACAAGTTCCAGTTTACATGTACCGAGAGATTGGTGTCATCAAAGCAGGAGGTATTGAATTAAGAGGAATGAAGGCCAGTTTGGCTCCGCGTCGTCAGCAAACACAGGCAGCTCCCAAATTAGAGAAATACCAATTTGTTCCATTCAACAACGGAGTTACTCAACATGAAGATGAAGACAAATTTAAGATTAATGTTTTGACTGCCGCTTCCCAACTGGTGTTGGAGAACAGCACAGGTGCTTTGAAATTGAAAATCGTTGAAGTTAACGTAGGAAGAAATGCCGAAAATTTGCTGGCCCCTCAATTGCAGGACATTCTTGAAAGCGAACCAATGCTTGCTGTCGACAGCACAATTGTCAGCTCGACACCCATAGAATCTGCAGAATTCGAAGAGAAAAATATTAAAATTGTACAAAAAGATGTAACTTCTGGAGCTTTTGAACAAAACGCTCACTTAGTTGTGTTGAGCGATATTTTGACCTACAAGAAAACTGACGTTTTCAATAATGCTGTTGCTTCTTTGAAGGCTGGAGGCTTCATTTTGTTCGAAGAACCAAAGGATAAAGTTTGCACTGAAATGATCACGAAAGCCAACCTTGAAGTTGTTTTTCAACAAACAACTCTCACCAAAGTATACATGTTGGCCCGTTTAACTACTGAAATTCCAACCAACTCGGTTGTAATGAATATAACTGAGACCAACTTTGATTGGGTCGAACCACTCAAAGACGCTCTAACAAAGAGCGAAAATGATGGAACGCGTATTTACTTGGTTTGCGAGGGTGAAGAATTCACCGGTCTTGTAGGAATGATGAACTGCATTAAACAAGAACCTGGCGGCACCAACGTTCGTGCAGTTTTTATCCAAGACAAAACTAATAAATTTTCATTGAATTCCAATTACTATGTTAGTCAATTGAAGAGAGATTTAATTCAAAACGTATTGAAGAACGGTGTCTGGGGAACATACAGACATATTCTTTTGGATCAAGCTGTTGAAAACAGTAAATTGCAAGTGGAACATGCTTACATTAATGCTTTGACCAGAGGAGATTTGGCTAGTCTGAAGTGGATCGAAGGACCGTTGAGATTCTACAAGGACGAGAAACCAAACACGGAAATGTGCACTGTTTACTATGCCCCACTCAACTTCAGGGACATTATGTTGGCAACCGGAAAATTGCCCCCAGATGCGCTCCCAGGTGATCTTGCTGGACAAGATTGTATTCTTGGTTTGGAATTCTCTGGTCGCGACTCCAAAGGACGAAGAGTTATGGGTATGGTATCTGCCAGGAGTATGGCTACTACTGTCCTTGCTGATCCAGGTTTCTTATGGGAAGTCCCAGAAAAGTGGAGTTTGGAAGAAGCTGCCACTATTCCAGTCGTTTACGGAACTGTAAGCTTTTATAAACAATTATGATTAATCATGAAATTTATATATCTTTCACTTTTACAGAGTTACTATGCTCTCTGCGTAAGAGGTCAATTGCGTCCAGGTGAAACCATTCTTGTTCATGCCGGAACCGGTGGTGTGGGTCAAGCTTCTATCGCTATCGCTCTTCACATGGGCTGCAAAGTCTTCACAACTGTGAGTAGCCAAGCTAAGAGGGACTTCTTGAAGAAAACATTCCCTCAACTTACCGATAATTGTATTGGTAATTCCCGTGACACCACCTTTGAACAATTGGTGTTGACTGAAACCAATGGACGTGGAGTTGATTTAGTCCTGAACTCCTTAGCTGCAACGCAATTGCAAGCGTCTGTTAGATGCTTGGCTGACGGCGGAAGATTCTGCGAAATTGGAAAGGTTGATTTGTCTAACAATTCGCCTCTGGGAATGGGTGTTTTCTTGAAAAATACCACTTTCCATGGTATCTTATTAGACGCCTTATTCGATGAAACGATTGATTCACCTGATAAGCTGGAAGTTGTTCGCCTTGTTACCGAAGGTATTGCTAGTGGAGCCGTACGACCATTGCCGAACACCGTGTATGCAGATACCCAAGTCGAACAAGCTTTCCGTTACATGGCATCCGGAAAGCACATTGGTAAAGTCTTGCTGAAGATCCGAGATGAGGAAGCTCGCAAAACCATGACGCCGAAATCTATGACAGTCGGCGCTATTCCGAAATCATACATGGACCCAGAAAAGGTTTACGTTTTAGTTGGAGGTCTGGGTGGTTTTGGTTTGGAATTGACAAACTGGTTGATCACTCGTGGCGCCAAGAAAATTGTCCTCACCTCGAGAAGCGGTATCAAGACGGGTTATCAATCCCTTTGCATCAGAAGATGGAGAAAGAACCAAGGAATCTCTGTTAAAATCTCAACTGCCGATGCTACATGCGTTGAAGGAGCCAAGAAATTATTGCAAGAATCAGCTCAACTTGGTCCAATCGGTGGTATCTTCAACTTGGCTGCTGTTTTGAGAGACGCCATGATGGAAAATCAATCTGCTGCCGATTTCAAAACCGTTTGCAAACCGAAAATTGATGGCACCAAATACCTGGATGCAGTTTCCAGAGATTTAGCCCCACATTTGGATTACTTCGTAATTTTCTCTTCAGTATCATGCGGTCGTGGTAATGCTGGTCAGGCTAATTACGGTTTGGCAAATTCCGCAATGGAACGTATGTGCGAAGCCAGACAAGCTGCTGGATTACCAGCAACCGCTATTCAATGGGGAGCCATTGGTGATGTCGGTTTGATCTTGGAAACCATGGGTGGTAATGATACTGAAGTTGGTGGAACCATGCCACAGCGTATTGCATCTTGCTTGAACACTATGGACATCTTCTTGCAACAACCAAATCCAGTGGTAGCTAGTATGGTGTTAGCCGAAAAGAGGAAGAGCAACCGTGACACAAATCAAGTTAAATTGACTGACGCAATTGCCAATATTTTGGGATTGAAGGACACAAAATCAATCACAGCTTCCTGCACTCTTGCGGATTTGGGAATGGATTCTCTCATGGGTGCTGAAATCAAACAAACTCTCGAACGTAATTACGATCTGGTGCTCAGCGCACAAGAAATCAGGGCATTGACGTTCACTCGTCTATTCGAATTGGAATCGGGATCTGGAGCAGCTGATATTGTAGATGACAAGAAGAAGTCCGTCGACGATAATCAAGTACAATTTGATGATCAATTGATGCCAACATCGACATTGGTCAAAATGCCGAGCGAAGAAAGCACTAACAAAACTCCAATTTTCATTATTTCTCCAATCGAAGGTGTCATCACATCACTGAAGGGATTCTCTAAGCACATCCAAGCTCCAGTTTATGGTTTGCAATGCACATCGGCTGCTCCACTGTCGTCAATCGGCGATTTGGCCAAATTTTACATTGCACAAATGAAAACCATCCAAGAGAAAGGTCCTTACACATTGATTGGATACTCGTTCGGTGCTTGCGTCGCTTTCGAAATCGGCGTACAATTGGAAGCCCAAAACGAAACTGTGAAAATATTCTTCATTGATGGATCTCCAGCTTACGTCGCAACACATACCGGCAAGGCAAAGACAACCAAAATTAAGACCGGAAACGAAGCTGCCGAACAAAGCGAAGCACTGTTATTCTTTATCCACCAATTCAAGGAAATCGACCAACCTAAAGTATTGCACGATTTGATGAATTTGAACAACTTCGAAGAGAGAGTGAAGAAGACTACTGAAATCGTGACATCATCTACTAACTTCTCCGCTGAACAAGTATCCGCTGCTGCCGCCAGCTTCTACTACAAATTGGTTGCAGCCGATAAATACAAGCCTTCCGGACAATTCAAAGGAAAGGCTGTACTCGTCAGGGCCATCGACAATTACGTACAATTGGGCGATGATTATGGACTAACTGACGTAAGTATTATTAACAAGTTAAATATTGTATACAAGTCACTAATCAAATATTTGGTTTTTTATGCAGGTATGCAAACAGCAAATCAACATCCAAGCATTGGAAGGTAACCACAGATCTATCTTGAACAACTCGACATTGGTCAACATCGCAAACACTTTGTATTTAGAGGCGTAGATTTCTAAAACATAAACTAATTCCAAATCTTAACTGACAAAACTAAACAACGTAAATCAATGAATGAAAAAAATGACTTGATTTTTTTATGTAAATATTAATTTATATTTCCTTTTTAGTTCTTACGTATATTTATATATAGACATATATATTATAATTTTTTAGAATTATTTCTATTTTTTACACAGGGATTTATTGTATGTATATTTAAGCAAAAATTGTAGTTATAAAAAATACTCAGTATGGTGTAGATATAAGTAAATGTAAATATATTTCGAAAATTTGTTGCTCTGATGATGATGCAAGGTTTGTTGCTTTACTTTTGCAACATCGTCACAGCGATTAAATAATCAAAATTCAATGTAACTTAATAAAACTAAAGACTTAAACAAGTGCATTTTTTATTTATTTATAAATTGAACACTAATTTCTTACAGTTGGAACATTGATGGAACTTTTTATGTCACAAGTGAATGATACGGTAATTGCGTAACGAGTGCCAGATGTGACCCGTTCTACGAAATGGACATTTTCTCCCCCCGACGTGAACATGGAAACTCTTCCAAGCTTAGGCTCGACGGTCTTATTTGAAGGAATATCTTTGAAGATAAAGCGACCACCTTTAAAATCTGCTCCATAATCTGATAAGTACAGCAAAGCTGTATAATGGAATGATTCATAAGTTTCCTAAAAACAGAGAATTAGAAAATCTGTATCCTCTACTTTGCTTCTAACTATTTACTTTGTCTATATGCACGAGCCAATATTTATCGTGACTAGTTTTAGGCTCGGCATTGGTTAACTTGGAGAAGAAAGTCGGATGTGTTAGATACAAATAGCTCGGTTCGATTTGAAACAGTTCAGCGATGGCGTGTTGTATTTTCTCTTTGACTGTTTTGTACGTGTTAATGAATTCTGGGTTAAATAAATTATTTGCTTCTTTAATGGTATGCATATTGATAAATTTGTCTTTGTAAGACAAAGCTCCGGAATGTATATCTAATATAGAGGCACCACCCGAAGATCCTCCAAAAGCAAATCCCTTCTTAGCCATATCCAATAACGTTAACGCTTCCATTTCTGTAACCAATTTGTCGGTGACATATCTTCCGCAAGTCTTCGGCACACAATTTGGAAATACTTCGATATCCTTAGTGTATTCCGGATCACAATCGAAAGTCTGTCCACGATTGTTCAGAACATCTTTGTGCGATGCAAGCACGGTTTCCTTCCCTTGCTTGGAAAAGTACCATATGTAGATTACCACTCCCACGATTATAATACCTCTGCTCCATACTCTCTGGTAAGGAAAGTTCGGCATAGGTCCATATTTCCTGAAAATAAAAATTTCTGTCATCAATTTATATAAAATTTTCGATGAAGTACAAGAAATTAAAAAAAATAAGGCTTGAAAAAAATGAAGACATTCTAACTACAAAATAAAAAAATACTTCTATAGAACAATTAAATTAAAATAAAATATATAAAAACGCATTTCAAAAATATAAATCTTGAAAAATTGATCAATAAATAAAAATATGAAAGTGAACAACACTAATATTTTTTTTGTCTACTTTGCTGTTTGTAATAAATAATAATATTTATGTGTATATAAAGTCTACTGACCGCGATTATTTGCACTGTTTGCAATTAATTTATCAAATATGCAAAATTATTATTTAATTAATGGCCAAAATATAATTAAACACAAACTGAGATGAGAATTAATGATAAACCCTACAAAAATCTAAATTGGCGAAAAATCTAAATAGCTCTTTGTCCGAGGGTGCAAAGTTTTGAAAGTGAAAAATAGGTCTATTTTCACAAATTTTCAAGAAAATACATACAAATGTAGTGGATAGATTTTAATTGTGATTTTGGATATATTTTCAAAAAAACTGATACTACAAACTCGCTTTCAAACTGCCCTCGGCGTTCGATATCGTCTTCTGTCGCCTTATAATAATGTTTATTAATAAATGTTGTATACCAATAAAATATATAAATACATTATGTAATATAAATAACTACAAAATGGTCTACATAATGCGAATAGTACGGATTAAGATATAAGACAGATTTAGTTACCAAATGCAATATTACATAATGATTCATCCTTAAGATTTGATAAAACAAGTATTGTTATACAAAATTGCAATCGCTGTAAAAAAATATTGATCGCGAAAATAGATTGTAAAAATGTTAGGTCTACAAATTAAAAAAAAATATATATTTAAATTGAATGTATAGTTTACATCAGAGTTCAAAATAAATTGGCTTGATTAGTTCAAAGTTCATCAAGGTTATAAAAAAAATAAGTAGAATTCAGAATACATTAACAAATTAAGTCCTACAGACAAAATAGACTTTTGTAATCATAACATTTAATTCCTTGTTTTATGAATAATTTGTATAATTAATACAATAACAATTGTTATTAATATTTATAGTATGCATATGGTTCCATTATTGTCATACAATATTAAATAAATCATAACAACAATTTTATAAAAGAATATTCACAAAGAGATTTAATATTGATTTTATCTAAAGAATAGATATGAAAAATCACAATACAATTAAATAAATTAAACTGAAAACTTTCGAGATAATAATATTAAATTACCATTAACAATTAACAATAATTAAGTTGTAATGTATACATATTAAAATAAGTGTTTTGATATACATACAGATCTTTCTTTGGAGATTCATCTTTTTTCTCGTTGTCTTTGGTGGCTTTTCGCTTAATTACAGATGGTGTAGTCATTTTAATTATTTATTTAAAATTGACTACTATTTAATAGTTCATTTTATAAAATAAACAGCTCACACTAGTACTTATTTTGACAGAATATATACAAAATCAATAGTTACATATAGGCAACCAGATTCAACCAGGATGCAACTCATTACTAAACCAATGATGCCAATGTTAGAACTACAAATTGTGATATTTCATATATAATTTCGAATATCATCATTGATTGTCATATTTGAAATATGTTTTTTTGAGCTAATAATTACACAGATTTAAAAATTCATGTTTTTTATGCCCCAAATAATATAATTCAAGAATTCACCCCGTTTTTATTTTCTTTTAGAAGTTCAAACCAAAATATTTTTTATTTTCTTTTAGAAATTCAAACCAAAATATTTGGTGCACCCAAAACAACTCCCACGTTTTAGACCAAAACTGCCAAAATTATCGGTTCGCACCTGAAAATAAATATGATTTAACAAAATTGCTTGTGTCAATATTTTCGTTCTTAATAATTCCAAGCTTAACATTAAACTAATAATTATTGTATAATACTATTAATATAGTAATAAACATATTTAATACTGTAAATCTAAGACTAATATTGTTACTAATAAAATTATAAATAAATGTATCCAAGTTGTGAACTGTTGATTAAAATTTTAATTAATTGTCATCTAAATATCAATTTGACATTTTCGTAAATAATTAAAAAAAAATATAATTTAAGGTATCATTTATTGATAAAAATAGAACCATATGCATGAAGATAAAAGGAAGGTAGGTTAATAAAGAAAGCACTTAAACTTTTAATTGGTTTTTATCAATCATTGTTTCAGGCAGATTATGCAATTTCAACCATTTGGACTAAAGGATTTTGAACAAATATTGTTTCCTCATCCTGTCCTGTTAGATTATTTGCAATCTTTTGACGATTCTTGGCATACTAATTTGGTTGATAAAATAAAAAATACGTGTCCATATTTATTCTATCAACTTATAAAATCATATTTAATAGAAAGATTTTTTCCTAATCAAAAATCAAAATGAAAACTCTATCTACTTTATATATTCGTTTGTATTTTCTTGGTAATAAAACTTAAAAAATAGTATACTAAAATATTCTGTTTATATTATTTGTACGACTATTACTTAAAGATGACTTAACAAAAATAATGACATCTAATTAACCTTTTTGGAGTAAAGTTTTATCTGTAAAAAAAAGAGTCGCAGTTATCAATCAAAAGAGCCGCATGATCTAGACTAATACGTTAATGATATTACTTTGATTTACTTATTTTTTGGATGATATGGCATGAATTTTGTAGAAAAAAAAATCCAATTGCTTTAACATAAAATTTAATGAAAGATGGGAAAGTATGAAAGAGAACTAAGAATATTAAATCAGTTTCTCGCTTTGAAACAAGATGACATATGTCATTTCAAAAAACAATGCTACTCAGTATTGGGTAAGGATTAATATGTTGGGAATCGCTGATGTAAATTACTAATTTAAGTAGATTTGTACTTAAAAAGGTGTGTCTGAAAAAATCAGTATTTAGTTCTTTTAGTTCTAAGTTTGATTAGGAATGAGTTTATTATATCAGGAAAGGTTTGCTTAAAAAAATACATGAAAATAAGTATTAATAATTGATGCATACTACAAATGAATAAAGTTATTTTACCTCGCTCTAACAAATCGTTATTTATTATATAAAGTATGAGTGGGCACCTAGAACAGTGATATAAATTCATAATATTACCTAATAATAATTGTAACTAAATCACATAACAAAGTTTCAAAGTCTGCTATCATTCTAAGTGTTAAGGGTGTAAAGGCAAAGTAGATGGCGTTATGTATATGATGTAAATATTTAAAAGAGTTTCAGTACTCGCAGTTGGAATGGAAACTAAAATAAAGTCAAGAAATAATCAATACATGGAAGGTCGAATAACAAACAAAACTGTACACCTGTTCCCAGTTGGTCGGCGGCAGTTGCTTTTGCCATAAGGGTAGAACTTGTAACAGAGTCGCGCGCGCGGAATACTCGGCAATATTATTCCCAACGAAACTACTTTTTTTCCGTTCACATGATTTGATTTGTTATTTTTTGAAGTTTTTAAAACGTACAATGTCATTATTATTATTAATTCACTGAGGAATGAAGCAGTAAATCGAATTGAGACGGCCTAAAAGCAACTGCAGGAAAATGAACAGGTACATAACACTGCACCAGTTGGGGGATGGAACCTACGGATCCGTGGTGCTTGGACAGCGTAAGGATACCGGCGAAAAGGTTGCCATCAAAAGAATGAAACGCAAGTATTATTCATGGGAAGAAGCCATGAATTTGAGAGAAGTTAAGGTAAATAATTTAAAAAATATCCGTACTTATAATTTATTGATTTTTCTCCCACGTGGTATCAATTTCTTTCGTTTTAATGGGTTATTGCACGTGAGTAAAGCTGCACACGTGCAATAAACAATTAAAAAGTATACACTTTTCTTAATAATTCTATAAGTTTTCATGAATAGCAAATATTGGAATTAATTAACAGTTTTATTTTCTAAATAGAAAATTTAAATTACTTTAAGCAATAATTCTGATTATGCTGATTATTCTATATAAAAATATAATCTATTTATTGTAAATAATATTTATAATTCTCCATTTAATCATTATAAAAATAAAGTTAATATAAACTTAAATGTGCTTGTGAGAAAAAATAAAATCTCTTCATTATATAATATTGTAATTATTCTAAAAAATATTTTATTGCATTTACTTTTATAATTCTATTTTTCTTTCTCCAGAAAAATATAGTTTTAGCATTTATTAAATCCAAAATCCTTCTAAGAAATATTTTTATTATATTTGAAAAGAGAAAAAATATAATATTAGTTGTAGCGTCATTCCTGAGATCTTTCACATTTGGTAATCAAGGACTTGGCTACATATATTAACTATAGATTTATTTATCATTCAATCAATCAATATTTTATGATTGTAGTAGATCAGCTCGAATTATATTGTCCTATAAGCGAATACAGGATTCGACGCCCCAACAATCCATTACAGAACCCAGCTAATGAGGAACTAACAAAACATATTGATTCCAACATTGCATATAATTTATGAATTAATATTTTGTAAACTATTAATTATTCAGTTTTCTTCAAATTTATTTTGCACTTTTAATTTATGTATTAAAATGATTTTGAATGTTACATAAAAATAAGAAAAAGGATAAGTTAAGGACATTAATTTTTGTTATAAATATATTTTCAAAACTTTAAATAATAAATTAAGACAGAGTTAATATCGATCAAAATACATACTAAAAAATACTGTAAACTTACATTCATATAATTTCAAAACAAAAAATGTAATTATATTCTTATTCTGTTATATAATTAATAAATTAGAATACATTATAAATTTTAGTTATATCTAATCCTATTATTTTGGAATTTAGAATACCCGTATTTTTTTTCATGTTAAAATTTGGTACCAGCAACAGAGAAATCCTTCACATTTCACTGAAGTTCAGAGGTATTTGGACTATATTGGAGGAAGTAGGACTAACGATTTAGCAGTAGCGAAGGCTCACGTTATAAATAAGTTAGATTCGCTCAATATCGCTGGAAAGTTTGAACAACTCTCGAGTGGATTACAAAATCCGATTAAATAAATTTAAAAACAACTAAACAAATTAATTTAATGCTATCAAAACTAAAATTAAAAATAATCATTTTAAACATTTTATCAATTTGTTTAATTGACAGAAAATATTAATTTAAAAAATGAATAAATATGAAATTTTTTCAACTAGGGCTCAAAATATTTAAATCCCTGGAGTCTAAAAATGTAAACAACGAAAATTACATTTTTTTAAATAATTTAATAGAGTGAAAAATAATGTAATCAATAAATCAAAATTTAGACATAGTTGTTAAAAGCTCTAAACAGGAAAATTTCGTTGTACTTATAGAAATTATTCATTATATTTTATGTTCCCATTATTTATTTGCTATAAAGAATAAATATAAAGTTAATTTATAGCACACATTAATTTATATTTTTTGTTATATTTTTAAAAATATATAACTAGTCATAAAAATGCTAAGTATATTTTGTAATATTCATAATAGTATTACAATTCGATTAGAGATGTAAAACATCATTATTTTGCAATTAATGAGTATAACTAATATTATTGGTATTACTTACTAGTAATCAACAAATTAATCTATTTTTATATTATCTGTTATTACGTATTAAAATATTACAGGCTTAAATAGTTCCATTATTTGTTTTGTATTTTATTTATTTTTTATTAATACCTTAACTTAAGTATAAATTCATACAAATTATAGTAGCAACATAATTGTATTAAAACTAGACTTAATTGGAGATTAATAAAAATATTTGAAATAATAATTTCAACTCAAATATTTTATACAAGACAGAAATTCCTTTTGTTGATAACTCTTTGTAACAGTTATATATTTTTTTGTTCCTATTATTGTTGTTATATAAATATGTTTTTAGTTGTTATTGCAATAAATATAATTAACATAATTGTAAGTTGTAAATGTGTTCTTAATTTGCAGTCTTTAAAAAAATTGCACCACAGCAACGTAGTGAAACTGAAGGAAGTAATCCGCGAGAATGATGTACTTTACTTTGTATTTGAGTACATGCAAGAGAATTTGTACCAATTGATAAAAGATAGGAGGGTGCCTTACCCCGAATCCATAGTTAGGAATATGCTGTACCAGGTAATTTAGTTATAACATAATGGACTCGATGATAATTGCTCTGTCTGTGCTTCAGATACTTCAGGGCCTTGCGTTCATTCATCGCCACGGTTTTTTTCATCGCGACTTAAAGCCAGAGAATATATTGTGCTGCGGTCCAGATTTGGTGAAGATTGCAGACTTTGGTCTGGTTCGGGAGATCCGATCCAGGCCTCCATATACAGACTACGTTTCGACTAGGTGGTATCGTGCACCAGAAGTCTTATTGCATTCGACCACGTATAGTAGTCCCATCGACCTGTGGGCAGTCGGCTGTATCGCAGCTGAGATCTACACCTATCGACCTTTATTCCCTGGAACCACTGAAACCGATCAGCTCTATAAAATATGCCAAATCCTGGGGACACCTGATAAAGTATATTGATCATCATTCCGCGTTTATGTTTATGATTTCGTTTCTCTTTATGTATCAGAAAAAATGGCCAGAGGGATACCAGTTAGCTGGAGCTGTCGGCTTCAAGTTTCCTTACTTCAGCCAGACGCCTTTGAGCGCCGTTGTGCCACAAGCGAGCCAAGTCGCCGTGAAATTAATGGACATCCTCATGGATTGGAACCCCTCCAACAGGCCAACGGCCCAAGCGGCTTTGAAGCACACGTATTTCCAGGTGAGTCTTGCTAATACATAGAATAGAGGTCAAAGCAATAAACAAATCTCCGCTGCGGCTGAAGTAAATTACCATTGCATGTTAGCCGGAATTTGCATTTTATCGCTGATATTACGTCGGCCAGTTTATTTATGCGGAAATACAGTTTCATGCCCTCATTAGAAAAACTACGTTTTAAGTGCATGGTATGACAATAATTACTAAAGCAAAAAATAATATTTTATTCAAATATAGGAAAACTAAAATTCGGTTTGAAAATTTCGAAACAAATTAATTTTTAATTAACAAAATAAAAATAAATTCTATAAATTTAGTTCAGAAAATGATGTTTTTGTGATGATTACTTTTATAATGTTTTAGAGTAATATGGCTAATTTAGGATGGGTTTTATTATATTTTAATATTTGAATTAGAATTCAAGAATTCATATTTTGAATGACCAGACGTACCTATTTTCCTGGTGTCTCCTAAATTTTTGGGATAGATGTATGTAAAGAGAAAGACATATAATCTAGTGAAGTATCCCAATTTTTTATTAAACCTAGACTAAAGTTCATGACAACCTTAATGCGGCACTGGCAGGTCCTCAAAAAGTGTTAATCCAGGTCTCCAAAGTCAGGTTTCAAATCGTATATTAGAGGAAACAATTATTCGCACTATGCGAGGTATAGCTGTATATTTGTTGATCCCAAACTTTATAAACTACATAATTAAGACAACAATTCGTATTTATAATACGTATATTAATAAGAAAAGTTAATTGTCTCATTGTTCGGTGTCTCATATGGTAATCAAAAATATGTGTTGAAATTTCAGTCAATCTAAAACTTTTGGTTTATATTAATATACTTCTATAAATACTCTTTTGCATTTTCCCTTTTTTTTAGAAAAGTGGTTTCGAATAAATTGTTTTCATTATTTTATTTATGTTCTGCAAAAAAGTTGCGTGATGTATTTTTTGCTTAAAATCATTATGGAAATTCTTTTCTAATTTTTTTCTATAATTTTTCTATAACGATTTACAGCAAAAAACATGAGCGTCTTACAACAACCAAAGTTTTTTCACGATTAAAAAAAAGATTATCTTAATTAGTGGTGGATTATTCATGCAATAGGGCACGTACATAAGGCATCTGGTCCCCCATTTTCCTATAATGTTTTACATAATGCCAATAGGCCCCAACTATCCTTAATCTGCTTATTCCTTTAAAATTGATTTCAAATATTCCTTCCTGAAATGTGACACAAAAAATATGTCAATATAATCAATGATTTATTTAATTGTCACTATATTTTTATGACTGAAACATTTATTTATGTAAATATAAAACAATTTTAAAAATTTAAAATTTTCCGTCTTATTTAAAATAGCTTACTGCGTGCTATATTTATAGATTTGTATAGAATTTAGTAATTGAATTAATTGTAAAATTATGTTATTTTAATTCTCACTATTTGATACAATATAGCAATATATCAATTAGGTAATCAAAATTGAAGATTGATAATTTCAAAAATCATATAAAAGAGTACATAATGAACGATAATTAATAAAACACTGTTTGTAATGTTAAGTTCCAAGTTAATAGATTATTGATATGAAATTCCAATATTTGATAATATCTTTAACTTTCCTCAAAATCGTCATGCTTATTCTTGTTTGTATTAAACCTCTAGATATTAATCACTTTTATTAACCGTTTTAAATGAAATATTTGTATAATTTATAAAGATGATATTTTTTTAATTTGTTTATATTGACTTTATATATATTATATTAAAAAAACAATTTGTGGAATCAATCTTCATCAATAAACGTAATCAAAAATAAATTAAAAAGAAAATGCGTTTCCCCAAGCAACCAATATTTCAAAATTTGTCTTCAGGAGAGGGAATATTTGGGTGCAACAAAATATGTATTTATTCGAAAAAAAAAGCGATGAATGGGTTGGGTTAAATTAAAGGTGAGGTTGATAAACCCTGATTGAGAGTCATTAGCGCTCAGTAGTATAGGATTTTCTGTCTTTAAATTGTTTAAAAAACATTTTTTTTTTCGTGTTTTTTTTTTGGTATTTCGAGCTTATTTGATTACTTTTTATGAGTGATTTGTGATTGCTTATAAATAATGAAAAGAATTACAGCAATATGGTATGCAATTTATATTAATGATGAAAGAAAGTTAACAAAATCAATATTAAATTATTTTAAATTTATAATAAAAAATACAAATATAATGATGTCCTTGATCAATAAAATTTCGGTTATAGTCTTTATTAATAATAAATTTATCGGTACCAAGAAATGTGGAGTAAATAAAAGTATATTAATAAGAAAAGTAAATTGTTAGTCTTTAATTTAATGTTTTAATTACTTGCACATTTCAAATATTTTCATTATTCCTTAAATAATTAATATGACAAATTGTTTATTTTTGGAGGTTGATAAATATCATTATGTGGAAATTATATTTTGCATTAATTTAGAAGTAAAATACATTAAATGTTCTAATACAGTGATTGTTTACCTTTTTTGTTGCGGCACATTTTTAATGATGTCAAAATTTGACAGCACACAAATAAAAATATAAGTTTAAAAGTTGTTTACTTACCATAATACACTGTAAAATAGTTTGTGATAATAATTTTGAATGTAAAATAAAATAATATGTACAACAAAAACAACAGTACGTTTATTAATGGATTAATTACAAGTTAATGATAAGAATACTTTTAATGAGAAATTTGATCTTGATGTTTTTTTATAATTTAATTTATATTTGGTCGTAAAAATGACAATGCTCATATCGTCTTCTACATTTAACAGTCTCGATCTTTTTTCGTTTTTATGTTGGTTAATACTAAAAATCCGATTTCACACAAGATGTAAAAAATATTTTTAAAGCATTTTTGGCTATCATGGGATAATCGCATCTAATGTTAATCCAAAATGAATAAATTGATTCTTCCGAATATTTTAAAATTAAATCTCGATTATTAGAAAGCGAAATTAGTTCTTCCTCTTCATTCAAAGTTAATTCATATACAGAAGTATTCGTTATCACAAATGGATTACGAACCCAATCAATTTTTTTTTTATCTAAATTTGGAAAATAATAGATAATTCTCTCCTCTAATGTTGTCAAATGGTCAATAACAATTTTATGAATAGTGGGACTAACTTAAACTAATTGCCTTCCTGAGCTTTATTCTTCCATAAAGTTATTGGTTTTTGGAATCCCACCAGTTTATTTGTTGAGTTTAATATATTTTTTTGGACTTTGCACACTAAATTCATGTTATTAAAAATAACAAGAATATCTTATAAGTAAGCTAGTTTAGCACACCATATTTTATCTTCGAACAAATGAACAAAATCATAATTTTTATTTTGTTCAAAAAACATTTTCATTTCGTCTTTTAATTCCAGCACACGCGATAAAACTTTTCCTCTGGACAACTACCTTACTTCCGTATGCAGTAATAAGGATTTAAGTAGTTTGGCATAAATTACTAAATAAGCGACTTTTTAATGGTCTTGATTTTATATAATTAACCATTTTAACACATTGTTCCAAAACTGTTTTCAATTTTTGATGGCAAATATTTTGTAACAAGTATTTCTCGATGCAAAAAACAATGGGTAACTAATATATCCTATATATCTAAACTATATACATTTTTAAAATTTGGCACACTTTAAGAATTTGGTGGCACACAAAAGTGCCGCAGCACTTTAATGTTTAATGCAAGTTTATGCTTTATTTTCTCTAGTTTTTTTGTCAATTTATTCATTTGTCAGTATAAAATATTTATGCTTCACGCTATTTATATCGATATTATAAAGCAATTACTATATCATCATCATCATCGAGTTCCGATTTATTGATTTATATTTATTTTGTCATTGTTTATAGACATAGATTAATCAATGATAAACAATTAATATACTAGTAGAATAGTAATTATAGTAATACACCAAAGTGTATTGTTACTTTCAATCTATGGTAATTGTATATATATTCTGTTGTAGAATGGATTACTTTTAGAATGGATTAATGTGCATGTGCTTTTGTCCATGACATGACATGTGAAAAGGTAAAGGTTACATGAATTTAAATATTAATCAATTTGAAATATGCAACAGATGATGAATGCACGCATATTTCAATGGCAATAAAAATATATAATACTTTAATAATATTAAAGTTAAATATTAGCAAAAAGTATAATTTAAGTAAATTAAAATTATAATTTTCAACTTTTAATTTGATTGCTTTAAATGATTATATTTAAAAAAATCCATCAAAAATATTTCAAAACAGAACAAAAAAAATTGTTTAAAATATAATATTTCCCATAACAATCCTTGAAGTAAAGTTGGTGCCTTTCTAACTTGCTTCTAGTTTTTAAAATATTAGCCAGTGCTTTTTGTAGATACAAATCTTGATTGGTAATAAAAAATAGTTCTAATATTAATAATAATATCTAATATTTCTTATTTATAACAGTTCTATTTTTTACTGATCTATTTTTTCTTGTTCTATTCTGTTTTATCTGCTTACCACTTGAATATAATAAACAAATAATAGACTATAATAATTTTTCGAAGTCTTAAAGGCAATTAATTAAGCCTCCTAACACATGTAAGAAAAATATTAAATTTAATTAACATGCATTGAGAGCAACTTTCCTAAGAAGATCATTTATAGAAATATTCTCGAAGTAGAGTTGGTGCCTTTCTCACTTGTTTCAATCTAGTTTTAAAAATGTGCTTTTTGTGGATTCGAATCTTGATCGGTAATAAAATTGTTCTACACTGTCGTTATTTATTTATTAAAACATATTAATATTTATTATTTTTCACTGTTCTGTTTTTTAATGTTCTATTTTTTACTAATCTGTTTTTTTTCTTTTTCTGTTCTGTTTTATCTGCTTACCCCTTGAATCATAATAAACAAATAATAAAATATAATAATTTTTCATAGTCTTAAAAGCAATTAAATCTCCTAACACATTAAACTTAATTAAGTTGCATTTAGAGCAACTTCCTTAAAAAAAATTACTGACTCATTTTTAGAAATATTATTTTAGCATATATGTTAAAATTCTTAACAAATTATTTGTTAACAGAATCTCATCTACTTGGAAATTCTATTGTAAATGTATAAATTGAAATTATTTTCTCTCTATACATTCAATTAAATAAAATCAATTTAATTAACGTAGTCTTATGTGTTCTACTTTTCTTAGCATCGATAACTTAATTATTTAGAAACGATTTGCTAGAAATTGTATGTACCAAGGACATCATTGTATGTCAGTTGTATTTGTATCTTCGTGTACTTATCTTTTAATAATTGATTTGATATCGCCTTGTTTCATCGTTAATGCAAATTACACTAAAATTGTTTTATACATTCGTAATCATAAAGCAATGTTAAAGACATTTTTTTACTAAATGATATTAATATATTGTTATATAAGAATATTTTAATCTGGATAATTGGTTAATATCACAGCTCATTTGTATGACGAGGGATGATTACATTTTTTTATAGTTACATGTTCCCAGTTGATGACAAATGGGAAGAATTCCAATATTTTTCGTGCATATATACATTAATTCCAATAATTTTTTTTCGCTCATAATTAACAATTCTTGTACTTCTTCTCATGTAACAAGCTCGATTGTGGGTAATCTTTGATTACAAATACTCTTACCGAAACGAATTTTGCTATTTAATTTTGCCAGTAATTTACAAATATTTACAAATTAGAGTATTTAGCATATAGGGTAATGGTCGGCGAACTAGGGTAAATTAATACAATTGCGGTAAAAATAAATTATTTTGAAAATCGCTCACCATTTATCACGTATTTTAAATTTAATATTTTAATTCGAATAAAGCGGTGCCCTGCCGGTGTAAATTAATTTATTTTGGGGAAATATGTGAAAAAGTTAAAGGCAAACGATTAATCTGTTTTACATTTTACATATTCAAGAACGACGCTCAATCATTTTATATGTTAACCCAGAAGTTCCCAATCTTTTTCGGTTTGCGGCTCTCTAAATAATTGAATATTTTCCGCGGCGCCCTTAATACATCAGATTTTGTCTAAATTTTTGATTTTCTTGAAAAATTAGAAAACTTTCCTTTTTAAAAGCGATTACGCGGCGGCCCGGGGAGTCGCGACGCACACTTTGGGAATCACAAATGTTTGCATAATCCATTCGAATTTAGAAATATACTTATTATATTACTATACATACTATAAAAATATTGCTTGCCCATGACTAGTATCAGACGAAAGTTTTAATTTAAAAAAATATTTAAATTCGTATGTTAACCGTTTTTTCTTTTCGTCAAAGAAAAACTTGCTGATTTTTGGATGTCCTAATAGAATAATATTAATTTAACATATTCTTTTCGGATCAGATATAATAACTAAATTTTATTTTACTAAGTTAATGATTTGCGACAGAAAAGAAAATTTGCAATGGTTGTCAATAATTGGAAATATATTTATTTCTGCTTATTTTATATTTTTTGTTTAATTATCTTGCGGAAATAACAAATCTTTAAGAGAAAGTAAATTCTTGAAAACTATTTAGAGCGGGGGGGTGAAATTATTAGATTTTATTACTTGGAGTTCTTCAATTTAAAATTTTACACTAAACATATTGAGTTGCCTAATATTGCGAGGTTTAGGGCAATCTGTATGCACACATTATATAAAATTGTGTATGTATTTTCAGAAAAAAGTTAACTTTTAATTTAAAATTTAATAGTATATATGAAATGATCAATATATTAATTACCACAATGTTTATAAACTTTTGTAAGTAAATTTTTATTTGAGGTGCAAAATTGAATTTGGCCCGGAGGGGCCGTTGCAAGGTCCGATGTATTATAGTTCCGCCAATAATAAAACTTTTCAAGCAGTAATTTATTGGACAAATTGAAGTTGAAATAATTAAAATCGATTATCATAATTTCCCCAAAGAATTACTTAATATTTTCTGTGGGGCAACAAAAATGTTTTCACAATAGAAGGGTATTCATTCTTGTCGAACAAACGTTTCACTTAACACTTGAATGTTTTATACTTCAGTAGAAGTGTACGCTATATACTTAGCAGTGAACCATTTGAATTCGTAGGTTGGTCAACAGTACACTGCATTATTGGCGCCCGATAACTTCAATCAATTCGCCTTGCTGAATAATTCCAGCAAATCACTCTATTCCATCAAGAATCCGAACATCAGCGAGAACAGTATACAGCATGTGACGCAACAGCCTAAAGCTCAGGTTTGCATAATCAGTTCCACGATCGATTTGCATCAAATGAAATGCTACAATTTTTATTTTTAGATAACAATGCAACCTTTGATAAAACCGATTCAGATCACAAGAAACCAACCAGTTCAAGCTGTAGCTCCCATTGTGTATAGCTTCGGTCAGAGCGATTACAATAATAGGTATATACCGGATAATCAAATGAAGAAGATTCCCTGGAACAAAGGGGAGAATGGTGATGGCGATGATAATGTTATCAAAAGGTTGCTGACTTATAAAATAATATTAAATATTAATATTAATTTTTCATATTTTTTTAGCAACAAATTAAATAATGCCAAAGAAAATGTTATGGATTTAAAATGGACCAGTTTGCAGGATATCATGGAACCAAAGAAGTCGGTGGCTTCTGCAAAAAGTCAATACTTGTCCGTTTCTAGATACATCGCTGGTCAAACGACGGATCTGCATGGAAAGAATGGCATGAATAATTTTAATAAGAATGCAGGTGATGATTAATTTAATCTATGCAATTCATTCTTTCTTTTTGCTTCTTTGCGTTCGCATCGAGTTGGGATATTTATTATTTAGAGTAAGGACAAGTGCTATCATCTGTGTCGATCAGACATCTATATTTAATGACCTAACAGCGAAACAGACACGTGTAAAGCAATGCCATTATTCGATTACGGAATAATCATAATTGAATAATTGCTATTTTATTTGAACAAAATAATTGTTGTAACCAAAATTATTAAATAAAAAAGTTGTAATTCAAAAATACAATAAGGCTATAACAATAATTTATCGTTTCACTAAAAGGTCATTTTTTTCTATAAAATGTAATGGTTATTGATTTTTTTTTATTTGTATATTTTTATCGGATATTTGTAGACATGGAAAATAAATTAGCTTTAATGTTAATATTTTAGGTGATATGGGTTTGTCATCGATTTTTAATGATAGCATGTTAGATTTTCAAGGAATTCCATCGGGAAAACAGAGGACTTTGAAGAATATTACTGGTAATGCAGTTTCGCACGGGAGAACGGATTGGGCAGCTAAGTATGTTTAACATTGCGTTCTTATATTTATTAGGTTGTCCGGAAATATCATGTAATTTTTTTCGATAAATGCAGTGATACCTGAATATATCAGAATTGTTAAAATCATTTGACTTGTGTTCATGTCTTTAGAAAAACGTTTGGTTCGGTTGAAATTATTTGTGTTATAAGAAATACAAAGTGCATTTTAGACATTCTTTGGAATGCCGAAAATGCTTCTAAGAAATATTTTATTTATTTTATATGAATAAACTTTTAAATGACTAAAGACGACATAAATAAAAACTTTTTTTGTATATAATTACTGGGTAGATATTAAGTTAATTTTAGGTATATAAATCAAAATTGTCTATACATAAAAAAAAAAACGTTATATAAAAGTTTTGATTTTGAATTTTATTGAATCGGCACAAACTTTCTAGACAATACAATACTTAGTATAAATATTAATAAATACAATAGTATTTTAAATGACTAAAGACGACATCAATAAAAACAGTTTTATAAAATTTTCCATTTTTTTTATAATTATTGGGTGAATATTAAGTTAATTTTAGGTATATAAATCAAAATTGTCTATACACAAACTTTCAAGCCAATAGAATACTTAGTATAAATATTAATAAACACAATAGTATTTCTTTTAAATAACTAAAGACGACATAAATAAAAACATTTTTATAAAATTTTCCATTTTTTATGATTAATGGGTGGATATTAAGTTAATTTCAGGTATATAAATGAAAATAATCTATACATAATAAAAAAACGTTATATAAAAGTTTTGATTTTGAATTTTAGTGAATCGGCACAAACTTTCTAGACAATAGAATACTTAGTATAAATATTAATAAATACAATAGTATTTCTTTTAAATGACTAAAGACGACATAAATAAAAACAGTTTTATAAAATTTTCCATTTTTTTTATAATTATTGGGTGAATATTAAGTTAATTTCAGGTGTATAAATGAAAATAGTCTATACATAATAAAAAAAAACGTTATATAAAAGTTTTGATTTTGAATTTTATTGAATCGGCACAAACTTTCTAGCCAATAGAATACTTAGTATAAATATTAATAAATACAATAGTATTTTCTTGAAATATAAAGTACACATCTTAATAAAATATATTAAATAATTTCATTTTAATACACTACTATATGATTTTTTAAAATAATTAGGAAACTGTTACTTAGTTACATTTCAACTTTATTTTTTTTTTGAAATTTATATCTTCATATAAATTGAAAAATCAAAAGTATTTTTTTTTAATTAAATTAAGTTTAGGTGTAAAGAACAAAATGGTTTATACATAATTAAAAAATCGATATATAAAAATTTTAGTGAATCGACATAAACTTCCCAGGATACCTAATACTTAGCATAAATATAAATAAATACAGTAGTAATTTGTTACAAGATTTTAATAAAATATATTACGTTACTATTTATTTTTTTCGTTATTATTATATTTTTTAAATAAACTGTTCTAGTTATGTTTCAACTGTTATATTTTTATAAATTTATATCTTAATTTAATATTTGTAATAGATTCTAAGACATGTCACATATCTTAATAAATATAAACAAAATAATTATGCTTTTTACGTTACTAATAATTTTAATAAATATTTAGAGACTGACGTAGCTATATTCCAACTTTAATTTATACTAATTTTAATCTTTTATAATCAATTATACAATGTTTATGTAATTTAATATTTTGTTTGCTTTATTTCAGATATCTCAAATGAGTTTAGAAGCAACGACTGTGATAGAATATAACATAAATTTATCGTTACAATAAAATATCTATATATACAAAAGAAATAATATGTATTGTAATAATTTAGCTCTATAAACAAAACAATAAACATTTTATTTATATAATTTAGGAGTTTTTATATGGTTTACAAACTGTTTTTTTAGCACTTATAAATTTATTTATTATATTTTATATTTAAAATATGTAATTTGTATAACGAATTAGGAATCGTATACTAAAAGTAGTTATTCGCATTTTTTCGACTTATTTTTCTATAATATAAAAAAAATGAACTCATTTAAAATAATTCCAATGCAGAATAAATTCTTAATTAAAGTTAGAAATTTTAATAAAAAATATATTATTTATTGAAGACTAAAGTGTAAAATAATAATTATACGTATACATACTAAACTCAGTTTTAGCAGTAAATTTGAACTTGTGAGGTGTTAGTTATTCTGTAGTAGAAAAAATCATACAACGAAAAATGTGATTTTAGAATTAAAATATTATATTTAGAATCAATATTAATTTTTATATTATTTTAAAAAAAAATGGCTGCAATATTCATTTATATTGGTGATCCAATAATTTTATTTGAGTCAATTTAGAATTTAAATTTGTATATTAACCGGAAATATATTTTGTATTTTTAATATTTTTAAATTACATAATTTTTTTTTGGGCTGTCGCATCTCCAAACTCAATAAGCGATTTTATTGCGTATTCATACTCCTTTGCACAAAAAATAGTTCATCATCTTAATTTTAATTAATATTTGTTAATTTTTATTAGCCATTTTACCCTAATATATCATCGACTACAGTTTATGACACAACTAAATCGAACTATTTTTATAAAAAGCTTTATACAAATTTTGCATTGTTCGCATTCTTTTCTATATATAAAAAATTGAACTAATTTAAAATAATTCCAATCCTAGGATGCAGAATTAATTCTTATTCAAAGATAAAAATTTTAATTAAAAAACTATCATTTATTGAAGACTAAACTGTAATAGTGTAAAATACTATTTGTACGTAAACATACTAAACTCAGTTAAGCAGTAAAGTTGAACTTGCAAGATGTTAGTTATTCTGTCACGTTATAATTGCGGTATTATAATAAAAATTAAGAATTAGTAGAAAAAATCGTACAACGGAAAATATGATTTTAAGAATTAAAAAATTATATTTAGAATCAATATTAATTTTTATATAATTTTAAAAGAATTCATCCAATTACCATGAATTTTTATTAGCCAATTTTACCCTAATATAGTATGGACTACATGAGTATGATTTATGACAACTAAAACGACCTATTTTCTGAAAAACAATATACAAATTATATTATTTCAACTATTTTGTTTATAAATGTAATTTTTGAAGAACAGAAAAAAATCGGTCAATAGTCAAATTGTATATGTATTAGCATGCTTGCAATACATTATTAGATTTTTTAACACAAAAGGTACCGACATTGTAATATACATAATCCTACCAAAAGTTCCTACAATAATATATCGTATAGTCGTATCTTATTCTGTATAGATTACTTAATTTTAAATGATTAAATATTGGCAAAATTCTCAATCGGTCAAAATTGAACAGTCTCGAAAAATAGAAAATATTTGGAAAAGAAAGTACTGTAAACATTATTTTAGCGCAGAGAAATAATACGATTTATTTTGAATAAAAATTTTTATGTAAAAAATTTAAATCACGAGATATTCTTTAATATAAATTTTGTTCAGATTATTCACCAGTTCAGATTTTTAAATTGTAGATTTTATAACAAATCATTAAAAAATACATACAGACTATATCAGGGGTGAGCAATCTTTTTAATAAACGGGCAAATTTAAATTTTAAAATTTTTGGCGGGCCGCACATAAAGTAACACTTATTAATAATTTACAAAACTTTATTTATAACAAACATTAGAATAAAAAATATAAATTTAAAAAAAACTAAAGATTTCATATACAAATTTTAATGCAAAATAAAAACAAACAAGAAAAGAACGGAAAAACGAATTTACTTGGAATTTTTAATGAGAAATTTGGCACTGTTTTTTCAATACAAGCTGATCAATATCAGCCGGAATTGATGAGGTAGCTTTTAATCGTGCATCAATCAGTCTTGATCGGTGGTCATTTTTGATTAAGTTCATGGTTGAAAATAATTGTTCGTAAACATACGTAATTCCGAACAGAGACATCATTTGCTTTGCATTTTTCGTCAAAAGCGGAAATTTCTCAGGTCTCACATAAGATTTATACAAATTTTCGATGTTTACTGAGAAAAATACATTTTTTAAATCGGTATTATTCTGCATGTCAATCACTTCAATTTGAAAGTCTTTGGGAACTACATCCACATCGATATTAAATGGCGAGGAAAACATGTTCATGGAAACCGCTGTCTTCTCAGCTTTGAACATTTGGATTCGCAATTGAAATTCGTTGATTAAAATGTCTATATATTGTGCGTAATTTTGAGAAGTAGTAACGTTTTCTTTTTCTAAATGTGGAAAGTGAGAAACATTATTCTGCAAAAGATGCTGTTCACACAATCTTAATTTGCGCTCAAAGCCCTGAATTTTATCATACAAATTGTGAATAAACTGTCCTTTGCCTTGAAGTTCCACATTAAAATCATTGAGATGCTGAGTCATGTCGCAAGAAACCCAAAATCTTTATTACCAAAATGAGGAAAGGCTTAGCGGGCCGCATAAACATGTTTAACGGGCCCGCGGGCCTCATCCCTGGACTATATGAAAAAGAATTTTCTTAGTGCGAAGAGTCACGCCATATTTATGCCCGTGGTCTCTCAACAAAGATCTGAGCTAGAGCAGTAGCTTTTCAGCTAGAGGATCATGATTAAGAATTATCTAATTAAAGCCCTTTTTTTTATTAAACTTCCAGTGATTAGTCTTTTCATTATCATTTCTAATATTTCATCATCCTCAAAAGATTTTTCGACAAATTAATTTTTATATTTTTTTTTTACATGTTCTGTTTTTTTAGTAGCATGTTCACATCTCATTTGACGAAAACCGTATTATTTCCAAAGCGTGTAAAAATAATCCATATAAAAATAGGTTTGAGTGCATATCCGTCTCTACTTTTGTTTTGATATCTGACGCAAGGTTATAGCATCAGTATTTTGGGATGCAATGGGAATTTTGTTAATAGATTCTTTTAACTCACTCACTTTTGAATCAATTGGATGAAGAGAATCGTGAAAAACTGCTTTTTCTCGTAAATATTACAATAAGCATGGTAATTGGATGACTATTAAGAATGTAATCTAGATATTTTTATTACATAATCAGCACATAAGTAGTAAATATATACGTAAACAATAGATAAGATTTGTTTTTGGTTTATGCATTTTTATTTTCAACATGATATGTAATAAGGTATGGTAATAAAAAGATTTTAATAATAACATGATGTAAATAAGCACATAATAGAAAAAGAAATGAACAGGACTAACAAATTTCTTTTCCCTTAAATAAGACTAGCACAGGTACAAATATGTATATTGTAATAATTATTTTAACACCCTGCAAGTAGTTCATAAATAGGTAAACCAATGCAATTGATTTAATTAATATGATACAAAATAATATAAAACAATTGCAACATGAGTGTCACACAAATATAGTCACAAAACATCAACTCATCAGTACAAAGTAAATATCACAAAAATACAATCATTTACCCACATACAGATTTCTCTTATATTTGTTTTTTTTTCTAACATCTATCACCATTTGTTTTGTACAGTACTACAGAACATTCAGCCTTCATAAATCTATACTACTCTTATATAAAAATTAGTATATTGTGTATATATTTCTTTCTCTTCCACATAATTGTAATCAACAATTGCCATTAATAGAATTGGTTATGCAAGTGTATATCCTGATACCCCACCAAGATTCTAAATCAAATGGTTTGAAATTTTGTAATGCAGATGCAGGCTCATCCTTATAATACACAACATTTGATGATTTACTATCTACAAACAGAAATATTAGTATTTCCATAAATTAATAATCTTAAATTAACTCACTTATAACTTTATTATTGTTATTCACTTCTGCATATACACCATTCCAAGCTAAAAATTTAGTTACATTTAAATGATAGATGTTTCATAATAATGAAGTTACTTACAGTCATTAATAAACTTTATTATTTCTCCATGCTGTGGCACATCCACTTGAGAATCCAATTGGTTGTTGTTATTGTTATTATGCATAAATCTCTTTGGCACATTTTGAAAGACTGGTTTGGGCCCACTGTAAGTAGTTATTTGCTTTAATATAACCACCACCTACTTTCAATTTGTACATACTTCATCAGATCATCATCATTTTCCAAACCCTTATTGTTTCTATACTCTTTAAAGCTCTCAATATTTTGAGGTGGACCTGGAAGCAATTATATTTTTATTTCTAATTCAACAAAAACTACTCAAAGCTCACCTCTTCGCGTTTTTGCAACTATTTTACTTGGACCTTTCACATTATACATTTTACTTTAAATTTAATTAACACTCAAGTGATAAATGGAAATTCTAATAGGATATGCAACTGCTGTTGATTGTTTGCAGATAAATGTTACCATTAAAGAATTACTTCAACAATTATATAAATTAATGTTATGTTGTGTAATCACTTGAGCGCGCACATTCTTAAACGCACGAGTCGGGAACTTAATGTCATATGAATATGACATTGACTTTCAATGTCATTACATTCTGTCAAACTGTTTAACACTAAATGACGTTAGCCTTTTAAATAATTAAAACAATAATAAGTAATTAATAATATTATATAATACTTTATTTTATATATAATTAAGTAAGATAATCAATTAAAAAATAATATAAATGAATGGCTTGTCAAACTAATTATAGTTTCCTACAAATGGTAACAGTGGTTATGTTACAACAGTGACGTGTAACTTGTTTATTTTTGAAAATCCTTGTCGGCACTAGTGTTTTGTTTTATTTATTATTTTCGAAAACAAAAACTAAGTAAGTAATTAAAATTCAATCTTTCGGAAACGTGTGTCAAAATTTTCAGTTTACATTTCAGTTTAATACGGTCAGAACCTCCTGCTAAACATGGCTCAAAATCAGAAATTGAATTTAAAAGATAAAGTTGACGATGGAGAAATGGATTTGAGTATGTGTGATATCCAAGATGTTCCAGTTAGGGAAATCGTAAGATCACCACTGAAGCTCCTACAAGATTTTTAATAGTAGTTTATTTTTTAGTCAACGTATAGGAAAGTCCACAGTTTAGATTTATCTAATAACCATATCATCCAGCTGCCTGTGAGTTTTATTAATTAATAGGAATTGGTTAATATAGTTATTGTGGTTTTAGAGAAATTTTTCAGTTCTGAAGAATATAATAAAATTAGATTTAAGTAAGAACAAATTGAAAGCGTTGCCAGATAATTTCGGAGAACTGACAAAGCTCAAACATTTAGACTTGTATATGAATAAATTGGAGCATTTACCATTGAGCTTTGGGAATTTGAAGAATCTGAAATGGTTGGATTTGAAGGATAACCCTTTGGTGCCTGCAATTAAGGAAGTATCTGGGCTGTGCTTAGATAGTAAGCAATGTCAGACTTGTGCAACAAATATCATCTACTTTTATCAAAAGTTGAAAGACAAGGTGGATGAAGAAAATGCTATCAGGGAAAAGCAAAGGCAGAAGGAGAAAGAAGCTAAGGAAGCAACAGCTCAAAAGTTGAAAGCCCAAGAAAAGAAAAGCAAGAAGAAGGACAAAGCAAAACCTGTTGAAGCTAAACCAGCAATTGTAAAGGAACCTAATATTATCAAAAAGACTGAGTTTAAGATGGTGACCGAAGTACAGGAATCTTCAAAAGGAATTTATTCTTACTTGCCTCTATTTATGATGATCTTTCTATTTGTTCTACTTTTTGTACTAACTTCGCTCAAGCTTAAAGAGACTATGTTTGTTGAAGAACAAGCAATTAGAATTTGGAATATGTGCCTTTCAAAAGCGCCAGCTGCTGTTCAGAGTTATGGATCCAAAAGTGCAAACCTGATTGGCAAGGTGCACAAAACATTGGGGACTACTCTTTTGGACCTTCAACATAACGAGAGTGTCTTATATTTCTTAGATAAAATCAAGAGCTACTACAATTCTCTAGTTACAAGTAAAACCAATTAAACTTTTGTCCATATGAATTTATATTTTATATATAACTTGTATATATGTGTCAAAATTTATTTTAAATAAATTTGTAATATTGAATACCAATCTTCAAATATTTCGAAAATTGTATGTTTTTTTTTAATTAACATTATAAACATTTTCAAGACTTCTCATGCATTTATTTTATTAATCATGAAATGATAACATAATCCACATTAAGAAATCAATTATTTCAATTAAACTAAATGTAATATAAAAGCTTTCAAAATAAAATTTGTATTTTAATTGCAATCTGTTAAAATTAAATAAACATTTTTACTAAACTATCGATCAAAGTCGAGCCAGAAAATAATTACGTCAATACTTTAACATACTTCTGTTTTTCTCTCTAATAGTTAAGATGGACCAAGATTCAAATCTAAAATATTTCCCTGCAATTAATTACTTATTATTGAAAGTTACAGCGTTTCATACTAACTTATATAATTAATTAAATAGAAAGATATTTCTTATGAAATCAGCTAGAAAATGTAACAATTTACTAATAAATTTTTACTATTATCATTATAATTTTATTATTTTCATATTTAATTATATTTTGGACATAATTTATAACATAGATACTAAATTATCGTGTATTAAATGTTTTCATAATTACTAATATTGCACTATTTTTATATAGCTCTGACCTGCATTAATTTATAGTTATTATTATTATATATATTTATCATAAATAATCTATAAGCCTAAACCATATTTTAATCTTATCAGTGATATTATTTGTTTACGCTATTTAATATCTATCGACAGCAATGCCCCTTTTGAATGGAAAACATTTTAGAAACGTTGATTTTCCAGAATAAAAAATCTCCATATATCTCCAGAATTTAAGAATAATAACATTAGAAAAAGATATGGACTTATTTAGATTACGAAAGAGGATTCTCGAGTTAACGATCTTGAAATTAATATTTATCGAGATACTTTTTTATAAATAGTAGACGAAGGAATAATTTTAATTCAGGTGAGATTTAAACAATTATAAATGCATTTAGCACAAAAAAATGTGATGTAAATAAAGGAGCCATTAACGGAAATGATCTCTATGATTGTGTAACATTTTTTGTAAACACTATAATACCTAAAAAAATACCAAACAGGAAATGCATTTCCTTATTTAAGTATTTAATCAACAATTCCGTTAACGTTAATTTTTAAAAAAACTTTATAATCCACAATGGTACAAGTATATCCAAACAAAAGATCACATAGAATTTAATGAAATTATAGATACTTTTTCTGCAAATGAAGCAATAAAAATAGTTCTATTCATTGTTTTTCTTTTATAATATTATTAGTGAATTAATGTTTGTATTTAGTAAACAGGAAACAATTAGGTTTGAAATCCAGCAGACTAAACTGGCTGCTTGGAAGAAAATCGATGCTATCGCTAGACAACAAACTATTAATATTTAAATCCATCCTCAAACCATTGTTGTCATAAGGAATTCAGCATATTTGAACTCAGGCCCTAAAGGGCGGTGCTGTCTGTATGATCAATAAAATGTCTCATTTGTACTACACATCATAATTAACAAATTACGATACATTTTTATTATTAAACTAAATGTAAAAATACGTAGTATTGAAATGTGCAAATTTAACAATGCCATTTTTTTAAAGATAGAAGTGATAAATATATATTCAAATTATCTTTTAGCTGCAAAAATATTTATTAAGTTATAAAATTCATTCATGCTGAAACACTTATTCAAATTGCAAAAATATTAATCTCTAGTCAGATTTAAATTAAAACAGTGAATGCGATATATAAAATATATATAATTTTTGTATCATTAAAAATATTTTCGATATACATTCATAATGCGAATATATAATTAAACTGGAACATCTACTAACATTTTTTAAGCCCTTCAATTTTTACTATTACGAGTTTTTAGTTTTTATTCATTAATGAAAAGAACAAGAGCGAACACGTGAAAATATATAATTGATTATATATTTTTCTTAGGAAAACATTTGGTGTGGATTTCTAATAAGAATGAAATTATTGCCAGATCTGCTGTTTTGTCCATCCGTTATAAGTGAATATCTCGATATATCAGTACAGGACACAGATTGGACAAATCTCTTCAAGCAGCGATATGACTAAGAATAAGATAAACAATCGTTTAGTTAACAAATTATAAATAAAATGCTTTTCCGAATTCGTAACTCCCACCACATAATATTCGTAGTTAACTTCAGAAGTGGATAAGATTTTATAATTAGTCTCAGATAAAACTTTAAGCAAACAACATAGTAGAATATAGTTTGGATTTCTTAAAATTCCCAAACCTCCAGACTCTAGATCGACAACATTCTATCCTTAGGACACTCCCAGTGTTGTGTAACTTTTTTATTTTTTTTTGTGGATTCTTAAAATAGAACATTTTTGCGTTCTGTAGCATTTGAAACAATGGGACAGGCCACATAAAAACTAGATTTATGGTCCCATGATACAAGTGTACTTGTAACATGTTTACATTTCTGTTAATTTTATATTTGCTATAGGATAAATATAGACAAATATGTTGTTAGTTATCAAGGAAACAAAATGGAAATTCCTCTTCCGAACGTTATTTAACAGAAACCGAATAAAATAGAGCAAGAAAAAATAAAACACGGGAAATATGTTTTAATTTAAATTTATTGTTTTTAATTTCTACTATTCTTCACTGTTCAGATTTTCGCTGTTCTTTTCTAGTTTATCGTGCCGGTTTTTTTATTGTTATTTTTTTTATCATGGAACCATTATTGTAAACGCATTGTTGCATTATTATGTTATGCTACAAAGTATAACAAATTAGACACTATCGTGTTGTTTATGAATATATAGTCAATAGTAACTTTTGTATATGAAATACATGTATGTACTACTTGAGATATTTGTGTTATCATTACATATTTGATCATGATCGAAACAATTTTGATTTAATCTTTCAAATGAACAGCTGCTATCTTCACATTATACTTATTATCCGTCCAATCCACAATAATCGCTTGACAGCTGTTGTTGGTGGGAGTATAAGAGAGAATGAAAGTCCACTTCAATTCACTTTAATAAGTTCAAAGTAGTCTCTTCATTATAATACAATCATTTGCTGATTAGACTTAGTACTGGTAAGAATAATCAAAATGGGGTTACCGAAGCCGCTTGAAAAGCTTTTTAAGTAAGTCATAATTTTTCTTAAACCTATATTTAAATAAATTTAAATTCCATTTTTATCTTCTAATTAGACATATTGATGATAACAAAGCTAAATATATAAGCAACTTGAAGGATGCTGTTGCTATCCCATCTGTTTCTGCTAGTCCAGAATACAGAAATGAAACAATAAAAGTGGTCCATTGGTTTGAAAATAAATTGAAAGATTTGGGAGTTAAAACTGAGCTGCGTGATGTTGGCATGCAAACATTGCATGACTCACGTCAGATTCCCTTGCCTCCAGTATTGCTGGGTACCTTGGGAAATGATTCAAAAAAGAAGACGGTCTGTGTGTATGGACATTTAGATGTTCAACCAGCATTGAAGGAAGATGGTTGGAATACAGAGCCATTTGAATTAACTGAGAAAAATGGAAAATTATATGGCAGAGGTTCTTCTGATGACAAGGGCCCAGTATTATGCTGGATTCATGCTCTGGAGGGTTTCCAGAAAATTGGTGAAGATTTGCCAGTTAATCTGAAATTTGTTTTTGAGGGCATGGAGGAATCTGGCAGTGAAGGCTTGGATGATTTGCTTTTTGCTGAAAAGGATAAGTTCTTGTCAGATGTTGATTATGTCTGCATTTCTGATAACTACTGGTTAGGAACTGATCATCCATGCATCACTTATGGATTAAGAGGTCTTTGCTACTTCTTTTTGGAGATTGAATGTGCCGAAAAAGATCTTCATAGCGGCGTTTTCGGCGGAACTGTGTAAGAAACTCAATATTCATGCTCAACAACTATCATAAATACATGTTATTATTTTAGGCATGAAGCAATGTCTGATTTGGTTTACTTGCTGAATACATTGGTTGATAAGGATGGAAAAATTTTGGTGGACAAAATTTACAATGAAGTAGCTGTCTTGAGTGATACTGAAAAAGACCTGTACACCAAAGTGCACTTTGATGTTGAAGAATACAGAACGAATATTGGTACTAAGCAGTTACCACATAATTCGGTTAAAGAGGAACTTTTGATGCATCGTTGGCGTCAACCCTCTTTGTCCATCCATGGAATCGAAGGCGCATTCAGCGAACCTGGCCAGAAAACTGTAATTCCGGGCAAAGTCAATGGTAAATTTTCCATCAGAATTGTTCCCAATCAAGAGCCTGGCGTCATTGGTAACTATGTAATCAAGCATATCGAAAAGAAATGGGCGGAACGTGGCAGCCCAAACAAAATGAAAGTAAGTAAATCTTATGTAACTATTGATTCAATCATGTGATAGTAGTCTTATCATATTTAATTATGAGATAAGTTTAAACAAACTTATAATGTACATATTTTCAGATCCAATTGAGTCATGGAGCGAAATCCTGGACTGAAGATCCACAACATCCCCACTACGTCGCCGCCGCAAAGGCCACTAAATACGTCTACAAAGTAGAACCAGATTTAATTCGCGAAGGAGGTTCCATTCCAGTAACTTTAACTCTCCAAGAAGCCACCGGTAAAAACGTTTTGCTTTTACCAGTCGGCTGTGGCGACGACGGTGCTCATTCCCAGAACGAGAAGATCGATATCAGAAACTACATTGAAGGCGTAAGGATAATAATAATACAACAAATATTATTTTATTAATATTGTTTATTTTGTTTCAGACTAAACTGTTGGGAGCTTATCTTTACGAAGTTTCTAAATTGTAATTTTTATAACGCATTTTAATATATATGTATACCTGCTTATCTATTGTTAAAAAGAAAAAAAAACATATTAAATTAAATATTCAATAACTAAATGTACTTAAACCTAACAACCCATGCCCAATCTGTTTTAACTAGATCTTTGCTAGGTAAAATAACATGAACCTCATTTGCAATAACTTTTACCTACAAAAGAATAAACAATAGATACATTAGGAATTAAAAAATAAAGTTTATATTACCGTTAATTCCTTTTCGTAACCTAATAATTTAACGGTAGAAAACGACTTTAGCTTAGTAAAAGAAGTCGTAATTTTTGATAATTTTAGTATTCCGCCCTTTGGCCAAATTAAAGTTGTAGCGTAAACGCTGTCTGTCGAAGAGGTATACCACGTCTGACCAATTGTATCATTTTGATATGTCCACGGAGTTGTGTTATAGATAGCTAAACCGTTAACCTTCAACCATACGCCGAGATCGCGCAATCTTTCCTGAAAGATTGGCGTTATTATGCCCTCCTTTGTAGGACCAACGTTAATTAGTATATTTCCTTGAAGAAAAAAAAAATTATATAATTTTATAAAATAAATACTAGTTATATTTATATATACCTCCACAACTAACTGTTTGAATCAAAGTAGTTATTAGTTGATGAGTTGTTAGATAGTCGCTTAATTTTGCATTTCTACGAAAACCCCAAGATTCTTTATCAATTGTCATAGCATTCTCCCATTTGTGTTTCTGCAGTACACCTGGATTGAATCGATCTTGGCACGTGAAGAAGTCTCCGTGCTTGCAAGGAATATCTATTCCCCACCGGTCGTTAACAACAATCGTGTCTTGTACGGGACTTTCATTGTAAACCCAGGCTAGAAAATCTCTTGATTTCCAATAGTCGTCGTAAGCCTCCCAATCGCCGTCCGACCATAAAACTTCAGGTCTGTATTTCTCAATAAGTTCTTTCATTTCCGGTATAATCTTCCGGTCTACAAAATTTTTCTTCGTGAAGTTTGATTTTCTATCATCTATATACATAGGATTAAACCATTCGTAAAGGGAATGGTACAACCCAAATCGCATTCCTTGTTTACGCACGGCTTTCGATAAATCGCCTGAAAAGAGTTTTGTGATTGATAAATAGAACTAAACCTTTTAAATAAATACCAATAAGATCACGTTTTGGTCCAATGTCGACGCTATTCCAGCTAAAAGAATATTTGGAAGGCCAAAGTGTGTAACCTTCATGATGTTTACTTGTTAAGACGACATAACTGAAAATGGAAGATAATAATTGTTAAGAATCATATAAATTTAATAAAGAACATACTTCGCTCCAGAATTTTTAAATATTTTTGCCCATTCGTCTGGATCGAAAAATTCGCAAGTGAAATCTTTTGCGAATTCTTGGTATGTGAATCCGGGCGGAAAGAAGTTCTTAATGTAATCAACATATCTGCTCTGGTTGCTGGCTAAATTTGAAAAAAGCGATCAATTTTTTAGTTTTGTATCGATTTCGTGTATGCATTAATTACCTTTCCAGCTCATCCAAAACCATTCGGAACCAAAACTTGGAACTGAAAATACACCCCAATGTATGAAAATTCCAATCTTTGCTTTGTCATACCATTGTGGCAATGGACGGGTGTCTAAACTTTCCCAAGTCGGTTCATAACTTGGTTTTTCTATCGTTACGAGGGACGAAGCCGAAGCCAATGCACATAAGATATAAATCAACCACATCTTGGTTTCAGACAAGTTGCTTTCATCTGATACTTTGAAGGTTATATATTGCTTCGGTTTATTTCTTTTTAATTACTGTTGAAGAGTTATCAAACTGATAACAAAATAAAAAATAATTTTCAAAGCAAAACAAATATTTTATTAATTACAATTTCATTATCGACTGTTCTTATTTACGGTGATCAAAGTAAATATTATATATATACATAAGAATAGTCTAGCTATAACAAAGACATTCTTCAATTGCTTTTTTTATATTTTTTCTTGTAAATAAAGGTTATGGACCCTCGTACTTGCTCGTACTCTGGATACAAATATTTTTATATCATTAATCGTACTTAAATTATTTCGTATTTTATAAGAAGTATAACATGTAAGACAATGAATAGAACCATAAAATGTATCAAATTATATTTAAATTTTGTTGCAATTATATTGATGTTTTACTGAAGTGCAAGTATTATAGCTCGTAAATATAGCGAATAATTAAAAAGCTGTTTTATTGAAACATCAATTTAAAAAAAAAATGTCAACGATTTTCATTCTCAACTTAATTGAATTGTAATTTGATGCTAAAAATGTTTGTTAGTATTTATGATACCAAATATGCTGGAATATCCAGGGGTGGGGTGTAGGAGGGGCCTCAACAAGATTTTGAACATCACCACACCCCCGCGATAATTGTTTTTTAAGAATTTAGCACATCGCTCTTCATTTTTCAAGAATTCACCTCTTCGCTCATCAGTTTAAATAAATACATATTTTCTTGCCCCCAACGCTGTCCTCCAAATATGACAAATTTTGAAAGCCTTTGAAATATGCACGTTGTATATTGCATTTCATTAATATTATAGAGTTTGTTTATTCTTGAGATCGAGTTTTGTACTTAAAAAGTGATGTGATGTAATAAATAAAAATATGTCTCTTTTTAGAAAAAAAATAGCAATAGAGAATTTTTTCGTAATAATGCATTTCATATTCTTAAAAAATGTTAAAATTATGATCACTTTCATATTCTGAAAAATTGTTAAAACTAAGATCAATTTATGAAGTACGGCAATAACATGCATAGTGCAGGAAATCGGCCCTATTCTTCAATGTTCGGGACTGTTTGAAACTAGACTAAGACTTTACTGTTCAAATAAAATAATTTTGTTAACTATTTTTTTAAAAGTTGTTTTAATTTTATTTATTAAAATTTAGTTTGTTTTGAATTTTTTAACTAAAAGTAAATCCGGACTGATTGTAGCTGCACGAAGTATTGTTTTAAATACGCTAAAATTGTATACTTTTTCTGATTTTCAGCTAATTGATTATGTTATTTAATTATTGAGGATATTCCAAATTCTTACAAAATGAAAATTTAAAATTGAACTTTCGGTTTTTATTATAAATAATCAACAATATAAAATGGAAAATAATTAATTATTACATCTTTGAAATTTATAAAAATCCAATTTCTTCTCGGATAATGCGAGCAGATACGAGTCATTGCAATTCTTCAACGGCATCAAATCTAGAATGGAATTGTTAGTAAGCACTGAACTGTTACTACCGTTGTTCACATTCCATAGCGAAATTGTATTGTTAACTTGCGCGGTTACGTAAGTGTAGCCAGCATGCTGCAAGAAACGTGATCGCGACAATTGTTTTTGCAATTGTCCTCCGTAAAACGTGTACAAAGTATTGCATTTCAAATGTTCCTGGTTAGACTGTCTCTCTAAATTGCACACGAAATGTCTGGAATTTGGCACTCGCGAATTCGGTCTAGCGGATACCAATAGCTGATTGATATCTTTGTTATAGGTCATTGAAATGAATGGACCCTCAATGGGGAGTTGTTGCTTAGTATAATCAGATCCACCCTTTTGCTGATAGCACCAAATGGAATTCAATTTACACGTGATGAAACCTCCTAGAGGCATTGGGCCTCCTGCGCCAGAGGGAATAGAGACTAGTGAAACAACTGGCGACATATCGTCAGCTATCCTTGTGGATTCAACAGGCTCTGACATGTTCCTCAAATCAAATTTAGTTGTTACACCTTGTTGACTTCCAACATAGAAAATGTTTTGATTACCTGAAAAAAACAGCTATTGGAGGATTATGATTTTAAGTTTATTTTTCAACTTACTTTCATCCCAGCAGCACGACCAAAGCATGCTATCAAATGTGTAAGTGGAAACTGTGCTATTGTTATTAATGTCTGATATTTTGATTGATTTATCTAATGATACACTTAGCAAATATGAATTGCTGTGATTAAATTTCAGGTCCCTAATGACTTTTGTATGTAATGGTGTATAGCCTAATATTGCTAAATTATCTGTGGAACATTTTTTAATGCCAAAACCTGGAAATAGGTTGTTATTGGATTTGAGAGATATTACGAATTTCCCAATTTGAGAGTTTATGTCCATCACCCTGCATGTACCCTGCTGACAAATTAGAGATGAATTGCTCAACTTTAATACAGGTTTAGTACTATTTGTGTGGGAACTACTAGTACTGCTGGTTGATAAACTAAAACTTTTAATTTTTTTCTTGTAGTTCTCAATCTCTTGCAACAGTGTATGTTCCTTACATATAGCTTTAGTTAAATCCATTTTTATCCTATTTTTCTCCTCAATAACACTATTCAATTTCTTCTTTATTAATTCTAATTCAGTTGCATCCATAGCAATCAATTTATTAGCATATATGAATCGAATATCAATTGATGTTGCTTTCATTTTACAGCTGGGACATGATTTGTTGCTGGAGATCCATCTAGTAATGCATTTATATCCAAAAAGATGTCCACATCTCAAAGCACATACTCTATGCTCTCCTGTATTCATCCAATTGTCTAAGCAAATGGGACAAAGAGCACCATCTTCATCATCACTGCTAACTTTTCTTCGTTTAGTTGGTGACTCTACATGGATAGGTGGATCTTGGTTCGAACTTGATGCACTGCATATTGGTGAAAGACTTCTGTTCTCAGAATTTTCATCGAAGTGCAAGAAATTAGGTTCATGATTATCTATTTGTAATATTGGAGATGGACTATTGCTGCTGCCAGGTGAAACATCTTGTTCCAACAATTCTTCCTCAGAAGTGTCATTTATAATCTCTACTTCCATTACAAGGTCATCCTGTAACCCATCTAAAATGTTTTCATGAACATAACAACAATTAGTTCAACATCTAAGGCACTTACCAAATTCCTCCATGTTAAATTCCTCAGCATCTGAATTAAAATAAGGCTTAAACCTTAGCACTGTATAATATAAACAAGATAGGAAAAAAAAAGTCACTTTGATAAAAAAGAGTAACACACATTTATGTGGATAGAAAATAATATTGAATGGAAACATTGATAAATGATTATAGCACTTGTATATTTAAAAATATAACTTTTTACATCATCAATAACATGGCTTGATAATCATCAATTTCTTGGTTTCATGATACTTACAAGAAAAGTCATTTTCCCGGGTTCTTCCAGCTACCAGCTACCGTAACGACCAACAGCTACCCATGTTGTTTACTGATGGACGTGCCATCTATTGGAAATTAATTGATATTACATAATTTGATTCTAGCTTTTCCACTTTGTTATTTTGAAAGAAAGTACTGTACCTTACGAATTTAACGATATTAATGATGGTACTCCTAGATGACTTATATAATTAATTAATATTAAGACAATTCGAGTTTAGAAAGTCGATTTGCAAAAATATACAGCACTTATTTTTTATTATCAGTTAGGAAGGATGTAATAGATTATTTTTAATATTTTATTTTTGTTAAAATACAGGATTTAGATCTTGTTAGATCAGTCTTTGTATTTTTCTTTAAGTATATTTAAAAATTAATACAATAATTGAACATTTATTTACAAATTAAATAAAAATAGTAAGCAGTTGCTATAGGACTGTTATATTAATATTTGCAGTTATTATTAGTAATTTGTTATAGTGAGCATTTTCGTTTAAAATTTATTTAATTTTAAAGATAGTTAGAGAGTAGTAACACATAACATTCATAATAAATCGTTTCTTTTCATTACTCTTTTCCTATATACAGATATAAAAGCTAATAAGCAAGAATGAAAATAAAAGAAAAAAGTTAAATAAATATTAAATAAATTGACGATTGAAAATCCATAAATGATTGGAAGCAATTAAAATAAGAAACTACCAGATGAAAAAAATGAAATAAATAAATAGATCATCTCGATATTTCACAAGTTGCAATGATTTTGAATCTGGAATTGCTTGATTGTTGATTTTCCGACTAAAATTAATTAAGTGGAAAAAAATAATAATAATAAACTAAAGGTAAACAACAAAACGGTAATATTCGCTAGGTGTGTATGAAATTATTATTATTTGTATTTTCTTTATAGTTTGTAATTCATTAAATCCATACTCGATCTCTTTGTTTGATAATCCTAAAATTCGGTGGGATACTACGAACTAAACAATTGTTCCGTTGCCCTTTCCAAATCCCAATTATAGGAAGATAACGCTACCCGAGCTTGGTTTTCTTCCACGCCCATATCTTCTAGTCTTTTTATTTTATCCGCGAATTCTTGATTGTAACATGGCCCTAGTAATAAACACATGTATCACATTCATATTATTGATATAATTCTATGCCAACCTCCTGCATAGACGTGCGTCCAATGCCGGGCCGTCTTTTCAAACATGTCGAGTTTGTCTTTGTATTGTTTGGCAACCACCGCATCCTGTGGATCATCAGGTTCCGCTGAAGAGAGTAGAGCTTGCAGCGATAATAGCACTGTCCTCAGGGTCATTGCTGCTGCCCTAAAACATTAATACAATTAACACTATATATTTTTCAAACAACACTACAATACATACCATTGATCTTTTAATATATCTAAACATATTGCACCAGTCACTGAAGATATATTTGGATGCCATATTTTTGTTATAAACCTGACCTAAAAATAAATACAATGCAAACATATAATTAAATATGCAAAATTTGAAATTCATAAAATGGCTGCTAACATATAAACGATAATATTTCAGCTATAAAATCAAATATTTCCAAAATCCAGGTGCATAGACTTTATCTCCTTCCCTATATTGTTATCTAAATAAAATTCAGATAAGAATATTACATAAAAAGAAATTTCAAATAACACTTTGATAATCTTACTCACGAAAAATCATATTTGAAGCACTTTTTAGCAAAAAATGTATTCACATTTCATTTTAAAATAGCTCATCTTATTGAAATGTTGATTACAGAAAAACAAAATTGTTAACATTATTTTTTAATGATTATTAAACGTATTGATAATCTTACACATGAAAAATCATATTTGAAGCATTTTTTAGCAGAAAATGTATTCACATTTCATTTAAAAATAGCTCATCTTATTAAAATGATGATTACTTATTACAGAAAAACAAAATTTTTAACATTATTTTTTAATGATTATTAAAAGCATCATTCTATAAACAATAACGTCTTGTCTTGTTATTTATATTATTTGCTTATATTGTTTTCCTAAAATTGATGATATAAATTATTGTTAAAAATTAAAAACTCAGTTGTTTTAAAGAATGGAAGAATATATTTCAGTTTCTTTGAAATACTCTAAATAGCATTTATATCAACCTAGCTAAAAGGTACTGCTTCACTATATAAAATGTGAATATTGTCAAAAATAATCTATACATTTTTGTCATCAATTTCTTTACAGAATTAATATTTCTCAGAGATGAATATTTGGCTCAAGTTTTCTCTCTAATAATTCTCCCTTTTGATGATGGCCAATTGCCTATACATCCAAATTGATTATTCAATAATGATTTGCATGTAGTACAAATAAATGTAATTTAAAGTTCACTTGTTTTACAGAATGCAAGCCTTTGGTGGCAATTACCTTAGGTGGATTAAATGGGTAAGTTTCTGGGACTTTGATCTCTAAAACAAAGTTGCCTCCCTCGTAAGGTGTGTCAGGTGGTCCAGCAATTTCACCTTTCAGTTCAGTGTAATTGTCATCTACAAGTTGAACACGGATCGCACATTTTGCAACCTAAAAGTAGGGAAAGAGGGAAAAATGTTATTATCAGTATGGCTCAGTGAAACAAAAGGTTATCAAGATAACCTTTTACAACACACACACACACACTCAGTATTGAATAGTTTTTTTTCTCTTCCTTGAAAGCAATTTTCAAACATAAAAATCCAATTGGATCAGGAAGAGAGTATAAGAATGATGGGAACCATGCAGGAACAGCCAATTGGTAAGTAGATATTAGCAATAACCCCAATGATTATTTTTAACTTTTTTTCTACTCTGTCTCTCTCATAATTGACACAAAAGACGTTTTCCAATTGAATGAAAACAGAGAACGGTGACTAAATCGGTGTCTCGTGCGTTGTTCTTTTTTCGTCAGCTCATCTTTCGAGCACCGACACAGAATTTATCGTGAATGACAAATAATATTGTTAAACCAAGAAACGCAGATACGTTACCTCCTCACTTTTAATAACCTCCTTGAATTCGCGTTTGATTCTTTGCGTTGCAATGTTAGCCATTTTTACCCACAGGAGAGTTTCTCAAAAAAATAGCAGGATTATTTTTTATTTAACACGGGAAGGCAACGAATTTATTACCATAAATCAGTTGATTCTACCCAATATCATGTGTTTGCCTATGACAACTTAAAAAAAACTGGACTTAATATTGATGGTTATATTTGATGTGATACTATTGCTTTTTTCTTGTCTTTCACTCTTTGTAATTTAAAGTGAAGTTTGGTTACGATCGGTTCAAAACGTATGGGAGCAGTGATGCCAATTCACGAACAACAAATCTTTTTTTTTTAATATCACACATTCCCTTTTTATTTTGCGTACTTATTCGATTTGCCAATTTTAAATCAATTATATTATTAGAAATAATTATAGTTTTATTATCTAAATTAACTAAACTGATTCTAGAACAATGCAAAACTTATAAATAACATGAAAGAACACATGTAAACTGTACTCACAACATTATTAGATAAAATATCATATTATTTAGATATATGCTAATATTTTAATAAATTAAGTCTATATTAAATTTATAAATATGATAATAAAATCATAACCAAAAGTTTTCAGCTATTCATTTTAGAGCTATACATTAGATTTATTAGAAAATATGTGATATTCAATCATGTCTATCTATATTTACTTGTATATCAATATATATTTGTATTTAATATTGTTTATATAATACTTTTTTTTAATATTCAATTGAAATTTTATTTTTAAAATATTCGATTAAAAATTATATTGTAGTTTAACTATTATACAATTTAAATTCGTTTTTTTCTACATTAATCATCTATCCATATGTATTCTTTATATTTGATTTAAACAAATGAGGCATTACTTTGTGTTTTTTTTTTATGTGATAAACTTGACATAAAAATTCTTGATTATATTTATTTTAATGTTTCATCTACATTTCTTGAACTAAATTAATTTCTTTTATTATTTTGCATTTATACATTGATTATGAAATAATTCTAATATTATTGGAAAATAATATCTTGTCTCGAAAATATTTCAAATCATTTGATTACATTGAGTTCGTTAATATGACAAATATGTTTATTTATGGAAGTTTTACTTCAGAATTTAGTTTATTTGGTAAAAGTAGTTTATTTTATAGAAAAAGAATAATCTTAATTAGGAAGTTTATCTATCATATTCAATATATTTGATACTAATAGATAGAAATATATAAATTAAATATATTGTCTGAAACTTTATGCTACATTGTAAACAAAATATTTATATTAGCATCATAATATGAAATGAAATAACTCTAATATTATTATAAAATATTATATTCTCTCGAAAGTTTGTTAATACGACAAATATGTTTATTTATAGAAATACATTGTTTTACTTCAGAACTTAGTTTATTTGGTAAAAGTAGTTTTAAAGAAAAAGAATAATCTTAGTTATTAAGTTTATTATCATATACAATATACTTGACAGTAATAGATACAAATATACAAATTTAATATTTTGCCTGCTATATTGTAAAAAATATTTATATTAGCATCATAATAAGAAAACATTGTAAATTATGAAAGCTATTTACATTTTAAGTAATATTTATAATATTGTGCCACATCAGTAGATAAAGTATCCATCAAAGAAGACATAATTGAATAAATGAAGAAATATTACAATTTAGGTGCCCTTGATTAAATAAATCATGTAAGGTTATCGTTTGACACATATTATTTTTGTTTCAACACACTCTGTTTTCCCAATTGTAAATGTGTGAAAAATCTTTAAATGTATAAGTTAAAATGTGTGCGTGTAGGAAAGTTTACTAAAACTGAAAAGAGTATACACCAAAATCTTTACAGTTCACGTTTTATGTTTTTACCTTTTATTTGTATGAATAAGACAAGTAGTTAAAATGTGAGAATTAAATAAATATGTTGTTTACATTTAAATTATGATGATGTTTTAATTTTGATTATGCACACTTATTATGCTTAAACTATATTGGAAAACACTTTAATTAATGATATTTAAAAAAATACATACCACTAAGTGTATTTCTACTAGGTATTCCAAGATCACTACAGTTCTGCGGTATTTCGGCTGAAAATTACTGCTTTATAGGCATACATCTTAGTAGCGGTCAACAACTCTAACTTGAGATAATAAAGTTATGTTTTCATAATTTTATTTTTCTATCGCAACAAAAGCACCGAAGTTGGTTTGTATATAAGTAATCTCTTATTGACAGTTATTTTGTTATTATTTTCATATAATTATAATAGATAATATTTATTTTTTAAACACATTTTTAGAATATTTTTCTAATAAAAATATATCTATATGTAGGTCGGATTAGCTGGGAAGTTACAACAAAGATGTACTAGGTTTAAGATTGGGTTAGTTTAAGTTATACAAGTTTATATAAGTTTTTCGCCGACGTTACTCTCGTCGATTTGATGATGATAAAGGTTGTTTCGAATTCCTATATTTTTATTGACACATATATGCAGGGGCGGACGGATAACTGGAAAATTTTAGCCCCCCACACTTGTTTGGAGACCCTGTTAAGTAGCTCATGCAGGGGGGTGGGGTATATGGGGGTTGCAAATCTCGTAAATCATAACTTAACATTATTTTGGGGCCCTAAACTAATACCGTTTTGGGCTGCAGTCCATAAAGACCATGACTACATCCGCCCCAACAAACATGTCGACCTCTTCATCTTCAGGTGATTTCTAATATTTTTTTTATACACATACAATTTTAACATTTACACTACATATTTAATTAATTTATTGCAATATTCTATATAGAGTTTAGTAACTTTATATTAAATATCATGTTTGTTCATACATTTTTTATCTAATCCCTAATAGCACTGCTTCAAAACTCGAATGTATAAGATTAAAATTCATATTTGTTATGAAATTATAGAAGTATAAACGTTTTAATTTCATGACAAAAAAAACTATTATATCATAAATCTTTAAAAATATGTTATTGACTGCAGTGTTTTTGGCGTTCAATAAATATATTATAACATATTGTTATTAGATATTTATGTTCATATTATTGTATATTATTAATTATTATATAAATCAAATAGTATGAAAGCTTAGATTTTCCGTTGTAATGTTTAAAATACGGGAATTAAAATACCAAGTCTTTCAGTTAAGATTTTACAGAAAGCAATATGTTACGATTAGAAACTGTTTTCCCATGGTAGAAAAAAAAACTGGTATCTAGCCAGAAACTAGATAATTTATTCTATAAACCTTTTATACCTGTTCCTATACCTGGTATATAAGCATTACCAACTCACGTCAGACACACGTGTTCGTGCATCAAAAAATCAACAATACTCCTGAAGTTCCAATAAGGTTATTTTTATTTATACTCATTATTATATTATTAAACATAGTAGCAAATATGAAATAATCTTGTTTTTTTTAAGCTTAAAAACAAAAATAATTTTTTTAAGGTTGATATTATTCTGTGTTAAGAAACGTTTAATATTTTTTAATAATAATTTTGCTGTATACAATTTAAATATTTGAAGTCGGTCAATTTTTTGCTGTCATAGTATTTGCTGATTTTGTAGTAATTTGATAACTGCGTCTTTAATTATATTACGCTCAATTGTGCTTTGGCCTTTAGTTTGAATTCAGTCGTACTAAATGAGAATAACAATTTTATAATAAATCAATTACATTTATAAACACCGCCAATGTGTAAGTAAATTTACATATTATTTATTAAAAACTTTATTTATTTCATTCATAAAATATTTCATATTTAAAAAAAAAATTATTTAATTCTAATGATTAGGTAATATGTTTGATCGAATTTAATACATCGATGTATAGACTATTTTTTGTTGTTAATATTCTAAAAACCTTGAAGAGTATAAAACTATTGCGCATTTTATATCGTAAGTAAAATGTGGAAATAACGTTTCTTCGTATAAATGATTTTCGCAAGATTTGCGAAAGTAAATAGATTATCAAAATGTAATAATTAGTTATTTGATTATATAAAAAAACATATTTGGCGATTATTTTTGTTGAATTGAATGAAAAGTATTTTTTTTAATTAGTTTAATATCTTACCAAGAATAAAAGTCAATATATTTCATATTAAAAAAAACGGGGTGTATTAGACTTTCAGAATAAAATCAAATGCATTTTATTCTATAATATTTATGGCAATAGTGAGTTAAGATTAATTCTTTCGTTTATGAAATATGATATAAATATTATTATTATATATACAGTGGCGGAACTTATTATCTTGACTTATCTTATCTTTGCTCCCAGTAAAATATTATAAAATATAAAATTATAATATTTTTAAAATTCGACTCGGGATTTTCAATATTGAATTTCTGATAATATTCAGATAAATTTCGATTTTATGGCTCCAGACAAAGTTTTATTTAGATAATTTCTATTTGTTAGCTACATGAATTCCTTTAAGCAAAATTGTATTCAGTCAGCAATCGTTTTACGCAACCATATTCACTTAACTATATAAATTTTATTTTCCATATATGTGATCAATTTTGTGTCTAAATCCTAAGATATACCAATTATTAAATAAGTTATTTAGTTATATAAACTGAACAAAACTATAGGAAAACATAATGTAATTTTATGTGTAATAAATTACTTGACCACTTTTTATAAATTTTATAATTAAAAATATTAATTAAGATTATTGAAAATACGATATAGAAAAAAAACAGTGAAGCTTTATAACTTTATATGCGCTAATATCACAGTATTTTCAAAATGGTTTGTTCTTGCGCTGAAAATGTACGTGAAAAGTTATTTGAAACTAAACCTTCTGTTAGTAATAATAGAGATAATTTTACGCAATAAAACGAAGTTAATGTTATTGATTCATCAAAATTAAAAGTTATAAATTAATATAATTTATGTCTGTTACATAAACGTAGTAGTCTTATTATATTTACAAAAGAGAGACATTATTTCTGACTTTATTTGTATTATTTGTTTTTAAACATTGTAAAATTTCTAATAACGCTGGTTATTGACCTTTGTATAAAATACTAGTTTCTGCCGACTAAATAAACAACAAAGAGTTGAAGAAAAGGTAAACAACGTCGCATTTAATTATATAATATATTTCTGTTGGAGGTGTGAAAAGGTGAACTATTAATAATTAGTAACATATTTTAACGAAACAATATAAAACAATTATTTCGCTTGGTACATTTATTTTAAGTAATAATTTGGTGATCATAAAATATAAAAAATAATCAAATTAAAATAAATATAAAATTAAATAACAAACTTTATAGTCTATATCTAAAATTCACTGCATCGAGAAAAACTTGAGTATTTGACAGCATTTAAAAGTTAAGCAACGTGTGTTTCGGTTAATAGTTGGATTGATAGCGTTTAACAAATACAGATGAAACGATTAATAAATATGAATGCGAATATTATTAATAATAATTATTATATTTATTGCAACAGTTACATGACCAGTTAACAACTAAAAACATATTCGTGTAAAAACAATAGTAGAAACAACAATTAGTGCTCTAAATATTATTATTATAAGTATTAAAGTAGTAATGGATTTATTCCTAAAAATTACAATATGTGTTAAAATATATTTAAATGACAACTATAGCAATGTAAAGGTTGGTCATGGTAAAATGGTGGCTTCAAAGCCCCTGGTGTTATAGATTATCTTCCAGTCTGAAAAGTAAAGAGAGAAGAAAGCTATACAGTAAATAAAATAAACATGATATAAATTTGTAATTGTCGACATGGGTTGTCTTGAACCCCTAACTTAACAGGTACGTTCTGAGAATGTATTTATGACGCAAACCGCGGTATTACTGTATGTAGGAAGACAGGGAATTTAATGTTGTAACGTTTGGTCGATGCGATGTTGCGCATGGGATGTACGCATGGTTTTTATTGGTGGGAATGTTTTAGTGATGCCCGTCTTATCTCAGCCCGTGCGTGCCAGATCCTTAGTCCGGGCGAATCTCGAGAAGTCGAGTGTATTATTGCACAGCAGAATGCCGAACATAAAGGTATTTAGTGGTACGTCGCATCCGGATCTTGCCCAGAGGATCGTCGATCGGCTCGGCATCGACTTGGGCAAAGTGGTCACCAAGAAGTTCAGCAACTTGGAGACATGGTGCGTTTTATTTGAATTGATCCGCCGTTCCGAGCCGGAGCCGTAGCCCATTTTCACGTGGAAATGCGCTATGACGACGGCCTGGCATTCGTTATACCGAATCATTTAACCACCATCCCCATCGGTGTGGTGGTTTTATCGTCCTGAAAAATAATATTTCTATTCTATTCTTTTGTATGTGATCGCAGCGTGGAAATCGGCGAGTCCGTCCGTGGCGAGGATGTCTACATCGTGCAATCAGGTAGCGGCGAAATAAACGATAACCTCATGGAATTGCTGATTATGATCAATGCCTGCAAGATTGCATCAGCCAGTCGCGTTACTGCGGTTATCCCATGCTTCCCCTATGCCCGCCAAGACAAAAAAGACAAAGTAAGTCTATGTACACAACATGCACGTCCAGCCGCTCGCTTTATTTCCACTCTTTCTGTCTCTCTCTGTCTTTTACTTTTATTATTTTCTACAGCACCTTCTTATTTCTTCTTTCTCTTATTATATACATATATCTTTCTCTATCTATCTGCTACCTGCTTCTCCACGTGACTAGTATAATGTACATTCATCCAAACAAGTTTTACCCACACTGTATCTACGACTTTATACGTTGATTTAGTTTGCTACACATCTCTACATATGATCAATATTTAATTTAAAACAAAATCATAGATGCTAGTGAAATTCGTCTAAAGTCAATAACATGTTCATGGTTACACCAAATCAATTTATCTTTAAGCTTTTGATAGGATTTTACAACGTTTCCTAAATTTACATGATGATTTGTTACATACAATAAGTGCAAGGATATCTAAACACATACAACACGTTACACAATCAATTTTCCACATAATTACAGTCGTAATAATCAACGAAATAACTGAATAAATTTAACATTCCAGACCATCACTTTGCGGCGGTTCTGTATTATTGATAATAATGACTAATATGATTTCTAAAACGCAAAAGCGTAATTTTATGATTCAAAGCAGTTAATATTTTATACTTTAAAAATTTGCTATTTAAAATTTAAATCAACGCAACACTTAAATGTTGCTGTACTTAAAACTAGATATGTCTTTTCCTATATCTGAACAAGTAATTTTAATTAGTGACAACTACTATTAGTGAATTGATTCATTAACACTGATAGAAGATATGTCAAGTATAGATTTTACGTTCTTTATGACTTTAATTTTTAATCAAATAATTGAATGATTCCGCAAATTCAGAACGACACAATATGAATGAGATTTGCATTTTTTTGTAAATATGCTTTATACATGTATTGAAAAATACGTTGAAGACATCGCTTTAAATAGTTTCACATACCGACTCAGGTAGATTTTTTATTGAAGGAAAGGGATCATTTTGTAAATGGCCTTTTGGATGTAAATTATAGTACAGGGTTGGTTACTAAATTTCTTTAAGACGAGTTATATACATTGGATCAAGTATTTCTTAAAATAAAAATGTTATAATTAATTTTCTATTGATTGATTCATATTAAAATCAAATACAGATTTAATTTCCTGATAAACGAAACGTAATAGTAGTTGTAGTAGCGAGTGAGCTGAAACTGGTAACGAATAATCTTGTATAAAAAATGATATCAAATGAATCGAATCTTAAGTTCAAGTTTAAATCCATATCCTCATGCGTGTATTTGTTTTTTTTTTCATTAATAAAACGTTATCCATCGAAAATTGTTAAAGTTTTCGTACATTAGTCGTATCAAGTGAACCTTGAGTTCAAAGTGTTAACACTAAAGTGAGTCAATGCCATTGAAACCGAGACGAATCTTTAGTGGTCAGCGAATTATGATGATTGGCTTGTATCGAAATTGATATTTATGTAACGTTACTTCAGACAAGGAACGCGCAAATAAAACAGTATAAAACGCGAACGAGAAATATATCTAGTTGATGATTTTATAGGGTGAGGGTGTCAAAGAGCAACTCGTCAATAAATGGAAAAGTACGGAAAGGAAATTCAGGGTAAACTCTTTCTTATAAATATGCTGAATGTATCAGGGGCTTGCAGGGTATATTTTTTTTACTATAAATGTGATTAATAATTTTAATACGAACTGAACATATTACTACTCTCATCGATTCCGTCTAATTAAACCATTTCGCTTTTCTTACATGTCTATTAACATTAACCGTATAATAAAATTTTTATTTTACAGCTTGAAGCTTACCGCAAATGTGTAAATATTGATTTTAATCACTTTTTGTAAGACGTCGTGTGTGTGTGTGATTGTCTCTTAAACAATGGTGAGTTAACATTACAAGAAACACGCGATAAAGAAGGTCGCCAAGGTCATCCGAATCTTTTCACTATCTTCGTAACCTCGTGATGAAATTGTTAGTTCTCTCATTCCAGCGATAACTTAATCATTTACGTACAAGAGAAAACTTCCACTTGTTACTACTTCTATTTTTATTGCCTATATCACTAATGCTTGCTATTCATATATGTTTAAAAAAATTAGCACAGCTCCACGTATATTTTATTTTTTTGGAACAACACATAGCTTAGCTTCCTATTTTATTTTTATTTTCACTTAAATATTTGATTATCAACTTGTATCTCGTGATAATACAAATTTTCGGAGGTCGACGATTGAGGATGCTCTCAATGTAAACACACACACACGTAGTGCTGGCCAGGATTATGGTTATTTGTTTATTATGTTTGTATGTAAACTAAACCATACGTATTTTATTTGTTGTACAGATGCACAATTTCATGCGACGTATTTAGTTAAAGCATTTATAATAATGTCCTGTGAAATATTTGAAATTTGCATTCCAAATTCTGCAAGAAAATGTTAGGTTCCAAAAATACATTTTTAAATTGCTAGTTTTTTTTCTTAATTATTCGTGAAAACCAAATTCTACTTATAATCATGCTCACTCATTGTTGGTTTAAAAAACTGGACGTTATCTAAGCAAATTTTATTAAATTTATTATTTATTATTTAAAATATTTTTTTATATATTTACATAAAAGAGTCTTGAAACTATTAAAAACAATATAAAGTGTAAAATTTATAAAAGATGTGATTCTTAGTTGTAGTTTTGCTTATGCCTTATATAATTCTTAATATACGTAATTATTATATCCGTCTTGCACTAACTTTTAGAAAATGATTATGTCATCTTACAAATGATGAATTTAAGGACTTCTATTTAAGTATCTGATCATTTTTTTGTAGCAATGATATTGTTTTGGTAATGCAAATTTCTTAGCATAAATAATTACATTAACTGTCTTTGCTTAATCATCATAATTCATTTTCTTCCTTTTCTGTTCTTGTTCTGCCAACAGAGTCGCGCTCCGATCTCCGCAAAATTGGTTGCAAATATGCTGTCGGTCGCAGGCGCGGACCATATTATCACCATGGACTTGCACGCCTCCCAAATCCAGGGCTTCTTCGACATCCCCGTGGATAACCTGTACGCCGAGCCTGCAGTGTTAAAGTGGATCAAAGAGAACATAACTGATTGGAGGAACAGCATAATCGTTTCCCCAGATGCGGGTGGCGCCAAGAGGGTAACCTCTATCGCTGATAGGTTGAACGTGGAGTTCGCCCTCATCCACAAGGAGAGGAAGAAGGCCAACGAGGTCGCATCTATGGTCTTGGTCGGAGATGTCAAAGACAGGGTAGCTATCTTGGTGGACGATATGGCTGATACCTGTGGTACCATCTGTCATGCAGCTGAGAAACTGATGGAGGCTGGAGCCACCAAAGTTTACGCCATCTTAACCCACGGCATCTTTTCGGGACCTGCTATCTCTCGCATCAACGCCGCTTGCTTCGAGGCTGTTGTTGTCACGAATACTATTCCACAAGGCGGACACATGAAGGATTGTCCCAAGATCCAAGTAAATAAACTTAATCTCAAAATCGTTTACCATAATTTAACTCTTTTTTTTTTCATTTCTAGTGCATCGATGTTTCGATGATGTTCGCAGAGGCTGTGAGGCGTACTCACAATGGCGAGTCCGTATCGTATCTATTTTCCAACGTTCCCTATTGAACCAAAACAAAAAAGCAAAAACAAGAAACAACTTTTGATACATTTGTATTACTTTTTTTTTCGTTTTACCATATACATATTTTGAAAGAGAAACAAATTTTAAAACTGAATTCACACACTCATATTTTAACATCCAGAGAATCTCTGATTTATTACCCATTTTGTTTTTAATTGACGTTAATTATTGTTGCCATATCTATTAAAATAATTCTAACTATAGAGTTATTAGTAAGTGTTTGTATAAACCAACATAGTTGTCTTGTTCAACGACAAGACAATGTTTAATCGATGTTAGTAGTTCCAATTCATAGTTACTTTCCTTTTTTCCTATATATAGATAATTTCGTTTAATGATTTAGCATATAACATTAATTTTGTTGTTGCAATTCTGTTTTTCTTTTTTGTATTATATACATTTCCTGGAGAAATCGAAGTCGTTTCTATTATTATATTTGGAAAATGGAAATTCTATTACAATATTTCAATTAGGTATATTTCAGTTTCTTATAAAAAAAAGCAATTTTGAAAAAACTAAACAAATTATATTTTTTATAATAATCCTATGTTGAATAAAAAAGAAGAGGAAACAGTTTGTTATTTCGCAAACAAATCAAATATACGTGTAATATAATTCTTCCACAAAAAGTTCCTTATTTCAATCATTCATATGTGACTTTTGTTAATATTAAACATTTTTTGAAATCGCAATTTGCACATAAAAATAAATTTAACATTCTCATTCAATTCCATTTGCCTTAAAACATTTATGTTTAAAAAATCTTGTTAAAAACTTCATATATATATAATTATACTTTAATCATGGTGTAAATGTTAATTAAAGATAAAGTAATATAATTATGCATTAATTTGAGTTTGATTAAGTTAATGCAATAATAAAAATTGAATTTATAATCAACTTTGAATGTATTCATATATTACCTCGCTGCAACCTAGACGAAAACATTTTGCTTCGCGACACACATGGTCAGAGAGAAAAGTTCAGTTAAGTTTGTGGGGAGTGTCGGTTACATATAATGATCATAATAATGATAGTAACTACAAACCTTTAATTTTAGTAAATTAGTGTTGTGTAGAATATAGTAGCAGTCAATGTAGATTCAATAGAAATTAATGACAGTTTTTCTTAATTTTAATTTGGAAAAACTTCTTCCCCCACTACCTAGAGTGTTAATAAAATTTTCAGCTACAATAATTATATTTATTGCAGCAATAAAATACAAAAAAAAATCATAAAATAAAAGTGCTGCAAAGGGCTATTTACCATAGGTCTTTCTGCCCGTAGTAATTAATTTTGGTTTTTGGCACAAATAATTTAAAACATTCAAAGGTTTCATAGAATATGGTAGCATTCTGGATACATCACATAATTCTACTTGAAGATATTTTGACTGATTTATTTTTAATAGAAAGTATTGACTGGAGACAGGTATAATAATTTTCTGTTATTTTGTTCTATATCCTTGAGTTTAAAATATCATAAATACTGGAAATGTCCACAAATGGGTTTCCAGAATATAATTGAAAAAGTTATTTTAAATTCAAGCTTCCTCATAGTCAAATTGACGCTTCTGGCTTTAACTTCAGTTTGAACAGGAAACTGTACTGCAATCAAGATTCCCTGTATTTTCATCTGATCATATTCAGATTGTATATAATTTTTAATTTTGTCTATGGTTTCTATAACATCCTTACAATAATCTGACAAATTTATAGTCACAGATTGCAATAGCTTCAGGATTGATATTGATATTTAAAAAATATGCCCAAGAATTATAACTTACAATTTTTAATATTTTTGGTGAGCATCTTGCTGAACGAGCTTTATGGATTCAGAAAAAAAAGTGTAAAGTTCTTGTAAAGTAGAAAAAAAGTTATTGTTTCTGTAGAAGAAGACGCTGCATCATTTTTAATTATTGAATGCTGCCAATATTTTTAAATCTGCCTGTACAAACATCAAGTTTTAAATGCTGATAAAAATATGCTAGATTTGATAACATTTGATGAGACTTTAGTTAATTTTAAATACAATATTTTCACAGATTATTATGTGTATTCTTAAAGTAGAAATGTAACTGACGTTTGGCTTCCAAGAGGGAAGTAGCTTATTTAATTCATTAAAAAAATATTTTAGTTACACTTACAATTTTAATAAACAACGACAAATTATTTTATATATGTCGGAGCACGCATACCACACCTGATCAAAGAGGTGCCAGAAGGGTCGCTGGGCTTAGACCTCTAGTCCTAATTTTGTAACAAAGACTTCTCCACACGCCTAATCGGAATCTAATCCTGACGCTCCGACATATATTAGAATAATAATTGTATAATAATTTATTGTTTAATTATAATTATCAACGTATTAAATTAATGTATAATTAATTAAGTTTTAGTATCAATCAATTTATTATATAAAAAAATATTTTCCGATTTTTTAAAATGTAAATTAATTTTATTGTTAGGGCCAGAAAGACCACACTGCCTATATCAATAAAATAAATTTATTTTTTATAACTCAATATATTTATATACTAAAATACATTGATTTATGTCCTATAATAATGCTGGTTTCTACATGTTGAACCGTTCAACCATATTTTTGACTCAAAAGATGTCGCTTACTGTACTTTATTACAAATTAATTTATATAGTTTAAATTGTAGGTGTGTCTATATACTTTGAAATTTCAAGTTACAGAATCTTCAAATAACTGCAGATGGGTTTAGTTTAAAACGTAATTAAAACTTTAAATTTTGATTTATTTAATTATATTGTGTTTTAAATATATTGCAATTTATTACAATGATTTTATAAAGGATTCTTTAATTTTATTAAAGAAACTTATATTTAATGTAACTAATACCCAAACATGCAAATTAATAATTATGTAAATAATTATTTTTTCTGCTTAATAACTTTAACATCGAATTTTATGATCGTAAAGCGTATAGTTTTTTTTGTTGTAAAATGAACATATCATATTTAATTTAATAAATAATATAAGATGTCACAAATAGGAAAAGAAAGGTAATTCTGCTAATTCAGTAAGCTATCACTTAATGAATGTGATTTTTATATACGTTCGGTAAAATGGTCTTAATTAAAGTATAAAAATTTATATGAACGTAAACTGATGTTAGTGATTTTTATATGGCAGACCGGCCCTTTCTTGTTCTGAGGCTGTTTTTTTTTTATTAAAGAATGATGTCTGATTTATGAAAATTAAGTTTTTTCTTTCGTTTCACTAGCGTCAGATTCGAAATAATGTTCTCCACTCTCCATCTTCATTTAGCAAGCATTACTTTCTGTTTTGATAGTAATTTAACTATTCACTTCAAGTAAACAATAAGTAAGATCGTTTAAAAAGAAAAGTAAAAATTATAGTCTCGGCGGTTCAGTACGGAAGAATATTAGTTGGTAAATTGTTCAGACATTACAAAATATCTTCCTAACTAACACTCGAATTCTGCGTAAGAACGAATATCTTCTTTTAAATCTGCATTTTTTCAATAACTAAATTTCCAAAAAGCTGGCTAAATGGTGTCAAGAGACGACCTAGGATTCTACGAGTCATTGGTTGAGCCACTATATTGGTTACATAGTGAAAACAAGCAAGAATACATTAGACTAATGCACGGTTTTTCAACCTTTATTGTTACATTTGAACCTATAGTTAAACTTTTGTAACACACTTGAACTTATAATTAACTTCCGTGACATACTTGAATCAATAGTTAAACTTCAGCGGTACTTCACTTAAGAACTTGTTATTCTTTCTACTTCAATGGAAAATAATTAAAGTAATTGTCTTTTAAGATTACTGGAATAGTGATTGGTTTACGGTTGTCTTCAAGAAGGAGAAGATGAATATTATGTCCAAGTCTTTATTTATCTAATAAAATAATACTTCCACCTTGCGAGTATCAGCAGCAAGAGATTTAGTTATGTACTTTTCTCAAGAAACACAACTAAATATACATTTTTAGTAAAATATATAGCAGCGACGAAGATATGTCAATTATGGTGAATTTTGCACAGAAATGGTTATAGATCAGTTATTACAAGAATTATTTGCTGAAAAAGATGTCCAAAACGATGAATTGACTAAATGGACATTCCGGATAATCAAGAATCGGTATAAGAGATACAGATTTACTAAAAATGTAAGTCTGCTAATAAACTTCTTAATGAAAGACGAACACTTTGTATTGATATAATTAGTATATGTTATGAATGCGTATAGTCGCAACCCTTAACAATAAGAAAAAGTTTAAAGATAAAGTCTTAAAAGATATACTAGAATTTAAATTGGAAAAAGGAGATATGGTTTCTAAAGAGTATAATGTAATGAAAAATTTATTGATGAGGAAAGAACAAAACATAAATGTTGCTTCCTATAGCCAAAACTCCGAAGAACTAAAACCATTGATTAAGTTAGCATAAAATAGATGGAAATCTGTCATAAACCTGTCTTATTAGATGGTATCTTATGCCTTAACTTGTATAAAATGTTTGTAATAGTCCCGCAATCTTCGTAAACAATTCATGTTGTAAATATTTTGGTAGTTTACAAACTAGAGACAAACAAGTATATAAAGATTCGAATTACTATTTAATAATAATTTACACTGTAATTAGCATATAGAGTATACATACATTATGTGCACAAGTGAATATATATAAATAAAATGTCCAACTTCCAACGTTTAAGAGAGGGTTTAAAAAATTTGAATTCAGTTTTTCGGGGTGTCTAATCTTGGTGATCGGCGAGGTTATTTAGTTCTCCGATAGAAATATGGGCGACAAATCATTTTATAAATAGATGATTGCGTTTTGACATTCAAACCTCGACTTCGATGGTCAGTGATTTGAAATGACTGGCCCTAGTCTTCATCTTACATTTAAAATTAAATTTTTGATCGAATGTAACTTGAAGATACAATCTATAAAGAATTGAATGAATACTTTCTATTTCGTTGGACTGATGCACACACGCGAATCTTCCTACTACTTCCCCTCATAATCCAGAAGAAATAACAAGTGTTATCTGCAGAACATATAGATTGGGATTAAAAATTGCAGTGTCCTAGTCGTATAAGTCCTAACAAAATATTATCACAGTTAATTATTTTGTATTTGTTTATATATTTTTTAAATTTGTTTATTTGATGACAGTAACACTTTATTTTCGAGTAATTTATATTACTTTTTAAAGTCATTATTATTTTAATGATAAATTTTAGAAAGTCTATTCACCTTTTCTATATTAAGAGAAATATCTATATTTAGAAATTTTTAAGTATATAATTAAATCCGATAGAAAGAAGGTGAAAAACTAAATATAAAAAATTGCATTTTCAAGGATGGTAAGCATCGAAAGGGTCAGTAATATATTTTAATAAAATTAGCAGTAAATCAAAAGGTTATTTTTTCATAACATTAGAGGTATGAAATTAGAACTTGGATGATATGTATTTAAAATAGTTACGTTTGTTTGAAACGTAACTATTTGAAATAATTAAATTGTAGATCATTTGTATTGACTTATTTATTAATTTTGTAATTTAAGGCGATGATATATAATATAATTAATTTTTATCCTTTATTTAACTTAATTTAGTAAATATTTACTTAACAAAATAAATCGATTGTCGGCTGAAAGAAACAATTTGGGTGCGTGTTGTGTATTTTTAGATTTTCTACTTGGACGCGTCGCCACCACCCAAAGCCTCTTTGAGCTCCTCCATAAGTTGTTCAAGTCCTTCGATCCTGCGTTCCGTCTCCCTCGCGTCGATTTGTCCCTTGCTTATTATCGTCTCCCTTTCGGCTCGCATAGACTTCACCGTTTCCCTCAACAACGCGTTTTGCTTAGAAATTTGATCCAAAACAGTGGTGTCTTGTGCTCCTCTGTCTTTAACAACGTCCACCAGCTCTGAGATTCTATCCTCCATGCGTTTTTTGCATTCCATCAACCCACTGCAGCGTGAAATTAAATCTCGAATTTGAGCACTTAATTTCGCATTGCTAGCATCTACCTTCGCCTTCTCTTGGAGGCAATGCATTATTTGATTTGTTTTCTGTTCCAAGTCCCCTCGCAGCTGCCCGTTCTCCGATTTAATTCGCGCAAAATTTGCATCGCGACTTCCATATTCTTTTCTGAGGAATTCAATTTCCGAACCGAGACTCACATTACTCGACCTCATTGTCTTAAGCTCCTCCTTGTAAATGGTTATTTCAGGTAGGTATTGTGATTCTAATTCCCTCGCCTTATTGCGCAGCACCATATTATCTTGCATCAAACTTTTTAATTGCCTTCGTAATTTCTCAACCTGGAATAAGTGCTCTCTTTACATGTCTTTTCTCTTTAAAGTGTTGAAGCTTTACTGTGCTCGTTTGCCTCTGTACGTCCGACTCCAAATCGTTAATGGTATTCTTATATTTGTTGTCAATTTCATTGATGTTTTTCGCATGCATGTCCTCTAATTGGTTGCACCTTCTCCGTAATTCGTTCTCGCCTTCTTCCAATTCCATCGCATGTTTGCGCTTTATTTCCTTCAGCTTCACGGTTAGACTATTTATTACATCCTCGCAGATTTTCTTCTCGTGCTCGCGTTCCCTGTTCGCATCGTTCAAACGTTCTTGCAGATTGCGAATCTCTGATTTTAGCTGTTTCATTTCGACCAAATTCTGCTCGAGAGAATTCTCTAGCCTAATTTTCGCATTATTACATCTAAGAATTCACGAAATTTAATTTTATAAACTTAAGTAGAAACTACTTACGAACCGTTCTATTTCTTCATCTTTAGTTTTTATGAGAGCCAAGTGATGGTTGTAATCCTTCTCCAGAGTGAACAGCTGTTCGAAAAGCGATCTTGAATTTACTGGTTTCTCCATATTGACGTACGCTAACTTCAAATATAAATATTAATTTGTCACTTTAAACATTCATTAAACAATATAATGAATTTCACGATATTCAAATATTCATAAGAAATCAAAGAAATCCTCATAAAAACATATTGAAGACCTATGTTGTATTATAATAATTATATTTATTGTTAAAGTTACACAACCTAATGAAAACTAAACATTCATGTATATAACCATTACAAAGGAATATTGACTAAAGGTTTTTCTGCCTAAAAAATAATTTAGTAACTAACCTAATCATATTACTAAATGATTCACGATTACTCTTATGAGAAACGAGCAAATTAAGCTGTGGTTTTCATTATTCACTTATAATATATTGAAGAAAAAAAATTGGAACTGAGAAATAAAAAATGTTGTTAAAATATTTTTTAAAATTAATTTATTATATTAAAAACATAAATATATATATATACAACATATTGATTTATCGATCACCTGAAAATGTAAAAATATTAATATTTTTGTAAAAAAAATAAATATTATGAACTTTAAAATATAAATATGTTTAATATCTTCTGCGATTCAACTTCTTCACTGGCCTTTTGTGTTCATAGCTATCTACATTGTACAATGTCCTCACATAATTTTGCATTCGGTCTATTTTAGCTAATTCCTCTTCCAAGGTCTTAGGCTCTACCAAATCCTCTTCCTGGTTTGTCCATAATATTGTTTTGGTCTTTTTGGTAACTGCCTTTTCCAAACTACTGTCTGCTTTCCTTTTGATACTATTCCTATAATCAATTTTATTCCACGTATTTATTACGGGTTTCCTGCATTCAATCGTAGTGGGTTCTCTTAAATTCGCGCTGGTCCATAATATGGGTTTCTCTATTTTAGTTTGTTTCGCTGCAATCTGTTCTTTAATATTAACTATTTTCATCTTGGTTTCTATTTCCAAATCAATTAACTTTTTGAGGGCAATTTTCTTCTGAAGTAATGTAACTGATTTTCTTTCACAATTTGGTGTATATGAAAAACAGATATTTTCCTGTTTATTTTTAATTGGAAAATTATTATCAACTTTTTTTAAACTTATGCTTATTTTTTTCCTATTAATAACACCACTTTTTGGTCCATTTTCCACACAATCCTTAATCTCCATAAATTGATCGTTATTGTCTATCGATTTACAAAAATTAAAACGCGATTCGTGATTCACAGCAGGAATGTCCTCATCATCTAATATTTCAATAACTTCGTCCTTGTTAAATATATTTTCCTGAGGTACGATATAATCCCCGGATGAAAAAGTAAATTCCTCAACGTTATCCATTTCAATTTCTTGTTTGAATATTTGTCTCTTGTCATTCACTGAGAGCTACTGAAGAACTAATGATGCATTGCAAAAATTGTAGGGTTTATATATGAATCGGAAGGGAATATTAGGAAATTCCAAAAATTAAAAGACATGAATTATATTACCCTACAGTAAATCCAGGTACATTGAATTAATAAAATTATGTGATATTTTTTATTGCCCCAAAATAAACCCTTTTGATATTTATATATTTGCAACAAATTGTTTCAAGATTTCTATATATTAATCTGAGAAATAAAAATAAGTATAATTAATATTATTATCTTGTAATAAAGTAATGAGAATTTAATTTCAAAAATTACCTGTCTTCCAATTTAATGCTGTACTGTAAATCTATTTCTTTGATCAGTTTATTTGTAATATTTTAGAAAGACATTCAAATTTTACTTATGTTATATAATAATAAATATATTTATTGTAAAAGTTACAAAACCAGATGATACATTGCATATTAGAAAGACATTCAAATTTTATATGAGAAATAAGAATCGCAAAATATTAAAATTTATAAAAATTTTATGGATATTGTGCAAATATACTGACATAAAAAGGTTTTCAATAGATTATAAATATCATATTTTGTAGAACTTCATTTTCTCTTTGAAATAATCTTGTTTTGTATGGAAATACAATTTCAAATTACATTATTTATTTAGTTTCATTATAAAAATATTTTTAATAATAAAGTTTAATAAAAATAATTATATTTATAATAAAAATAATTATATAAATATTACAAAGGGCTATTGACAAATGGGTGCTCTATGTTATATATTATTATATTTAAAATTGATTTAGTAACTAAATTATTCATATTAATAAATAATTCAATATTACTGTTAAGAGAAACGAGAAAATTGAGTTGTGGTTATTCATTTATAATATATTGAAGAGAAAAAATATGGAATTGAGAAATAAAATAAGTCAAAATATATTTATAATTAATTTATTATATTAAAAACATAAATATATATATATACAAAATATTGATCTATCGACCACCTGAAAATGTAAAAATATAAATATTTTTGTAAAAAAAATAATAAAATAATGGAAGTTAAAATATAAATATGTTTAATATCTTCTCCGATTAAACTTCATCGCTGGCCTAATATTTTCGTAGCTATCTACATTGTACAGTGTCCTCACATAATTTTGCATTCGGTCTATTTTAGCTAATTCCTCTTCCAAGGTCTTAGGCTCTACCAAATCCTCTTCCTGGTTTGTCCATAATATTGTTTTGGTCTTTTTGGTAACTGCCTTTTCCACACAACTGTCTGCTTTCCTTTTGATACCAATCCTATAATCAATTTTATTCCACGTATTTATTACGGGTTTCTTGCATTCAATCGTAGTGGGTTCTCTTAAATTCGCGCTGGTCCATAATATGGGTTTCTCTATTTTAGTTTGTTTCGCTGCAATCTGTTCCTTAATATTAACTATTTTCATCTTGGTTTCTATTTCCAAATCAATTAACTTTTTGAGGGCAATTTTCTTCTGAAGTAATGTAACTGATTTTCTTTCACAATTTGGTGTATATGAAAAACAGATATTTTCCTGTTTATTTTCAATCGGAAAATTATTATCAACTTTTTTGAAACTTATGCTTATTTTTTTCCTATTAATAACACCACTTTTTGGTCCATTTTCCACACAATCCTTAATCTCCATAAATTGATCGTTATTGTCTATCGATTTACAAAAATCAAAACGCGATTCGTGATTCACAGCAGGAATGTCCTTATCATCTAATATTTCAATAACTTCGTCCTTGTTAAATATATTTTCCTGAGGTACGATATAATCCCCGGATGAAAAAGTAAATTCCTCAACGTTTTCCATTTCAATTTCTTGTTTGAATATTTGTCTCTTGTCATTCACTGAGAGCTACTGAAGAACTAATGATGCATTGCAAAAATTGTAGGGTTTATATATAAATCGGAAGGGAATATTAGGAAATTCCAAAAATTAAAAGACATGAATTATATTACCCTACAATAAATCCAGGTACATTGAATTAATAAAATTATGTGATATTTTTTATTGCCCCAAAATAAACCCTTTTGATATTTATATATTTGCAACAAATTGTTTCAAGATTTCTATATATTAATCTGAGAAATAACAATAAGTATAATTAATATTATTATCTTGTAATAAAGTAATGAGAATTTAATTTAAAAAATTACCTGTCTTCCAATTTAATGCTGTACTATAAATCTATTTCTTTCATCAGTTTATTTGTAATATTTTAGAAAGACATTCAAATTTTACATAAGAAATAAGCAAATTATTAAAATGTATAAAAAAATTAATCTTGTGCAAATCATACTGATTTAAAAATGTTGTTTTAAATATCATAATTGGTGGAACTTCATTTTCTATTAGAAATAATCTTGCATTTTGTGGTAATAGAAAAAGTATTGATATTTCAAATTACCTTATTTGTTTAGTTTCGTCATAAAAATCTTTTGAAGACTTATGTTATATAATAATAAATATATTTATTGTAAAAGTTACAAAACCAGATGATGCATTGCATATTAGAAAGACATTCAAATTTTATATGAGAAATAAGAATCGCAAAATATTAAAATTTATAGAAATTTTATGGATATTGTGCAAATATACTGACATAAAAAGGTTTTCAATAGATTATAAATATCATATTTTGTAGAACTTCATTTTCTCTTTGAAATAATCTTGTTTTGTATGGAAATACAATTTCAAATTACATTATTTATTTAGTTTCATTATAAAAATATTTTTAATAATAATGTTTAATAAAAATAATTATATAAATATTACAAAGGGCTATTGACAAAAGGGTGCCCTATGTTATATATTATTATATTTAAAATTGATTTAGTAACTAAACGATTCATATTAATAAATAATTCAACATTACTGTTAAGAGAAACGAGAAAATTAAGTTGTGGTTATTCATTTATAATATATTGAAGAGAAAAAATATGGAATTGAGAAATAAAATAAGTCTAAATATTATTTAAAATTAATTTATTATATTAAAAACATAAATATATATATACAAAATATTGATCTATCGACCACCTGAAAATGTAAAAATATAAATATTTTTGTAAAAAAAATAATAAAATAATGGAAGTTAAAATATAAATATGTTTAATATCTTCTCCGATTAAACTTCATCGCTGGCCTAATATTTTCGTAGCTATCTACATTGTACAGTGTTCTCACATAATTTTGCATTCGGTCTATTTTAGCTAATTCCTCTTCCAACGTTTTAGGCTCTACCAAATCCTCTTCCTGGTTTGTCCATAATATTGTTTTGGTCTTTTTGGTAACTGCCTTTTCCAAACTACTGTCTGCTTTCCTTTTGATACTATTCCTATAATCAATTTTATTCCACGTATTTATTACGGGTTTCCTGCATTCAATCGTAGTGGGTTCTCTTAAATTCGCGCTGGTCCATAATATGGGTTTCTCTATTTTAGTTTGTTTCGCTGCAATCTGTTCTTTAATATTAACTATTTTCATCTTGGTTTCTATTTCCAAATCAATTAACTTTTTGAGTGCAATTTTCTTCTGAAGCAACGTTACTGATTTTCTTTCACTATTTGGTGTATAGGAAAAGCATATATTTTCCTGTTTATTTTCAATCGGAAAATTATTATCAACTTTTTTGAAACTTATGTTTATTTTTTTCCTATTAATAATACCACTTTTTGGTCCACTTTCCACACAATCCTTAATCTCCATAAATTGATCATTATTGTCTATCGATTTACAAAAATCAAAACGCGATTCGTGATTAACGGTGGGAATGTCCTCATCATCTAACATTTCAATAACTTCGTCCTTGTTAAATATATTTTCCTGAGGTACGATATAATCCCCTGATGAAAAAGTAAATTCCTCAACGTTATCCATTTCAATTTCTTGTTTGAATATTTGTTTCTTGTCATTCACTGAGAGCTACTGAAGAACTAATGATGCATTGAAAAAATTGTAGGATTTATATATGAATCGGAAGGGAATATTGGGGAATTCTAGGAATTAAAATGCATGAATTATATCACTCTGCAATAAAATTACCTGATATATTTTATTGCCCCAAATAAACCCTTTTGATATTTATATATTTGCAACAAGATTTCTATATATTTATCTGGAATATCTGTAATGCGAATTTTATTTAAAAAATTACCTGTCTTCGAATTTATTGCTGTACCATAAAATTATTTCTTTGATAAATTTATTTGTAACATTCAAATTTTACATGAAAAATAAGAATTGCAAAATATTAAAATTTATAGAAATTTTTTGAATTTTGTGTAAATTTACTGACATAAAAACGTTTTTAATAGTTCATATTTTATAGAGCTTCATTTTGTCTTTGAAATAATCTTATTTTGTATGGTAATACAATTTCAAATTACATTATTTGTTTAGTATCGTCATCAAAATGTTTTTAAGAATTTTGTATTATAATATTTATTGTGAAAGTTACACAACCAGGTGAAAACTAATCATATTAATGTAACAATAAATATATGAAAAGAGAAAAAGTAATTATTGTAACGAAATATATTTATAAAATATAATTATCAGTTACACGTTCATTAATTCCTTGTTTTAATAAACATTTCGTATTACATTATTTTTATATCTAACAGAGAATATAAAATCTACGTAAATGCTGGTAAAAAATACATTGAATATTGTATTACGTACAGGGGTTATTTTTGTTCTCGCACAGTACATTATTCTATAAAAGAAAATTAAATTTTGTACGCTGTGTTTAAATGTGAAACCTTTTTATGCATTCATGATATTAGTCTGGTGTATGGAAATATCAGTGTTATGGAGATCGCATGGAATACATTCAGTTATCAATTTCGAATGAATTCAATAAATCTTCGTGTCTTTTATGACTCAGCATCATAATTTTAGTGTCACACAGCACTTTATATTGCAGCAGCATTCCAATTTGGTTAAGTGATTTTTTATGCATGCACCTTCGGCGGTAGCGTAAATTGTTTGATACAAGATTTATTTGATTTGCCATCGGTCACAAACGCTATAGGACTGCATACACAAATATTCACTGTATGTACTATTGTTCAATTGCTACAATAATGAATTTGGTATATTTTTGTGCGCAATGACGGTGTTAGTTGGTTTTTAATTGATTTTTGCTGTATATTTGAAAACCAGTAAAAAATATATAAAAAAACGCTGTTATATACTGGAGCAGAAATTTAACCTTTTAACCTTATAGAATACTATAAAAAATATATAAATACTGAATACTTTAAAGAATTATAGTCGACAGAGTTTTTTTTGAGTATTAGTCAAAACTAAATGTAATTATTTAATACAAATGGAAAGAGTTAAATGTGTAATTACAAAGTTTAGCGAAAGATACAAAGAAAAACTACAATAACATCAAAATAAACTAGCGGAAACTCTGCTATTAAATAAAAATTAATAACAAAAATAATACTATGTAAAATAATATAAAAATGGATACTGTTGAGTTCCTAATCTCATGACAATTGTACTGCCAACAAATTTACTCAACCAAAAATTATCTCACTGCTTTATGGGTAAAGCTCGTGGGTGATTCCAGCTTGGAGTTCTCTAGGTCAAAGTTTAAGATACAAATAAGAAAACATCTTTGGTGAGTTTAACTTATTTATATAGGTGTTTGATTTTGTAGCGGGAGTGCTACCTATAGAGCTACTTGCCACAGAGAGAAAAGAGCGACTTAAGGGCTTTAGCAAAACTGATGCAAGAGAAAGACTGATGCAAAGGTGGCAGGAGAAATGGCAAAATTCTGAGAAGGGAGCCTGGACCAGAAGAATCATTCCAGAGATTGAGCCCTGGATAAATGGGAAACAACCTTCCATCTGAGCGCTTGGGCTTTCCGGGCACGGATGTTTCAGTAAATATCTGCACTTCATCGCGAAGAAGGAGGATGAATGGTGCAGGTATTGTGAGAAGAATGATAGCCCTGAGTATACTTTATTCAGTAGCTGCAGGTGGGCTGCAAAGAAGGAAGTAATTGAAGCAGGTCTCGGTGCTGCTCTAGTCCCGTAGAATTTTGTCAGCGAACTGCTGAAAAGCAGCGATAACTGGTAACTAATCACCAGATACGTGACAGACGTACTCTCTACCAAGGAAGAAGATGAGCGGAGAATGCAGAGAGCGAATGAAGAAAATGGCAGTGGAAGCCAATAATGATAGAGACAATAAATAAGACAGTCGACATTTTAGAGAAGTACCAATATGTAGAACCTGGATGTTGATGAAGAAGAGGAGAGGTTTTTAGTGGGTAAGAATCTCACAGTACCATGAACCACCGTGGTGTGTACCCTATGCAAGGTTTTCCTCACCTCGATAAAAAAATGTAGGTTAATTAAAATAAATCTTACTTATTTTCTTAAAATATAATAAAATTTTATGAAACATCGATATGTTTAATTATGAAAATTTGGATAATAATAAATAAAATATTTAGTATGATATTAATAGCACGTAAATTCTACTTATTATTAATTTTCCTTTAGATTTGCAAAAAATGTAATAAAAGTTTCTGAAACTTTGATACATTTTCTTTTGAAAAGGTGATTGCAGGTAGATCAATATAATAAACCCTTTATTATAGATAGAACAATAAAAAGTTGCTACAATAAATGATTTGGAAATGTTCCAAATATTGATCACAGTTTATTTTTATTGAACTACCTGATACCTATTTATTATAAAACAATATTAATGATTCCAAAATGCAGTGGAAGGGATATTTTTGAAGATGAGACCTTTGAAAAAGGGTATATAAACCCTTGCACTTTGTTACTAACTCAACAGTTCTTTGCTAACTTCTACTACAGTTACTTCGTAAACTACTAAAAACAAAACTACGAACATGAGTTTCTTCAGCCAAAACAAAGTTGTTTACCAAAACCAAGGAACTCAAACCGTCGATGAAGACGAATATGATTTAAAAGAAGTGGAGGTAAGTGAGTTTGAAGAAAAGAGTGAGTCCAAAAATGAGGGTGAGTCAGGCTTCGAAGAAGATGTCGAATTGACAAAATCTGAGTTTACCGAAAGTGATTCTGATGAGTTGATTGAAGACAACGTAGACAATAATATCCAATGCCAACACTCCTGCAAAGTCGATAGGTTATATCAAACAGTTGATGATGACTCCAAAGAAGAGGAAGAAAGTGAATCCGAGGAAGATGTCGATTATGACTATTATATCCAAGCCAAACACAAATCTGGAAAAGTGTGTTTCCAATGCAAAGACACCAGTAACGTAGATGTAGACGACGATGAATCGACTGAAGAGGAATTAAGTGAGAGTGAGTTTGAAGACGAGAGTGAGTCCAACTACGATGGAGATATCGACGACGATAATAGCGAAACCTCTGACGAAGATATAACTGATACCTGTGATGAGTATACAAGTGAAACCGATTCTGAAGATGAGAATGAATGTCTATTCTTTCAAGATAAATTTGTAATGAAATATACCAAAAGGAAAGGAAACAATTTCAAGGAAGACCAATATGAAATTGATTCGAAAAAAAAGTTTAAACTCTCCACTGAAATGGATCACAGCCTTTCAAATCGTAGCTGGTCTGATCCAGTCGAGAGGAACATTTTCCAATGGGATCCGAAAAACGAAGATGATCTCTATAATTTGTGATTTTAATTTCCTTTCAGTGCACATAATACTTTTATATTTCACCAAATATCTACACCGTCATCGGTTTACAATTTTTTTACCGTTTGAACAAATATTCTTTATGTTTCTTACTATAAGTTTATGTTGATGAAATAAATACGAAAATTCCAAAAAACATCTTTTTTTTATTTCTAAATTTTGATTTTTCATTCCATCTTTTTTATAAAATTGTTAGGTATAACGAATAAAAAGTTGATGAAATTTTAAAATTATATTTTTAATCCTATTATTTTTCATCGTATTATTTTTATTTAAATTAATGAAAATCTGACGTATTTCGCATTTAGTTTTATTATTTAAATTTAATTTCTGAATTAAATCCATGACCGACAGTTTCCATAAATTTTTCATAGAATTACGTGTTATTCTCGTTTAAAAACTGTTGCAATTGATTATATTATGTTATATTTATATCTTATTTTTTATATTAAATTTACTAAAATTAATTTCTGATAAACACAAAATTGATATTTCATGAAATAAAATTATATTATTTAAATTTATTAAAATTTTATTATTTTTTTTAATATAATTATTGATTTTTCTTTACATTTGCATATAATGTATTACAATTTTGAAAACCTTAATATTTTTTTTTGCAAAAAAGTTGTTGCAAATATTTCAATCAAAATGAAGTCTCTATTAAGTTTCAGCAATAAACTTTCTTTAAAATTTAAATAAACTATAATAAATTTTGAAAATATTAATAATTATGTTACTTAAGAATATAGGTGGATGCAGGTAGTTCAATATAATAAACACTTTATTATAGATAGAACAATAAAAAGTTGTTATAATAAATGATTTGGAAATGTTCCAAATATTGAGTAACGTTTATTACTGTTTATTTTTATTGAACTACCTGATACCTCTTTATTAGAAAACAGTATTAATGATTCCAAAATGCAGTGGAAGGGATATTTTTGAAGATGAGACCTTTGAAAAAGGGTATATAAACCCTTGCAATTTGTTACTAACTCAACAGTTCTTTGCTAACTTCTACTACAGTTACTTCGTAAACTACCAAAAACAAAACTACGAACATGAGTTTCTTCAGCCAAAACAAAGTTGTTTACCAAAACCTAGGAACTCAAACCGTCGATGAAGACGAATATGATTTAAAAGAAGTGGAAGTAAGTGAGTTTGAAGAAAAGAGTGAGTCCGAAAATGAGGGTGAGTCAGGCTTCGAAGAAGATGTCGAATTGACTAAATCTGAGTTTACCGAAAGTGATTCTGATGAGTTGATTGAAGACAACGTAGACAATAATATCCAATGCCAATACTCCTGCAAAGATGTCGATTATGACGATTATATCCAAGCCAAACACAAATCTGGAAAAGTGTGTTTCCAATGCAAATACACCAGCAACGTCGATGTAGGCAACGATGAATCGACTGAAGATGAATTAAGTGAGAGTGAGTTTGAAGAAGAGAGTGAGTCCAACTACGATGGAGATATCGACGACGATAATAGCGAAACCTCTGGCGAAGATATAACTGATACCTTTGATGAGTATACAAGTGAAACCGATTCTGAAGATGAGAATGAATGTCTATTCTTTCAAGATAAATTTGTAATGAAATATACCAAAAGGAAAGGCAACAATTTCAAGGAAGACCAATATGAAATTGATTCGAAAAAGAAGTTTAAACTCTCCACTGAAATGGATCGCAGCCTTTCAAATCGTAGCTGGTCTGATCCAGTCGAGAGGAACATTTTCCAATGGAATCCGAAAAACGAAGATGATCTCTATAATTTGTGATCTTAATTTTCTTTTAGTGCACATAATACATTTATATTTCAGCAAATATCTACACCAACATCCGTTTACAATTTTCTTATCGTTTAAGCCAACATTCTTTATGTTTCTTACTATGATTTTATATTGATAAAATAAATATGAAAATTTCAAAAAATATCTTTTTTTCTTATTTCTAAATTTTGATTTTTCATTCCATCTTTTTTATAAATTTGTTAGGTATAACAAATAAAAAGATGATGAAATTTTAAAATTAAATTTCTAATCCTATTATTTTTCATCGTATTATTTTGATTTAAATTAATTAAAATATAACGTATTTCGCAATCAATGACCGACAATTTCGATAGAGTTTTCTTGGAATTACGTATTATTCTCATTTAAAAATAACATTTTATTGTCAAAAATCTAAATTTTTTCTGAGAAATTCATTACTTTGAATTTTGAATTGTTTATCAAAAAATATAAAATATTATTAAAAAAATGTCGACAAATTATTTTTTTAACAATAACGAAGAAATAAATTCAAGCATAATGCTTCTGCTTTCAATCAACTATTTACTAAATTATTTCAATGTAATCAAAATTTGTATAAGTATGTATAGATATATATTTTATAATTTCTAATATAAAGAATTCTCATATGCACAAATATGTTCTGATTATATAATAAAAAATATTGATTTCTGGATATATTACATTCCTGTTTAAACACTAAGTATTCCTTAAGTGCGATAAGCAGTATATTAAATTCATACAAATATATATATTCTTTCCGGCTTTGCACATCCTATGAAAAGCAAATGTTTGCTAATATATAAACACTACATGTACATGTAAATGAACAATAGAAAAATATTATTCAAAATCTAAATATATTGCAATTATATAATAAGAAAAGTATTTTTATCGCAAAATACCAGAAGCAATTTGCGTATATTATGTACATAACATTACAGAAAGACCAACAAAATATACCTATTATTCTGTTTTATTATATTTTGTGCCTAGTTCTCAAATAATCTGTAAATTGACTTAAGTAATATATACTTAAGTATTCGATACATTAGAAAACTTCCGCTTAATGAAGTATAATGCAATTTGACATAGTTGGTGTTTATTTAATTATACGACAGTGTTTATGAATCTGTGGGTTACAACCATAAACTTCAACACTGTAAATTTTAGTATATGTGAATTGGATAAAAGTGAGTCATGCAGCAAAAATATTAAGAAATATAATTGATAGAACGTTCTTTAATTATTATATCAGAAATTGAAAGAATATGAAATTGATTCGAAAACGAAGTTGATATTTCAAGAAATAAAATTATATTATTTACAATTTATTAAAATTCTATTATTTTTTTTTACTACAATTAGTGATTTCTCTTTAGATTTGCATAAAATGTATTAAAATTTTGAAAACTAATAATTTTTTTTTTAAGTTACAGCAATAAACTTTCTTTAAAATTTACATAAATTGTAATATATTTTGAAAATATTAATAATTATGTTTTTCAAGAACATAGGTGGTATAGATAGTTCAATAAAATAAACTATTAGAATATTTAAATTCTACCTTTATTACATAAAATTATTTCGTTTTCCATAATATTATTAATTTTTCATTACATTTCCAAAAAATGTAATAAAAATTTCTGAAACTTTGATACGTTTTCTTTTGAAAAGTTGGTTGCAGGTAGTTCAATAAAATAAACCCTTTATTATAGATGGAAGAATAAAAAGTTGCTACAATAAATAATTTTGAATTGTTCCCAATATTGATCACAGTTTATTACTGTTTATTTTTATTGAACTACCTGATACCTACTTATTAGAAAACAGTAATTAATAATTCCAAAATGCAGTGGAAGGGATATTTTTGAAGATGAACCCTTTGAAAAAGGTTATATAAACCCTTGAAATTTGTTACTAACTCAACAGTTCTCTGCTAACCTCTACTACAGTTACTTTATAAACTACCAAAAACAAAACTACGAACATGAGTTTCTTCAGCCAAAACAAAGTTGTTTACAAAAACCAAGGAACTCAAACCGTCGATGAAGACGATTATGATTTAAAGGAAGTGGAGGTAAATGAGTTTGAAAAAAAGAGTGAGTCCAAAAATGAGGGTGAGTCAGGCTTCGAAGAAGATGTCGAATTGACAAAATCTGAGTTTACCGAAAGTGATTCTGATGAGTTGATTGAAGACAACGTAGACAATAATATCCAATGCCAACACTCCTGCAAAGTCGATAGGTTATATCAAACAGTTGATGATGACTCCAAAGAAGAGGAAGAAAGTGAATCCGAGGAAGATGTCGATTATGACTATTATATCCAAGCCAAACACAAATCTGGAAAAGTGTGTTTCCAATGCAAAGACACCAGTAACGTAGATGTAGACGACGATGAATCGACTGAAGAGGAATTAAGTGAGAGTGAGTTTGAAGACGAGAGTGAGTCCAACTACGATGGAGATATCGACGACGATAATAGCGAAACCTCTGACGAAGATATAACTGATACCTGTGATGAGTATACAAGTGAAACCGATTCTGAAGATGAGAATGAATGTCTATTCTTTCAAGATAAATTTGTAATGAAATATACCAAAAGGAAAGGCAACAATTTCAAGGAAGACCAATATGAAATTGATTCGAAAAAAAAGTTTAAACTTTCCACTGAAATGAATCGCAGTCTTTCAAATCGTAGCTGGTCTGATCCAGTTGAGAGGAACATTTTCCAATGGGATCCAAAGAACGAAGATAATCTCCATAATTTATGATCTTAATTTTATTTCAGTGCACATAATACTTTTAAATTTCAGAAAATATGTACACCGACATCCATTTACAATTTTCTTACCGTTTAAATAAACGTTCTTTAATTCAATTTTCTTATTCTGATTTTATGTTGATAAAATAAATATATAAATTCCAATAAAACATCTTTTTTATTTCTAAATTTTCATTTTTCATTCCATCTTTTTTATAAAATTGTTAGATAAAACAAATAAAAAGATGATGAAATTTTAAAATTAAATTTTAATCCTATTATTTTTCATCGTATTATTTTTGTTTAAATTAATTAAAATCTAACGTATTTCGCATTTAGTTATATTACTTAAATTTTATTTCTCAAAAAAAACCATGACCGAAAATTTTGATAATTTTTTTGGAATTACGTATTAAAAAAAATGTCGATAAATTATTTTTTTTAACAATAACGAAGAAATAAGTTAAATAAAATCAAGAATATAATGCTTCTGCTTTCTGAAATTGTTCAATACATGAAGCAATTATATTTGGATTTCCCTCTATTTCTCAACTCTTACAAAATAAATAAAGTCTAAAGCCATAACAAAGATTTCCTTTATAAGAAAATCATCAATGTAACTGTTAGATTTTACTGATCTTAGAAAATATTAATACAAACTAATTTAGGAATAAACATATTTTTTGTAATAAACAAATATAGAAAGTTTATTAATAATAATGGTAAGATTTTAATTTATTTATTTTTATACCCGTTGCAAATGGCTATTGATCATATTATGTTATATTATGTCTTGTTTTTTATATTAAAATTACTAAAATTTCTGTTTCTGATAAACACAAAATTGATATTTCAAGAAATAAAATTATATTATTTACAATTTATTAAAATTCTATTATTTTTTTTACTACAATTAGTGATTTCTCTTTAGATTTGCATAAAATGTATTAAAATTTTGAAAACTAATAATTTTTTTTTTTCAAAAAAGTTGTAGGTCGTTCAATAAAAATAAAGCCTCTAGGGCGGAAAGACTAAGGTCGATAGCCCTTTGGTCACATAATGTGATTAATAAATGTTATTATTATTATATTATAAAGCCTCTAATAAGTTACAGCAATAAACTTTCTTTAAAATTTACATAAATTGTAATAAATTTTGAAAATATTAATAATTATGTTTTTCAAGAACATAGATAGTTCAATAAAATAAACTATTAGAATATTTAAATTCTACCTTTATTACATAAAATTATTTCGTTTTCCATAATATTATTAATTTTTCTTTACATTTCCAAAAAATGTAATAAAAATTTCTGAAACTTTGATACGTTTTCTTTTGAAAAGTTGGTTGCAGGTAGTTCAATAAAATAAACCCTTTATTATAGATGGAAGAATAAAAAGTTGCTACAATAAATAATTTGGAATTGTTACAAATATTGATCACAGTTTATTACTGTTTATTTTTATTGAACTACCTGATACCTGTTTATTAGAAAACAGTAATTAATAATTCCAAAATGCAGTGGAAGGGATATTTTTGAAGATGAACCCTTTGAAAAAGGTTATATAAACCCTTGAAATTTGTTACTAACTCAACAGTTCTCTGCTAACCTCTACTACAGTTACTTTATAAACTACCAAAAACAAAACTACGAACATGAGTTTCTTCAGCCAAAACAAAGTTGTTTACCAAAACCAAGGAACTCAAACCGTCGATGAAGACGATTATGATTTAAAGGAAGTGGAGGTAAGTGAGTTTGAAGAAAAGAGTGAGTCCAAAAATGAGGGTGAGTCAGGCTTCGAAGATGTCGAATTGACAAAATCTGAGTTTAACGAAAGTGATTCTGATGAGTTGATTGAAGACAACGTAGACAATAATATCCAATGCCAATACTCCTGCAAAGATGTCGATTATGACGATTATATCCAAGGCAAACACAAATCTGGAAAAGTGTGTTTCCAATGCAAATACATCAGCAACGTCGATGTAGACAACGATGAATCGACTGAAGATGAATTAAGTGAGAGTGAGTTTGAAGAAGAGAGTGAGTCCAATTACGAAGGAGATATCGACGACGATGATAGCGAAACATCTGACGAAGATATAACTGATACCTCTGATGAGTATACAAGTGAAACTGATTCTGAAGATGAGAATGAATGTCTATTCTTTCAAGATATATTTGTAATGAAATATACCAAAAGGAAAGGCAACAATTTCAAGGAAGACCAATATGAAATTGATTCGAAGAAAAAGTTTAAACTTTCCACTGAAATGAATCGCAGTCTTTCAACTCGTAGCTGGTCTGATCCAGTCGAGAGGAACATTTTCCAATGGGATCCAAAGAACGAAGATAATCTCCATAATTTGTGATCTTAATTTTCTTTCAGTGCACATAATACTTTTAAATTTCAGAAAATATATACACCGACATCCATTTACAATTTTCTTACCGTTTAAATAAACGTTCTTTAATTCAATTTTCTTATTCTGATTTTATGTTGATAAAATAAATATATAAATTCTAAAAAAACATCTTTTTTATTTCTAAATTTTTGATTTTTCATTCCATCTTTTTTATAAAATTGTTAGATAAAACAAATAAAAAGATGATGAAATTTTAAAATTAAATTTCTAATCCTATTATTTTTCATCGTATTATTTTTGTTTAAATTAATTAAAATCTAACATTTAGTTTTATTACTTAAATTTTATTTCTCAAAAAAAACCATGACCGACAATTTCAATAATTTTTTTTGGAATTACGTATTATTCTCATTTAAAAATTACTTTTTATTGTCAAAATCTAAAATATTTCTGAGAAAAACATTACTTTGAATTTTCAATTGTTTCTCAAGAAATATAAAATTTTATTGATTATATTATGTCTTATTTTTATATTAAATTTACTAAAATTAATTTCTGATAAACACAAAATTGATATTTCAAGAAATAAAATTATAATATTTACTATTCTATTAATTTGTTTACTAAAATTATAGATTTCTCTTTAGATATGCGTATAATGCTTAGAATTTAGAAAACCTTAATAATTTTTTTTTTCAAGAAATTTGTTGCAGATAGTTCAATAAAGTCGCTATTAAGTTACAATAATAAACTTTCCTTAAAATTTACATAAACTGTAAAAAAAATTGAAAATATTCATAATTATGTTAGTTAAGAACATAGGTGGATGCAGGTAGTTCAATAAAATAAACCCTTTATTATAGATAGAACAATAAAAAGTTGCTACAATAAATGATTTGGAAATGTTCCAAATATTGACGATAATTTATTACTGTTTATTTTTATTGAACTACCTGATACCTATTTATTAGAAAAGAATATTAATGATTCCAAAATCCAGTGAAAGGGATATTTCTGGAGATGAGACCTTTGAAAAAGGGTATATAAACCCTTGCAATTTGTTACTAACTCAACAGTTATTTGCTAACTTCTACTACAGTTACTTCGTAAACTACCAAAAACAAAACTACGAACATGAGTTTCTTCAGCCAAAACACAGTTGTTTACCAAAACCAAGGAACTCAAACCGTCGATGAAGACGATTATGATTTAAAGGAGGACGAGTCAGGCTTCGAAGAAGATGTCGAATTGACTAAATCTGAGTTTACCGAAAGTGATTCTGATGAGTTGATTCAAGACAACATCGACTATAATATCCAATGCCAACACCCTTGCAACGTAGATAGGTTATATCAAAACGTTGATGATGACTCCATAGAAGAGGAGGAAAGTGAGGGTGAGTCCGAGGAAGATGTCGATTATAACGATTATATCCAAGCCAAACACAAATCTGGAAAGGTGTGTTTCCAATGCAAATACACCAGCAACGTCGATAGGGTTGGCGAGGTCAACAATAAACAGATTTCTCAGACCGTCGACGAAGACGACGATGAATTGACTGAAGAGGAATTAAGTGAAAGTGAGTTTGAAGAAGAGAGTGAGTCCAACTACGATGGAGATATCGACGACGATAATAGCGAAACCTCTGACGAAGATATAACTGATACCTGTGATGAGTATACAAGTGAAACCGATTCTGAAGATGAGAATGAATGTCTATTCTTTCAAGATAAATTTGTAATGAAATATACCAAAAGGAAAGGTAACAATTTCAAGGAAGACCAATATGAAATTGATTCGAAAAAAAAGTTTAAACTTTCCACTGAAATGAATCGCAGTCTTTCAACTCGTAGCTGGTCTGATCCAGTAGAGAGGAACATTTTCCAATGGGATCCGAGGAATGAAGATAATCTCCATAATTTGTGATCTTAATTTTCTTTCAGAGCACATAATACTTTTAAATTTCAGAAAATATATACACCGACATCCATTACAATTTTCTTACCGTTTAAATAAACGTTCTTTAATTGTCTTATTCTGATTTTATGTTGATAAAATAAATATAAAAATTCCAAAAAAAACATATTTTTTAATTCTAAATTTTGATTTTTTATTCCATCTTTTTTATAAAATTGTTAGGTATAACAAATGAAAAGATGATAAAATTTTAAAATTAAATTTCTAATCCTATTATTTTTCATCGTATTATTTTTATTTAAATTAATTAAAATATAACGTATTTCGCAATCAATGACCGACAATTTCGATAGATTTTTCTTGGAATTACGTATTATTCTCATTTAAAAATTACATTTTATTGTCAAAAATCTAAATTTTTTCTGAGAAATACATTACTTTGAATTTTGAATTGTTTATCAAAAAATATAAAATATTATTAAAAAAATGTCGACAAATTATTTTTTTAACAATAACGAAGAAATAAATTCAAGCATAATGCTTCTGCTTTCAATCAACTATTTACTAAATTATTTCAATGTATTCAAAATTTGTATAAGTTGTATAGATATATATTTTATAATTTCTAATATAAAGAATTCTCAAATGCACAAACATGTTCTGATTATATAATAAAAAATATTGATTTCCGGATATATTACATTCCTGTTTAAACAGTAAGTATTCCTTAAGTGCGATAAGCAGTATATTAAATTCATACAAATATATAAATTCTTTCCGGCTTTGCACATCCTATGAAAAGCAAATGTTTGCTAATATATCAACACTGCATGTACATGTAAACGAACAAGAATAGAAAAATATCATTCAAAATCTAAATATATTGCAATTATATAATAAGAAAAGTATTCTTATCGCAAAATACCAGAAGCAATTTGCGTATATTGTGTACATAACATTACAGAAAGACCAACAAAATATACCTATTATTCTGTTTTATTATATTTTGTGCCTCGTTCTCAAATAATCTGTAAATTGACTTAAGTAATATAAATTTAAGTATTCGATACTTTAGAAAACTTCCGCTTAATGAAGTATAATGCAATTTGACATAGTTGGTGTTTATTTAATTATACGACAGTGTTTCTGAATCTGTGGGTTACAACCATAAACTTCAACACTGTAAATTTTACCATGTGTGAATTGGATTAAAGTGCAACATTAAACAAATATGTTGAGTCATGCAGCAAAAAAATTAAGAAATATAATTGATAGAACGTTCTTTAATTATTATATCAGAAATTGAAAGAATATGAAATTGATTCGAAAACGAAGTTGATATTTCAACAAATAAAATTATATTATTTACAATTTATTAAAATTCTATTAATTTTTTTACTACATTTAGTGATTTCTCTTTAGATTTGCATAAAATGTATTAAAATTTTGAAAACTTTAATAATTTTTTTTAAGTTATAGCAATAAACTTTCTTTACAATTTACATAAACTGTAATAAATTTTGAAAATATTAATAATTATGTTTTTCAAGAACATAGGTGGTATAGATAGTCCAATAAAATAAACTAATAGCATATTTAAATTCTACCTTTATTACATAAAATTATTTCGTTTTCCATAATATTATTAATTTTTCTTTACATTTCCAAAAAATATAATAAAAATTTCTGAAACTTTGATACGTTTTCTTTTGAAAAGTTGGTTGCAGGTAGTTCAATAAAATAAACCCTTTATTATAGATGGAAGAATAAAAAGTTGCTACAATAAATAATTTGGAATTGTTCCAAATATTGATCACAGTTTATTACTGTTTATTTTTATTGAACTACCTGATACCTATTTATTAGAAAACAATAATTAATAATTCCAAAATGCAGTGGAAGGGATATTTTGAAGATAAACCATTTGAAAAAGGGTATATAAACCCTTGAAATTTGTTACTAACTCAACAGTTCTCTGCTAACCTCTACTACAGTTACTTTATAATCTACCAAAAACAAAACTACGAACATGAGTTTCTTCAGCCAAAACAAAGTTGTTTACCAAAACCAAGGAACTCAAACCGTCGATGAAGACGATTATGATTTAAAGGAAGTGGAAGTAAGTGAGTTTGAAGAAAAGAGTGAATCTAAAAGAGATGGTGAGTCAGGCTTCGAAGAAGATGTCGAATTAACAAAATCTGAGTTTACCGAAAGTGATTCTGATGAGTTGATTGAAGACAACGTAGACAATAATATCCAATGCCAATACTCCTGCAAAGATGTCGATTATGACGATTATATCCAAGCCAAACACAAATCTGGAAAAGTGTGTTTCCAATGCAAATACACCAGCAACGTCGATGTAGACAATGATGAATCGACTGAAGATGAATTAAGTGAGAGTGAATTTGAAGAAGAGAGTGAGTCCAACTACGAAGGAGATATCGACGACGATGATAGCGAAACCTCTGACGAAGATATAACTGATACCTCTGATGAGTATACAAGTGAAACTGATTCTGAAGATGAGAATGAATGTCTATTCTTTCAAGATATATTTGTAATGAAATATACCAAAAGGAAAAACAACAATTTCAAGGAAGACCAATATGAAATTGATTCGAAAAAGAAGTTTAAACTCTCCACTGAAATAGATCACAGCCTTTCAAATCGTAGCTGGTCTGATCCAGTCGAGAGGAACATTTTCCAATGGGATCCGAAAAACGAAGATGATCTCTATAATTTGTGATCTTAATTTCCTTTCAGTGCACATAATACTTTTATATTTTAGCAATTTTTTTTACCGTTTAAACAAATATTCTTTATGTTTCTTACAATAAGTTTATGTTGATCAAATAAATATGAAAATTCCAAAAAACATCTTTTTCTTTATTTCTAAATTTTGATTTTTCATTCCATCTTTTTTATAAAATTGTTAGGTATAACGAATAAAAAGTTGATGAAATTTTAAAATTATATTTTTAATCCTATTATTTTTCATCGTATTATTTTTATTTAAATTAATGAAAATATGACGTATTTCGCATTTAGTTTTATTATTTAAATTTAATTTCTCAATTAAATCCATGACCGACAGTTTCCATAAATTTTTCATAGAATTACGTGTTATTCTCATTTAAAAACTGTTGCAATTGATTATATTATGTTATATTTATATCTAATTTTTTATATTAAATTTACTAAAATTAATTTCTGATAAACACAAAATTGATATTTCATGAAATAAAATTATATTATTTAAATTTATTAAAATTTTATTATTTTTTTAATATAATTATTGATTTTTCTTTACATTTGCATATAATGTATTACAATTTTGAAAACCTTAATATTTTTTTTTGCAAAAAAGTTGTTGCAAATATTTCAATAAAAATGAAGTCTATTAAGTTTCAGCAATAAACTTTCTTTAAAATTTAAATAAACTATAATAAATTTTGAAAATATTAATAATTATGTTACTCATGAATATAGGTGGATGCAGGTAGTTCAATATAATAAACACTTTATTATAGATAGAACAATAAAAAGTTGTTATAATAAATGATTTGGAAATGTTCCAAATATTGAGTAACGTTTATTACTGTTTATTTTTATTGAACTACCTGATACCTCTTTATTAGAAAACAGTATTAATGATTCCAAAATCCAGTGGAAGGGATATTTTTGAAGATGAGACCTTTGAAAAAGGGTATATAAACCCTTGCAATTTGTTACTAACTCAACAGTTCTTTGCTAACTTCTACTACAGTTACTTCGTAAACTACCAAAAACAAAACTACGAACATGAGTTTCTTCAGCCAAAACAAAGTTGTTTACCAAAACCAAGGAACTCAAACCGTCGATGATGACGAATATGATTTAAAAGAAGTGGAGGTAAGTGAGTTTGAAGAAAAGAGTGAGTCCAAAAATGAGGGTGAGTCAGGCTTCGAAGAAGATGGCGAATTGACTAAATCTGAGTTTACCGAAAGTGATTCTGATGAGTTGATTGAAGACAACGTAGACAATAATATCCAATGCCAATACTCCTGCAAAGATGTCGATTATGACGATTATATCCAAGCCAAACACAAATCTGGAAAGGTGTGTTTCCAATGCAAATACACCAGCAACGTCGATGAAGATATAAGTGAGAGTGAGTTTGAAGAAGAGAGTGAGTCCAACTACGAAGGAGATATCGACGACGATGATAGCGAAACCTCTGACGAAGATATAACTGATACCTCTGATGAGTATATAAGTGAAACTGATTCTGAAGATGAGAATGAATGTCTATTCTTTCAAGATATATTTGTAATGAAATATACCAAAAGGAAAAACAACAATTTCAAGGAAGACCAATATGAAATTGATTCGAAAAAGAAGTTTAAACTCTCCACTGAAATGGATCGCAGCCTTTCAAATTGTAGCTGGTCTGATCCAGTCGAGAGGAACATTTTCCAATGGGATCCGAAAAACGAAGATGATCTCTATAATTTGTGATCTTAATTTCCTTTCAGTGCACATAATACTTTTATATTTTAGCAAATTTTTTTACCGTTTAAACAAATATTCTTTATGTTTCTTACAATAAGTTTATGTTGATCAAATAAATATGAAAATTCCAAAAAACATCTTTATTTTATTTCTAAATTTTGATTTTTCATTCCATCTTTTTTATAAAATTGTTAGATAAAACAAATAAAAAGATGATGAAATTTTAAAATTAAATTTCTAATCCTATTATTTTTCATCGTATTATTTTTGTTTAAATTAATTAAAATCTAGCGTATTTCGCATTTAGTTTTATTACTTAAATTTTATTTCTCAAAAAAAACCATGACCGACAATTTTGATAATTTTTTTTTTGGAATTACGTATTCTCATTTAAAAATAACTTTTCATTTCCAAATCTAAAATATTTCTGAGAAAAACATTACTTTGAATTTTCAATTGTTTCTCAAGAAATATAAAATTTTATTGATTATATTATGTCTTATTTTTATATTAATTGTACTAAAATTAATTTCTGATAAACACAAAATTGATATTTCAAGAAATAAAATTATATTATTTACAATTTATTAAAATTCTTTATTTGCATAAAATGTATTAAAATTTTGAAAACCTTAATAAATAAGTTATAAACACTTACCAATATGCATATTTAAAATAACTATTTCACTAGTTTATAGCCATTAATAATGAATAACTCTTTAAGCTCTTTGCTCGTTTGACTCCTCCCTTATGACTTCGCACTTGACTTCAACGTTAATAGTTATGACTGTATATTTATTTTTATGTTTACTACAATTACTATTGATTCTGATTTAAAAGTTACAAGTTACTATTGATTCTGATTTTCAGTTACAAATTTATAATTTAATCTAATAAAACATCACATCCAACTAAACTGGCAAAAAATCTGCTAGTAAATGAATCCCAAACAAACAGACTTCAAAAATTGAATATATCAGACTTACCCAAAGATTTTATTAAATTTAATAATAAAAATTAAATAAATTTAAAAATAATAACTTTTAACATGTATTAACATATAATTATTAATTATTGTTACTAAAAATTGTATATAGAAGTTTGATCAAAATGACTTCATATTTTACGTGTCTCTATTTTACTAATGATGCATGAAAACAAACGTGGCAAATATTCTCAATTGTGATCCTATCGAAACGAAGTGATCAAAACTCTCAAATATTTTATGTTTTAATATATAAATATAGTTTTTTTTCTAAATGTTAAACGAACTGAAAAGGTTCAGCATCAGTTATAGGAAATCATCAAAAGCGCTAAACGAGATCTTACTAAACGTATATAGGTACGTGCTAATAAATATCTAAACATGCATAACTAAAATAACTATTTCACTGGATTATAGTAACCAATAATTTATAACTCTGTAAGCTCTTCGCTCGTTAAACTCCTCTCCTATGACTTGGCCTTGACTTATATATTATTATGTTTACTAGAATTTTTATCACTGCTTCTTATTCTTTGTTATAAATTATAATTTAATCTAAGAAATCAAAGATTTAAAATAGCAATCAAATTGCAATTTTAATCTTAAAGTGACTTACACTTCGAAACATTTATAAGTATAATTATAAACTTTAGTGAAAGGTTCCAAGGAAATCTACATTCACATCCAAATAAACTGGCGGAAAATCTGCTAGTAAATCAAACCCAAGCATACAGTCATAAAAAGTTCACTAGACTTACCCCATATATAATTAATCAAATATAATAATAAAAATCAAACTAAATTAAAAATAATAACATTTGAAATTGATCAACATATATTTGTTGGTTATTTTTACTGTAAATAGTATATAGAAGTTTGAACAAAGTAATTTCACATTGAAAAGATCACATTCTATCAAAAAGAGATCAACTCGAAATTACCTAAATTCAACGGCTATTACGAAAAGACTCGCTTATTTAGAAAGAAAATAAGTTTCTAATATACAAGATTATTTTAAAACCAATCTGGACTTGTAGAATACAGTTATGGGAAATCATCAGAAGGTCAAACATTGCTTTTTACAAATATTTCAGACATACTGCGTAAGAAAGATTATTGGTGCTCCTCCATGGTATATTACGAAGAGAATTTACGAGGATCTTCAAATGTGGATGAATTTATTATGAAAAACATACAAATATTACCATTACGTATTATATTTGATATATATTTCATAATTTCTAATATATGGAATTCTCAATTGCACAAAAATGTTCTGTGATTATATAATAAAAAATAATGATTTCCGGATATATTAATTTCCTGTTTAAAAACTAAGTATTCCTTAAGTGCGATAAGCAGTATATTAAATTCGTACAAATATATAAATTCCTTCCGGCTTTACACATCCTATGAAAAGCAAATGTTTGCTAAGATATAAACACTGCATGTACATGATAAATTTACAAGAATTAAAAAATATTATTCAAAATCTAAATACATTGCATTTATATAATAATGGAAGTATTTTTATCTCAAAACATCAGAAGTGATTTTGTTAGACCAGGAATCGACTCTGGTAATTTTTATTTTTTTTATGAGGGACTATTAAAAAATTTCTGATTTGGTTACAACCAAAAATTTCAATACTGTAAATTTTACCAAGTGTTGAGTCACGCAACAAAAATATTAAGAAATCTTTTACAAATTACTTGATAGAATGTTCTTTAATTATTATTTCAGAAAGTGAAATTTCGCTCTATTTCTCAACTCTTACCAAAGAAATAAAGTCTAAAGCGATAACAAATATTTCCTTTAAACAAAAATGATCAATTAAACTGTTAGATTTTACTGATCTTAGAAAATATTATTACAAACTAATTTAGGAATAAATATATTGAGTTGAGGTTGAGACGTTGAGGAGGTTGCACGTGTCTCTGTGCGCTCCCGACGTTGGTTCGATTTTGCTAGAGGGAAATCACTCCGGAAGCTTGTAACTTACCAAGAAAGATCAGAGAAATCTGTATTTGGGCACATAACGACACTGAGGACGCATACTTTTGATGAAACTCCAGCGTCACGGAGTGCAAAAATCGACAAGCGTATAAAAACATCCTGCTCATAAAAACCGAACCAAAACTAGAACGTCGCCGCTATCAGTTACCTCTTTTTGTGAGGAGTAAACCTCAATAATAAATCTGAAACCTAAAGTGTCATCCGTACCGTGCTGAAAGGCGCATGGCCCTGCAATAGTGGGTCTTGAACGGTGGCTTCCGGATACCTGGCGACCTCCGGTCGTAACTAGCCTTGCTGTGGTAAGCCGGCTCTGCTGCAGTTGACGTCTCTTTCCGAGCCTACTCGTGGGAACCAAATGAGTAAAAATAAAAAAAACCAAAGTGAGGTCCCCGCCTCCCAAAAAACGGGAACAAAGAAAATTGATCATGAGACGGTGGAACTTCAACCCCGGTTCCTGATCATCAAGAAAATAGATGGTGGCAGCTTTGATAAGATGAATCCTTTTATAATAGCAAAAACCATCTATGGAATTATTGGAGAAGTGAAATCTGTAAAAAAAATAAGGGAAGGCCTACTAGTAGAAGTTAATACCAACAAACAATCGGATAGACTAATGACGACAAAGTCCTTTGGTGATACGGGAGTCGAAGTAATCCCGCACAAAACACTAAACTTTAGCAAAGGAGTAATCTACTGTCCAGACCTGCTAAATTGTTCTGAAGAAGAAATACTGGAAGAATTAAAAGACCAGAACGTAGTGGAAATAAGAAGGCTTAAGAAGAGGATAGATGGCGAACTGAGGGACACCCCCTCGATCATAGTTACTTTCAAGACGCCGAGTATTCCTAAAAAAATAAAGGCTGCTTTTTATAACCTCGAAGTACGAGCGTACATCCCTAGTCCATTAAGATGCTTCAGGTGCCAAAAGTTCGGACATAACGCCATAAGGTGCACAAGTGCACATATCTGTGTATGTGGTAAGACTCCGCATGAGGGAAAGCCTTGCGAGGATCCGCCAAAGTGCGTCAACTGCGGTGGAGATCACTCGGCCAGATATTCCAAATGTCCGAAATATATAGAAGAGGCAGAAATTCAGAAAATAAAAACAATTAATAGAATTCCATACTTAGAAGCCAAGAAGAGGATCGTCTCTTCTTCTAGTAATGCGTCTTACGCACATATAGCCTCATCGCCGGTCCCAGCTGCAACGACTGGGAAATTTAGTATGAATGATATTGCTGCCGCACTGGTCCCGCTTATTGTAGAGGCACTGAAAAAGGAGCTGCAGATACCTTTGGATCGTGCTCCAATGCCTAGTCCTGGGGCGGTGGACCTCCCGACTCCGGAAGGGGCCGAGGGTGGGTCTGCTGCGCCGGATGCCGATGTTGTTTTTACGATGCCGGGTCCATCGGACACTGGCAAGCGCAGACGCGCTGTTGACTCTCCCCCTGTATCCGGGGAGAGCACCGAGACGGAGGGTGAGACTAAGGAGTCTACCGGAAAAATATGGCTGAAGAAGAGAGGTCCTGGGTGGGAAAAGGGTAAATCCCGGAAAGCCCAGACGGCCTCTAATAATCCTGCGTAGAGGTCACTTCAGTTTTTTTTATTTATTTATTTTTCTTTTTTATTTCTTTTATTTTATCTTATTTTAGTCTATTTTACTTATTTATTTATTTATCTTTATTTATTCACTAATCTATTTCGTTTAAATCATATTTTTAACTGCTATATCTAGTCTATTCTGTTATAATCTCTTATTTATTTCATCGTTTCATATACTCGTATTACTTAATTAATCTTATCTAGTCAAATTTACACCAGATTTTATCTATTTCATTTACATCTCATTTAATTCATTGCATTTCCTTATTTATATTAATTTTATCTATTTATTAATTCTTACATTAAATTATTAAAACTTTTATGATGGAAAGCATAATTCAGTGGAACTGCAATGGTTGCGCAGCTCATACACAAGAAATGCTAATGATAATTGAAAAATTTACTCCATTCTGCGTATGTCTGCAAGAGACCCTCTTTAGACCGGGGCAGACGTATAGGCTTGATGGATATGTACAGATCCGCAGGGATGTTGTTCCGCGCCAACGAGCGCGTGGAGGTGTGGCTATATTCTTGGAGGAAAATGTTCCATACGGCGAGGTCCCTTTAACCACGAATGTCCAGGCAGTTGCCTGCAGGATCGAGCACCCAGTTCGTGCTACGGTTTGCAGCCTGTATCTTCCGGATGCGAACTGGGACGTGGGCGACCTTCTTGACCTCATACGTCAGTTGCCCAGGCCGTATATACTTCTTGGGGACTTTAATGCCCACAGCCCTGTATGGGGGTCTGTATCTCGGAGTCGAAGGGGAGCTTTTGTGGAGAGCGTGTTTGACCAGTCAGATGCGACTTTATTGAACACATTAGAGCCAACTCACTTCTGTGCATCTAGCGGCACGTTCTCGTCGATAGATTTATCCTTGTCCTCGCCTGCGCTGGCCCCGACTCTAGCATGGTCTCCTCTCGACGACCTGTACGGGAGTGATCATTTCCCCATCTTGATCTCGACGGGAGTAGCCAGGACTTCTCGTAGAGTAAATAGGCGATGGCGTCTGGATTCTGCGGACTGGGCGGGTTACTGCAGTGATCTGCTCCTTCCTAATCGTTCAAACAGCGCGGGCGAGGCTCTGGAGGACTTGGTCCGCTGCATCACTCGTGCAGCGGAACTCAATATCCCGAGAACCTCTGAGAGAACAACAGGTCGTACAGTCCCATGGTGGAACAATGAAATCAAGGACTTAGTGATACAAAAGAAACGAGCTCTGAATCTCTTTAAAAGACATCCAACAACCCTCAACCTCATTAACTTCAAGATACGAAGGTCTGAAGCGCGCAGAGCCATATTGGCCAACAAAAAAAAGACCTGGGAGACCTATGTTTCGTCTCTGACGCCCGCAACTCCGCTTTCCGAGGTTTGGAGGAGAGTGGGGGTCATCTCTGGCAATCCACGCCCAACCCATACTCCCACTTTGCGTCATGATGGGGACATATTGTCCGACACTGCTGAGGTAGCTGAGGTGTTTGCTGGCCAATTCTCCGCGGCAAGTGGGGACGGGAATTATGCGCCCTCCTTCCAGAGTGTCAGATCGGCGCTTGAGGAGGAACTTGACTTCTCGGGCGGCATCAGTCGCGACTACAATGTGCCTTTCACTCGGGACGAGCTGTCCGCTGTCCTTGACCCGTCCGGGGCCTCGTCTCCCGGGCCGGACGGAATCCCGTACGAGATGATTCGTAGACTTCCTCCGTGGGGGGTGGACAGACTCTTGGAAATATTCAATAGCATATGGTCGGAGGGTGTTTACCCGGAGACCTGGAGAGAAGCGATTGTTGTACCCATTCTGAAGCCGGGGAAGGACCCAGGTCGGACTAGCAGCTATAGACCGGTCTCTCTAACATGCTGCATGAGCAAATTGTTGGAGAAGATGGTTAATAACAGACTCACTTGGATTCTGGAGTCCCGTGGACTAATTGCGGAATATCAGGCGGGGTTCAGGAGGGGGCACTCGACAGTTGACCATCTGGTCCGTCTCGAGAACGCTGCTCAAAATGCCTTCCTATCAAGAAAACATATGGTAGCGGTTTTCTTTGACATCGAAAAGGCTTTTGATATGACTTGGCGCTACCAAATTATCAAGAAATTGCACGAATGGGGTCTTAAGGGTAACTTGCCGCTGTTTATTAAATCATTCCTCGCACGGCGACTGTTCAGGGTTCGCGTCGGATCATCTTGCTCTGGGCTGCACTCGCTGCAAAATGGCATCCCACAGGGATCGACGCTGAGTGTTACTCTGTTTGCGATTGCTGTCAATGACCTAGCGGGATCCTTGAAGCCGACGATCAATTGCTGCCTATACGTTGATGATCTCGCAGTCTACGCAGTGGGAGATACCATCCCCTCTATTACCAAAGAGCTGCAGGAAGCAATTAACACCGTTGAGGCGGAGGCTGGAAGGAGAGGGTTTCGATTCTCTGAGGCCAAAACATCCTGTCTGCACTTCTGCCGTCTCAGAAGACCTCATAGAGATCCAGCACTTTTTCTAGGGGGATCACCCATAAAGTGTGTAAATCATATCAAGTTCCTGGGCATGGCACTTGATAAAAAACTGACTTTCAGAACTCATATAACGCAGCTAGCAACAAAATGCAGACTATCGCTAAATATATTGAAATGTATGGCACACATCCAATGGGGTGCGAACACCGACGTGCTGTTATCACTGTACCGAGCCCTGGTCTTGTCTAGGATTGATTATGGATGTGTGGTATACTCCTCAGCACGTAAATCTGTCCTCAAATTGCTCGACACGATCCACACTCAGGGAATTAGATATGCAGTGGGGGCATTTCGTACATCGCCCTCAGTGAGTCTTTGCTGCATCTCTGGGTTACCACCTCTGGCATTTAGGCGTAACCGATTTCTCTTGCGGTATGAGGTGGCGATGGTGTCGAGTCCAAAGCATAGCAACAGCTCCTTTTTTACAGGCATTGCTCAATACGAAGAGTATGCACGCAGGCCAACGACTACAAGGCCTGTCGCTGTTCGGGCCCGTGAGCTGCGTGAAAGACTGAACTTGCGTCTGCCTAGAATGCGCCATGTCGGGTTTTCCGAGTGTCCTCCATGGCTCCTGCATTCTCATGTGTGTCTGGACATGCACCGGCTCCCCAGGAGGACCACAACTTCAGCTACCTATATGTCCATCTTTGAGGAGATGACTAACAATACAGACGGATCCATCATATTCACGGATGGATCGGTTGGTGGCAGGGGCGCCGGGTCTGCTATAGCTTTGGCAGGGGATGCTCACTCCTGGACGTTACCGCCTAACATCAGTGTCTACTCTTCGGAACTGGACGCGATTTGGAGAGCTGTAGAGTATTGTGTCGATTCACCTACGAAATCATTTTTAATTTGCTCCGATTCGCTGTGTGTTCTTCGGGGATTGTCGGACTATCAATCGAGAGATCCGCTCATTCAGTTGGTCCTCGACACGGTGTATCGTCTTAAGTGCCGGGGAAGTCTGATTCGGTTTATGTGGATACCCTCACATATGGGAATAGGTGACAGCGACTTGGCTGATACCGCTGCCCGAGAGGCGGCACGGGGTGTCGTCAATCCCGACTTCCTCTACAGACCCGATGACGTTAGGAACCATGTGACTCTTTGCACTCAACTGGAGTGGCAGTCTGAGTGGCAGGCGCTGAACAATAAATTATTCCAGATTAAAAAGACCATTGAGTCATGGAAGTTTCCGATAGTCCTTGAGAGAAGAGAGCAGGTGGCCCTGACCAGACTTAGGGTGGGTCACACCAACCTGACTCATTTGCACCTCCTCACCGGCAACGATGCCCCGATGTGCGAGACTTGTCTCGTCCCATTGACGGTACGGCACATTTTCGAGGAATGCAACAAATATGGGGCAGAGCGTGTAGGGGCGGGTCTTCGGGGAGATCTTGCTGTCGATCTCGACAACAGAAAGAGGTCCATCGAGTCTGTCCTTTTATTTTTGCACGAATCACGTCTTTTACTAAAATTATAACTGAGTGACGATAGATGTTTATTTATTATTTTATGTTTATTTAAATAATTTTAACATGTAGTCCGTTATGTACTGTCTATCCTGTCAATTTTATTAAATTATCACGCTCTGACAGATTTTTTACCAATTTTATTATTCTGACTGAATTTATTTATCAATTTTAATCTACCTGCTTATTTATTTTGTGTGAGCTATGTGTCCGTATGTGTTGTATGTATAATGATTCTAGTCCGTTTATGATTCCATAAAGGCTAATGACCTAAGATGTCGATGCCTCTAATTTAATAAAAAAAAAAAAAAAAAAAAAATATATTGTTTGGAATAAAGAAATATAGAAATTTTATTAATTATAATTATAATGATCAGATTTTAATTTATTTTTTATATAACTGTTGCAAAAGTCATATTTTTTATATTAAATGTACGAACATTAATTTCTGATTAATACATTTTATTACTATAATTATTGATTTCTCTTTTGATTTGCATAAAATGTATTAAAATTTTAAAAACCCTAATAATTTTTTTTTGCAAGAAAGTTGTTGTTACAGTAATAAACATTCCTTAAATTTTACATAAATGTAATAAATTTTGAAAATATTAATAATTATGATAGTTAAGAACATAGGTGGATGCAGGTAGTTCAATAAAATAAACCCTTTATTATAGAAAGAACAATAAAAAGTTGGTACAATAAATTATTTGGAAATGTTCCAAATATTGACGACAATTTATTACTGATTATTTTTATTGAACTACCTGATACCTATTCATCAGAAAACAGAATTAAGAAATTCCAAAATGCAGTGGAAGGGATATTTTTGAAGATGACACCTTTGAAAAAGGGTATATAAACCCTTGCAATTTGTTACTAACTCAACAGTTCTTTGCTAACTTCTACTACAGTTACTTCGTAAACTACCAAAAACAAAACTACGAATATGAGTTTCTTCAGCCAAAACAAAGTTGTTTACCAAAACCAAGGAACTCAAACCGTCGATGAAGACGATTATGATTTAAAGGAAGTGGAGGTAAGTGAATTTGAAGAAAAGAGTGAGTCTAAAAAAGAGGACGAGTCAGGCTTCGAAGAAGATGTCGAATTGACAAAATCTGAGTTTACCGAAAGTGATTCTGATGAGTTGATTGAAGACAACCTCGACTATAATATCCAATGCCAACACTCCTGCAACGTCGATAGGTTATATCAAACCGTTGATGATGACTCCATGGAAGAGGAGGAAAGTGAGAGTGAGTCCGAAGAAAATGTCGATTATGACGATTATATCCAAGCCAAACACAAATCTGGAAAAGTGTGTTTCCAATGCAAAAACACCAGCAACGTCGATAGGGTTGGCAACGTCTTCAAAAAACAAGTATCTCAAACCGTCAATGAATCGACTGAAGAGGAATTAAGTGAGAGTGAGTTTGAAGACGAGAGTGAGTCTAACTACGATGGAGATATCGACGACGATAATAGCGAAACCTCTGATGAAGATATAAATGATATCTCTGATGAGTATACAAGTGAAACCGATTCTGAAGATGAGAATGAATGTCTATTCTTTCAAGATAAATTTGTAATGAAATATACCAAAAGGAAAGGCAACAATTTCAAGGAAGACCAATATGAAATTGATTCGAAAAAAAAGTTTAAACTTTCAACTGAAATGAATCGCAGTCTTTCAACTCGTAGCTGGTCTGATCCAGTCGAGAGAAAGATTTTCCAATGGGATCCGAAGAACGAAGATAATCTCCATAATTTGTGATCTTAATTTCCTTTCAGTGCACATAATACTTCTTTAATTTTCTTACTCTGATTTTATGTTGATAAAATAAATATAAAAATTCCAAAAAAAACATTTTTTAATTCTAAATTTTGATTTTTTATTCCATCTTTTTTTATAAAATTGTTAGGTATAACAAATAAAAAGATGATGAAATTTTAAAATTAAATTTCTAATCCTATTATTTTTCATCGTTTTATTTTTATTTAAATGAATTAAAATATAACGTATTTCGCATTTAGTTTTATTACTTAAATTTTATTTCTCAATTAAATCAATGACCGACAATTTCGATAGATTTTTCTTGGAATTACGTATTATTCTCATTTAAAAATTACATTTTATTGTCAAAAATCTAATTTTTTTCTGAAAAATACATTAATTTGAATTGTTTCTCAATAAATATAAAATATTAATAAAAAACATGTCGACAAATTATTTTTTTTAACAATAACGAAGAAATAAGTTATCAAGCATATAATGCTTCTGCTTTCAATCAACTATTACACTAAATTCAATCAACTATTTACTAAATTATTTCAATGTATTCAAAATATGTATAAGTATGTATAGATATATATATTATATAATTTCTAATATAAAGAATTCTCAAATGCACAAACATATTCTGATTATATAATAAAAAATATTGATTTCCGGATATATTACATTCCTGTTTAAACACTAAGTATTCCTTAAGTGCGATAAGCAGTATATTAAATTCATACAAATAGATAAATTCTTTCCGGCTTTGCACATCCTATGAAAAGCAAATGTTTGCTAATATATAAACAATGCATGTACATGTAAACGAACAAGAATAGAAAAATATTATTCAAAATCTAAATATATTGCAATTATATAATAAGAAAAGTATTTTTATCGCAAAATACCAGAAGAAATTTGCGTATATCGTATACATAACATTACAGAAAGACCAACAAAATATACCTATTATTCTGTTTTATTGTATTTTGTGCCTCGTTCTCAAATAATCTGTAAATTGACTTAAGTAATATATGCTTAAGTATTCGATACCTTAGAAAACTTCCGCTTAATGAAGTATAATGCAATTTGACATAGTTGGTGTTTATTTAAGTATACGACAATGTTTGTGAATCTGTGGGTTACAACCATAAACTTCAACACTGTAAATTTTACCATGTATGAATTGGATTAAAGTGCAACATTAAACAAATATGTTGAGTCATGCAGCAAAAAGATTAAGAAATATAATTGATAGAACGTTCTTTAATTATTATATCAGAAATTGAAAGAATATGAAATTGATTCGAAAACGAAGTTGATATTTCAAGAAATAAAATTATATTATTTACAATTTATTAAAATTCTATTATTTTTTTTACTACAATTAGTGATTTCTCTTTAGATTTGCATAAAATGTATTAAAATTTTGAAAACTAATAATTTTTTTTTTAAGTTACAGCAATAAACTTTCTTTAAAATTTACATAAACTAATAAATTTTGAAAATATTTATAATTATGTTTTTCAAGAACATAAGTGGTATAGATAGTTCAATAAAATAAACTATTAGAATATTTAAATTCTATCTTTATTACATAAAATTATTTCGTTTTCCATAATATTATTAATTTTTCTTTACATTTCCAAAAAATGTAATAAAAATTTCTGAAACTTTGATACGTTTTCTTTTGAAAAGTTGGTTGCAGGTAGTTCAATAAAATAAACCCTTTATTATAGATGGAAGAATAAAAAGTTGCTACAATAAATAATTTGGAATTGTTCCAAATATTGATCACAGTTTATTACTGTTTATTTTTATTGAACTACCTGATACCTACTTATTAGAAAACAGTAATTAATAATTCCAAAATGCAGTGGAAGGGATATTTTTGAAGATGAACCCTTTGAAAAAGGGTATATAAACCCTTGATATTTGTTACTAACTCAACAGTTCTCTGCTAACCTCTACTACAGTTACTTTATAAACTACCAAAAACAAAACTACGAACATGAGTTTCTTCAGCCAAAACAAAGTTGTTTACCAAAACCAAGGAACTCAAACCGTCGATGAAGACGATTATGATTTAAAGGAAGTGGAAGTAAATGAGTTTGAAGAAAAAAGTGAATCTAAAAGAGATGGTGAGTCAGGCTTCGAAGAAGATGTCGAATTAACAAAATCTGAGTTTACCGAAAGTGATTCTGATGAGTTGATTGAAGACAACGTAGACAATAATATCCAATGCCAATACTCCTGCAAAGATGTCGATTATGACGATTATATCCAAGCCAAACACAAATCTGGAAAAGTGTGTTTCCAATGCAAATACACCAGCAACGTCGATGTAGACAACGATGAATCGACTGAAGATGAATTAAGTGAGAGTGAGTTTGAAGAAGAGAGTGAGTCCAACTACGAAGGAGATATCGACGACGATGATAGCGAAACCTCTGACGAAGATATAACTGATACCTCTGATGAGTATACAAGTGAAACTGATTCTGAAGATGAGAATGAATGTCTATTCTTTCAAGATATATTTGTAATGAAATATACCAAAAGGAAAAACAACAATTTCAAGGAAGACCAATATGAAATTGATTCGAAAAAGAAGTTTAAACTCTCCACTGAAATAGATCACAGCCTTTCAAATCGTAGCTGGTCTGATCCAGTCGAGAGGAACATTTTCCAATGGGATCCGAAAAACGAAGATGATCTCTATAATTTGTGATCTTAATTTCCTTTCAGTGCACATAATGCTTTTATATTTTAGCAATTTTTTTTACCGTTTAAACAAATATTCTTTATGTTTCTTACAATAAGTTTATGTTGATCAAATAAATATGAAAATTCCAAAAAACATCTTTTTTTTTATTTCTAAATTTTGATTTTTCATTCCATCTTTTTTATAAAATTGTTAGATATAACAAATAAAAAGATGATGAAATTTTAAAATTAAATTTCTAATTCTATTATTTTTCATCGTATTATTTTTGTTTAAATTAATTAAAATCTAGCGTATTTTGCATTTAGTTTTATTACTTAAATTTTATTTCTCAAAAAAAACCATGACCGACAATTTTGATAATTTTTTTTTGGAATTACGTATTATTTTCATTTAAAAATTACTTTTTATTTTTAAAATCTAAAATATTTCTGAGAAAAACATTAATTTGAATTTTCAATTGTTTCTCAAGAAATATAAAATTTTATTGATTATATTATGTCTTATTTTTATATTAATTTTACTAAAATTAATTTCTGATAAACACAAAATTGATGTTTCAAGAAATAAAATTATATTATTTACAATTTATTAAAATTCTTTATTTGCATAAAATGTATTAAAATTTTGGAAACCTTAATAAATAACTTATAAACACTTACTAAACGTACGTGACAAGAAATATCTAAATATGCATAATTAAAATAAGTATTTCACTAGTTTATAGCCATTAATAATGTATAACTCTTTAAGCTATTTGCTCGTTTGACTCCTCCCTTATGACTTCGCACTTGACTTCAACGTTAATAGTTATGACTTTATATTTATTTTTATGTTTACTTCAATTGTTACTATTGATTCTGATTCTCAGTTACAAATTTATAATTTAATCTAATAAATCAAAGATTTAAAATAGCAGTATAACAAATTGCAATTCAAATCTGAAAGTGACTTACAAATGGAAACATTTGAAAGTGTAATTACAAACTTTACTAAAACGTTCCAAGAAAGTCTACATTCACATCCAACTAAACTGGCGAAAAATCTGCTAGTAAATGAAACCCAAACAAACAGACTTCAAAAATTGAATATATCAGACTTACCCAAAGATTTTATTAAATTTAATAATGAAAATTAAATAAATTTAAAAATAATAACTTTTAACATGTATTAACATATAATTATTAATTATTGTTACTATAAATTGTATATAGAAGTTTGATCAAAATGACTTCACATTTTACGTGTCTTTATTTTACTAATGATGCATGAAAACAAACGTGGCAAATGTTCTCAATTGTGATCCTATCGAAACGAAGTGATCAAAACTCTCAAATATTTTATGTTTAAATATATAAATATAGTGTGTTTTAAATATATAAATATGTTAAACGAACTGAAAAGGTTCATCATCAGTTATAGGAAATCATCAAAAGCGCTAAACGAGATCTTTCTAAACGTGTATAGGTACGTGCTAATAAATATCTACATGCATAATTAAAATAACTATTTCACTGGATTATAGTAACCAATAATTTATAACTCTGTAAGCTCTTCGTTCGTTAAACTCCTCTCCTATGACTTGGCCTTGACTTAACTGTAATAGTTATGACTTTATATATATTATAATGTTTACTAGAATTTTTACCACTGCATAAGAAGGTCTTTCTTATCAATTATAATTTATTCTAAGAAATCAAAGATTTAAAATAGCAATCAAATTGCAATTTTAATCTTAAAGTGACATACACTTGGAAACAGTTATAAGTATAATTACAAACTTTAGTGAAAGGTTCCAAAGAAATCTACATTCACATCCAAATAAACTGGCGGAAAATCTGCTAGTAAATCAAACCCAAGCATACAGTCTTAAAAAGTTCACTAGACTTACCCCATAGATAATTAATCAAATATAATAATAAAAATCAAACTAAATTAAAAATAATAGCATTTGAAATTGATCAACATATATTTGTTGGTTATTTTTACTGTAAATAGTATATAGAAGTTTGAACAAAGTAATTTCACATTGAAAAGACTCGCTAATTTAGAAAGAAAATAAGTTTCTAATATACAAGATTATTTTAAAACCAATCTGGACTTGTAGAATACAGTTATGTGTAATTACAAAGTTTAGCGAAAGATACAATAACATCCAAATAAACTGGCGGAAAATCAGCTATTAAATAAAAATTAATAACAAAAATAATACTATGTAAAATAATATATAAATGGATACTGTTGAGTTCCTAATCTCATGACAATTGTACTGCCAACAAATTTACTTAATATCCTTTTGTGATAGATTGTAAATAAAAAATATCATATTGGATGATAAAGCTCGTGGGTGATTTCAGCTTGGAGTTCTCTAGGTCAAAGTTTAAGATACATGCATGATGCAAATAAGAAAACGTCTTTGGTGAGTTTAACTTATTTATATAGGTGTTTGGTTTTGTAGCGGGAGTACTACCTATAGAGCTACATGCCACAGAGAGAAAAGAGCGACTTAAGGGCTTTAGCAAAACTGACGCAAGAGAAAGACTGATGCAAAGGTGGCAGGAGAAATGGAAAAATTCTGAGAAGGGAGCTTGGACCAGAAGAATCATTCCAGAGATTGAGCCCTGGATAAATAGGAAACATGGGAAACAACCTTGAATCTGAGCGCTTGGGCTTTCCGGGCACGGATGTTTCAGTAAATATCTGCACTTCATCGCAAAGAAGGAGGATGAATGGTGCAGGTATTGTGAGAAGAATTACAGCCCTGAGTATACTTTATTCAGTTTCTTCAGGTGGGCTGCAAAGAAGGAAGCAGGTCTCGGTGCTGCTCTAGTCCCGTAGAATTTTGTCAGTGAACTGCTGAAAAGCAGCGATAACTGGCAACTAATCACCAGATACGTGACAGACGTACTCTCTACCAAGGAAGAAGATGAGCGGAGAATGCAGTGAGCGAATGAAGAAAATGGCAGTGGAAGCCAATAAATAAGACAGTCGACATTTTAGAGAAGTACCAATATGTAGAACCTGGATGTTGATGAAGAAGAGGAGAGGTTTTTAGTGGGTAAGAATCTCACAGTACCATGAACCACCGTGGTCCCTATGCAAGGTTTTCCTCACCTCGAGAAAAAAAGGTAGGTTAATTAAAATATATCTTACTTATTTTCTTAAAATATAATAAAATTTTATGAAACATCGATATGTTTAATTATGAAAATTTGGATAATAATAAATAAAATATTTAGTATGATATTAATAGCACGTAAATTCTACTTATTATTAATTTTCTTTTAGATTTGCAAAAAATGTAATAAAAGTTTCTGAAACTTTGATACATTTTCTTTTGAAAAGGTGATTGCAGGTAGATCAATATAATAAACCCTTTATTATAGATAGAACAATAAAAAGTTGCTACAATAAATGATTTGGAAATGTTCCAAATATTGATCACAGTTTATTTTTATTGAACTACCTTATACCTATTTATTATAAAACAATATTAATAATTCCAAAATGCAGTGGAAGGGATATTTTTGAAGATGAGACCTTTGAAAAAGGGTATATAAACCCTTGCACTTTGTTACTAACTCAACAGTTCTTTGCTAACTTCTATTACAGTTACTTCGTAAACTACCAAAAACAAAACTACGAACATGAGTTTCTTCAGCCAAAACAAAGTTGTTTACCAAAACCAAGGAACTCAAACCGTCGATGAAGACGAATATGATTTAAAAGAAGTGGAGGTAAGTGAGTTTGAAGAAAAGAGTGAGTCCAAAAAAGAGGACGAGTCAGGCTTCGAAGAAGATGTCGAATTAACAAAATCTGAGTTTACCGAAAGTGATTCTGATGAGTTGATTGAAGACAACGTAGACAATAATATCCAATGCCAATACTCCTGCAAAGATGTCGATTATGACGATTGTATCCAAGCCAAACACAAATCTGGAAAAGTGTGTTTCCAATGCAAATACACCAGCAACGTCGATGTAGACAACGATGAATCGACTGAAGATGAATTAAGTGAGAGTGAATTTGAAGAAGAGAGTGAGTCCAACTACGAAGGAGATATCGACGACGATGATAGCGAAACCTCTGACGAAGATATAACTGATACCTCTGATGAGTATACAAGTGAAACTGATTCTGAAGATGAGAATGAATGTCTATTCTTTCAAGATATATTTGTAATGAAATATACCAAAAGGAAAAACAACAATTTCAAGGAAGACCAATATGAAATTGATTCGAAAAAGAAGTTTAAACTCTCCACTGAAATAGATCACAGCCTTTCAAATCGTAGCTGGTCTGATCCAGTCGAGAGGAACATTTTCCAATGGGATCAGAAAAACGAAGATGATCTCTATAATTTGTGATCTTAATTTCCTTTCAGTGCACATAATACTTTTATATTTTAGCAATTTTTTTTACCGTTTAAACAAATATTCTTTATGTTTCTTACAATAAGTTTATGTTGATCAAATAAATATGAAAATTCCAAAAAACATCTTTTTTTTATTTCTAAATTTTGATTTTTCATTCCATCTTTTTTATAAAATTGTTAGATAAAATAAATAAAAAGATGATGAAATTTTAAAATTAAATTTCTAATCCTATTATTTTTCATCGTATTATTTTTATTTAAATTAATTAAAATCTAGTGTATTTTGCATTTAGTTTTATTACTTAAATTTTATTTCTCAAAAAAAACCATGACCGACAATTTTGATAATTTTTTTTTGGAATTACGTATTATTTTCATTTAAAAATTACTTTTTATTTTTAAAATCTAAAATATTTCTGAGAAAAACATTACTTTGAATTTTCAATTGTTTCTCAAGAAATATAAAATTTTATTGATTATATTATGTCTTATTTTTATATTAATTTTACTAAAATTAATTTCTGATAAACACAAAATTGATATTTCAAGAAATAAAATTATATTATTTACAATTTATGAAAATTCTTTATTTGCATAAAATGTATTAACATTTTGAAAACCTTAATAAATAAGTTATAAACACTTACTAATATGCATATTTAAAATATCTATTTCACTAGTTTATAGCCATTAATAATGAATAACTCTTTAAGCTCATTGCTCGTTTGACTCCTCCTTTATGACTTCGTACTTGACTTCAACGTTAATAGTTATGACTTTATATTTATTTTTATGTTTACTACAATTACTATTGATTCTGATTTACAAGTTACTATTGATTCTTATTCTCAGTTACAAATTTATAATTTAATCTAATAAATCAAAGATTTAAAATAGCAATATAACAAATTGCAATTCAAATCTGAAGGTGACTTACAAATGGAAACATTTAAAAGTGTAATTACAAACTTTACTAAAACGTTCCAAGAAAATCTACATTCACATCCAACTAAACTGGCGAAAAATCTGCTAGTAAATGAAACCCAAACAAACTTCAAAAATTGAATATATCAGACTTACCCAAAGATTTTATTAAATTTAATAATGAAAATTAAATAAATTTAAAAATAATAACTTTTAACATGTATTAACATATAATTATTAATTATTGTTACTATAAATTGTATATAGAAGTTTGATCAAAATGACTTCACATTTTACGTGTTTCTATTTTACTAATGATGCATGAAAACAAACGTGGCAAATGTTCTCAATTGTGATCCTATCGAAACGAAGTGATCAAAACTCTCAAATATTTTATGTTTTAATATATAAATATAGTTTTTTTTCTAAATGTTAAACGAACTGAAAAGGTTCATCATCAGTTATAGGAAATCATCAAAAGCGCTAAACGAGGTCTTACTAAACGTGTATAGGTACGTGCTAATAAATATCTACATGCATAATTAAAATAACTATTTCACTGGATTATAGTAACCAATAATTTATAACTCTGTAAGCTCTTCGTTCATTAAACTCCTCTCCTATGACTTGGCCTTGACTTAACTGTAATAGTTATGACTTTATATATATTATTATGTTTACTAGAATTTTTACCACTGCATAAGAAGGTCTTTGTTATCAATTATAATTTATTCTAAGAAATCAAAGATTTAAAATAGCAATCAAATTGCAATTTTAATCTTAAAGTGACTTACACTTGGAAACAGTTATAAGTATAATTACAAACTTTAGTGAAAGGTTCCAAAGAAATCTACATTCACATCCAAATAAACTGGCAGAAAATCTGCTAGTAAATCAAACCCAAGCATACAGTCTTAAAAAGTTCACTAGACTTACCCCATAGATAATTAATCAAATATAATAATAAAAATTAAACTAAATTAAAAATAAAAACATTTGAAATTGATTAACATATATTTGTTGGTTATTTTTACTGTAAATAGTATATAGAAGTTTGAACAAAGTAATTTCAAATTGAAAAGATCACATTCTAGCAAAAAGAGATCAACTCGAAATTATTTCAATACTATAAATTTTACCAAGTGTTGAGTCACGCAACAAAAATATTAAGAAATGTTTTACAAATTACTTGAACGTTCTTTAATTATTATTTCAGAAAGTGAAATTTCGCTCTATGTCTCAACTCTTACCAAAGAAATAAAGTCTAAAGCGATAACAAATATTTCCTTTAAACAAAAATCATCAATTAAACTGTTAGATTTTACTGATCTTAGAAAATATTATTACAAACTAATTTAGGAATAAATATATTGTTTGGAATAAACAAATATCGAAATTTTATTAATAATAATTATAATGATCAAATTTTAATTTATTTTTTATATAACTGTTGCAAAAGTCATATTTTTTATATTAAATTTACTAACATTAATTTCTGATTAATACATTTTATTAATATAATTATTGATTTGCATAAAATGTATTAAAATTTTAAAAACCCTAATCATTTTTTTTTCAAGAAAGTTGTTACAGTAATAAACATTCCATACATTTTACATAAACTGTAATAAATTTTGAAAATATTAATAATTATGATAGTTAAGAGCATAGGTGGATGCAGGTAGTTCAATAAAATAAATCCTTTATTATAGAAAGAACAATAAAAAGTTGGTACAATAAATTATTTGGAAATGTTCCAAATATTGACGACAATTTATTACTGATTATTTTTATTGAACTACCTGATACCTATTCATTAGAAAACAGAATTAAGAAATTCCAAAATGCAGTGGAAGGGATATTTTTGAAGATGAGACCTTTGAAAAAGGGTATATAAACCCTTGCAATTTGTTACTAACTCAACAGTTCTTTGCTAACTTCTACTACAGTTACTTCGTAAACTACCAAAAACAAAACTACGAATATGAGTTTCTTCAGCCAAAACAAAGTTGTTTACCAAAACCAAGGAACTCAAACCGTCGATGAAGACGATTATGATTTAAAGGAATTGGAGTTAAGTGAGTTTGAAGAAAAAAGTGAGTCTAAAAAAGAGGACGAGTCAGGCTTCGAAGAAGATGTCGAATTGACAAAATCTGAGTTTAACGAAAGTGCTTCTGATGAGTTGATTGAAGACAACCTCGACTATAATATCCAATGCCAAAACTTCTGCAACGTCGATAGGTTATATCAAACCGTTGATGATGACTCCATAGAAGAGAAGGAAAGTGAGAGTGAGTCCGAGAAAGATGTCGATTATGACGATTATATCCAAGCCAAACACAAATCTGGAAAAGTGTGTTTTCAATGCAAATACACCAGCAACGTCGATGTAGACGACGATGAATCGACTGAAGATGAATTAAGTGAGAGTGAGTTTGAAGACGAGAGTGTGTCCAACTACGATGGAGATATCGACGACGATAATAGCGAAACCTCTGACGACGATATAACTGATACCTGTGATGAATATACAAGTGAAACCGATTCTGAAGATGAGAATGAATGTCTATTCTTTCAAGATAAATTTGTAATGAAATATACCAAAAGGAAAGGCAACAATTTCAAGGAAGACCAATATGAAATTGATTCGAAAAAGAAGTTTAAACTCTCCACTGAAATGGATCGCGGCCTTTCAACTCGCAGCTGGTCTGATACAGTCCAGACTAACATTTTCCAATGGGATCCGAAAAACGAAGATGATCTCTATAATTTGTGATCTTAATTTTCTTTTAGTGCACATAATACTATTATATTTCAGTAAATTTCTACACCGACATCCGTTTACAATTATTTATCGTTTAATTAAATATTCTTTAAGTTTGTTATTATGATTTTATGTTGATAAAATAAATATGAAAATTCCAAAAAAACATCTTTTTTTTATTTCTAAATTTTGATTTTTCATTCCATCTTTTATTACTTAATTTTTATTTCTCAAAAAAATCCATGATCGACAATATCGAAAATTTTACTTGAAATTACGTATTATTCTCATTGAAAAAATACTTTTTATTGTCAAAAATCTGAAATATTTTTGAGAAATACATTACTTTGGATTTTGAATTGTTTCTCAAGAAATATAAAATTTTATTAAAAAAATATCGACAAATTATTTTTTTAACAATAACGAAGAAGTAAGTTAAATAAAATCAAGCATATCTTTCTAAAATAGTTCAATACAAAAAATAAAGTCTAAACAAATATTTCCTTTAAATATTTCCTTTAAAAGAAAATCATTAATTAAACAGTTAGATTTTTTTTTACCAATACACATATTTTTTAATTTATTTTTGTATATAACTGTTGCAAAATTACTAAAATTGATAAACACAAAATTGATATTTCAAGAAATAAAATTATAATATTTACTATTCTATTAATTTTTTTACTATAATTATTGATTTCTCTTTGAATTTGCGTAAAATGTATTAAAATTTAGAAAACCTTAATAATTTTTTTTTTCAAAAAAAGTTGTTGCAAATAGTTCATTAAAAATAAAGCATCGATTTAATTACAGCAATAAACTTTCGTTAAAATTTACATAAACTCTAATAAATTTTGAAAATATTAATAATATTTCAAGAATATAGGAGGATGCATGTAATTCAATAAAATAAACCTTTAGCATATTTAAATTTTGTATTTTATAGATCTTTAATATTATTTTTTATAAATAATTTTTGTGACAAGATTTTTAATAACATTACTAATAATCCATTAATTTAACTTACTTTAATTAAAAAAAGGAATTTCTTACTAGTAAAATAATTATTAGAATAAATTGTATTTGTAATAATGTAATTCTTAATTTAAAAGCAATTTTATTAAAAAAAAATAATATTGATATTTTTCAAATTCTTTGTAGTATATATTTTAATATTAAATGAACGTATTAATTGATATTTATATCCGGTAATTTACTATATTGGAAATTTACTATAGACAAAATGATAAAATTTTAAAATTACGCTTGTTAAAAAAATAATGATTAAATTTTTAGGTGATGATTACGTTAAATAATTTTCGAAACTAGCTTAATTAATATGAATATTATGTAAACTTTAATAATAAATAAACTATAAATTTGTAAACATATGAAATAAAAGTTGAACAAAAAATCAGTTAGTCATTCGTGGACAATAATTTTTATTCTTTTGTTTCATTGTGCAAGCATAGAAATTGTTTCGAGTATTTTCAGACACAAAAGCAAAAATATGGAAGCTAACATGCAAAACGGAAGAGGAAACGATACGGTCACAAAAATAAATAAAAGATAAATGGTAAATATTGATATCTAACCAAAATTCAAACATACTGATATTTTACTTGAAATTTTTGCATTATTGACATCGTAGATATTTCTACTTAATTTTACCTCAAGCTCTAAATGTTAATCGAATTAAATAAATTTAAACTAATTATGAGGCTAAAAGTCTCTGGTCGTTAGAATTTTGATCCAAATGTGATAGTAATAAAATTATATATAATAAATATATATCGTGTCCCGTGATTGAATAATCTCTGGACACCGTAGATTATCTCGTAATTATGAAGTTGTGGAGTATTATAGATTGAGTCAATAACTTTATTGTTTTTATAAAGATGTCAACTGGATAAGTGTTATCTCGTGGTTTATCAATTAACAGTTAAATTAGTCTCTTAAGTTAATAATTAGGAAATGTGTTCTTGTCTTCGCCCTGTAAGTAAGACTAAATTATTGTCGTGTCCCGGGATTGATTAATCTCTGGACACCGTGGATTATCTCGCAATTACGTAGTTGTACAAAATCTTGTAGAATAAAGAAGTTATATAAATTAAAATTCAGATTAATAATTAAATAAATTTTATCTTTTCTTCTCTTCATAACGAAACACAATTTTCAATCGAAGTCTACATATTATTTGAGTTTAGATGCTTCATTCTATTACCATAATTCTTTAATATGAGAACACAGCAATAATTATTTTTTAACTTTCATTAGTTATATTAATATCATCAAATTGTAAATTGTTTCATTTAACATACATTTATGACTAAAACGTAAGAATTATTAATGTAATGTGAAGACATGGTTGTTGTTCGTAGTTGGGCCTCTAAAATCATTGTAGACTACCCTTTATTAACCACTTTGTGTGTTGTTACTCTAACAACAACTGGGTACATTAATTAGATATAGCATGTTCAACACTATCTTCAGTGTGAGTCGTTTGCAAGAACACATCCCGAGCTATTTAAATACATTCAAATATATTATTAATTCAAATATATCTATTTACATTTATAAATTCATCTTATAGAAAATCATCTTTCAAAACTTATTTATTAAGTAATATTTCTGCATCGAAAATTTGATTAATAAACAAACTACTAGGGCAGTTTTGAAAGCGACACATTTCAAAAACTGAAAATTTTACTTCCATTTTAATAAATCATCTGTCCTAAACACATAGTAAAATTTTTATTTTAATAAAACACGAGTATCGTTTTGTGATAAAATTATTTGTTGTTGAAGCTTCTTCATTTCCAACTATCAGAATAAAAGTTTGTTAAATAGCTTATGTCATAACCATTAGCAGGAAAGGTTAAGGCATGTTTTTTTTTGTGATTCAAAGCGAATTGTTCTCTTGGTAAAATAATTAAATCTGAATATTATACAAGTCGCTGTTGGATCAATTGGATGGAAAAATTTCTATAAAAAATATGAAGATAAACTTTAATATAAACAATCCCATCAATATTGAATAATAGAGAAACTACCATGAATTCTTTGAATTGAAGAATTTTTATAAACATATAAGGAATTTTCACTACACACCAGGGAGAATGAACAATCTAAACAATGGTTAAAAGCTCGTTCAATTGGACCAAAGAGGCCAAACTGTTTCATCCGCAGAAAAGGTTAAGGCATGTTTTTTTTTTTGTGATTCAAAGCAAATTTTTCTCTTTGTAATTAAATATAAATTTTATACAAGACTGTTGGATCAATTGGATGGAAAATTTCTATAATTTCTAAAATATGAAGATAAACTTTAATATAAACAATCCCATCAATATGGAATAATAGAGAAACTTTGATGAATTCTTCGAATTGAAGGATTTTTATAAACATATAAGGAATTTTTACTACCTACCAGGGAGGAAGAACAATCTAAACAATGGTTAGAAGCTCCTTCAATTACACCAAAAAAGCCAAACTGTTTCATTAGCAGGAATAATGGCATAACCTATATTTTTTTTGATTCAAAGCAAATTTTTCTCTAAATAAAATAATTAAATCTGAATATTATACAAGTCTGTTGCATCAATTGGATTGAAAAATTTCTATATAAACTACAAAGATAAACATTAATATAAATTATCTAAGTAATTGAAGTATTTTTATAAACATATAAAGAATTCCTAATAATGTAATATTCTCAACAAAACCACACAGGCCGAATTCCTTAGAAACACTTAATCATCAATTATAAATAAAGCGTTACAGCTTATCACAACTCTTATCTGATATTAATTATAATTTACTTTGTAACTGAAATATATCTTAATAAAGATTAAGTTTCTGGAATCAGCCAAGAAGCTAAACGATTTCCACCAATCCGTATCGTGAGTCTGGCAGTCCTGGACGTCATCTTCGTGTCGAGGCCAGAACATACCTCGAAGGACCAACATGTTTCTGCCCCATGACGCCATGCCTCATGGAGTGCGCAGTCAACCCAGAAGTGTTGTAATGTGTCGTCGCCGTCGCCGCAACTGCAGACACAGGACTCACTGTCCGAAACGTCTACAGTATTCATCAAATTTTCAGTGCCCGGTAATCAGTTGGACGCATGATGTGGTAACTCTACTCAGCCTTTCGTCATTTTGCAATCGACGGGATAAATTTCAGGATTTCATTAATAAAGTTGATAAAACTAATCGAATTTAATTAATTTTCGAACCACCGAGTCTTCGGAACGACAATACCATAGTGCCCAGAAGGCCAACTCTGGGACACAATAATAGAATGAAATCAATATTATATTACAATAAATATAATCCTAAAACATAAAATTGGAAATACAATTAAAACAAACAGAGGGAATCAAATATTCACATGTAATAACTCGTTTCTATTTACAATATATTATTATTATATTTACTCTTTATATACAGATATATACGGTATTTTTGTCGATTATTCCATTATCACATATCTATAATTTTTTTTATACATTTAACGAAACATAATATATTTTTTATTTATTTCAAGGTTGTTACAAAAAAGTAATAATATTAATTTTCGTTTTTTAAATTTCATTGTTACAATTAAGGCAGAAAACTTCTACTAAAAATTATAAAACAAATAATACATTTATTTTACAATTGAAAAAACAACTATAATTCATTGAATTTTATTGATCTTTACTATTGTCGATCCAGATTGATTAACTATTTTACTAATTTAATTAAAGGTGATGTAACAATTATTCAAGGACGAAATAAACTTTTTTGGGGCTTACAAGAAAAGGACTCCATAAAAAAATAGAAAACGTAATTATTTTTTTAAAAATGTTTTATTAAAAATGAAACAGAATTTTTAATACAAAACAAAATAATACGATATGAAATTAATTGAAAATCCTTTTTTCTCGCTCTCAATTCAGCAAATATTAATTATTTATTTATAATTGATATTTTTTAAATATTTTGTACGTCAATCTAAAGAAGTAAATTTTAATTTTAAAGAGTTTCACAAATATTGTTTTCATGGTTTAATATTAAAAATGACCTTTCCTTTGATACATTTGATAAAGTATAATAAAGTAATAAAATTTCTATATTTGGAAACGCGGATAAAATTTGTGTGGTCATTATAAATTGTAGCTTATCAGATGACAAAGTTAAATTGTTGGCTTTTACAAATTAACATAAATTGCAACATTTTTAATTCTACAGAATCAATGTCTTCATTTTACCATTTTTCTATTAATGCGACGAGTTCAGCTCTAATTGATAAGTCCTATGTTTGTATGAAATATTTTAAAAACTTTGTCAATATCTTTGTAACTGTTGTTCGTAGTTTTAGTTTAAAATATTTTTTGCCACAAATCACATCAGAATAATTTTATTTAACTCTGATTTCAAGAACTTACGTCTTTCTCATACAATAATGAAAAAATCATTTTATTCAAGTCGGAATAAGCTTTTATATTATAATATGTTTAATTTCGTAATTAAATAAATTGTCAATATTTGCTTCTCAAAACAGGGCCTTTTTGTCTTATTTGCCTATACTATGATCTGGCTCTGTATCATAAATCATTAAAAAATAAAAAAATAAACTGTTACCTAAAAGCATCATAATTATAAAGTTACAGACAAAAAATAAATAAAACTGTAAAAAATGTTTTGTCTCATTCCATATTTCAACTACCGTTGTTTCCATATATATAAATTTTTCTATAAATTGCTGAAAACTGCGTTTACTGTTTTTATCTGTTGATTTATAACATGTAATTCTGCAACTTTATTTGTCATTTCATCCATTAAATCTTATTTTTTATCGCAATACTAGTGTAGAAATAATTTTAAAATTTTAAATAAATTTTAATTTAACTATTATCAATGGATATAAAATTTATGAAGAATTGAGTATTTAAATATTTGTACTATTTGCCTTAAATATATTAATAATTATAACCTTATATATAGTTGATTACATATTAATTAGATTATTGTCTCATAAGATCTAAAAGCATTGTAGTAAATTTCTGGCATTAACTTTAGAAGACGCTTTAGTTCGACGCTTCACCCATGACAAACTAATTTAAATTAAACCTCCAGATCTATTCAATGGTAAAGTTTTAAACGGCTTTAAATCTACGAGAATAATATTAAATTTCACACTGCATTTTGAGATTCATTTGGAAAAATACATTTATTTAGTTTTTTTTAAGTTCTACTTATTTATTAAATTAAAATTTTCGATAAATAAGATAAAATTTAATAAATGTTTCAATACTAGACAACAATACTATTTTGTTTTATGTAATTTATTATAGAATTACACAACGTGGGGTGTTAGGACTATTATATAATAGAAAAAGATTAAAAAACTAGTGTGATTATTACAAAATTAGAACATTAAAATATTTTATTAATGTCTACCTAAAAATACGTGAAAATTGTTAAAAAATATTAATAATATATTAGTTATTAAGTTATCAATAAATTTTGTATTTTTTATTACATAAATTGGTATGGTTGTTTCGATATTTATTATACTTTTATCATTGAAAGTTTTTTTTTCTTTATATATTTCCACAATCTATCTCTATTTGAGAGATTAAGTTGAAGTGTTGACTTTCTAATAAAAAAATAAAATAAAAATATAAATTCTTGAAGACTTAGTCCATAAACTAGTCTTCATGTAAGTTTTGTTCGTTTGCACGCACTCACGCACGCACAAATATCTTCCAAATCGACTTAGCAGATTACCATAGATTTTATGTAATTGGTATGATATATTAATTAGTAATTAAAAAGTATTCCTGTTCTTTCATTCTATTTCATAAATTTTAAAAATGAAATTAAAATTCCTCATCAACACTTTTTGAAATAAGACATTTTTTCTTTGAAAAGTCTTGCCCATGTTAATGGTGAAGTGAATAATCTTCTTGCTTGTACAGGGAAGACTCATTTTGAATGTTGAGCGAATATTCGTTCAGGAACTGCTGGGTATGAGCGTATTTTCGATATAAAGAGTGCTCATTTTGAGGTTCTATCTTAGTTTGTTGCAAACACTTGTTTTACATAGTTTCATACGGTTTATTCTATGAGTGTAACGAATGCAGATTTTAAAAGTCCATAGTTGTTGGACAAACCAAAAGCAATGTGACTTTTTTTATAATTCGAAATAGTTTGCTAACTCGCAACTGTATCGACCAATATTATCAATTTGGAGTTTAAAGGGAATGCATATTTATAATATAATATAGACCAGAGTTTCCCAATCTTTGCGGTTTTGAAAACAATAAAAGACTCGAAAGTTGCTAAATTCTTGGAATGTTGTCAGAAAATTGTCGAATTGTTTAATTGTATATTGTATTATATCATTAGTTTACATTTAATGCTATAATAATCATGATCCATTAAATCTTATCAAATTAAATTATTTTAATAAATAAACTAAATTTTAATATATAGCAATTAGTTTATTGTTTAAAAATTATAAAATACATTTTTATATATTAAAATTATTATATTATTATTTTAAATTGAATAATAATTTATTTTCATAAAGATTGTTTATTAAAATAGAATAGATTTCACTCAATAGATGCAGAAACTAAACGCAATCGAAAATCGTCAAGAAAATGATCTATTTTCAATTGGTTTAGCGCAGTAATTTTTTGTTTTTATAAACAGCCATTTTATGATTAATTTTAATTAGATAATTGTGTTATTTCTTCCTAATCAGAGAATATATTTCAAATATCGTTCAAGAAATAGTTTAAATTTAAGCAATTTGTAGAGCTATAATTATTATATGTAATAAATCTTAACAAAATAAATGATTTTATTGACTAAAGACTAAAATATATTATTGTCAAATAGGTTTTCTAATTCAAAAAAAAATCTAAAATAATTTAGTAATTTCAATTTATTCGAATCGAAACGCGTAAAATACACTTTTCATGCATTTCAAATATTTGTTTAATATTTATTACAATTCTTATCGTATGTGCGAAACGCACTATTTTCGTGCCCAAATAAGGATTGTTTAAACGCAGCTGCAACTGCAGGTGTTCAATTTTTATAAATAATCTCATTTTTATTACATTTTTATCGCATACATTTTATGTTGGAATTGCTTCAAATAAAAATTAACTAAATTAATATATAAATTGATTTTTCGGTAAACTCTCAATTTTTATTATTTTTCTATAGTTTAATTATTTTCATTTGTAATTAAAATTCAGCGAAACAGTACAATATAAATTAAATAATCCGTAAATACACGAAATGATTTATAATTTCTATTAAGTAATTATTAATTACAATATTTACTATTTTTTTAATTGATTGTTTATTACTTGGCAAGTCTCGATATGCGTTTAAATAACTTATGTTTATTTCAACGAACGAGTACTTCTATAATTTACTTGGCAAGTAACGCTTATAGAAGTTACTCAATTTGTAATTGATGATTCACCCGCACAATCGCCTAATTTTTATTGTTTTCTGCGAAACGCACTATTTTCATGCCCAAATAAGGATTGTTTAAACGCAGCTGCAACTGCAGGTGTTCAATTTTTATAAATAATCTCATTTTTATTACATTTTTATCGCATAAATTTTATGTTGGAATTGCTTTAAATAAAAATTAACTAAATTAATATATAAATTGATTTTTCGGTAATCTCTCAATTTTTATTATTTTTCTATAGTTTAATTATTTTCATTTGTAATTAAAATTCAGCGAAACAGTAAATATAAATTAAATAATCCGTAAATACACGAAATGATTTATAATTTCTATTAAGTAATTATTAATTACAATATTTACTATTTTTTTAATTGATTGTTTATTACTTGGCAAGTCTCGATATGCGTTTAAATAACTTATGTTTATTTCAACGAACGAGTACTTCTATAAGTTACTTGGCAAATAACGCTTATAGAAGTTACTCAATTTATAATTGTATTAAGTTAAATAATTTTAATATGTAAAATGCAATTTATAAAAAAAATGTAATAATATTTTTATAAAAAGAAATAAAATTTAGTTTTTTTTTGAGAAATTGAAAAATAATAAGTTTTAATAAAATAATTTTGGTGATTAGCGTTCGGCAATCGCTGCAGCTGTAGATGATTCACCCGCAAAATCGCCTAATTTTTATTGTTTTCTGCGAAACGCACTATTTTCGTGCCCAAATAAGGATTGTTTAAACGCAGCTGCAACTGCAGGTGTTCAATTTTTATAAATAATCTCATTTTTATTACTTTTTTATCGCATAAATTTTATGTTGGAATTGCTTTAAATAAAAATTAACTAAATTAATTGATTTTTCGGTAATCTCTCAATTTTTATTACTATTCTATCGTTTTATTATTTTCATTTTAATTAAAATTTAGCGAAACAGTACAATAAAAATTAAAAAATCCGTAAATATACGAAATCATTTATAATTTTTATTAATGAATTATTAATTACAATATTTACTATTTTATTTAATTTAATTACTTGCTAAGTTTCGATAAGCGTTTAAATAGCTTATTTTTATTTCAACCAACAAGTACTTCTATAAGTCACTTGGCAAATAATGCTTTTCGAAACTACTCAATTTTGTAATTCTACCAAGTTAAATAATTTTAATATATAAAATGCGATTTGTCATTTAAAGAAATATTGAATTACATTAAGTTTTTAAAAATTTACATTTACATTAATCAATGCAAGTAACCATAATGAAAAGTTAATAATTTATTTAAAAAAAAATTAATAATATTTATATAAAAAGAAATACAAATTATTATTTTTGAGAAATTGAAAAATAATAAGTTTAATAAAATATTTTTCAATCGCAGCTGCAGATGATTCACCCGCACAATCTCCTAATTTTTATTGCTTTCTGCGAAACGCACTATTTTCGTGCCCAAATAAGGATTGTTTAAACGCAGCTGCAACTGCAGGTGTTCAATTTTTATAAATAATCTCATTTTTATTACTTTTTTATCGCATACATTTTATGTTGGAATTGCTTTAAATAAAAATTAACTAAATTAATATATAAATTGATTTTTCGGTAATCTCTCAATTTTTATTATTTTTCTATAGTTTAATTATTTTCATTTGTAATTAAAATTCAGCGAAACAGTAAATATAAATTAAATAATCCGTAAATACACGAAATGATTTATAATTTCTATTAAGTAATTATTAATTACAATATTTACTATTTTTTTAATTGATTGTTTATTACTTGGCAAGTCTCGATATGCGTTTAAATAACTTATGTTTATTTCAACGAACGAGTACTTCTATAATTTACTTATCAAATAACGCTTATAGAAGTTACTCAATTTGTAATTGTACTAAGTTAAATAATTTTAATATGTAAAATGCAATTTATAAAAAAAATGTAATAATATTTTTATAATAAGAAATAAAATTTTGTTTTTCTGAGAAATTGAAAAATAATAAGTTTTAATAAAATAATTTTGGTGATTAGCGTTCGACAATTGCAGCTGCAGATGATTCACCCGCACAATCGCCTAATTTTTATTGTTTTCTGCGAAACGCACTGTTTTCGTGCCCAAATAAGGATTGTTTAAACGCAGCTGCAAGTGCAGGTGTTCAATTTTTATAAATAATCTCATTTTTATTACTTTTTTATCGCATACATTTTATGTTGGAATTGCTTTAAATAAAAATTAACTAAATTAATATATAAATTGATTTTTCGGTAATCTCTCAATTTTTATTACTTTTCTATCGTTTTATTATTTTCATTTTAATTAAAATTTAGCGAAACAGTACAATATAAATTAAATAATCCGTAAATATACGAAATCATTTATAATTTTTATTAATGAATTATTAATTACAATATTTACTATTTTATTTAATTTAATTACTTGCTAAGTTTCGATAAGCGTTTAAATAGCTTATTTTTATTTCAACGAACGAGTACTTCTATAAGTCACTTGGCAAATAATGCTTTTCGAAACTACTCAATTTTGTAATTCTACCAAGTTAAATAATTTTAATATATAAAATGCGATTTGTCATTTAAAGAAATATTGAATTACATTAAGTTTTTAAAAATTCACATTTACATTAATCAATGCAAGTAACCATAATGAAAAGTTAATAATTTATTTTAAAAAAATGTAATAATATTTATATAAAAAGAAATACAAATTATTATTTTTGAGAAATTGAAAAATAATAAGTTTAATAAAATATTTTTCAATCGCAGCTGCAGATGATTCACCCGCACAATCGCCTAATTTTTATTGCTTTCTACGAAACGCACTATTTTCGTGCCCAAATAAGGATTGTTTAAACGCAGCTGCAACTGCAGGTGTTCAATTTTTATAAATAATCTCATTTTTATATTCAATTTGTTATATTTATTAATTAAATTAATATATTAATCGATTTTTTGTAAATCTCACAATTTTTATTACTTTTCTATCGTTTTAATATTTGCATTTGTAATTAAAAATTATCGAAAAAGTACAAAATTTTTATTAAAATAAATTTGTTCAAATTAATACATTCATATTATAACAGAATCTTCATTTAAATAAGATAATTGTATTATTTCCCTCTGATTATAGAATATTTTGCAAATATCATTCAAAAAGTAATTTACAATTAAAGCTACAATCTCCACGGTTTATCCAATTAATCTTAAAAAATTAGATAATTGTTATAGATTCAATTATTATTATTATGAAAGACTCGAAAGTTGCTGAATTCTTGGAATTTTGTTAGCATACACGATTGTTGGCGCAATAATTCGAAGATTGGAAATTCCAAGAAAATTGCCGAATTGTTTAATTCAATATTTTGCGGCGCACTTTGGGAATCACTGCTTAACCTATAGTAAATTCCATTGAAATCGCTTGTCCTATTCAATAAATACGATTTATTTTGCGAAGAAAAATCATTCAAAACATTCGTTTTACGAATAAATAAATTTCAGCTATGTAATAAAACTACCGCAAACCTCAAAAGATTGGGAACCTGGGGTTTAAGTAATAAAAATAGTGCGAACAGAATTTTGAAGTTCAATTCTTGGGTGAAAATTTGCGGATACTATTTTTCATTCATTTCTCATCGATCAGCAGATTTGGATTTATAGTCTATAGACTTAATATGTAGACTAATCAAGTGAAAAAGAAAATAGAACATAAATTATTCCATTATATCTTAATCACATTTTTATATTTTATGTTAAATATTTTTTTTTATTTCTTAATAACAAAACATAATTACTTCTGTAAAACTATTGTGTATTTTTTAAAGTAAACTACACAAAACTACATTTATTTAAAAAATAAAATTATTTTTCGACAGAAACTACTGAACCGTTGTTTGTAAATATATTTTATTTTTGAATCAAATCCAAAATGAAAAAAATAATTGGTTTCGTTTTGCTCAAATTTTTCACACAATAAAATATTTTTATTCATAAATATATACCATATATCAATAGAATTTCAATTAATTATAGCTATGATATTTATAGGATTTTTGGATTTTTTCATGAATATTCTTTTTATGATACAGTATTAAATATATTTATTTTGAGGTGTTTAAAATCTTTATGTAATTATGTTTTTTTTAAATATTTCCAAAATTTGTACTTATTTCTTCAATATTTTCTATTTTGTAGTTTTTTTAAGAGAGGTTTCCACATTTTTTTTTCTGTTATAAAATCTACCACATATGTTAAATGTAAAATCAATACCAGTTTGGAATGCACATGTGTAGGGAAATTGCGGTCTTCCCGTTTGGAGACGGACGACGGTTTCGAAAAATAAAAAGTAAGAGAAAAACAGGACAAAAGAGCGTCGCCACATGCACAACTTGACAATACATGCAAAAGAAAAATGCAGTTGAAAACAGACCATCGATCACGTAATATACTCATTTAACACGAAAGGTGTGTGTGGACGGGAGAGCAAACAATTCTCCAATTCGAAATTCGTTTCGCTTTGCCCTATCTGTTTATCGATTCCTCCGTCCGCGTTTTATGTATTTATTGTTTATACTGGATTTCGCAAAATTCAAAATCCAAATTTAATTACAGAAAACGCACGGTTCGAGTTTGCACAGAAAAAAAATAAAGCGACAAGAGAAAAAAATATGGCAGAAGCGTGTTTATAATTTGCGGTAAATATTTGATGATTATTATATATATACTTGCGAATATTAAATTCGTTCAGTTTAACAATACAATTTCATTTAATATAAAAAAAAGTGGTTTATTTGTTCCTTGTTTTGAATTTTATTTACAAAAAAAAAAGTTCAACCAATTTTTCTGCTTTTGTATAAAAATAGTTATTGCTGTTTATTTATTATCTTTTATAATATTTCATAATCATTTTTACTAATTACATCAAAAATGATGTAAGCTACTGCCTTCAAAATAATTAATAGTGATAACAGAAAAAGTGCAAGTATACTTCAATGTAAGCAATTAAATACAGTGAACAAATTGTGAATAGAAACATCGAAAGGAAATGACACGTCTATTGATGATGAAATTGAATTCACGGCGATAAGAGGAAGAAAAACCGATTGAAAATATCGAAGTAAAATATTTAAAAAAAAAACTAAAATAAGATAAAATATAAATAATAGAGACGAGGCAGAAATCATCATTAGTTTTCTAACAATATTTTTCTCTGAATATGCCGCTCTGAATATATCTTATTAAATATTTTCGATAAGTATACTTTCTTTAAATTGAAAGATTTTCGACTATTTTATATTAGTCTCTTTTATCCATTTTCGTAAGAAAACTTATTTTCTTATTTTTTCCATAATTCTTATGTAGATTAATTTAATAAAAATTTGACCATGATATGGTCAACCAAAGGTTAGACCAAAGAATTGACTGCAAGAAATTACTAATTTGTAATAAGTATGAAGGAGAGTAAATGGCTGAAACATGCACCTCTGACTAGGCATCAAAGTGATAATATTGTGGGAAAAAGAATTTCACTGTTGGGACTCCAAAATTTAAATATTAAAATTCCATAAGTGTGAACAAAAATATACAACAAATACAGAAGGAATTTAGTCTATTTGAACATTTTTAAAATGTATGATAAAATGTATATTTAAAATAACAGATTAATTTTGTTTCTGTTTTTAGAAAACTACTGCTTTTTTAAGCATTAGTTTTTTTGATAACACTGACATAAAATTCATTTTGTTTGAAAACTAGACTATTCCAAACAACAAATATTTGATGATTATTATACATTCTGTTTGCTGTTCAATATTAAATTCGTATTGTTTTACAAAACAATTTCAGTCCATTCCATTTACAATACAAATGCCGTTGCGTGACCTAAAATATTTGTTTGTAATTGTACTGTAACCAAATTGATTAAAATATAAAAGTAAAAAATAAATAAATAACGAAATCTAAGAGTATTTCAGCACTTCTGACAAACTAAAAAAAAAATAAAGAGACCAAATTTTGTTAGAGATTTGCTTATCTAAGCTTAAATATAAACAAATTACATAATAGTTTTTTCAATAAATTAATACAAAACCCTTCCAATGATCTCCTTTATTCCAAAACCAAAATATATCCAATTCTTGACAGTTATCTCTCGTTTCCTCTTAAATTTATATCTAACGAGAAAAATATTTATTCTCTTATTAAATTTTGTATCCCTCGAAATCCATATGTCCCTCCCAAGTTCAAGTATCCCGCATGTACCCTTTTCCAATGTTTTACGTCCCTATAATCCTGTCCCTCTTTCTTAATATATGATTTAGTACAAAAAAATATAATATCATTTTTTTTTAATATAATGAAAAGAGAATATTTATGTATAAAAAAATATATTGTATACTGATTGTTCTCTACCACAAACTGACGAAGCCAAGTACATCGGAATGTGCCTAGATCGTCGTCTCATTTGAAAAAAAACATATAAATGTTTAGAAAAGCACCTGACATTACTTAGCAAAATGTATTGGATAATAGGATGAAATTCGCATATTTCTATAAAAAAAAAAATATAGCATATAAAGCCGATGGATTATCGATATAATTCTGCATTTCTACTACAAAAAATATAATAAGGGTAATAACCAATTCTTCATATTATTCAACAAACTGTCGTGCCAGACAATTTTATTGTTATTTATTATATAATTGATATGTATATTCGTTAAGACTACAACTTCTTTCTTAATTATTAAAACGCAAATGTTAAGTATCCATTATATATGCAAGTGGAAACATGTACGTGATTCTTTTGAATAGCTTTTGGAATATTTCCAAGAAGGTGCCTATTGCATCAACGCTCAAACGGAACCCTCCGTACTTAAATATTTAGGTTGACTATAAAACTTAGATAAAGAAACGGTTAACACTCCCACGTATTCAAAACTCATGTCCTTTCACACTCTACCCTTTCTTGAAATGCATAGATTTTTGTATAATAACAAAGAGAAGAATTAAGTTTTATTCCAAGAGTCCAATGAAAAACTTATTATTAATTATTAATTTAAAAGAGGTATGTAACTCTTATTTAGATAAACTTTTATCTAATTGTCTTCTCAATAAAAATGCTTGTTTAATCAATTTTTTTTTTAAGAATATTGTATTTAATATTAATAAATCACTCTAAGACTACACAACTACGGTATCCTGAGATTTTTAGTACCGGGACACGACAAAATGATGAAAACCATATATTAGCAAACATGAACATAGTTAAAGAAGAAATAAGTAAAGCCAACATAAATTACTACAACCTACTAGAAATCCACTCAAACTACTTTGCTGCATAGTGAACTCAAATGAATGATCATCGTCGAAGATTAAAATATTTCAAACCTATAAGATTTGTGTTTGATTCAGTTAAGTAAATCTAAACAAAGATTGGTATTGGTCGTATTATTACACCATATTATATTATAGATTGATTTAAATATTTTTTTACAAACAAAAAATTTAGAATTTATTTTTATTTAACTAAATTGACACCATTTTACACCTGATAAAATAAATATTCGTTTTAAAATAATAGTTATATTTGTATGTAAAAATATAAAATTTTCCAGTAAAAATATATCATTCCTCACGTTTATGTATTTTAGAACGTGATTCTAGTCCAAACCATATCTACTACTTACTTTTGTTACGCTAGTACCTAAATAGGCAACACTAGTTTTGGGTCTAAATTATCATTCTGTATCTAATTAGAAGTTTGATTAAATACAATTTTTTTATACAATTATATTAATTTAATTTTCATAAAATTTTTCGGTTTATATTTTTTATTTACAATCTATTATTTTTTTAATCATAAAGTAAAACTAACTTTTTTAAGTTGATTTTTTAACTTTCCTAATGGAATTTGCATTTCGCATTTCTTTTATTTATTTTTATTTTTTTTACAAATTAATTCAATTTGTTGGTTGGGTTGTTAATAGTCATTCTTATATTGATGCGCTGCGATTCCACTATACCCCTTTTCTATTTATCTGCTACTATCCTTAATTCCACTATTGCAACTTTTGACTTGTTGGCCCAAAGGACTTGGCGTGGCTGTATTCTAACCTATACTCATAAATCATGAGAAGGACGACTCCAACAATTCGCCCAAATATAATAAAAGAATTAAAATTATAAGTTGCTACTTATTATTCCATTTAATATATAATTTCAAATAAAGAAAATTCACAGAATCAGATTCAATAATTTCAAAGTTTGAAAAGAATTAGTTAATCAATACTACAAATCCAACTAAATGTATTGATATGGATCAAGGACGGATCAAATAAAGTTAAAGGCATGATCATTCTAACATTAGCTCAAACGACTAAAAAATCGAAGATAACAAACAGGATAAGTCAATTCCACGTAGGATAATCGAACGAATAAAAATACTAAACCAGAAAGAGAAGAGTCCCCACCAACCTAGGTGGTTTAGATTATAACGCAATCTAGTATAGTTTAAGTTAGGGCAAAACTATATTAATTAATTATAGTTAATTAGTGTAATTTTTAATGTTTAAATGTTATTATAAAAAAATACATTTTTTGAGTGAATATAAATATATTTATGACGTTTTTCTATTATAGAAATTATTTTTGTTAAATATTTTATTTACAATTTTATAAAACCTCAAAACTTATTTCATGATATTCTATTTTCCAATAATAATTCTTATTTTTTTCCCTTATTAACAAGCAAAGATTTCTAGAAGTTTTTTTTATACATAAACTTTGAATTAGTAGATTCTCATATAATTATTAACATTATTCGTAATTCTTGTTGAAATTCGAAATAATTTAATTAATTTTAAATATAAATTTATATTTATTAGTAGTTTATATTATAATAAAAAAACTGTATATAGTTTCAACAAATATTTCATAATATCAAATTATATAAGCAATAAATTATTTCAATAATAAAGTCGTCAAATTCATAAGGTAATATCGAAAGGCTACAACATTTCGAATAGCTTAAAACACTTTATTTGTCCATCAAAACTTTGTATACTGGAATTGCGAAACAAACTTCCCCATTTCTTTCGATGTCTATAAGTAAATCAGATTGAATTAAGCATGAGAGACTCTCTATTTTCCCCATTTCAGTATGAAGCGGTCTGCCCCATACTTCAAACTTTCAAAACTTTTTTTCACCAATCAATTCCGATCCATTTACTCTATTCTCCCCATTATCAATGGACATTTCTTCAGACTTTTCGCTGTCACCTCAAGCATAAATCTCTGAAAATAAAATTTACTCATTTATATTATATGTAAACATTAACATTTAAGTGTTTAATTATTATATAAATCTATTCAGTCTGAAATAAAAATTATTAAATTTTAATAATAATTTATTTAAAATAATTCTGCAATTATTTATAAAAACTAACTTATAAAAATAGTTTTAATCTGCATTATGCATTAAGACAAGAAAAAAAAACTAAATATAAAATAAACGAAATCTTGGCAATGTTTCGATAAGGTCTTTGGTGGATGGAAATCGTTGAGAAAAAACGTAATTGAAAGTATATTCAAGAGAAAACTAATTTTATAAATTACTTTAATCTCATGTTTTTAATCTAATTCAGTTAAGAAAAAGTTTTGGTATCTCCGAAAAAGCAGTGAAAAAAAAGCGGACGGTAGGATTAGTTATCGAACTGGGGGTTTGGCCGTTGGATTAATTATAAGTAAAGAATAATTTCGAGTATCTTCTATCAAATAATCAAGATTATATTTGTTTAATTAAAAGTAATGTGTATTAAGTATATTTATCGGATTAATCGATTATTTCATTAATAATGGTACATTTTTTCTATAGATTTAGACATATTAATATTTTTCCATTAAAAATATGTGAAGAAATTTAAACATTTCTGTTTATTAAAAATGATTTTAATGTTACAAGTTTATTTAATAAATATATTTTTGTCATTTTTTACTGGAATAAAATTGCAAAATCTTAGATAAAATAATTTGAAATATAATTAATAATAATTAAATCCACAACTATTTTGGAATTGTAGATAATTGATTATTATTGATCAAAAGTATGTAAAACTTTTATTTTCATACTTCGTAAAAAATTGAAAAACTCGAAAGTTAATACTGCGATTTAATATTTTGACGAAATTAATTAATTTCCAAAACTTTATTGAAATGTAATTGTGAGAAATCAAATATAAATAAATTCATATTTGAGAAATGTGTGAAAATAATTGAATAATAATAATATCATTTATTGGCCAGTATACAATACATATAAAAAATAGAGGGAAAATAAATGTAACTCTGAAAAAAAAAATTCTAAATATAAAACAACTAAAAAATAAATCCAATACAATAAATATATCTGGCCAAAGGTCTTTCTGCCCAAATAATTGAATTTTATGTATAAAATCAATTTTGAAAAAACGATTTTGTTAATAAACAAAATTTCTGATTTTTGAGGATTGAAAACCCAATAAATCCTATACAAGTAGTAACTATTCCGTGTGGTGAAAATGCGAGAAAATTTCCTGATTTTTACTTTTTTGAAGGTAACTATCGCATTAACCATCATTGAAGAAAGATATAGAAACATGCTGGTGAATTTTGTCTTACAGTTGAGGACACATCAGAGGTGATACTGCACGCTTAAACAGCTTTGAAAGCAGTTTTGGAACAATTTCGAAGAACTTTGAAATTAATAGAGCATTACGTTCGTCTGACTTATATGATTCTGAATTCTTTTTGGTGATATTTAGAACAAATATTAAAACTTCAACACCTTCGGACCATTTATTAATTGATGGCCAATGTCCGTAAAGATCATGAAAGAAAGAGCACATCATTGAGAAGAGCAATATAAAAATATCATTTTCAAAAAAATTAAAACTACTTTCTAAGAAATGTATTTTTGTATAAAAGCATAAATTCATCTGGTAACTTTTAGGTCACCCCCCTTTATATACAGGGCGGACCGATTATTTTTTGGGTCTCCGAATAAGACTGTTTGGTGATGGTTAAAAGAATCATAAGTTTGTAAATTCTTGAATAGAAAAGTTGAAAATCTCATAAATAATAACATAACATTATTGGAGGTCTTAAATTACTTCTTCTTAATATTTATCTCACTTTTCTCACCTAGTCTGTGTTCTGCACAATTTTGCCAGTTTTCACCGTCCTAAATTACTTTATAAAGCTGATTTTATATAAATATTATTTTATATATTCGTTACTTTACTGTATTTAAATAATAAGTTTTTACATAAATAACTGACCCTAATTGGTACTTACATACCTTTAATTTATAGTTTAAGTGTTAGTTATTTTAAACCAGTTAAATGTATCTAAAGATATACTTTCTACATAATAAACCTTATTTCTGGTTAAGAATAAAATTAATCAAAAGTATTAACATGATGTAACTTATAAATGTCTGGGTATATTTAAATTAATGTAAAATATATGTCGGAGCGTCAGGATTAGATTCCGATTTAGGCGTGTGGAGAAGTCATTGTTACAAATTTAGGACTAGAGATCCAAGCCCAGCGACCCTTCTGGCAACTCTCTGATCATTCTTCTCTCAATGTCTCTATCTGAATGTCTCTATGCCGGTCCTTCTGCTGCCTTGTTTCCCTCACACCCATTCCAGAGGAATCCCCTACCTTCTAGAAGATTCCCGAATGTGTGCGTGTCCTCGACACGTGTACTTAATAAACAAATAATGAAGACAATAGTGTTCTTTCTATCCTCGTCCTATTGTCTTGAGCTGCGACCCAATTGGGTCGCAATTATTATAAAAGAACAGCAAATAAGCAAATATCTGGTGTTTGGACAGATCTAAATATTCACGTGATCCTGATGGAATATCAACATGCGCCAGCGCGAAGACAATGATGTTTGACAACGATGGTATTGTCTCGCGCTGAGGTCCGCAAATAATTTGAAAGTAATTATAATATTTGGTTTCAATAGTATTGTCTCTTTGTGTACCAACACATAAGATGTTTGATCAGGTGTGTACGCGTGCTCCGACACGGCCATCCTGACAATGCGCACGTCCTCGTGCGTTATTATAATTCTGTACTATTTGTCACCAAATAAGAACAAAGAAAAACAAAAATCATTCGTCCATCCTGACATATCAACAAATAAAAACAAACAAAAAATAATATAATTTCATTCGTCCATTCTGACTTATCAACAATTATTCACAAATAAATAAACCATTGCCACTACACAGTCTGATCATCGGGCCATCAGAACAGCGGTTTATTAAACCTATAAACTAAAGCAAATCTGTCAAATAATGGATAATCTACACCAATAGATTACCATTGTCACTTATTGACTAGTTTACACCAACTAGCAATAACCTGCTACAACAGGATTTTCTTGTGATATACAGATCAGTTTACACCAACTGGGTCTATCCTCCCCGATAGACCAGCCTATCTACACCAATAGACTATCATCACTTTTTCAACCTGCTACAACAGGATTTCGCTGCGATATACAGATCAGTTTACACCAACTGGGTCTATCCTCCCCGATAGACCAGCCTATCTACACCAATAGACTATCATCGCTTTTTCAACCTGCTACAACAGGATTTCAATGTGATATACAGATCAGTTTACACCAACTGGGTCTATCCTCCCCGATAGACCAGCCTATCTACACCAATAGACTATCATCACTTTTTCAACCTGCTACAACAGGATTTCAATGTGATATACAGATCAGTTTACACCAACTGGGTCTATCCTCCCCGATAGACCAGCCTATCTACACCAATAGACTATCATCACTTTTTCAACCTGCTACAACAGGATTTCGCTGCGATATACAGATCAGTTTACACCAACTGGGTCTATCCTCCCCGATAGACCAGCCTATCTACACCAATAGACTATCATCACTTTTTCAACCTGCTACAACAGGATTTCAATGTGATATACAGATCAGTTTACACCAACTGGGTCTATCCTCCCCGATAGACCAGCCTATCTACACCAATAGACTATCATCACTTTTTCAACCTGCTACAACAGGATTTCGCTGCGATATACAGATCAGTTTACACCAACTGGGTCTATCCTCCCCGATAGACCAGCCTATCTACACCAATAGACTATCATCGCTTTTTCAACCTGCTACAACAGGATTTCAATGTGATATACAGATCAGTTTACACCAACTGGGTCTATCCTCCCCGATAGACCAGCCTATCTACACCAATAGACTATCATCACTTTTTCAACCTGCTACAACAGGATTTCGCTGCGATATACAGATCAGTTTACACCAACTGGGTCTATCCTCCCCGATAGACCAGCCTATCTACACCAATAGACTATCATCGCTTTTTCAACCTGCTACAACAGGATTTCAATGTGATATACAGATCAGTTTACACCAACTGGGTCTATCCTCCCCGATAGACCAGCCTATCTACACCAATAGACTATCATCACTTTTTCAACCTGCTACAACAGGATTTCAATGTGATATACAGATCAGTTTACACCAACTGGGTCTATCCTCCCCGATAGACCAGCCTATCTACACCAATAGACTATCATCACTTTTTCAACCTGCTACAACAGGATTTCGCTGCGATATACAGATCAGTTTACACCAACTGGGTCTATCCTCCCCGATAGACCAGCCTATCTACACCAATAGACTATCATCACTTTTTCAACCTGCTACAACAGGATTTCGCTGCGATATACAGATCAGTTTACACCAACTGGGTCTATCCTCCCCGATAGACCAGCCTATCTACACCAATAGACTATCATCGCTTTTTCAACCTGCTACAACAGGATTTCAATGTGATATACAGATCAGTTTACACCAACTGGGTCTATCCTCCCCGATAGACCAGCCTATCTACACCAATAGACTATCATCACTTTTTCAACCTGCTACAACAGGATTTCAATGTGATATACAGATCAGTTTACACCAACTGGGTCTATCCTCCCCGATAGACCAGCCTATCTACACCAATAGACTATCATCACTTTTTCAACCTGCTACAACAGGATTTCGCTGCGATATACAGATCAGTTTACACCAACTGGGTCTATCCTCCCCGATAGACCAGCCTATCTACACCAATAGACTATCATCGCTTTTTCAACCTGCTACAACAGGATTTCAATGTGATATACAGATCAGTTTACACCAACTGGGTCTATCCTCCCCGATAGACCAGCCTATCTACACCAATAGACTATCATCACTTTTTCAACCTGCTACAACAGGATTTCGCTGCGATATACAGATCAGTTTACACCAACTGGGTCTATCCTCCCCGATAGACCAGCCTATCTACACCAATAGACTATCATCGCTTTTTCAACCTGCTACAACAGGATTTCAATGTGATATACAGATCAGTTTACACCAACTGGGTCTATCCTCCCCGATAGACCAGCCTATCTACACCAATAGACTATCATCACTTTTTCAACCTGCTACAACAGGATTTCAATGTGATATACAGATCAGTTCACACCAACTGGGTCTATCCTCCCCGATAGACCAGCCTATCTACACCAATAGACTATCATCACTTTTTCAACCTGCTACAACAGGATTTCGCTGCGATATACAGATCAGTTTACACCAACTGGGTCTATCCTCCCCGATAGACCAGCCTATCTACACCAATAGACTATCATCACTTTTTCAACCTGCTACAACAGGATTTCAATGTGATATACAGATCAGTTTACACCAACTGGGTCTATCCTCCCCGATAGACCAGCCTATCTACACCAATAGACTATCATCACTTTTTCAACCTGCTACAACAGGATTTCGCTGCGATATACAGATCAGTTTACACCAACTGGGTCTATCCTCCCCGATAGACCAGCCTATCTACACCAATAGACTATCATCGCTTTTTCAACCTGCTACAACAGGATTTCAATGTGATATACAGATCAGTTTACACCAACTGGGTCTATCCTCCCCGATAGACCAGCCTATCTACACCAATAGACTATCATCACTTTTTCAACCTGCTACAACAGGATTTCGCTGCGATATACAGATCAGTTTACACCAACTGGGTCTATCCTCCCCGATAGACCAGCCTATCTACACCAATAGACTATCATCGCTTTTTCAACCTGCTACAACAGGATTTCAATGTGATATACAGATCAGTTTACACCAACTGGGTCTATCCTCCCCGATAGACCAGCCTATCTACACCAATAGACTATCATCGCTTTTTCACGTGACATTTTGCTCAGACTTTGCTCAGATTATAAACTGTTTAGAAACATCCCAACAAATAGATTAGCGTGGCGGTTTAATATTTGTATGAGAGTTAACCAACAATAAAGTAAACTTGTGCACTTGTCCAACTGTGAAAACGTTATTTTATTACATTTATCGTAAACAAAATCACCCACAACGTACGGCTGTACTAAGGCTTTCCAAGTATTAAAACTATTATTGTCCTTTTGTGCATTTTTGGGGATATTTTCGCTAACTAGTTGATCTCATTTAAGTTTATGTGTTTATTAATACCTGAGTGTACAATTTCATTAAATTCAAATGATTTTATATCTGTACCAAATAGTAATTTGGTCTCTTTGTGTACCAACACATAAGATGTTTGATCAGGTGTGTACGCGTGCTCCGACATATATGTCTATAAATAAAATAAAGATTCATAATTAATTTTAATTGAAAGATTGCCGATGGGAAATCATTCCACTCAGTTTATTTTTGTTTGTTTATTTTTCTTTCATAAATATTTGTTTATTGCCAGAATGTGGCAGATTACAAATACATCAAAATTTAAAAAAAAAAATTCATTACATTTCTTTAAAATAATTTTTTGTAAATATTTAGAATATTCATAATGAATATATTGTCCCAGATGATATAAAATTATATTACAAATGAAAGTTATCAAAATTTTATAAATATGTGTTAAACATCATTTTATTGTATATTTTTGTTGGTGTGAATCATATTTTTTAAAGATTCATAAATTAAAATTTGAGTTAATTAAATTTTAATATGAATTATTTTGTAAAAAGGAAATGTTTTTGCCAATTTATCTAATAAAAATATAGACAATTTTGTTATAGATAAATTTATATATTTATAATTTTCATAATTTTGTTACAAACTTAGATAAATGGTTGCGTAAAAAGGACATTTATTTTATTTAATAAACACATTTAAATATCTTCAATATTTCCCCGTTTTATATAATCCTATATCAATTTCTCAAAATATTAATATCAGATACGGAAGAAACGCGAAACATAATTTAAATTTAACGATTATAAAAGCAAATTATAATATAATTATTAAAAATGTGTAATAACAAAATATAATAACTAAATAATTAAATCAAATGCATAGAATTGAAAATAGATAATAGTGCAAAAAGACCTTTGGAATTTATTGTAATAGAATTTTATTTTATTTTTATTGTGTTATTTTACTTTTTTTCATTACTTATAATATAAATATTACTTACAAATTTAAATATTTTATTCACTGCTCGTAATTTTCATACGTTGTAGACAATTGCTTGTAGATATTGTAAAAGTGGTGTGAAATGATTTGTTTCATTTTTCTTGCCATATCTTTTAATATATTATATTCTTACTTAGTTATAATAATACACGCGATGTATTATTATTCGATTTAAACTATGGGTAGTGCTAATTAAGACATATTTGTATTAGTTAGTTTACAAATTGGATTTTAACAATAATTTTAACTAAATTTTGCCACCAATTGTCGCACGTCTAATTGTAGTAATTGTCTAAATATCCGCGTCCAATTGATGTGCGTCCAAATGTCCGCGACTTTTTCAGTTACGTAATAATATATAAAATTATTAAACCAGGATGCATTATAATCCCAATTTGACGGGATTAAAATTCTCTTATAAAATAAATAAAATTAATTTAATAATTTTTGAGAATATATTACGAATAATCGTTAATAAATATATTATTTTATACTTTTGTTGCATGATCTTTCTTCTTTTTGAAAGAAAAAAAATCTTAAATAATTGTAAAAAGTCCAAAAATGAATTAAAATTCCTCAAATTTTATAACATAAAATAATGTTTTGTAAATATATTTACATAGATAATTTTAATAATAATTTCTACTAAACGCACAGTTTCTCTCTTAAAATAATAATGTAACATAATATTTTTATCTAGTATTAATTTGGCAATAGCTTTGTAACAGTTGAGTAATTTTTATTAGACTGTTATAATCAATGTTGTTAATATATTAAAAATATTTTTTATAGAAAATATGTTTGAAGATAAAATTAATATTATTTATTGTAAATTAATTGAATAAAATGTATTTCTAATTTTATATTTTAAAAATATTTATTTTATTTATATATCATAAGCTTCTCTTATATTTCATGAGATTAGCAGCAGCTATTCTCAATGTAGTTCGTGATGGACGGATATTCTTCAAGATCATTGACGTCTTTGTGTGGGAGTAGCACACAATGGGCAGCGCGACATACGCGTTATTTAGTAAATAGTCGGGGGAAAGTCATTTTTCTCAATATAATGTTCGCCTCAGGAAAGCATTGTTTACAACTGAAAAGGCATTAGTGTAATGGCACGGAATGAGTTTACCATGGGGTTTCGCTTGCCTTTCTTGCCCCTCTGTGCCGATTCCTCTGTTCCTGGAATATAAAAGACGTCGCCACTGTATTATACACTAAGGAGGAAAAGCAAAAAAAAAAATGTAGATTGCTCATTAAGTATTGATTTTTCAGTTCAAGGTAAACCAAGCATACCATATTTTACTAATCTTGACGTGATCATGATGAAACATTTTTTGTTTATAACTTGGAGATGTTTTACATTAGATTTTATGATTTTTTATTTTTCACAAATCCTGTTCAATATATTTTATTAATGCGGTAAAAAACGAGCGATTATATAAATCGATTTTCACCCCTGTTGATGTCAATATTAAAGTATTTAGTAACAAAGAAATACTAGACCTGTGAGTATTGTTAAAGATTATTATAAAAAATGTCGGGCTTTAGTGTTGTATGTACTAAATATATAAGATCATCCATTTCGATATTAATTTTGAAACTATTTCTAAAAAAATCTATTGACTAAGACTAAGAAAAAAAAGTTACTTCTCAACAGTTTTCCTTTGCTGATTTATATGATTTCGATAAAGTATGATATACTAAGTTATTTTGTAATATGAACTTGTACCACTCATATTTTAGGAAGTTCTCAATTCGTTTCTGACAGACAAAATTCTTTGATTTAAACTCAAATAACATAGAAAATATACTAACAAAAAACCTAAAATTTGATTGTAAAACTTTTATATTATAAACTTATTTAAAACAAGTAGCTATAATTGAAGCACAGTCTAAGACTATAAAACATAGTCAACATACTATATTTTTACCATGAATCAGGATTATAGACTTAACTACTAAGAAGAGCTACCATTAATCAATGTAAGAGTTTTGGGTTAGAATATTTTTTTATATAACATTTATTACAGAAATCTTTTTTAATTAAATATGATGTTTTTAAGCTGAAGTTAACTTTAAACAAAATATTACGTATCTTTTTTTAAATACTGAAAAAATCGATAAATACTCTATGTACACCACAATAATTCTTTTATAAATACATTTATGTAAATATTAAACGAAGCAACAAAGTTTTGAACACAATGCGCATGTTTTGTGAAAAATAGTCTTTTATTTAATTTTAATTTTATTGAAAATAAATAATTAGTATATGGTAGATATCAGTATACAATTTTTAATATTTTTTTTTATTGCAAAAAAATAATTAATAATATAATTTTTTTGCATAAAAAAATAGAAAAAGATCTAAAAATGAAAAAAAAAGAAGCTAAAAATATACAAAACTAGTTCGAATAGTCCAAGTACATCTACAGATTTTTAATTTCAATGAAGATATAAATAAGTCTGGCCAATTATTTTCAAGGGACAATGCAGATTTTCAGAATTAAATATTAACAGATGATGTCAAGAAATTATATTAATTATATTATTTCGAGTCAACCACGAGGATCATTTAAATGGTAGTTTTTGGAAGAATTTTATAAAACTTTAATAAATATTTGAAAAGGTTGTGTATTTGTATTTTTCTAAATTGGATGCGGTATATTGTCTAAAAATTAAAAATCTTTCATCAAAATTTGATATATGGTAGAAGTTTTAATCATGCAATATTTAAAGTATTGTCACTGCATATTATCTCTATTAAATTTATGTTTTATGTAATATTTTAAAAATTATAATAAAAAATAATCTAGATAAAAGTTAATTATAAGAAAAAGTTAGTGGTTTAACACATATTTAAATAAATATTTACTACTACAGTATTGTCACTGCATATTATCTCTATTAAATTTATGTTTTATGTAATATTTTAAAAATTATAATAAAAAATAATCTAGATAAAAGTTAATTATAAGAAAAAGTTAGTGGTTTAACACATATTTAAATAAATATTTACTACTACAGAAAGAGTGTTTAACAAAGAACTTCACTTTATAAATGATTTACTGGTTACAATAATTATAAAACTAGGTAGAAAATATTAAGAAAATAGCAATAAACTTACTTTTTGCGAATATTTCTTACCACGTCGTCGGTAACAGATATTATATGAATCAATATTGGTTGAATAAAGTGTACATCGTAATATTTATTGAAGCGCTTTTTCCGTATTATTATATTCAAAATTGAAAAGGAACAATTTAGGATGTTATTCTAACATACACAATTTTTTGTATAAAAATTATACTGAAAAATTTCAAGTGAGATTTTAGTTTATTGTTATATTACAAAATTAATGATTTCTGAAGCTTGAAATGTTTCATATATTTGAAGTTATAAGTTCATTTTAAAGAGATATTATAATAAATTATAAATTATATTTATGATATAATAAATCATATTATATGTATTTCAACTAATAACGGCCACTGGGTAGTAAATTCTATTCTGCGTCAATTGAGAACTAATTTACTGAAAATTTAAAACGAAAAAATATTTCCATTCGTTCTTTCAATATTGACTAACGTCATTTGAAGATTTAAAAATCAATACTTTCCTTCCTGATTTTTTTTTTATAAAATCTTACATTTTCTATATATAAAATATGCTCATGAATTTTTGGTAATTTTCTCTGTAAGCTATGATATTTTTTATACGTGATTGTTGAATAAATGTTAATTATTTATAATAAAAAATGAAATTTTGGTTTCGCTGAAAATGAATATCAAGGTTATGATGTGACATTTAAATTGCACAAGATATTACAAAAAACGACACATATGTTTAGATTACGACGCTTTCGAACGTGCAGAATGTGCATGGAATACATAAATACCCCAAATGTTGGAAGAAATACTTAAATGTAGGTGCTTTCAGAAAAAAAGGTATGGTGCTGAAATGAAAAACTGGTTTTTGCTAGTTTTATCAAATATTTTCAGCTGCTTCGTTAAGTATGTAGAAAAGTAAAACTGAAAATTGTTTTGCTAATATCACGGACTATTTGAAACCAAATTAATTCAACAAAATAGTCTCTATATAAAATATAAAACCTATCAGTTTAGCTAACAAATTATATAATCAATTCTTAGTTAATGCATATGTATATAATATATTTTGGAATTAGTTACCTAACACAGTTTTAACCAAATTAACCAATTAAATACAAACATTTTACAGTATACCCATTTTTAATTTCTATCAATAAGAAAATTTTGTAACAAAGCTATAGTGAATTTGAACTAATTGAAGCCGGATTATGTGAATATGAAAGATATCCTATTTGTATTAGAAAGATGAAGTATTTTTATAAATTGTAGTTTTATTTTTTAAACTTATATAAAAAAGGGTGCATCATGATAAACCGATTGAGAAACCCTACTCCCTTAGGGTATTTTAGGGTACGTCTTAGCATTTACGGCCTACAATTTCCGTGCAAAGGAGGGCCTGATTCAATCAATTTGATTTATGTATCTAACACCTGGGAATTCCAATGTCTGCAACTGCTGTTGGTGCATTTACTACTACCCTCATGATAGTATACGTTTTTACCAAATTGAATTAGAAATGATGATTGATATATGCTGTTTGAATATTTACAATTATTACATTTTTTTAACACAACATTTATAATAAATTGTATCTAAAAGATTGTTTGATGCAATGTGAAAAAAAAATTTTAAAATAATAAAATTTTAATATAAAAAATAATATTAATAATTAAAGAAAAAAAAAACATATTAGTAAGAAGTAAAACTGTTACAAAACTTTTTGTCTTAAAAAAGTTTCTAAGTATAATTTTTTTTTTGGTGTAGAAAATTCAATTTGTTGTCAATGTACAAACAACACCATGATTTCAAAAAAGTAATATTTTTAAAAATTTAAAAGTAATATTTTTAGTCTTTAAAATTAATATATTAAGGACATTTTTGTCATATTTATATAATGAAAACCAATATTGATACAAAAATACCGGTATTTAGTTTTTAACATAAGTAAATTTTATAAAAATAATTTACACATAGATTTTTACATAATGTAAAGTGAAAAAGATTTAAAAGTAATATTTTTAAAAGTCTTTAAAATTAATATGTTAAGGACATTTTTTATTAAATTATATTAGTTAAACATAGAAAAACTAAATTTTGGCATATTTATATAATGAAAACCAATATTGATACATATATACCGGTATTTAGTTTTTAACATATGTAAATTACATTTTATAAAAATATTGAATACAATCAAAAATATAATAATCAATAATTAAAAAAAATACACATAGATTTTAACATAATGTAAAGTGCAAAACGATTAAAAGTAATATTTTTAAAAGTCTTTAAAATTAATATATTTTGGACATTTTTTATTAAATTATATTAGTTACACATAGAAGAATTAAATTATGTCATATTTATATAATTTTTTTTAGTGTTAAATTTCTTGTTGAAAATGTTATTTTTTAGCAGCAAATAAAATTTTGTTGTACTCATTAAATTAAATACTTCATTATTTTATGTTATTATGATTTACTTTATTTATCTAATTATAAAAACTTTTTTTAAGTTAATTAATTACATTTTTTAGTTAGCATTAATTTTTTATATATTTTTTAATTCTTTTTTGAATATTATTTTTTTAATTTGTCGTAATAACTAGTTAAATAGTAATTTTCAATTGTAATACTGATGTCAATACTGGTATTTTGGTATTAAGATTTTGGTCATTAATTTGTAAATGATAATATTGAATTTGTATATACTGGATGTAATTAAATTAATTATTATTAGTTTAGGACGAATTGTAACAAAGGGAATCGTACAATTGTTGTTCACATAAATATAATTACTCGGCCCATTAGTGATGTTCCAACATTTCACTATATACGTCATTTGATAATACTCAATTAACTATTGTACTTGTACAAAGGATCTTTAACAATAGGATATTATTTACTTAATTAATAAAAAAATAACATTTTAAACTAAAATTAAATATCAAGAAAATGATTATATTATTTTAGTCGAGTCTCGGAGTTAACTCAATCATTTAAACAAGATCCATCGCAAATAAAAGGCAAGTTTTTGATAGAATTTTATATAACTTTAATACATGTTTTAAAAGGTTGTGCTATATTTTAAACCTTGTTGGATATAATGCAGGTTAACTGGTGAAAATAAGTAATTATATATTGGAGAGGTCTTTAAAAAAGATAAAAATTAATAATAATAATCATATCATAATGTTATATTATATATAATAATGAAAAGTGGAAACACAATGATATATTTCATAAACATATGTTATAGAAGAACAAATCATCATTCGTATTAGAAAGTATTAGAAAGTCTGTCTAAAAATTATACTACTTTTATCAAAATTTGATATATGGAATAAGTTTTCATCATGCTATATTTAAAGTATTGTCACAGGTTGAAATATTAAGTATAATTTATTTTGATATATATGCAAAAAAGTTAAGGCACTGCTTTTTCGAAGCTTACAAAAATATTTCTTAAAGTTTGATAGTGAATTACGAGTAAATGAAAAATGATATAATACCAATATGCTCGTTTTAAAGATTGAATATTTATCTTTAATTTACATCATCAAAAATGTATATATTGTGTATACTTTTTGAGATATAAGCAAAAATGTGAAGACACTGCTTTTTTGAAGCTTTCAAAAATGTTTATTCAATTTTCACTATGAATTACGGGAAAATGAGAAATGATACTCGTTTTAAAGCTTGATTATTTATTTTTAATTTACATCATTAAAAATGTATAGGTCGTGTATATTTTTTAAAATATAAGGAAAAATATGAAGACACTGCTTTTTCAAAGCTTCCAACGTTTCTTCAAGTTTCTTAAAGATTGAACATTTATCTTTACTTTACATGCTCAAAAATGTATATGTCGTGTATACTTTTAGAGATATAAACTAAAATGTTATGACACTGTTTTTTCGAAGCTTACAAAATCAAATATTTCTTCAAGTTTGATAGTGTATTACGAGAAAATTATATAATACCAATATACTCGTTTTAAAGATTGAACATTTACATGTTTAAAAATATATATGTCGTGTATACTTTTAGAGATATAAGCAAAAATATGAAGACACTGCTTTTTCGAAGATTCCAAAAACGTTTATTCAATTTTCACTATGAATTACGGGAAAATGAGAAATGATATAATAATACATTAAATAAAAAATATGTATTGTTAATCACTACTTTATAGAATATTGTTTAATTTATGTTGATAAATTTCATAAAATATGAACGCTTTTACATTAAAACAGCTTAAGACATGGTACAAACAGATATATAAATAAATATAATAAATGAGGAATAAAGCTGTTGTGTAATTATAAACAACCTTCTAACTACTACAGAAAGAGTGTTTAACAAAGAACTTTAATATATCAATGATTTACTAATTACAATAATTATAAAACTAGGGAGAAAATAATAATAAAATAATATTAAACATTTATTATAATTAAATCATAAAAACTAAAATCTAATTTCTTCGGAAAGACTACTTATGGCCTTGATTTAAATAATATGCATATAAATTATATTTACTATTATTGTATTTATATCATTATAAAATTTTAATATTTTTAAAGATCTCTGATCTTTTTTTTCATTATTATTATTTTATATATTTTTATATTTGACGCAAAGATGAATAAATTATGTTTTTTATTTTTAATTAATAAAAAAATAGATGATTGTAATTATTGATTTTATAATTAATTATATAAATAAGAAAATATTAATAATATATATAACATTATTTTTTTAGTGTAAATAATTAAAAATTGGTTTCTAATCTATTATTCATTATTGTGTTTGTATGTATTTTTATTTATGACGAAAATAATTAATAGATGATTATAATGATTGATTTTAAACCTATTAATAATATTTATTCCATAGATTCTTGAGATTTGAAATATGTAGAACTGTCACGTACTTTAGAGTTATGCAAACAGGCGTTTATATTACCGTTTAAACGAGAAACGTAAAAAAGTTTCAATTACGATTTTACACGGTGGGTAATCAATCTTTGCAGCTGGAACAGAAAAGGAGAAATGATTTGTACGACTCGTCCCCGTCCGTTTATGAAATAACCGAAGATGAATCTTACAATCTTTCCGAAATTACTCTTCAGCATTTTTATTTTGCTTGGACGTTTTTCATTCGTAAACTTGTCTAATTGATATTCTCGGACCGTTCACGCCTTGATTTCAAATAATATATACAAAAAGTTAGGTTGCACTGCGCACGCCTAGGCTGTCGGGCGTCGTAATTCCGCATTGCAAGCGCCGCTCGTTCGTAGCCAGTTTGCAATTCGTACGCGACGCGGAACGTCAGGGTCCTGGCAGGAAGAAAAGGACTCTCGTAGTCGCCGTCGTCGATCCTTGGAGACCAGTTACTCCCACTTTTGCCAGGCAATTGGAGCAGAAAATATTAAAGCCCGACGCTCTAAAACCTGTTTAAAAACAATCCACCGGCGTTCAGTGTTAATTTCGGACATTTAAAAATTATAAACAGACATTTATTACAGTTTATTTATTAATTTTTTTTCTATTCGAAGATGTTGTAATCTTCATGAATTAATAAATACAAAGATGCATTGCGTCGTCTTCTTTTTAACCGTCCTCATCGCCGTCGTGGTGAGCGGCGGTCCCGGGTGGAAAGATCATAATGTGCAACGCGGAAGTGGCTTAAAGATTGGACTAGGTGGATCTAAAAACGCTTCGACGGCACGAGGAAACGGTTTAAGACTCGGTCAAGGTGCAAGAGGATCTGTGAGGACGACTACCACCACCGTCGCTCCCGAGGAAGAACAGATTCAAGCCCCGTCCATACCGACGTATTCAGGAGGTTTGCCACAGCTTCACGTCGGGATGGTTGTTCCTTACAAGTCTTTCGGTACGCGCGAGTACACCAAAGCAGCTACTTCGGCGAAGAACGGTCTCAGGAGGAAGTTTGTTACCTTGTTCAAGAAGTACGATCTGCAGGTCCACACCGTTATGCAAGAGATGACTCCAAGTCCCACAGGTACTAAAATTTTTGTTTAAATGTAATTGCAAATTGCCAAATGCATATGAGGTGTATGTATATTCGAGGTGGAGGTGCCGGGTTACTCTAGGAATTATTAGCGCTTGCAGCAATAAAAGTTCCCGCAGGCTTCGAGTGCGCTATAAATGGCTCTAAATATCGTCCAGGCCATCCGCACTCACATCCTCTCCTATATATATATATATGTTTCTTCCAGTTACATTTCATATTATGGTTACGCCCTTTTCACATCAGACTTCATACAAACAATACACATATCATTCAAAACGGTTTTCTTTTTCCGAAAGGAAAAAAATAATGAAACTTAAATCTAATACTATTTATATTTTTACTATCAACAAAAAATAATATAAAAATCTACAATTTAATTTCCACATATTATTCAAAACGGTTTTCTTTTTCCGAAAGGAAAAAATAATGAAACTTAAAACTAATACTATTTATATTTTTACTATAAACAAAAAATAATTTAAATATCTACAATTTGATTTGCACATATCATTCAAAACGGTTTTATTTTTTCTAAATGGAAAAAAATATTAAATTTAAAACTATTTATATTTTTACAATAAACAAAAAATTATATAAATATCTAAAATTTGATTTCCACCTATCATTAAAAACAGTTTTCTTTTTTCCAAAAGGAAAAAAATAATTAAACTTAAAACTAATACTATTTATCTATAAACAAAAAATAATATAAATATCTACAATTTGATTTCCTTTGTTGAATACTCTTTCAATTTAAATATAAATTCTTAACAAAACGCTATAAAACTTTTATAATAAAAACAGATATATTTTCTGGAACACATCCTGCAATAAAATTCTACAAAGATAGAATATCGAATGAAATTATAAAATATTTTACATTTAATGACTGCAATTTTTCGATTTGTAACACAGTTTTAAAGAACTTTGGTAATAAAACCAAATTTACTCACTTCCGCATATCTTCCGGATAATGTATCATCAATACTATACACAATCAGAATAAATATTTTTACTTCAGTGTTTCACGAGTTTTTTTTTAGTTTAGTATTTAATAAAATTGAAACTAATTTATCTTTTCGTCACAATAATTTCGTCATACTCCCAAGAAATATTTTTACTTTAGTATTTAATAAAATTGAAACTAATTTATCTTTTGTTTACCTGAAAATATATCATTCATACTATACATAATTATAGACAAATATTTTTACTAGTATCTTACAAAAAAATGTTTACTTCAGTATTTTACAAAATTGAAACTAATTTATCTTTCCGTCACAATATCTTCCTCAAAATGTATCATCGATACTATACATAATCTCAACAAATATTTTACTTTAATATTTTACAAGAAATATTTTTACTTTAGTATTTAATAAAATTGAAATTAATTTATCTTTACGTCGTAATATTTTCCTCAAAATATATCATCGATAATCTCAAGAAATATTTTTACTTTAATATTTTGCAAGAAACATTTTTATTTTAGTATTTCACAACATTAGAAGAAACATTTTTAATTTCGTATTTCACAAGAAATATTTTGACTTACACACATACAGACACGAAATATTTTTACTTTAGTATTTAATAAAATTGAAACTAATTTATTTTTTCGTCGCAAATCACAAGAAACATTTTTACTTTAGTATTTCATAAAATTGAAACTAATTTATCTTTTCGACCCAATATCTTCCTTAAAATATTTCATCGATACTATACATAATCAGAAGAAATATTTTTACGTTAGTATTTAATAAAATTGAAAGTAATTTATTTTTTCGTCGCAATATCACAAGAAATATTTTTAATTTTGTATTTCACAAGAAATATTTTTACTTTAGTATTTCATAAAATTGAAATTAATTTATTTTTTCGTCACAATATCTTCCTGAAAATATATCATCCATACTACACATAATTACAAGAAATACTTTTACTTTAGTATTTCACAAGATTACAAGAAATATTTTTAATTTTGTATTTCACAAGAAATATTTTTACTTTAGTATTTCATAAAATTGAAATTAATTTATCTTTTCGACCCAATATCTTCCTTAAAATATTTCATCGATACTATACATAATCAGAAGAAATATTTTTACTTTAGTATTTCACAAGATTACAAGAAATATTTGTAATTTTGTATTTCACAAGAAATATTCTTAATTAGCGAAGCGTACCATAATATTTATGTTCTCGGAAATTCAACAGTAATTAAAAAAAGTACATGGTGTAATGCAATAACATTTTTATTATTTGATAACACTTTTCTTTCTTATTTCATAAAACTAATCATAAAATTGTATTCTAAATTAATTTTTATATTAATGCTTCAAATAATTAGAACTAAATATTTTTTTTCTATATTTAATATAAATTATTTGTAAATAAGTATTTTTTATAAATTTTGTGATCATGAAAAACATATTTTTTGTTATAAAAATGTCTTTTATGGAAATAAAAAAATATGTGAGGTCCGGAAAGGTAGGCGACCGCTGCTTTAGACTAGATAAAATTGCAGAGAACACAAATATTTTATAAGTAAAACGTATTTCTAAGTAAATAGAAATTATTTACTTTTAGTAGCGTGTGTAAGATATCATCAGGGTTTATTAGAAGTATTTTCATTTGACAAAAGAAATTATATGGAAGCGGAGTTTTACAAAACTTGGATAATAAAAGGGGAGGTGTACTTTGAAGTGTTTCCTTAAAGTAAATGTTGAACTTTGCGTGGAGGATGATTTGGAAAAGTAAATAAAACCGAATGAATTGTAGAATCAATTTCGTTAAGCACGAGTTTTACGGCGATGATAAAAATAAGCTTGGTTAAAAAAAACAAGAAGATTTAGGGTTGAAATAATAGAGTTGGTTCAAAAAATTACATTTTGTAAAATATATTTTTTTTTATTGAATCATTATTTATGTAAGTGAATTAATTATAAAAAAATATATAATACATTTTTTATAAATAATATTATAAAAATTTATAAAACGTTTATGAAAAAATGGTTGGAAGTTGCTTTTCTGGTGTAAAAGGTTTTATAATCATTGTAATAAGTCTATTATTTTATATTAATTATTTAAATAAAATTATTGCATCAATCATAAAATTAAATACAAAATTATACAGAAATAAATATAAAAAAATACATTTTTTTTATTGTAAGCAGATACAAATAAATGAAAAATAATTAATAACAATTATATTTATTTCGTACATACACATTTTTAAGGGAATTTTTTTTTTTTTCATAATTATATAATTCTAAAACGTAATAGAATTATTAAACATATCTATTAATATAAACCAGAAGCTTTTGAAAGAAGGCTGAAATTTTAACTAATAATTTTTAATACCGGTTCATAAGACTCACTCCATATTTAGGCTTTTCTCAAGATAATCTACTAACAAAATTATCTTTGCATCTCAAAAAAGAAAAGCCATAATGTTGTGTAGCTTTAAAAAAAAAATAAACTGCTTTCCTATATCTAATTATACCTATTTTGTAGATTATAATGTTGAGTTGTTTTTGCATTTTTTGTTTGATTAATGTGTTTTAAATGAGATAGTTAAACGTCGGTAATACTATTAAACCTAATCTGATGTAGTCATCCTAAGTCAAAGTAAAAAATGCTGAGTATATTCATGGGCGTTGTCTTCTACTAAAATCGATAGATTTTTTTATAGCTAGGATATACGATAAATTTAGTATATAAATAATTGAGTTTAGATGATTTTATATATAAATATTTATATTTCCTGTTTATAGTTTTATATATTAATTAATGGATTACATTTATATAATGATTTAATAATAATTACAATATTTGCTGAATCAATAACAATATATTATGTTTAATCACTATTGATTTATTATTAATTTATTAATTTCTGCCGTAATGAAACCATATATATTTTTTTTTTATAACTTACTTTTATTAATTCTTGATATATGAAAATATAAGTTTTGTAATAGATTTTTTTTAGCAAACTTTTACCTGTTTTTATAGCATTTATATTTTTAATTATAATATTAAATAATTTTAACGATGAATAACAATTGTCTAAATATAATCTATACAGCTCAAAAAAATATTTATAATTTTATAATTAAAATGATTATTCTGTTTATAATAATACAAAATTAAAACTGTAATTAATTATTAATTTAATTTTAAAAAAATCTTTCAAAGGCATTATTTAGATATTAGAAACAAGTGACTTTATCTTGTATGTCAATGACGTCTGGACTAGTTAAAATATTTTCACTTTATTTTCTCATTGTTGGTTGATTTATTCTCAGTTTATAATTTTTACCCTAAGTGATACCTAATATTTCTTTTATTATTTTTAAAATTTACATTTATTAATCCCTTTATATATGAAAATATAAGTTTTGTAATAGATTTTAAGCACATTTTTTTCCTGTTTTTTTTTATAATTTCTACAGCACTTCAATTTTTAATGATAATATTAAATAATTTTAGCGAAGAATACCAATCGTCTAAATATACTGTATACATCTCAAAGAAATAATTTTGCTAATTTTATAATTACATATTAAAAAGCTGACTTATTATTTATACCTAATGGTCATCTTTATAATAATAATAAATCTTTATAATAATAAAAATTTAAAACTGTAATTCATTATTATTTTAATTAAATAAAAATCTTTCAGATACTTTATTTAGATATAAAAAACAAGCGACTTCATCTCTTATATCGATTCCGTCTGGACTAATTAAATTATGTTTTCTAATATTTAGCAACATTGTTTACAGATCTTTATTGGAAATAAGTAGACATTTTCTTTATTTACTAAAAGGTTAGAGTCGTTTTCTCACGATATGTGGAGTATGGGTTCGAGCCCAGCCAAACCCTTTGGGTCAAAAACAAGTTGTGAAGATTACGATTAGTATAGTTAAGGATCCTGCAATAAAATTCAATATCGAATTTAATTATATAACATTTTACATTTAATGATTGCAATTTTTCGATGTGTTTGATTATCTTCCTCATATCTTCCTGAAAATGTATTATCAATACTATACATAATCACTAGAAATATTTTTACTGCAATATTTCATAAGAAATATTTTTACTTTAGTAATTAATAAAATTGTAACTAATGTATATTTTCTTTACAATATATTCCTCAAAATATATCATAATCACAAAAAATACTTTAACACTACTATTTAATAAATTAAAACTAATCTGAATTATTTACTTTTTGATTAGTTTATAAATTTGAGCCTTAGTGAAACCTAATATTTTTTTTACTATTTTAATTAATCATTTTTTTACCTTATTTCTTATAGTTTCTACAGCATTTACATTTTTAATGATAATATTACAAAATTTTAACGATGAATACCAATTATATAAATATACTGTATATACCTCAACAAATTGATTCTGCTAATTTTCAAAAGCTGACTTATTATCTATTACTAAAGGACATATTTACATAATATAGGATTATGATTCTCTTCATAATAATAAAATCTTAAAATTGTAATTATTTATTATTTTAATTAAAAATATCTTTCAAAAACTTTATTTAGACAATAGAAATTTTTAACTAATTTGCTTATAGTTTCTACAGCATTTACATTTTTAATGATTATATTACATAATTTTAGCGATGAATGCCAATTGTCTAAATATACTGTATGCATATCAAAAGAAAAAAAGATTTTAATTTAATATTGGCCATATTTTTATTTTACTTACATAAGATATAATGATGATTCTCTTTAAAATAATAAAAAAATAAAATTGTAATTAATTATACTTTTAGTTTAAAAAAACTTTATTTAGACATAAGAAACAATTGACAATTATATAAATATACTGCATACACTTCAAAGAAATGATTCTGCTAATTTTATAATTATATTTTCAAAAGCTGAATTATTATTTATTTCTACTGGATATATTTACATAACAATTTAAAACTGTAATTGTTTATTGTTTTAATTAAAAAATACCCTTCAAAAACTGTACGAAAAACTTTACCTCATATGATTTGTTATAGTTTTTAGCAAATTTTTACCTTGTTTTCTTATAGTTTCTACACTATTTACATTTATAATAATTATATTAAATAATTTTAGCAATGAATACTAATTGTCTAAATATAATATATACACCTCAAAAAAATGAATATAATTTTATAATTACATTTTAAGAAGCTGTCTTATGGTTATTTCTTACTACTGGACATATTTTTATTTTACTTACATAACATAGAATTTATATAATAATAAAAACTATTATATTTTTATAAAAATAAAAACTTAAAACTGTAATTAATTATTATTTCAATTTGAAAATATCCTTGAATAACTTCATTTATATATAATAAATTCGTATGTCGATGATGTCTGGACTAGAAATTAAATTATTTTTAATAATATTTTGCTATTTACTAAATTCCAAGATGGATTTATTTATGTCTATTTTGAAATAATGACCAATTCTATAATTTTATGAATAACGTCTGTACTTCTTAATTGTAATGCCTAAAATGTAATAGAATAATATTATTTTTATATTTATCCATCAGATAAATTGGGTAGTTTTTTTTTTAATATGATGAGATGCGAAATGAGTAATACTTGTGGTAGTGCTGTTTGTTATAGCCTTTGAAGCTTTGGCAAAGAAGATGGTGTAAAGGACGCACGTTTAAAAATAGGTCAAGGGAGTGTTCCTTTTTCTAGTCATTTTTGTTACTTTTATATACGAAAGAATGGTGAAATGTTGAACTTTACGGAGAGAACGAGATTTAACATCTGAGTGTGTGGGTTCGGTGCTGCATTTCATCGGTTGGGGGAACAAAAAGCTCGCCAAGCGTAATAAGGACAAGAAAGTTGTCAAGTCATCAAGTTGTACAGGTGTCCCGAATGATCGGATTATGGCCATACAATACGCAACTCTCGGAAAAGGGCGGAAAGAGGAAGTGAAGTAGAAAACATGTTGATATACATGATTAAATATAATATTGAAAAAAAAAAAAGGTCAGACCTACTGGAATAAATCAATTAAATGCTAAACAGATTCAGTCACATATATATTGGATTTTACCCGCCGGAAACGTTTCGTTTAATTGATTACGGCATCATGCTGTGATTGCTACCACATATTGGAATAATTTTCATACATAAATAATTATGTTTTTTTTATTGGTTTATTCCATGTTTTGCATTCGGTTAATTGTTGAATAATTGTATTGATTTAACATATTAATTTTGATTATTTAATATGAACGATGGAAAATTTATTGAACTCCAATTTCTGAGCTTGAATAATAATTGTTTTATAATAAGCCAAGAACAAGAATAAATTAACAACCTTGAAGAATATGTAATAGAAAAATGCAATTCTTTTAGATGATTTTTAAATACAGTAATACCATGCAAAGACTTCGATTACGGATTTGAAAATTTTAAAACAAATTAATTATAATAATACAAAATAAACATAAAATAGTACAAAAAAACGCAAAGATTACGTAATATAGCCTTATGTATATAGACATATTATAGTTATACAATTTCTTCCTGTATATCAAGATCGACAACCCCCATGTTCGGAGCCGCATTTTCCATTCCATGCAGCTAAAATCTATTTTGTTACACTATGTTTGCTAACAAAATAGATTTGCCATGTGCAGCTCTTTAGACTGACAATATCTTGAAATTGGATCTTTGCTCCAAAAATGTTAAAAATCTTTGTTTTATATAATTTTTTTTTTGTATTTTTTCAAACATTCTGAGGCGGATCCGAATTCAAAAGTTATTTTTACATAATATATATTTAAATTAGTTTAATTACTTTTGATGATAATATTTATTAAGAAAATTGTGTAATCTATTATATAAGTTAAAGAACATTTTATATAAACAATTTTCCTATTAACTTTTTTTTATGAATGTATTGTTTTACATTTAAATATTAATTTATAAATACAATTAATCTATTGACAAATTTAATAATTTTATAATTTTATTTAGTTTATATTTATTACAATTATTAAATTTATGAAACTTAATAAGAGATTAATAATACAATAATTAATAATATTAATTAGTTGAATTACATTAATTTATTTGATTGACGGTTTGATTGAAGTAACACAAATTATTTAATACTAATTTCACCCTAATACTAATTATCATATTACGTTGCTTTAATTACATTAGATTAATATGCAACTAGTTTAATTAAATTTAATTTAATATTTAACACGTTTGTTTGTTTATCATTTACTCGAAAATTTCTCATTAATTGAATGTAAATGTGTCAAAAATTAACACGAATTATTTATTATTTGAAATTGTGTAAAGAAAGTTTTAATTAATTTTTATTATTAAACATTCTTAGAAAGTAATTTGACGTACTTAGATTTTTAATAGAATTATTCCCTGAGAAGAAAATATTTGAAAATTAAGAAAATTAATTATTATTTTTTTTAACCAAACGAGATTTAAAAATTCTGCTTTAGCTTTAGTCAGTTTTCTATAGGAAGTAACCATTTCAAGTTTTATTAAAATCACTGCATGCATTCGATTAGATTAATAATAATTTTTGTACAAAGATAAATTAATTTCGTCTCAAAAAGAACGTTTCAGTTTTAAATAAACGCAATTTGCACACATATTTTGGTGCTGTAACTACTGTTCTACTGATCCCATTTTAAAAAACGAGCATTCATATTAATTCTGAGCGTCTAGTAAGTTATATGCTTAACTCACATTATTTCAAAAATCATCCGCTATGAAGAAAATAATTGATTTTTAATCAAGAAATTTTTGTTATTTTTATTAATTATTTCTTGAACCAATCAAGATTTTAAAATTTTGCTCATAAAAGTATCCATTTAAAGTTTTATCGAATTCGCTTCACGCATTCAAAAGATAGAATTAATTTAAAACGATAAATTGATTTCGTCTCAAAATGTGCGTTTCAGCTCGAAATAAACGCAATTTGCACAAAGATTTCGGTTCTGTAACTTTTGTTCTACTGAACCGATTTTTTAAATTAAACATTTATATTAATTAGGCACTCATAATTAATGATTTCACGCACTCAAATATTTAATAAAATCATCACTTGTGAAGAAAATATTTTTTTGAATCAAGAAAATTATTGTTTCTCGTTAGTTTGTTAGTAAATATGAGCAATAAAGTGTAAAATAATTTGTTATATAATATAAACTGAAATGTGAGCACCTGCCAAAAGAAGATGGTGACTCCATGAAAAACAAATTCGGAGAACGATGCTTGTATTATACTTTACGACTTAATTGAAAATGTTGTCTTATATGTTTTATAAGGTAATATTAAAAATACCTAACATAAAATGCTAAGAATTACAATTTATTATGCATTTATCCATTAAAAATAAGGTTATTATTATTGTATCTAGCATACTGTGTAGAGCCTGAAAAAATAACTGTAACTATAATGTGAAGCACAAAGAGGCACTAAGATTAGACTTTTTTTTTAAATGTAGACGTATTAACGAAATGTTTGGTAACCATTGGTGTAAATGGTTTTTATTCTCATATTCTTCTTTGTTCCTGCGAAACTGGAAATTTTATATTTAATTTTCTGAAAATCTATAGAATTCATGAGAAATTAGAATAGATTTTTTCTTTATTTTTGTGTTTGCCTTTGGCCATTTCAATGTATAAGATGTTTTGCAATTTTAAAAAATCTCTGTGAGGAAAGACTTTGGTCGATAAATAAATTAAATTAAATAAATAAAATAGAATGGAAAAAAGATAAATAAATATAAAAATTATAAACTAACATTTTTATTTACCGAATAATTTCCTTCCTGTAAATAATATAAATATTATAGATTTTTAAATTATTAATTACAACAATTTTGTACATTATAAAATAAAAACAATTAAATAGTACAATAAATATCTGAGAGTTTTAACTTTTGCAATTTTTTATTTTTTATTTTTTTAATTTTTTTTTTTCGCGGGAAATTGCAAAATATAAATATTAATAATTCGCAGAATCCAATAATGATTAAAATAATGATGTGTTCATACTAAACTTCGACTGCAATAAACAAAAATAAATATATTCTAAAATACAGTAAATAAAATTATTACATTTATGTTTTTTTTTTCAATATTTTATTAATATATCTTGTTTTTGACTTACACGATTAATATTAACAATATTATGAAAAATTCTGAATATATTCAATATATTAGTTTTTTTCCTGTACTGTCACTAAATTATTTATAACACATGTTTTTTCACGTTTTTTTTTTTTAAATTAAACTTTATACAATCTTCAATCTCATAATTCATGTTTTCATCATCATTTTTATATTTTAAAAGTATCTGTTATAAATTACAAATATTAAACTCATCGTTTATTAAAAATCAATTTGGCAGATGTTAAAATTAAAACTGCATTACAAATAGATTATATTTTCACTGCATTTATTTATAATTTACGAATCAATAATGAATGCGTTATTGCTAGTTTATAAAATTGCTTTTCAATGACAGTTTCTATAATAAATAAATAAATAAATAAATCTATATTTATTTTTAATCAAATTTTATGCATATAAATTTAATCAAATTAAAGCACACCAAAAATATCACTATATCATCAAAGATAAATTGAAAATTTCCGTCATCCATTTGGAAACAGTAGTGGCAGTTTGAAAGCTCTACCAAGCTATAAAATTAACTTGCGTTAAACTAAATTTCTGGGCGTAGGGAATATCGCACATTCGCGAAACGGCGAGGATCCAGTTTACGTCCCACTTGTTTCAAACGATTCTCATGCAACTGAATTTCTGTTATTGTTCTGTATTTTATAAAGCGTATATAGTTTGTACTTCTATCAATTAGCGCGAGTTTATTACAACTTGAAAAACTTTGAAAATTATTTTACTATACAAACTTGTTTCACTCTATTGAGTACAATTAAGTCCTCCAGTTTAAATTAATCCAATTCATATTTTTTAATTGAAAATTGTTATTTATTTATAATTATAATTGGTTTATTTAAAAAATAAAGGGTCAATTATTTTATATTTTATTATGGTTATATAAATACTTTTTAATATTTTTATGATTATGTCTGTTTTAATAAATGTTATTATTATGTATTAAAAGAAATAAGTAAATAAAAGTATTTATTGTATCAAACAAAAATCTGTTCTTGATTGGAAATAAAATTATGGAACACAGGAAGAAACTTTTAAATATTGAATATTGCAAGAAATTTATAAGAAATAAAATGATCATCATATAATTTTTAAGAAATAATATGAAATTATTCAGTGTTTCATAAATTTGTAATGATTCATGAATCTTTTCAAAATAATTGCAACAACTTTTAGTAATTTTGCACAAAGCGAATGATAAATTGATTTCATCTAAAAATGTGCGTTTTATCATGAAATAAACGCAATTTACACAAATATTTTGGTGCTGTAACTTCTGTTCCACTGAACTGATTTTAAAAATTCATATTCATATTAATTAGATCCTCCTAGTTAATTATTCGACATACTCATATTTTTAATAATATCATTCTCTGCGAAGAACATATTATTTTAAATCAAGAAAATTAATAGATTTTTATTTTTTATTACCAGTATGTTAGTAAATTTGAACAATACGCAAAGTATATTTTTCTAATAAAGTGTAAAATAATTTATTATATAGCATAAACTGAAATGTCAGCACCTGCCAAAAGTAGATGGTGACTGACTCCATGAAAAACTATTTCAGAGAACGATGCTTGAGTATATTTTATGACTTAAATGAAAATGTCCTCTTATATGTTTTGTAATATTATTTTATTATAGGAACTTGTTTCACTCTAATAAGTAGTCTTAAATTAATCAAATTCATATATTTTAATGCAAAGAAATAGATTTCAAGCTTGTTATTTCTTTGTAATTTTTGTTTTTTACAATTTAAAAAATAATTTAATCTTGTGTAAACGAAATTGATTTTCTTTATTATAAAAAATAATAACCCTTTGGCCAGTTTTATATTATTTAATGAATTGATTTTTTATTTTTATATTGAAAATATTTGAGTTTGTATATCGTTTATTAATTTATTCTGGCCAATAAATTATTTATTGTATTATTGTTATATAAATACTTTCTTGATTCAAAAATATTATTATTATTTATAAAAATAAGTAATTAAAAGTATTTATTGTATTAAAAAAAAACTGCTATTTATTGAAAATATTTTTTTTTAACACAGTAAGAAATATTTAAATATTGGAAGAAGTTTATAAGCAATAAAATGTACATCACCATTGGAACTATGGTGCGACTTGTTACAAAAATAATACAAAATTGTTATATAATAATATGCTTGTTTTTTTTATTGTCTTATAAATTTGTAATGCGTTTGACTAATTGACTTCATGAATCTTTTCAAAATAATTTTAATAAATCTTTTACCAAATTTGTCTACTATTTAAGATAAATATGGTTTTATATAATATTAAACAATATATTGAAAAGAAAGGGAACTTTTATAAAAGTAAAAGAAAAAATATATTTGAAATATATCTGTCTTGGCTTATAGAAGCACTTTATTTTTATTGCAAAAGAAAAACTGCCATATGTGTCCTATTACTAAATTTGGTATGCATTTTTGTTGAAACAATTTTATTCAAGGACTTTTAACTTTAAATTCTTAGTTATAGTTAAAACTAATTAATTGCTAATAATTATTTGTGCATATAATTAGATAAATAATACAATATTACTTAATAGTAATAATAATATTTATTGGCCAGAAATAAATAGTACAAAAGAAAATGGTAACAATAAATAAGGTATAAAAACATAACAAAATTAGTATATCTGACCATAGCCCGAAATAATACTTATTATGCCGAATTCTCACTATTAGTAATTAACTTTCAGACGTACCAACTGCTATAAATTATTATATAGCGTAGTGGAGTGAAAAGTAACCAATAATTCGCGGGTCGGTTTGCTAATATATTATTTAATAACGAAAAGACCTAAAATAAATTATTCATAAAACCGTGGGTTACCGACCATTGATTTAGTAGAAGTGTGGATATCTGTAAAGTGAAGTTGGTATTGCTGTCATTCATGACACGTCGATAATTGTCAATTAATATGATTTGATTATGTAGTGTTAATCAAATAATTAAATAAAATAAAAAATAGTTCATATTTTACGATTTTTGTTAATTAAAAATCTTTACTTTCTGAATAACTGTGCATTAATTATTGTGAATAACAATTCTATTAACTTATAGAAAAGTTTAATAATAAAATGCACAATTCATGCATTTACTATTTATTAATGTTAAATAAATAATGCGGAGTTATTACCGGTTTGACAACTATCGTAAATTGATTGCATTTGCACTGGGTATGCGACAACTAGGTGACGGTCAACTAGACGATAAACAGACACTTCAAAATATAATTACAGGATATTCGCTTATAATGATTACAATAATTTAATGGCCAGATGATAAAACATAATATAAATTTGGTAAGTTAAATAGATTGATTTTAACGTTACTTTCAACAGTAAGCAATTAATTATATTCTTATAACAATATGATATATTTAATAAATGTTTAGAAAACGCTGCCATAGACAATATTTTTTGATATAAATGATCATTTGGATGATAAAAATATTCATATTTCTTTACTTCAATTTTTCAAGATTAAAAATCAGTAACTAAAAACGACAATTTTGAAATAATATTTTTTAAATTGAAATTATTATTTCAGATTTTTATTGAGTTTGTCATTCAATAGATGAGTGTTTTCTAACTGACGTTATGGCTCTACTCACAAAGATAATTCATTTCATTGTAAAAATCGTATTTGGAATTGGATGAATAGGTCGGAAAATAATAATATTTTTTTGGGGCACCCTTTCAATTCTTCTCCAGTTTCAATTATATGGATTATAATTTAATTGGAAATATGAATATTTATTGGAAAATGCTGTTTGATCCATACTAATATATTTCAAGATTGTTCAAGTTTTAACATAAAAGGTTAACCAACCGGATTTACATGAGACTTATTCGACCGGAAAGTACAAAGATGATTGATAATCGGAATTAAATTTTAATAATAAAATATGTTTCTACGTCGACGTTTAGTTTAAATATGCACGAGCTTGTTCACAAAAGACACGACCAAAACGTCGGTATATTTTCATTGAATCAATTATTAAAGGCCGCGAAAGTCGGGTGGAAAAACTTTTGTATTCGCGAAATATGATTTTGTTTTCGTGCATTTTTTAATAGATCTCCCTTTCATACTTCATATTTTACGACATTAGAATTGTCGCGGGGCCAATAAACGAGAAGGTGCCATTCGCGACCCAAGTTATTTACGAACAAAAAAAAACAAGAAAGGGGAGTACAGGAGAAAACACACAGCATCCAAGGGTTTTGTTCTTTTACATGCAAATTAAAGTCAATGGTGCTTCTATATTATTCTATGCATAATAAAATTATGTCGCGCGTATTTAGATTTACTGTTTCTTAAAGATACAATATAAAAAGAGAGGAAACTGGAGGGATGAAAATGATAAAATATATTTCAATTTTAGAGGTGCATTCCGGTTTATAGCTTCAAACTTTTTGCTTTATTAGATTCCAACTTTACTTTGCTTCCTCACAAGAAACTTGAGTTATGAATAATTCGATATGCAATTAAACTTTGTACTAATTTATAATATATTACTTGTTAGTAAGAAATATTAAAGTCATCTTTATCTAAAATAATTTTAACCACATCATATATTAATCCAAATTTAATAACTAATGTTTTAGAAAATCGTACAAATCAGCGGTTTTTGGTACAATTTTTACTCAAAATATTGATTTTGTGGTATTTTTTGTTATTACCTGAATTAATTTTTCATATTTCTATTTCATAATAGACCTTGTGAGTATCAACATAATATAATTATATTTCATCTCTTGTACATATTCTTGACACAGATATTTACCCTTTTATATAATTTATTGTATTTTACAATCAATTTTATCATTGATAAATTTCGTATGTTAATAAAGTACTTTAAAAATCTTGGTTTGTGATGTTACAAAATTGATTGAATAAAACCTTGGGAATTTAGTTTGAAATGATGGATTTTTCAAAAGATCTATAGAATTCGATAATAGTAGGAATAAATTGTGCGAAAATAATGTTGAAATCTATAAAATTCTTTAGTGCTGAAAATGAAATTATTTTATTGAAATTTTATATATTTTTTCAAATTGATAAACCTATCATAATAAAATTGATTGAATCAAAAAGTGATATATTTTCTTTTATTAATAATATAAAAACATTTGTTAAAAGTGTTTATTTTTTAGATGAGTAATAATATTTATGTTGCATTAAAATAATTATTTTGAGCGATTTTTAAAATTCAGACTTACAGCTCTTGGCTTCGGGCCTTTAGTGCCTGCGTGAAATTCCTTCATCATAATTCACATCGTTCCGAAGCAGTGGATTTTTGTGTACCTGCGCTGCAACGAAGAATCTTAGAGCTATTTCGTGCATGATGCTTTTGATGGTCGGGATTTTCACGTCTCTCCGGATCTGTTCATTCCTCACGTATTATAGGGTATTCATAGCTATGCGGAGGATCTTGTTCTGCATTGCCTGAAGCAGTTGGATGTGACAGCATACTGCATGTCATCAGGTTGATAATGCGTAGATCATGGCCGGAGGTATGACCACTTTGTAGATATTCAGCTTGATGTTCTTGTTGAACATTAGATACAGGATTTTTACAAAGACGTTTTGTTTCGTTATTTTTTTAAATGTGAATTTAATGCGATTAATCCATGATTTAATAGGACCTTAGGACTTCCAGAGACTCTATAGACATAAGTATAGCTATGCTTTTAGTAGTGTTTACATCGATTCTCTACTAACAAAAACATTCTTTCAGTTTATCTATAGTTTCCTGGAGAAACATGGTCATAAATCTTATATAAAAATGCTAAATAAAATGCAATAATCCTATCCGCATAGTGATTATCTTATGCTAATTGAATGAACTGTCCTTCAAGTACTAGTAGATTAACTCAATCAGGACGCACGGAATTTTGGATTTAAAGTTTATAGATAATGACTAAATGTCTTAGCTTCATCCAGAAAGACGGAAAACATATATAAAGAATATCATTATACTCTTTTTCGAATTTAAAGTAATCATGTGAAGTTTTATAAAATTTAGTTTGTAAATTATTTTCAACAATAACTAAATTATTTATTCTATAAAGATATTTAATTGGAGTTGTGAAAATTACTTTGAAATAAGACTTCCTCAATATTTATATACAATTCAACTTAATATCTTATATAGAGATAGATTGTAGAAATAAATAAAGGCAAAAAAAATATATTTATATTAACTGAAATACCTAAAAAATGAATGTCATAAAATACTTTTCAAAGTAATTCCAAATTCCATTTTTTTACTAATTTTTTTTTACTGATTGACAATTTATACTTCAATATTAACTTTTAAATTATAATCATATATGTTAAGATTCTACAAAAATAATATTGCTAATAAAATTCTAGAATAGACAATTTGTTTTGTAGTAATAGATCAAACCTATCGTTATTTGTTCATTTAGTGCTTAGAACCCACGACAATCTATGATAGGAAATCTAAAACTGTTAAAGTATTGATGTCATGTTAGTTATATGTCTACTAAATAAATATATTCTGTAGAAATGATACTATGAAGTAAGCTTTTAATTTTTTGTAAAAATTTGAAATTTAAAGAACCGTATTTTACATTTTAACATAAACATACATATTTAGATTTTTTCCTAAAAATGTCAATTATGTTTTATTATACTAAAAGTTATGTTTATATATATTATTTTGTACACTAGTAATTAATATTTTTGGGCGAAAAGAGACAGTTCGATAAAATTTTAGTCAGATGTACTATTATGTTTTTTTTTTTAAATTTCTTTGAATTTAATTTATTTTTGATGGTGCCGGTTAACCCTGCTGCTAGGTGGTTAGGGTGATCTTGTAGTCTATGATAGTAGTTTGTACTTGATTTTTTTATTTCATCCTTTACCGGGTTGGTTTCGGTAGACTGCAGCGTTTTAAGCCTGAAGATCTGCAAAATCGGTTTCAATAAGTGGATGAAATGAGTGAGAAATGTGTGTTTGAAGTGAAGGATGATTGTTTCACCAATCCTTAAATTATCTGGTTATTGTTTTTGTTATTATTTTTGCTATTTTTTTAAATTTCTCTATTGTTATTTATTTTCTCACCAATAAAAATGATTATTCTAAATACAAATGCAACCTGCTGATATTTATTTATTTACATGGACTTATTATGTTTTATCAAAATTTTATTTATATTTTTTGGCTAATAAATTTTATATACATTAGAGATAATATCGTTAATTTTATTATTAATAATGTATTTAGTTAATTACGAATTTCCTTCCAAGTCATGCAAATGGTCTTATATGGTATATTCTTCGATCAAGAAAATTTACGATTAAATAAATTGATAATTGTGATCAGCTGTTTATTTATTATTCAATATACTAAAAAAAATAGTCGTAAATATTATATAATTGGTTGAACGTTATACATAAATCTTTACTATGTAAAATTAATATTTACGTGGACTTTTAATATTTTATTAAAATTTTGTTTATATCTTCTGGCCAATTAATTATTATAATCATTGTTATTAAATAAATTTGTTGATAGTTTCGTGTACGAGATAATATTGTTAATTTTATTATTACTAATGTGTATTAATAATAGTTAATTACGAATTTGCCCGCAGCAACCAATTCAAGTTTCAAAATTTTTATTTCCAATTTCGCTTTGCCTCAATATAATCCTTCTAAGTCAGTCTTGTATCAGTCAAGTATCTTAACCCTTGAAGATGATGGGAAAGGTTTTATGTGGTAATTTATATTCTTCGATCAAGAAAATTTACGATAAAATAAATTGGTAATTGCTATCAGCTGTGTTTTTATTTATTCAATATATAGTGTACTAAAAAAAATAGGTCGAAGTTATACATAAATCTTCACATATATGACATTAGTATTTACATGGAGTTTTTTAGTTTTATTAAAATTTATAATCATTGTTATTAAATAAATTTTTTGATAGTTTTGTGTACGTGATAATAACGTTAATTTTATTATAAATAATGTATTTAATGTGTAAATATTTGTTGAAGTACATCAATAATGCAAACGTTAACGATTTGTTACGATCGTGAGATAAAAAAGTGTTTAGGGACATTATATAAAACAGGCCTTTTGGGATCGATCATTCGAAGTGGATCATGGCTAGTTTCCACTACGTTTGGGAATTTCAGTCATTACTTTTTCAGATGCGTCGTAAATTTGGAGCAATCGATGTAGTAAGAAGAAGTAAATCCAAGACGTGATTGGCCATAATTATTCAAGTTAGCGTTCCATGTACATCGCGTACATGTTTTTCGGTCGAACTAGAATTTGCGTATTATTTTCTGTAGAAATTAATTAATCAATTATGCAAAAACCCTCGGCGCATCCAGGTTTAATATTACCATGAGAGTTTCATTTTTTCATTGTCTCACTCACACTCTAAGTCTACCTCTAGCGAAAGCCAGACAACAAATTTAATTAAAAGGACTTCATTTAATTAAAGAAAATTCGTTCAACACACACTAGATATTATTATTTTAGTGCAATTTTATTTAATGAAAGAAATTTAGCTTAAAATATGGATTAATAAAGTAAAAAAACATAATTTCATAAAATTAATTTTATACCATGATGAAATAGGATAAAAAAATATTATTGAACGCCCAGAAAAATTTTATTAAGTGGACTTTTTAAATTTTAGGTGATTGTCGAAAATTGTCTGATTTGATTCATTATTTCATATCACAATATTTAATTTAATTTAAGAAATGTGAAAAGCAATAATTTTCTAAACATTGTCTATATTTTATGAAACAGAAATTTTACTTATCTTAGCTCAAAAGAAAGAAAAATCTATAGTATGGAATGTTATATATTTATTTTTATACCATTATAAAATTGGACAAAAATATTATTATTGTCCGCCCAGAAAAATTTAATTAAGACGAATTGTTAAATTTTAGGTGATTGTCGAATATTGTTCATTATATACAAAATATAAAGTGTAGTTTATGTGATATGATTGAACGCCCAGAAAAATTTTATTAAGTGGACTTTTTAAATTTTAGGTGATTGTCGAAAATTGTCTGATTTGATTCATTATTTCATATCACAATATTTAATTTAATTTAAGAAATGTGAAAAGCAATAATTTTCTAAACATTGTCTATATTTTATGAAACAGAAATTTTACTTATCTTAGCTCAAAAGAAAGAAAAATCTATAGTATGGAATGTTATATATTTATTTTTATACCATTATAAAATTGGACAAAAATATTATTATTGTCCGCCCAGAAAAATTTAATTAAGACGAATTGTTAAATTTTAGGTGATTGTCGAATATTGTTCATTATATACAAAATATAAAGTGTAGTTTATGTGATATGATTGATTATTTCATATCACATTATTTAATTTAATTTAAAAAATATAAAGAGCTACAATTTTCTTAACAATGTCTATATTTTATGAAGAACTATGAACTTTAAAAAAACAGAAATTTTACTTATTTTAGCTCAAAAGAAAAATAAATCTATAGTATGAAATGTTATAATTTATATGGATACATTCTATTATATAAACTTTAATCCGTCCATACATTTGATTTTTTCTTTAATTAAACCAAAAGTAAACTCTTGTTGCAATCTTCTATTGATGATGTACCATTGATTATAATTGATGATGTAGTATAACTTTGTAACTCATTAGTTAATAGCGAATTTGCCAGCAGCAACCAATACAACTTTCAAAATTTGATTTCCAATTATTCGCCTGAATATAGTCCTTCCAAGTCAGTCTTGTGTCCATATCCAAGTATCTCACCCTTGAAGATCATGGAAATACTTTATTTGTTCATTTTACTATTTTCTAATGTAAAAGATCAGGAAAATTTACGATTGAATAAATTGGTAATTACGATCGGCTTTTTCAATATATAATGTACTAAAAAAAATTGTCGTAAATATTTTGAAATAGATCGAACGTTATACATAAATCTTTACATATGTAAAATTAGATATATTTTTTTATATGTTATATCGAATTTATCCCTTTTGATATGTGAGACTATAAATTAAGATAGAAGTCCATAAAACGGAAATTTTATTGTGATTGGGCAATTTCTCAGAGAAACCAACGGTCAATTTTCCACCATTTTATCATTGGCCAATCTGAGGGTTTGCAGTTAATGGCTGGATGTAATAAGTTTATTGTTCCTTTTTTTATTAGGTTGTAGTCGCCGTATAATAAAATGTGTCATCTATATAGTTTACTATATACTTAATATTAAGGTATATCTGTAATGAGTATCGAACATATTAAATCATAAATATTTATTTTGTTTTAGAAAATAAAATATATATTATTAAAAATAATTTGTTATTATTTTCCCCGGGCAGAAAGACCTATAGCCATTTGGCCAGGTATATTTTTGTTATATAGAATTAATTTTTGGTTGTTTTACATATAGAATTTTTTTTTCATTATTGCAATATTGTTTAATTTTTTATTTCTTAATTATTTGTGTTTTTTTCAGAGTTATATTTCTTTTCTTTGTATTTTTCTATTTTTATTATATTATACTGCCCAATAAATGATGTTATTATTATATAATTTGTTATTACTTATTTGTTTTTTTTTTCTATCATGAAACTTAGTGTATTTATAAATGTTTGACTCAAATAATAATATTTACTATTTGATAGTAAAATATTTCAGTTCTAAAAATAGCTTAGAAATTTCGTTTGGTTTTCTAATGAACTATTTTCAGGTTTTATATAATTCTTGTTTAGATATTACATATTTTTTTGTTATGAGCATAAATATAGAAACTATTTTTTTGGACAAAAAAATATTCTGGTTATATTGGGAAAGCGTTAAATATTTTTTTTATTCAACTTTTTTTAGAATGTAGATTGGATATTGAAGAATCCGCGTATTGTATAGTGAATATGAGAAATCAAAAGATTAGTTTTGGACATTAAAAAAGTATAATGGAATGGACAAATTTGAATTTCATAAATTTGTTGATAAAACATTGCTTTTTCATTGCCATGATTGATTGCCATGAAATTTTGACAGATGTCGTCTGAAGGTTGGTACTTCCTAAAAATTATATGGATTTATCGATAGAGATGCCATCTATATGTCATCCTACGAACTTATTGTGTGAGGTGTTTATACCACATTGCATGAGAAAAATATGCCTTTCAAGATAACTCTAAATGAGCGATCACTTTTCAATTGATATGAGTGACATCTCGTGTTATTGTTCTATATTAATTTCTTCATTTTCTTAAAGTCCATAGTTGTGTTCGGTTTAACTTAAAAAAGAAAATGTTTCCACCAATTTTGTGGTGTCAAAGTCCTTCATTAGCTTATTGATGTTGTCCACAGGAATGAAGAATGATATTGGTGGTTTTCGAATCAGTTTAGATGTTACATTCTGTTCTTAGACTGAGATTTTTTCCTAGCTGGTTAAAATTAAATAAGAATTATTTATTAAAATTGATGTAGTTGATGTTTCTTCATATTTAGAGTACTACTTACTGACTAATTATTTATTTTTAATAAATGATATATCTAATTTTAAACTGTAAATTTGATCTTGAAGAATCCGTGTAGATATGTACAGTAAATATGAAAAATCAGAAGATTTGTTTTGGACATTGAAAAAAAAGTATAATTAATATGATAATTTGGTCAGAAGATGTCAATATGTTATATTTATATTTTATCTTATAAATAAAAATATATAGTTTATAATATGCTTCAAATTAAATAAGTAATGCAAAAGTTAATATTATATAAGGACACAAAAAATAAAATGTAAAAGGTATACATAAATTATAGAAACAGTTCCCGCATTACTTTTAGTATGACTACAAATTCAATAACTACTAAATCACTTGTTGCAAGATGATTTAGAACTATTATTATGAAACTTATTAAATCTGAATGTTTGATGCAAAAAATAATATAATTCAAAATTATCAATCACTTTTCAATTGATATAAATAACTTTAAATTATTTTTTATCTCCACCAGTTTTGCGGTGTCTAAGTTCTTAATTCATCTTATTGATGTTCTCCACGTTGGGAATGAAGAATGGCGGTGGTTTTGGAATCTGTTTAGATGTTACGTTCTTCCCTTGGACTGAGAGTTATCCCAGAGCCGTACGGAAAGCTGTTATTTATTAAAATGGTTGTTGTTTGGCTTTCCTGTTGATGTATAGTTTATCCACTTTTAGAGGTCCTAGCAATTGCTTTCGTGGCTATGTTTGTTGTTGTTTCTGGACTTTCATTTCTAAACTAAAAACTTGTCGCTTTTCTTCAAGTTATTGAAGTAATTGAAACATAGTCACTAGCGTTTTCCACATCTTGACATGAATTTTGATTTGTTTTTAGATTTTCCAAGTGTTTCACGCCTTTTTGCTTGAATTTTCATTTTGCTGCATTTTTTTTCCATTATTGGAATATTCATCAGCTCTTTTTCTCTTATTATTCAAATCCTCGGCGTCATCCATCATTATTTTACTTGTTAAAATTTATAATATTATTTACTACGTAGAACAGTCAAGCAGAATATAAAAGGATTTGTTATATCAAACACGTCCTTACTCTTCGGCTTCTAGTACAATACTTCAACTACTTCTATTTTGGTATAAAGTAAATAAGATATTTTTAAACAAACTATCGATTAATTTCAGTAATAATCAGATATTTTATAACGAATAAAATTTGAATTTTCATTGAGGATGTTTAGAAATTTATTTTTGTTTACAGATTTTACTTTAAGTTATATAGAAGATATAATTCTGGTATTATATAAGAATAATGAATCATTTTTAGGTTTAGAGAAACGATATTTTTAATAAATTATCAAGTAGGAAAAGACAAATTTATTTTTCTGATATAATAGTTTGATAATATTTTTTTTATAAGAAAACATAATTTATAAATTCTTATAATAATCGTTTATTGCTGCAATTATGTTTTTTGTCATATAAAATATTGACTTATTTATAATCTTAACTTACTAATATTATGGACCTCAAATATTAATTTTGTTTTGGAAAATACTATATTATTAAAAATAATTTGTTATTATTTACATTTTTTTTCTTACCTGAAACTTAGTAAATTTGTAAATGTTTGATGCAAATAGTAAGATTTACTAAATGTAAGTGAGATTAAATATTTTAGTTGTAACTGAAAGTCATTAATCTTCTATTAAGAGAATTTCTTTTGATCTTCAAATTAACTATTTTCAGGATGTATATATTTCTTGTTATACATTTTTTAAGTATAATTATAATTGAAATTAATCATTTTATTCACTCCACTCATCAGTTTTAAAAAAATAAATCAAATTTTTTTGTACCCTGTGAATATGTTAATCAAATTGTGAAGTGCCTCTAAAATATTAATTGCATTTTTTCTGAAACTTTCTGGTTGTTACGACGTGACATATAGTATTTAACAACGTGTAAAAAAACGGTTACTCATTTTGATTGAATAATAAATAAGGATTTTTGTTGTTCCGCGTTTCCTGGTTTTGTTTGTTTGTTTTTTTTATGTCAAGCAGTGAATGTGTATTATCAATCCATCCCGAAGTATAAATATTCCGCGGTCTGGAAAATTGAAAACGAAACACCATAAATTAATGCGATTTGCATTGCCGATAACGGCGAGCGATAAATAACGTGGCCCCCGTGTAATTTATCCAGCGATGTAGCCAGTTTGTAATTTTATTTGGGCATAAATTCATGCTAAACGTTTCCCTTCGTCCTTTTCAGTCCCGTCCGGCCTCTTGTCGGAACCAAGGTTTTTGGCAGCTTTTACTAAAAGATCCGCTAGTAGTTTTATAATTTAATATGTGAATATTAGTATAAAATTTCTACAAATATTATTAAATAGTACTATAACATATAATAAATTACTTATTGATTGTTATATATTTATTACAATGGGGTGTTTTTATATGATGATTTTATTTATTAACTACCTTCTAAAATCTTAAAAAACGAAATTTTCGAACAAACAATTTATAATATAGACTTTGTAAAAATAATTATTTATGGAAGTAAATATTGGTTTTTGTATAATTATAGCATTACCTCAGATAGTCTGGTTTCCACTAATCTGGATTCATTAAAGTCAGGTTTAAAAATAAAATAACTTAATTTTGATAAATAAAAATAATTTCGAAAAATTTTTAGTAGTTAAAGAAATCAACTTGCAATTGTGTTACGTTCTGATATAATAGACAAGACATTTTGGGGCCCACGAAAAAATGTTTGAATTCAAGAATATATATATTGTTAAGTTGCTGAGACCACACCTGTCATTTGCTTAACTGGTGACTAGGACCCACCACAAGAGACAAATTACTTCCTTTCCGCAAAAAATATCTGAGTTCCTTACTATTAATAATATTAGTCCTAGTCAGAATAATATTGGTCTTAGTACTCTATTAGATTAACAATGAAATGTCAAAAATATGAACTATATAAAATATTTAACTATATTTCAAGCAAAATAACTCATCAAAATAGAAAAAGCTTATAGAATTTCATTTTCTTACAGTGTACAGTGTTATTGCGTTGAAATAATTGTAACTTTAAATTCAGTTTTTAATATCAACTTTTTTCAAAAGAATTTTTTTTATTATAATCAATGTTTATGGGCAACTTCCTCCCACTACTTCTTTTGATCCAGATCCATCTCTTATGCAATTCACCACAAGGTGAATTGCTAATTCTGCAATTATTTTCTTTATTTCAAATTATAATAAATTTAAATGAAATAAAAAGTAGTACATTATTTTAATTTGTTTAATATTAGCTAAAGCGAAAATAAATGTTGCGTTTAGAAGCTTTGTTCGTAATTTTTCAGTTTTGGGAAGTTTTATTTTATTTGGTCCATAGTAAAAAAAGTATAAAGGTCAGAGATTGAATATAGGTTATTCTGTTTTTATTTGAAAGTCCAGACAATCTGGAATATTTATGGAGACATTTCGAATCCTTGAAAGTTTAGAACATTTCCACACTGCAAGAGTCTAAAGCTCACATTAGTCTCTATTATAATTAGTATTAATATAAAAATGTATCTGTACCATCTAAAAAAAAATGCAAATTTTTAAAGTTTTGAAACTGCAAGATGTCACTATACCTCGTTTGTCCATGGTTAACAGTGAAGGATCTGATAATTTGGTCTAAAAAATTAGATAGTTATAGATATAAAGGTCCTTAATTTTGACCATACTGAAAGATTTTTTTTATAATTTTGTGTATTTTAGTGCATAAATAAATTGCTGTTAGTATGAGCAATCCAGTAACATAACATGATACATATTTTTTGAACCAAATAAATTTTAGAGCAAAATCCATGTAGTTTGTCCACATTGAAACCCTGTTATAAATTTATATGTGGACAAATATTTTATTGCAGAATCATTGGAACTCTTTGAATATTCAATAATTTAGACCCAAATGGTAGTACAATAAATATGTTTAAATAAATAAATACTAATAATTTTAAAGTTTATATAATAATGTAATTATTTTTAAATCAATATTTTAATCCCATAAAATTATTTATAGGACAGAAAAAACTTCGGTTAATAATTTGTTACAATTATATATTTTTTTTGTATTCAATTATACATATGTTTTTAGTTATAATCTGATTATATCTTGCAATAAATATAATTATTATGTTATGAAATTAATTTTATATTAAATTTCGTTTAAAATAATGCAGACAATACTATAAACCTCTTAAAACCAAACAATTTTTTTAACATGCATTTATTAAACATTATATATTAGTTACATTTTTTTATGCAAAACGTAGTACTAATTAATAAAAGTTAGCATCTTCCAGAGTAATGCAGACAAGCAAACAGACGAGAATTTTCCCGTTTCAGCAAAATATTTAATTGGTACGTAATTGGAAATTGCTTTTTAATTAACTGTATTTGACTCGGGAAACTTTCCGATATTGAAAAACAGGTTTTATTTATTCATCATATCGTATTGATTTAGTTTCGCTTAGTTTTACTTCAATATTAAATACATTATGTTAAATTAATTTGTATAGACCGCTCTCTACTTAAACTTAAATAAACTATGTGCGTGGTGATGTTGGCTTGTCGACAATGTATGATATTTACTCCACGGAAGCCTTTGTAATATTAAATATCCTTGTTTCCCAAATAACCTTCCTGCTTATATCTATGTATCAAAGGAAATATTTTACAACATACACATTTTTCTTTAACTCTTTATTTTTTTTTTCAGATACTAAAGCTCCTAACTTATATTGCAGCTAGGAATTCTTGCGACCTGAGGCTAAATATATAATTTGCGCCCCCCGCTCCACATATTTAATGTGCGCCCCCTTAAAAACAAAACTATTGTCTTTGGCGCTATCTACCCTTTAACGCTACATTTTCTCTATTATGGCACTTTAAATAGTAGCCGAGTTTATGTAAATTAAACTCAAGATATTGAAATAATGCAAAATTCATTCAATAAAATAATAGTTTATATAATATTGTTCGCAATTGTATATCTGAAAAAATCTATTATTTTCCTTTTACAATAAGCCACAGATTCAAGTGAGACATGTAATAAAAACACGACGTTCTCTGAAAATGAAATCTCTAAGTCTGTGGGGATTGCAAAAAAAAGTTATAATATAAATTGTAACAAATTGGAAACATAAATACACATATTCGTTTTTGTTCTAAAATATTTAACGTTTGGCAGAAATACTTCAGTCGACAAATCAAAAAAATTTCAAATAAAAAAACAACATTTTATTCAATATAAAATATATTTTAGATTGAAATTTTTAAATAATTATAATTAAAATATTTATATTTTTTATATAATTAAGTAAAATATTATTGTTAAAAGATTTTTAATTCAAATTGAATGTGAATTGCAAAAAAAGTTAAAATATAAATTGTAACAAATTGAAAACCTAAATACACATATTCGTTTTTATTCTAAAATATTTAACGTTTGGCAGAAATACTTCAGTCAACAAATAAAAAAAAATTGCAAATAAAAAAACAACATTTTATTCAATATAAAATATATTTTAGTTTGAAATTTTTAATTGATTATAATTAAAATATTTGTATTCTTTTTTCTATAAGTAAGTAAAATATTAGTAATAAAAATATTTTTAATTGAAAATAGAATATATTTTAGTTTGAAATTTTTAAATGATTATAGTTAAAATATTTTTAACTTAAATTTTAAATAATTTAAATACAAAAACATATTTTTAATGCTTAATAATGCATATATAAAATCCAGTTGTTAATGATGTGCTGCCAATTCAATTTTAATATTGTTTTTTTTATATTTTATTATATTGTAATTTAAAACCATTAAATAGTGAATAATATATTTATTTTAATAATTGTAAATACTATGTTTATATTAATTGATATTACATACATTGTTTCATTGCTATTAATGTTATTTGCTTGGATTTATCGGAATTAATTATTTTAATAATTTCAGTCATTTGTATTCAATAATTTACTACCGTATATTAGATTTAGATTACAAAGTAACTGAAAATATTCTAAACTTTGGTTAATTTAAATTATATAATTTATTTTTTATCATAATAACAATTATTTTTATTGTAACTGAAAACACATTATTTTAATAAAAAAAAGACATTATCACAAATATTACTTTGTTTTTTAGTTTCAATGAAGTTTATTGTAATATTTTGTTGTGTAATATGTAGAAATTGGTTCTTGTTAAATCCATGTGATTATATGTAAAAAATTGTGCAATATTTGTTATTTAATTAAAATAAACAAATAAAATATTTATTTCAAGACTTTTTTTAATGGTGTTTCAATCTAAACTTTTCAGCTCGGTTTGTCAAAAAGAAACTAGATTCACTATTAATAATTTTGTACGAATATTGTTATATTACTTTTCATATATAAAGAGCGGGTGTGATTTACAAATATTTTTTTATATTCCGACCGCAAACGAAGTTTGTCACTTAAAATATCTAGACGAGTGTAGTTAAATAAGTTTTTAAAAGTGACAGAAGTTTATGCGATCAGTTTAGAATTTTGTTGAAAGATTATCTTGAAAAAGGTAAAATAATTAACTCAAAATATTACCGTATTTTTCGGACTATAAGACGCACTTCATATTTATAAGAAGATTTTTAGAAAAATATATTTTAATGTTACTCTCAGATCATAATCATATTTGCATATTGTTTTGCTTAATTAATTACATTTAGTTTATATCTCACGTTATATGAAAGTCTTTTTTGTTTTACGCTCATTTTTTATAATTTTAGAAAATAAAATATTAAAGAATTATAAAAGTAATTCAAATCCTACAATTAGGCTAAGTCTAATACTAGCTATCAACGATCATAGACAAAGAGTGTAGATAATTCGCTGAATCCTCCGATTGTCTTGAAATAACTTGCATCATACTAACCTTTAGTGTCGTGCTATATTTTTCGGAATATAAGACGTACCTCAAATTTAAAGACGATTTATTGAAAAAATATTTAATATAAGACGCACCCAAAATTTGAGTCCATTTTACAATGTAAAAAGATGCGACTTATAGTCAAAAAAAAAAACGGTATGTAAGCCTGTTTTATAAATTGGATGTAAAAATTATTGAAAAACATTTTCCTTTCAAAACTGTTGAAACTGTTTTGATATATGATATTCTGCAGAGGTGCACAATTCTAGGCACGCTATACAACCACGATAAAAAATGGTATGTTTGTTTTTTAATATATAGTAATAAATTAGAATTTGATAAATATACGTGTATTTATAATATAATAATTTAACAATATTTTTTCTATCAATTTTAAATGTACATGCAAGAAAAATCAAATGTATCAGATAGAAACTTTTGAAATATAGCTGACGCAAACAAATTTCCATTCTTGAAAAAAGCATTATATAAGATAAAATAGTATTTCGATACCACATACTTCAATGAATAATTGATTTTAGCAATTAATTTTATAAAATCAAAGTACAGTTATCGACTTACTTATGAATAAACATGAATATCATTACCAGGTATGTAACTATGAAACCGGAATTTGCCCATAGATGTTGCCCTAGCTGTTGATATCATACAAAGATTTTCAACTCATAGCAATACAAGTTTCATACAATAACTTGTTGAACATGTCGAATTTTGTGCCTAAAAAACTACGATTTGCAGACATAATTTGATTTTCTGTTATTTTTTTAAGAAAAAGGTTGCAGAATCGCATTGATTACTTGTTGAAGATTTAAAAAATTATAATTATTGGTATTTTTGACATGAGAAATGAAGAACAATTTTTTTGGTCAATTTTTTTTGTACTAATTATGAAGCAATGGTCAATGTAACGCAGTGCCAAAGATCATATCTTAGATATAAAAAAATTGAGTACACTAGGTATACAACAATAATACGAGTTTGGATGATATATACACGATATTTACAGGAAATTTTCATGTAGTACGATAGTAAGTTTGTTTAAATAAATAAAATATAGTTTATTTTTTGAATAAATAATCAGTTTTCTTGAACTTTTATAGACAAGTCGCTTTTCGTGCTGTTTATTTTTCTTCGATTTTAAAGTCCTCGATTAGTGCGGGATAATATCGATATAAAATTAAATCGCACAAAAATAAACAAAAAATCTAAAAAAAAATCATAAATAATTAATCGAAAAAAAGTTATTTTCAACTGATGACAAGATTTATTACCAATGATTTTTAATTATAATTAGTGTTTTTAGTTTATGTTTGTTTTGTAGGTAATTAAGGAAATATTAATATTGTTATATGCAAAATAATTGTTGCAATATTTATTTTTAGCGGTTGCGAATTCAGTTTGTGCTTGTGTATGATAATTGATATGCTTGAGCAACAACGAGCTCCAGTTGCAGCATGCAGATTATTCGCGCTGTAAGTAAGCAATTCGTATATCCCAACATTGCATAGGTGGAAGGCACATACTAAACCAGAGCAGACAACGGAATGCCTAACGCCATTAATCAAGCCCCTACAGAATTATGAAACCCGCTTTATCAGTGCTCGTAATCTCATATTCATGTGATATCTCTGCAACTGCAGTGACTGCTGCATGCAGGATGATCAAAGTGATGCAACAATTAGCCTCGGGCGCCGCAGTTAATAATGCAGTTTATACGCCGATTAAATTTATGATTTTTTTAAAAATTGGTTTTGTTAAAATTCTAATTAATTGAATTATTTATGCACTGATGAAATATTGAACATGAATTTGTGTATCGCACGTTTTTTTTATGTTTTACTACTATGGGCTGCATTAATAACTATGTGTATAATTCAGTTTTGTCGCATGGTTTGGCCGCACAACATGTGTTACAGTATTACAAGTTATATTTTACGACCTTCGTCCAATTAAGCTTCAACCCGCAAAACTTTTTATCTTAATTATCCGAAGTGTTGCGGACAACAATCGATAAATATATGTCAGGTCTAGGTAAAAATTTGCGGTTTCTTAATTTTTTCTACAGCTATTTATTATAAAAAAAACATTAATTATATGAGACAAACAAAGTTTATTTTAAACGAAATTTATATCCAGAAAATATATTATTTATTTACCTTCTTTGAAAATATATCTTTTTTTTAATAATACTGTGTCAAGATATTAATATTTATCTATTAGATTTTTATTTAGTTATTACGACAAATATCTCAAAAAGTATGGAGACAAATCAATTAATAAGCACGCAAATTAAAGACAGATTTACCTTTACCTTTTAAAATGAGTATAGTAATATTATTATAGGATTTGTCATTTTCTTGCAATTCACTATCAAACTTGAATAAATTTTATTGAAGCTTCAAAAAAGAGTCTTCACATTTTTGAATATATCTCAAAAAGTATGAACGATAAATTTAATTATAAAAACGCATATTAAAGCCAAATGTTCACTCTTTAAAATTAGTATAGTAATATTACTATAGGATTTGTCATTTTCTTGCAATTCACTATCAAACTTGAATAAATTTTATTGAAGCTTCAAAAAAGACTCTTCACATTTTGGAATATATTTCAAAAAGTATGGACACAAATTAATTAATGAGCACGCAAATTATATAAAGATGTTCACCCTTTAAAACGAGTATAGTAATATTATTATAGCATTTGCCATTTTCTTGCAATTTACTTTCAAATTAACTTTTTTGAAGCAGTGTTTTCACATTTTTGCTTATATCTCATAAAGTATGAACGATAAATTTATTAATACAAATGCATATTAAAGAAAAATGTTCACTCTTTAAAATTAGTATAGTAATATTTTATAGCATTTGTCATTTTCTTGCAATTCACTGTCAAACAGCAATTTATTACATTGAAAAAAACATTAATTATATGAGGCAATCAAAGTTTATTTTAAACGAAATATATATCCAGAAAATATATTATTTATTTAACAAGCATAAATATTAGCATATATATTTATACTGTGTCAAAATTTTAATATTTATTTATTAGATTTTTGCCTAGTTTTTACGACAAATTTAAAAAATAAATAATTTCTAAACATATATATTATTTATTATATTAAATATTTTTATTATATTAAAAAAAACTAATTAAATGAGTCAATCAAAGTTTATTTTAAACGAAATATATATCCAGAAAATATATTATTTATTTGACAAGCATAAAAATATTTATTTTTTTAAATAATAATTTTTATAATACTGTGTCAAGATTTTAATATTTATTTATTAGATTTTTACCTAATTATTAGGATAAATAATATTAAAAAAAAATACAAAAAAAATGATTTCTCAAATTAATTCAAACTAAAAAATAATTTAATTTTATAATCAACTTAAATATTTAGTTAAACAAGAAAGGAAGTACTTTATTTAGTTTTAATACTTTTGTCTATATTACTTTATCTACTTCTCTAACATTTTTATTTATTTATTTATTTAACAATTTTTATTTGTCTATTTATGACCAAAGTGACAAAGATTTTCCGCCCATGGAGTATATAGTTAGATTATAAAAGAGTATATGAAAAAACAATAAAAAGAACATAAATTCACTGAAAAATTAAATAAACATAAAAAAAAACATTTTATTATATAAAATTAACAATTCAAAACAAACAAATTTCTCTTTAAAAATAAAATTATGTAAAAGTAATTAAATATAAATTTTGGGACTTGTGTATGACGAACTGGAAGCAAGAGATTTGACTGACCACAAAGTTTTTTTTAGACTCTGCACAAAGCCGCTTTATCGGGTTGTTTTGGAGAGAACAATTGGTAATGTACGTGTTTACTAGTGATCATGAATGGTAATTGACTGGTATAATCTATTATTTTTAGTGTTGGAACTTGGAATCTCTTTAGCATGATCCTCCCAATTGCACTCAGCTCAATTGGGAAGCAGATTCATGTTACTTTTATAAAATATTCTTCTTGGATTATTTTTTTCAAATTTGTAAGCTTATTTACTCTTGACGTTATGCGTTTGCAGAGTTATATACCAGATGATGTTGAAACGCAGGAGAGAAATGTATGGAAAGATTGATTTGTGCTATATTTTGGCTATGTGCTTGTAGTGGTTTACAAACTTTTTGTTGTCTCTCTTTTAAAGAAATATAATGTTGGCGCCTCTCCAATGCTCATAGGTGATAATTTCAAAAAAAAAAATTCAATGGCATTATATGTGGAAACCTAACATATGAAATAACTTCAAACTTTGCTGAGTTGGTGTTTAAAATAAATCAAATTTTGATTTGGATTATTGCAGCTATTTCTCTACCATCATTACTTCACGGATACTTAGCAAGAAAATGATGGTAGTGATTTTTTCGATACATATGAAGAGTTATCCGAATTTATTGTAATCGAAAATACAAATCCAACCACACGAAAACTAAAAAGAAACATTCACCGAAAAGATACACGATTATTATAAAAATATTTTTTTTTATTTAATAAAATAAAATGTATTTCTTTTACAATAATTAATATATTTATAAATATATTTATAATCATAAAATATTGTTAGGCATAAAATAGTTAAATAGTTAATAGTTAAATAAAAACTGTTATATTTTTTTTCTGTTTCACTATTGTAATATGTAATATATTTTGGTTTTGATCTGTTTTTGTGATTATTAGAATAAATATAATAATAATTATTATTTCATAATTATGTTCGAAAACAGAATAAATGAAAACACAACAGGAAAAATCAGAACATGACAAATAAAAAAAAGTAAATTAATTAAATAAAAACAGATTAATATAATCATTATAATAAAAAATGGTCGACTGTAAAAAAACGGCTATTGTGTTCTGTTTTATCCAGTTATCAATAATTATTGGTGTAACAAGAAGGAACATAAATCCAAATAAATATAAATGCAAAATGTATAAAAAGTGTAAAAATTTTAAAGTGAACAGCTGAACATAATTATTCATTGTCATTATAATCAATTTCAAATTCAGGATTTTTCATGATTAAACTAGATAGATGATAATCCTATTAAATATATTTATTACATTTAGGTTTTAAGGCGTAAATAATTACGAGTAATGATAAAGTAATTATTTGAACGAATATGAATAGATTACTGTTAATAATAGAAAATATCAATATGAATTTATTTTATATGACTATGCTTCACTCATAATGACTCACTCAATAAGTTCGTAGGATGACATATAGATGACGACTAATTCATATGGTTTTTAGGAAGTACCAACCTTCAGACGACGCCTGTCAAAAGTTTATGGCAATCTGAAGTTTCGTTGACAAGTTACAGTGGTTTCAGTTACGCTAGTTTTGTAATTATCAAAACAATGGAAAATTCTGAAGTTGATAAATGTGTTGAAAAAACAAATATAGAAGTGATTTGCTGAAAGGTTGGTACTTCCTAAAAATTATATGAATTTGTCATCCTATGAACTTATTGAGTGAGGAGTGTTATTTGAGAAAATATAGATAAGTGTATATTATTATATAACTGTATCGCTATATAATAAAATATTAATTTTCAGTATATTAATTATTAAGAAATAATATTCTAATAATGAAAATTTTAATATTAATAGTTATTTCAACTGCTCAAATATAAGGAATTCATAATAATTGTTAAAGAAATTATAGTACACATATTTATTCTTATTATTACAATACCCCGAATTAATATTACATGAGTTTTTAATTTATTAATTAATAATTATTTCCCTAAATATGTTATTAAATTTCTTTTGCTTCTTGATAAAAATTAACTAATTTTCATTCACTATTTTTTATCTTGTTGTTACATTTTTTACGAGCTGTGCATAGACTTTCTTATAAATAATTTCAATTTCTTCATTTTTTCCACCATTTATAATTTCTGCGCCAGATCATGCATTTGCCAAATTGCCAATCAAGGTTTTGATTATTCCCAAGGTGGTAATTATAGCTTAGTTGGGTTTTTCATCTATTTTAAAGCTTCCAGTACTTACCTGCCATCACATAGTATTGACCAATCCGGTAAAATTTCAGAATTTGTCATAAAATATCATAATAATTCATAAATCGCTCAACTCAGCATGAAATATCGTGAAATATCTTTGATTTTATCTAACAAATATTTTTTACATTCCTCTACATGGTTATGATTTTATTCATAATAAATGCAATAAACATATTTTTTACTGAAATGGTTATTTTTGTGGACTTTTTATTAAATAATTTGTTTGTTTGATATATTATGATTAAAATGAAAATTTGTATGGTTGCAATAAATAAATATAACTGACTATTGATTTTTGTCTATCATCCCCATTATTACTACTATTAATAGTTATTTACTAAATTTATAATATTTATATGATAAAGATGTTTATGAAATCTGTGAAATAATTATGTATCTTTTAAGATGTTCATCAGTATCATAAGTAGCAAAGAAGTTTATGTATAATTTAAGGATGAGAGAAGTTGTGGTTGCAAATGTGTGCCTTGGGGTCACCGGGAAAGTTTTACTCTTCTGGTTGCAATAGTGGTCTTTAAAATATGACAAGAAGCGGAAGAAAAAGTTGTTAAATTTCGAAACGCTGCAAACTTTCAAACAATGACCGAAACTTTGTAGGCACGACCAACGGGAAATATTTAATTTAAAATTTCTGTTGGCGGAACTTAAATTATTCGACGACAGACTCGGTTCGATAAGATGAACTAAAAGGAATAAAAAAAAATGTACCCATAGCATTTTATTGATCTTAACGGGAAAAAAATGTATATTTTATATTATGGCAAAGCTCCGGGTTAGAACCGGCGCGAAGGGAATCTTGTCACAAAGAGGATTTGAATAAAGTGCTTTTCGCGCTATTTACAAACTTTTATTCGCAGATAAATTCTGTTAACGGAAAAAAAAAGATACGAAAAACGGAAGAGATATGAAAAACAATGGATATATTGATTTAACGTTGGAATCTACATGAAAAAAATAATTTATAATTAAAAAAAAAACATTTTGCCTTTTTTTTACGATTTTGGATAATTGCTGATTTGGTTTACGCTTCTTGTGGAGATTAGCATAGATTTATTCTTTGCATCCATTATGAATTAGCATTGCTAAAATCTTTGCAAATAGATTTATGAATCAATATTTCAATCGTGCGCTAGTTTCTCGTTACATAAATTATTATTCATAATTTCAACAGCGTTATTAAACAGAATCGTGTGGATGCTGGAATTTCGGTTTGTAATTTAGGGAATGTTCTCGTCATGTGCTGAGTGAACGTTTTCATCAATATTTTAAATAGTTGTCGCATAATTGTTGGTATCTGGTTTAAAGCAACATAGATGGCAGGTAATACGGATAGTGCTCATATGCTTTGTTATGCACGGCATTCCGTGGTAATTGCGCAACGTATTTTCATCGACTGGCAAAATCCATACTAATGTTACATTCATAAATTTAAAAAAAATCCAATTTTCTTTAACAAATATTACTTTGTTCTAAATATCTATTACTTTTTTTTAGTAATTAATTAATAAATCATAAGTTATTGGCCAGAAATATGTAAAAACGAAAAAAATAAAACACAAAACCCCGAAAAGGAAAAAAAAAACAACCCTAGACAGAAGTAAATAATAAAATTATTTATATAAAATAAATAATTAATCATTAACTTTTCTAATAAAATATCAATTTGTAATAATATTCATATACTTATTATATAAATGTATAATTAATTAAATTATATTTTACTCTGCAAGGAAATGCATGCGCTACCTTTATTATATAAAGGAATTCTTTTACAAAGGAAAATCCTTGTACAACCACAAATATGGCTTGAATACAGTACAAAGGAAATTCTTCAAATTCCTTGCATTTCAGAGGACTAGAATTAGCTAGTTGATTTATCTAAGCAAAATTAAGATACTACTTAGTTCTGTTCTATTTATGAAGACTATAATAAACTTCCATTCACACTAAACAATATTAACTAATCATGAAATTGTAGTTACGAAAATAACATTTATTTCAAAAGAATTAGTACATACTATATTTACTTTTATACAGTCAAGTATCTTTTTGTATGTTTTATTTTGTTTGTAGATTTTCCCGGTTTCAAATAGTCCGGAAACTAATTAACCGTACAATACAAGGTTTTGGCTTGATAAATAAAGAAGAATAATAAGGATTTAAAAAAATACGTTTTTAATAGATATTATAACTAGGGAGTATCTTTTCCTCTATGTTTTTTTCGGGAATCCCGGGAAATTAAATGAATATAATATTTATAGACAGAATGGAGAGAAAATCAATCAAAATTGTTACTGTATTTCTATTTTTGTGATGCTAATTGACAATTACTTATTAATTAATAACTTTTAAATATTTTGTTAACTTTTATGTAAAAATAATGGCTCTAATGACAAAATATAAGAGTGGTGATAGTAGTTTTAATGCAACTAGAGAGTATCCTTTTCTGTGTTTTTTTTTTCGGGAATCCCGGGAATTTAAATAAATATAATATTTATAGACAGAATGGAGAGAAAATCAAAGAAAATTGTTACTGTATTTATATTTTCGTGATGATAATTGACAATTCCTTATCAATTAAAAACTTTTAAACATTTTGTTAACTTCTATGTATATAAAAATAATCGTCTCTAATTACAAAATATAAAAGTGGAGATAGTAGTTTGAATGCAACTAGAGAGTACCTTTTCCTGTATGTTTTTTTTGTCGGGAATCCCGGGAAATTAAATGAGTATAATATTTATAGACAGAATGGAGAGAAAATTAATCAAAATTGTTACTGTATTTCTATTTTCGTGATATTAACTGACAATTCCTTATCAATTAATAACTTTTAAATATTTCGTTAACTTTTATGTATATAAAAATAAACGTCTCTAATTACAAAATATAAGAGTGGAGATAGTAGTTTGAATACAACTAGAGAGTACCTTTTCCTGTATGTTTTTTTTTGTCGGGAATCCCGGGAAATTAAAAGAGTATAATATTTATAGATAGAATGGAGAGAAAATCAAAGAAAATTGTTACTGTATTTATATTTTCGTGATGATAATTGACAATTGCTTATCAATTAATAACTTTTAAATATTTCGTTAACTTTTATGTATATAAAAATAAACGCTTATATGACAAAATATTAGAGTGGTGATAGTAGTTTGAATGCAACTAAAGAGTTCCTTTTTCTGAATGTTTTTTTTTTTCGGGAATTCCGGGAAATTAAATGAATACAATATTTATAGACAGAATGGAGAAAAAATCATGAAATTTGTAACTGTATTTCTATTTTCGTGATGCTAATTGACAATTCCTTATCAATTAATAACTTTTAAACATTTCGTTAACTTTTATGTATATAAAAATAAACGTCTCTAATTACAAAATATAAGAGTGGTGATAGTAGTTTCAATGCAACTAAAGAGTACCTTTTCCTGTATGTTTTTTTTGTCGGGAATCCCGGGAAATTAAATGAATATAATATTTATAGACAGAATGGAGAGAAAGACAATCAAAATTGTTACTGTATTTCAATTTTCGTGATACTAATTGACAATACCTTATCAATTAAAAACTTTGAAACATTTTGTTAACTTTTATGTATATAAAAATAATCGTCTCTAATTACAAAATATAAAAGTGGAGATAGTAGTTTGAATGCAACTAGAGAGTACCTTTTCCTGTACGTTTTTTTTGTCGGGAATCCCGGGAAATTAAATGAGTATAATATTTATAGACAGAATGGAGAGATTAATCAAAATTGTTACTGTATTTCAATTTTCGTGATACAATTGACAATTACATATCAATTAATAACTTTTAAATATTTTATTAACTTTTATGTATATAAAAATAAAAGCTCTAATAACACAATATAATAGTGGTGATAGTAGTTTCAATGCAACTAGAGAGTACCTTTTTCTGTATGTTTTTTTTTGTCGGGAATCTCGGGAAATTAAATAAATATAATATTTATATACAGAATGGAGAGAAAATCAACCAAAATTGTTATTGTATTTCTATTTTCGTCATGCTAATTAACAATTCCTTATTAATTAATAACTTTTAAACATTTCGTTTAATGTATATAAAAGTAAATGCTCTAATGAGTGGTGATAGTAGTTTGAATGGAGTCTTATTTATGTAATAAAAAGTGCTTATAGTAAAAGCATCGTTATGAATTGAGTTAAAGCATTAGATAGATAAGTATACTCTGTACACATGAAAAAACTTTGCTACCGCATCCTTTTACTTGAATAATGCTTTTGATGTTTCAGTAAAGCACTCCCTTCACTTTCATTCAATAAAGGCAAAATAGACATGCAAAAAGTGTGCTTTTAAGCATACACATTTACAAAATTAAATAGGTTTGAAATACCAATATCTACATCTTTTTGTGATAGTAAAAAAAAGTAGCGATTTTGTATCTCAGAAGCAAAATAAATGATTGAAAAAGGTTTCTCTCTAAATAATTAGCTGCATTAAAATAATATACACTCAAACTTATTTTTACATGTTTTGAAAATACTACTGTTTTCGTCAAATGAGGTATTTATTCTGCTTCTAAAAGAGATTTAGATAAATTGATAGTTGACAAACCTCATCAAGTGACAATATAATAGATTTTAACTATGTCCTCTTCTGATCTGCTAGAATAAAATTATATAAATCACTGGAAGTTATCTTCAACTAGCCAGATTATTGTAATTTGATAATGCTATGAATTTTAAATATAAATTAACATAATATAAAGAATTAAACTTCAGATTTTTCATATATATGTGTATATTTTTACTCAAGTAATAAAAAAGAACAAAAATATATTTTTTTGAGAAAACTAACTAAATGTCATACTTATCATACTTAGGTTTTTGGGATAAAGGCCTTTATGTAGTGTCTAAGCAAATCTTGTGCTCCTAACTTCAATATGATGTAATATTGATTTAATTTAAAGATGTTCCTTATATGAATATAGTTATATAGAGTTAAAGGATTAATTAGTTACTTCTTGTTAATGTCTCAAATTTAATTGAAGTCATAACAAGGTAATAAACATTTTGTATCTTATTGTCTTGATTATCATCGCAAACCTTATAACAGTTGTGTTGAACTGTTAAGAGCTCGATTTGTTTTTTTATGTAGTCATTTCATCAGTTTTACAACCAGTGATCATTGTAATAAATGCTAAAAAAAGTAAACAACAATTATAAATATTGTTAATATTATTAGTTTATTTGTATACTATATACTTATATTGTTTATATCAGTTTTATTTTGGTCTCTGCAGTGCTTAAAATAACTATATTTCATTATTAATCAATTACCTAATTTTGAGCTAAATATTATCTTGCATTAAGCCATATAAAAATCACTTTCATATATTTAAAACTATTCCACCACATAAATATCTTCGATACTTTTAGACAAAATTTCAGCACGCTCTTAGAATGTCTACAATTCTGAAATTATTTTTTAGGAGACTGGATACTAATTATTGTTTAATTTTTATAAATGTATTTGCATTTAACAAATATTTTACAACTACTTCACCATGATAGAACCAAAAATATTTTGAAATTTGAATTCAACTAGGATTTAAAGGAAATTATAATAAATACTTAAGAATAGATATTATAAATAATATAATTATCTAGAATTTATTCAATTAAAAATAAGTATAATTTTTGCCATTAATAATACACATTGATTGTTTGAAGGTTACATAACGATTAATAATAGTAAAACTTATTTGAAATTTTGTAATTGTTTGTAATTTTAAAGATTTAAAATACTGAGGTAAAACTGACCGATGATATAAATTTTATTTTCATGTTACTCAATTCTCAAATGTATTGTTTGTACATTAAATTATATCAATTTGATTATAAAATTATTACATTTATTATGATTTTTTTTTATTATTAATGTTACTAGGTGATTTTTATTAAATGTTTGTTATGTAAATTTAATTATAGAATTTATAGATAATAACATTTATTCCCAACATTTTCTATTAACATCATTTATTTTTTAAATTTAGGCTTTCCAAGTTTGTTAATATAATTGCATAGAATAATATTTTATTACTAGTAACTGATATATCCAAAAATGTTTCCAATTTTGAATTCCACTAGGATTTATAAAATAATGTATAATAAATGCATATGAATTATATATTTTAATGTTTTATGAAGATTAATTCTAGTAAAACTTTGTTTGTTGTTTTATCAAAAAATTGACTTACTCCTACTGGTTTAGAAAAACTCACTGATTTAAATTTTAGTTTTATTTTTTATTACAATTTTTTTGTTGTTGATGTTATTTGGTGATTTTGTGTATAATTATTAAATGTACGTTTTGTAAATTGAATTATATAAATTTTAACATATAAATAATAACGTTTGTTCCCAACACTTTCTACTAACATGTACCAAGTTTGTTGATGAAATTTTTTTTTAATACTTAGTCACCCTGGTTTATAAAAACTCACTGATTAATTTTTCACAATTCGCAAATGTGTGGTTTGTAAATTAAATTATATCAATTTGATTGTATAAATAATATTTTTTACCAATTTTTTTATTGTCGATGTTACTAGTTGATTTGGGGTATAATTAATAAATGTATATTTTATAAAATTAAATTATATAACTTTTAATGTATAACCAATAACATATATTCCCAACACTTTCAATTTATATTTACGTTATTTTTTAACATATTTTTAAGTTTTTCAAGTTTGTTAATAGAATTGCATAGCAGATTTAAACTTTACAATATATTTTTCATTTAAAACTCAACAACTTTGTATGAATTAGGATTTATTAATAAAAAAAGGTTTTATATTATTTTTTTACATTTACAATTTTAAACCGTTTTGTATTAAAAGCACTAGAATTATTAACTAATTATTATATATTAATTTAACATGTTAATTGATATTAGATACTAATAGTTTATGTAATATTATCAATATTACATAAACAAATGTATTCTCAATTACGTTAAATATTTACGTTATTACTTGTTAAGTGGATTATATTATTATAATGTAGTAAAACTAGTATAATACATGAAATGTTATTTATTGCATTGCAATTTGCAATGAACGATTTTGCGGTTAGCTACGCATGGTTCGGTTGTTTGCGTGCCAACTCTTTAATTGACAAGCGAATAACAGAGCGGCGTTTCCGGCTAATGGCTTATGTGTTTCAATGCTGACAAGGGTTGCTGATAATTCGCTTAATTTTATCACTCGCTGTCCATCCGACACCGTCATGCTATTTACAATTTAAATTTCGCATTAGCTCATCAAGGTCTTCCTAATTTCATTTCACAAAGTTTCATTCCGATGAAATATAGAACATGCAAACCGTTTTGCTCCGGACGTTTCGTATTGTTTCTTTTATAGATATTATTTCCGTATTGCCTGGTACTGACTGACTGCGTTAGGATCTGTGACGAGAAATTGAATTTCAACGAGATTTCGAACGGACGTTTCAAACAGAATACAAAAAAAAATGTCGTCTGCTGTAACGAAGTTTGTCCTGAATGCGCCACAATTCAAAGAGAGACATATAAAAAAAATATATTGATGGCAATTTTGCGTCGAATAGAATGGGCTTCCAGTATTTGCCCATTGATTTACAGAATAAAAAGAATTTGATTGACAATTTGGAATTCACTAAATTCGTATTAAAATTTTCAGTGTAACTAAAAAAATGAAAATGAAATAATAATAATTATTAAATATAAATTTCAGAGAAATATAATAAATAATATATATATAAAAAAAATACAATTTTTTTTAAATATTTAAATAAATATAAATTTAGAACCTAAATTCATCTGAAAAAAGGTAAAATAATAATAAAAATATTTATTCCATCAATTATAAAATTAAATAATAGCTTATAAATAACGATGAAATTACAAATATTAAAGAAGATTAACCAAACCCATCCCGGGTGTGCCAAATGCGAGGATAAGGTCAATAAATAAAAAATCGTGCGACCTGTCTGGGGATCTTAGGAGCAGCAGAATTCACAAACCTTTAACAATCCACGACCATATAATTAATACCTATATAAACAAAATAAATTCTCCAAATAATTCTGAGGGTGAGTTGCTTCAGCGGTTGAAGAGACGATTCATCAGAAACTTCAATGTAGACACGTTTGCTTTTCGGGAAACCACGTTTATGTTCTGATGTTCGATCTGGATGATCCGGAGTTGGAGTCACCTTCGGGTCTAGTTCAGGGGACTTCCGGGTCTTTCGTCGTAAAGGAAGCATAGCCATCGGTCCGTATCCGGTCGAATTGATAGTTCTTCAACCGAATACGAAGAAAATTGATAATATTTTTTTTGGTTTATATTTTTGGCCTTTCTTTTTTTATATCACATTATTCGGAATACATCTATTTTTTATTTATGATTTTTTGTGAGACGATTTATATGTTTGATTGTATCACTGGGCGGAAAGACTTAGGTCGATTTTGGTTACATTTAGTGTGTGATCAATAAATGTTGTTGTTATTAAAGAAGATTATAAGAATATCTTATTTTAATTCCAAATATGAATATGGATTATTCTATTTTTAGCATAATTATATATTATTTGGTTTTATCGACATTATTGTTCATTATTATGGATATTTCTTCAATAGAGAAGAGAAAATATATGAAATTCCAATATATACTACATGAAGCTATGCTATTGCTTCTACATACGATGAAAGAAATTAAATTAATTTTTTTTTATATTGGGCGAAAAGTGATATAATTTATTATTTTGTATACTTATAAACGTGTGTAACTATTGAAATAATTGTAAATAATTAAATCAAAAAAAGTAAATAAAAATTAAATACATGTTTATAATTCTAATTATTAAAAATCGTTACAAATTGAGAATTTGTTCTAAAATTATTTTTTTTATTATTATTACATAATTTATTATATTATGAATTCTTGATATTATTATTAATTATACTGTAAAAAATTGCTTACTAATAAGTAATAGTACTAATACACAAATATTTCAATTAAAAAATACCGGTTAAAAGGTTTTTATTTATCGTTTCAATTAAAAAACTCGGTAGTTTTGGGCATTCATTTCTATCTTTTTCGAAATTTGTTTTTTTAGCATTTTGTAGCAAATCAAGTCAAGTCGTATTTATGTTTGTTAACTTACTAGTCTTGTTAACTTAACTGAAATAATTTGATACAAAATGAAACATATATCAATTTCAACATTAAAAGATTTATACAAAAGTACATTATTATTTAAGTATAGACTGTATTTATTATTTTTAGCTGTAAACATTGTATAATTTATTTATAAAATAATATACTACCAAAAATTGCATATATTTTAAACATAAACCAGCGGATAAAATTAAATATACTAATATGATAAATATATTGAATTCATAAACAAGTAAAAGTATACATTATAATGTTTCAAACACTGATTTAATTTCAAAAATTGAATGAGTGGAAAGTCTAGGTTAATATTTTTTTTTTAATAATTGATCTTGTTTACTTCATTATAATCATTTTAAATATTTTTTTTTTCATTATATTACTGTTTATAATTATAATTATTATTTTTATTACTATTTAAATCTTGTTGTATTTTCTCTTCATAAGAAAAATAATTAAAATTTAATATATGAGCAGGTGATGAAAATATATAAAATATTTCATAATAAGTTTTAATTTCTAATTAAGTTAATATATTTTCCTGTAAAATTTATATTAATATTTTTTTCATAATTATATTTATGATTTCAACACTAAAAACAAATTTTATTATTTTTTTAATTACAATTATTGTTTTTAAAATTTTCTAGAGATATAAATGATTTTCTTCAATTACGCAAGAATACATTATACATTGTTTATAATTAGTTAGTGGATATTCTTTGAATTGCATATTCTTTCGAACAAAATTCTTATACAATCGTGATTATACAAGTTACGTGATTTACAACGAATTATGGAAACACATAGAAAGTTTACATAAAGACCTTTGAGTGGATAATAAATCGTTTTTCCGAGCCACTGTTTATATACTACAAAATAATCACTCACCTGCAGAAGTGCAGTTTCCAGAACTAACTTTTGATGCATTGTTGAAAGCAAAATTGGAATAAAGTTTACATACACTTCAATTACGTTAAAAATAGTTTTAAATATAAATTCTTATTATATGAAATTGTGATTTAGCTATTTCTTTCGATTACGTCATTTAAAAAAAAATAGTATTAATTATATAAGGTTCTAGTAAAAAAGATTATTTTGTTGGTAAATTATAGAAATATAAATTAAGACATGAAATGTGCAAACTATAAATATGAAAATTATATAAATTATTAAAATTAAAACATTTGAATTTTAAAAAAACTAAATGTATATTGATTAATAAATCTAAGATGTTTTGTGCATTCATGAGTCTATGTATATTGTAATAACTTGTAGTTATAGCAGATATATTACTTAGAGTTGGAAGTATCACGATGATTTATAACTTCCCACTGGAGTCGACTTTACCACTGTGAATTTTAGTTAATTACATGCATTATTTGAAACTCATGCAGTGTGAGTCGATTTTAGTTGCGAATACTTTTTGAATATTTACATATCAGATGAGAGATAGACGCATAATTATTGAAATTTGGGATGGTTATCTTAGAAGGAGCTTTCTTGGAATTACATTGAATATTTCTACCATATTCAGAAATAGCTCAATAATGTAAATTCTGGATATATATTTTACTATTTTTCATTAAAATGTTATACTAATTATGAATAGTATATTTATTCATTAAATTTAGTTATTTTTTACATTGAGTAGATTGTAAATAAAAATATTACATCTTTTTAAAGCTACAAAAAAAATATATTACCACTTTTTTTTGTTATAATTGAACTTATAATCTATCTGTAGGGTGATCAGATAATCATTAATCGGAACATGATTTACTAAATTTTGTTTGTCTTGATATACTGTTCATACAATGGTACTGGAAATATTATTCGGGAATACATCTTACCAAAATTAGGAAAATAGGGACTTCCGATAATGAAGCTTCTATATAATGAAGTACGGAATTATCCGAGAAGATTGATAGTTCTTGAAAATAAGATATTTATAAAATCGTAAATGCAGATTGGTATAAAAAAATTATCCGAGAAGTTTGATAGTTTTTGAAAATAAGATATTTATAAATTCGTAAATGTAGATTGGTATAAAATAAGAGCTTATATTGTACTAGAAGAAGAAAATAACATCCAAGAAATTAGAAAATAAGTTATTCAGGTGGCTAAATCATTAGGTCGAAAATCATGTTAGAAATTAATTGAATGCAACAGAGAATAATCTTTAATGAAAATAAAATTATATAAGAATGGATCTGGTACAATAAAAAAATAGGACAAGACAATTTTCAATTTTATATTTTTTTATTCAAATTGTTTACAGAATTTTCGTTTTTTACAATGTATTTAATTTACAGGACAGTTTTATTTGACTTCCTATACTTTATATATAGCGGACCTGAAAATACAATTCCTGGACATCTAACTTATATTTCAGTTGAAGATATCTCCGATAATATAGTTTCGATTTAATAAAATATAAAATTGTCCAATAACATTGATAGTTTTTGGAAAGAAGACACTAATAATTTCTTAAATGGAATTGGTAATAACATCTAATAAATTAGTTATTCATATGACTCAATAAATTGGTCTAAAAATGTTGATTAAAGGGATGTTAGATATGTATTGAATGCATAAGATTATTATGAAGACGAAATTAAAGAAAAACAGACTTGGTGCAATACAAAATAGGAACAAGACAATTTTGTTTGTCTTGCTATACTTTTCATGCAACGGTCCTGAAAATACAATTACAAGATATCTAATAAAACATAGGGATATACGATAAAACATTGAGACGATTGGTCACCCAAAACTATAACTCAGTTGAAGATACCTCCGATAATATAATGAAGTACATAGTTGTGCAAAAACATTCATAGTTCTTGGATAGAAGGAAAATATCAGAAAATATCAAATTGGACGAAAAATGTCGATTAAAAAATGTTAGAAATTTATTGAGTGCAGAAGATTACTGTTGAATGAAGACGAAATAAAGAAGGATAAACCTGGTGTAATAAAAAATCGGAACATAATAATTTTGTTTGTCTCCTTATACTGTATATACAAAGGTTTTGAAAAGATAATTACATTTTATCAAAAATTGGGACTAACACCAAAAAGTCTGGACTTCTGATCTCCTTAAGCAATAGCTCAGTTGAAGATATAATGAAGTACGTAATTGTCCAAAAACATTGTTAGTTCTTGGATAGAAGACAGGAATAAATTCTTAAATGAAATTTGGCAGAAAATATCAAATTGGTCGAAAAATGTCGATTAAAAAATGTTAGAAATTTATTGAGTGCAGAAGATTACTGTTGAATGAAGACGAAATAAAGAAGGATAAACCTGGTGTAATAAAAAATCGGAACATAATAATTTTGTTTGTCTCCTTATACTGTATACTGGACATTTTATCAAAAACTGGGACTAACACCAAAAAGTCTGGACTTCTGATCTCCTTAAGCAATACCTCAGTTGAAGATATAATGAAGTACGTAATTGTCCAAAAACATTGTTAGTTCTTGGAAAGAAGACACAAATAAATTTTTAAATGGAATTTGACATAACATATGACCCGAATTTTTCTAGAACAAGAAAATATCATCCAAGAAATTAATTAATTAGTGGAAAAATCTCGATTAAGAAGAAGTTATAAATTTTTGTCGAACAAATGCGTTTTTATTATGTAAGTTAATTGTGTTTTTTTCTTCCAATTATTTTTATGAAGGAATTTTGTCTCATTGTATTTGTTTGCCTCTGAAAACGAAGTTTCGCTTAACAAAGTAATGCATCCTTATATCAATTATATTCTGGAAATAGAGATTATACCTGTTTAGTTTAGTTATTTCTATATGAAGCGGCAAAATGTATAATTCGTATTTTATACACAATATTTAGAAATTATTTAAAACTGACGAGCTATACAAAAATAATGATTAAATATTTGGGTATTTTATAAAACATAGAATGATTTATCGTCTATAGTTATGAATACAATATGATTATAAGAATAGAGTTTTATGTCGAATTTATTATAACTTTTCATAAAAAAACGTACCTATATAAAATGTTGTCTAACATGAATATTTGTATCTATACTTTTAAATGTAGATTTTGTATATTTATTTGAAAATAAGAAAATAACAGTCGTAACAGAGATTATCCGACATAAAAATGGCTTGATTTAATATTACACTATAAATCTTTGTCATTGAATCACTGCTGCCAGACAGATTTATCAAATCATATATTTAAGTTTATGTAATGTGTTAACATACCAACTGTACTGACAACATAATTTATGTAGTGCTAAGCAATATACTTGACTGCATGTCCAGCAACCGGAAGAGATACTAAAAAGGTAACCTTGTTTGAAGGCGATAAAGGACATGCCGGTGACATTAATGCTCTTCCATTTGGATAAACATCAGATAATTCCTTCAATATGCATTGTATATATTCATTCAATATTTTACAAATTATGTTACATATTGTTATTGACTTTATCAAAACCTAAAGGTTTTTTTATAAAGTAACACGTAAACTTTCGATTTAGAAAAACATATTTTGTATGTAACAATACTCGTTTAGTTAAAGTGAAGTGCTTTCATATTCCAATTCACAGAATTTTTTGAGTAGAGAATAATAATAATAATTTTTATTGGCCAGATATACAAAACAAAATTGCTACAATAATAATAATTAGGAAAAATAAAAAGAAAACACAAAATAACTGACCAAAGGGCTATCGACCGTAGTCTTTCCGCCATTGAGTAGAGATTTTTCCCGAATATTTTTTTTCCCGGGAAACGGGAAATTTTAAGTTAGTTTCCCGATATAACTGAAAAATTATGCATATTGTGTTAATCTCGGTAGATATCCTATTGTGTGTTAGGTTATTATTGTAAATTCATATTACATATAATTAACAAACTGACAATAATGTAGATGTTCTATATAATAGTTAGTCGTCAGATAATTCTCTTATTATGTATATATTCATTCAATATTTCACAAATTATGTTACACATTATTATTGACTTTATCAAAATTTAAAGTATGTTTTTTTATAAAATAATACATGAACCTTGGATTTATAAAAACATAATAAAATAATGAATCATAAATATTATTCTACTTATAGTTGATACAACTTTATATGTAATAACACCCATTTACTTGAAGTGAACTGCTTTCATATTTCAATGCACTGCATCTTTGCAGTGGAGTGAAGTTTTTCGAATGGTTTTGTTCCCGAGAAACGGGAAATTTTACATTAGTTTCCAGTATTTTTAATCCCGACTTTTCTACATAAAAAATCTGTTGTAATAATTTTATTTTATTTTTTGTGTATAATATCTATTTTGTTATTTATAATCTATCACAAAAACGACATTAAGTAAATTTGTTTTTACAATTGTCACGTAGATGTGGAACACAGCAGCATCCATCTAAATCTAAGTGATAAGTTTAGTAAATTGCACTTCTAAAGTCTGTATGTTTGTAGACTTAAATTCGTTATTCTTTGAGCTAGTGTTGAATCTGATTCAGTCCTCTTTGCAAATTTTGTGATATAATTTCTTGATTACTATCAGAGAACATTAATAATGTGTCTTATGTAATAGTTATTTTATTTGGTATTGCGAGATCGGATGTGAAACTGAGATACACAATAAGTCCTAGATTTTCTTAATATTGTACCAGATATTGAAAAATGCAAGAGATTGGAATTGATTTTATTCAAAAGTGGTGGTAATTACTTTAGTTATTCTTTCCCATAGTGAAATGTAATTTTCAGAATCCAAACTGGTGTTTCAGTAATGTGTTGTTTTCCTGGAGTATTAGGTATTTTTAGCAGTAGCTTTTCGAAAACTATCTATTAAAAATGATGTTTTTTTTTTGTCTCGTTTTACTGGCGTCATGTACGAAATAATGGGTTTTCAACAATTTACGATTATATTATCCCAAATATTAAAAAATAAAGAAAATTAGTAATGTTTTTCTTCAAAAGCGGTGGTAATTACTTTAGCAATTCAGTGAACTTTTTCCATATTGAAATGCAATTTTCAAAATCCAAACTGGTGTTTCAGTAATGTGTTGTCTTCCTAGAGTATTGGGTCCATACTTTTTAGCATTAGTTTTTCGAAAACTATCTATTAAAAATGAAGTTTTTTACTAGCGTCATATACAAAATAATCAGTTTTTCAACAATTTTTGATCGACCAAACATATCTTTGTGTTCGACGCATTCACTGAATAAGAATACAAAAACAACAGATATATTCATAGTACAGCATCCGATCAGCAGATGCAAAGCAGCTTACTGACATTCCAAATAAAACATCAAATATTCAAGACGAAAACATATATAAATAGAAAATCCATAAACCAGAGGTTGTCCTATACAAGTTGTATCTAAATATTATTATTCGGATAGACTGCATTCAATGCCCTTTAATATGTAGACATATAAAAAAAAATGTTTATAATTATTAATATATACAGATATTTAATATTTACAGTAAATTTTAATTACTTAATTATATCTACCGTTTTAGACAAACATTCGCAGTTAAGAAAATATTAATTTTTATATATTAAATTGTTATTACATATAAAACTATAGACTAAATGAAAAATGAGAAGATGCAAAATTCACTGTAAGCATTCTAATTAAGCGAAATTAGATGCTCATTCCTCAATATGTTGATGAAAAATTATAAAAAAATGTCTTCTGATCTCAAAATATTTGATTCAGTTAAAAAAATATTATAATTGGAATACAGTCAAATCTGTTTTTGTGATCTGCATAAAAGAAAACTCATAAAAAAATGTATCCAAAACTTCAGTAGCTAAATATTTTTTGTATCAAATTTAAAAAATATATAAAAGTCATTGCTTGCAAAAGATTTCAGGCTTCCAATGTGAGACAATGATCCTTCAGCTGATTATAAAACCGTATAGTTTTCTCTTTAATTAATTTCCCAGGGATTTGTTTTTGAGTTAATTCTTGAATCCACAATGTGAGCGCCTTTTCCATTTTCTCTATCAAAATGTATGCCTCTTATAGTGGATTCACCTAACCAAATTCTTTACCAAAAGCTATGGATCCTTCATCTTCTGCTAGTTGTTATAAAATCGTAGTCTTAGTTTCTAAAGAAATTGTCTTTCTCATCGCTTTGTTTTTGCCCTTATTGCCCTTTATTTTCAGTAATTATGTCTAAAAATAAAATAAATATCCTAAAAATGTATATCTAAATAGAAAAAAAAAATTACTCTTTGAAATAACTCTTATCTTAATGGTCCAGAGATATGCAAGCACTTTGAAGGACGTCAATTTACTAATGTTATTATATAATTCAATACATATGTAATGACCAAATATTTATGTAATGTGATGATATATCAATGTTTATTATTTTTTTATTGACGACTTCGTCTATTCTGTTTTAATTTGATTGAAATTTTGAAAGGAATGTAATTAGATTGTTCTGAATATTTTTTTTTCATATACCGTACATTTTTTTGTGTGGTATATGAAAAAAAAAATATCGCACATTAAAAGCCCGCACAAAAACAGGTTTTAGTGTACATCATAGAGAAGATAAATATACTTTTAGTACGTTGATCAATTTATAGTGGATAATATTGTATACACTATAAATTGATTATTTATTATTTTTATTTTAGTTTTATCTTTATAATAAATAATTCTGAAATCAAACAGCAGTTTTGAACAAAGAAAAGTGTATGTAATGTAAGTAAATAAAATGGTAAGCAATAAAAATGTGGAAACAGAAATAAGTTTTTCAATAAAACCGCAATATTTAGGGGCGGCATCTGGAAGTGCATAGCTGCTAGCTTTGCTGGCAGAATGTTTGTGGTCGATATTGAATAGTAATAAAATATTTACGAATGTGCTTTCGAATCTGCTGCATGCTGTATAATGAGTACGATACCAAAACTTAGGAAACGGGCAACCGTTTAAATCTTCAAATATTTACGAGTCGATAAAATAGGCGCATAACATAAATTCCACAAATGCAAGAAGTAGTTTCATAAAATAAATTTGATATAACGATAGCTGCAATATCAAATATTTGCTTTTGAAATATTTTAAAGATTATACTTGCATTTTAATTATTCGAGATAATTTTAACCATTAACCATTTTTCCAAAGTGTGCGCCGGGACGCCGCCGTGCCGTCATAAGAGCGCCGCGTTTAAAAAGGAAAGTTTTCCAATTTATCAAGAAAGTCAAAAATTTATAAAAAAAATCTGATGTATTAAGGGCGCCGCGGAAAAAAACCGATTATTTAGGGAGCCGCAAACCGAAAAAGATTGGGAACCTCTGTTCTAATGAATTTTTCTATTGTACAGGAACTATATACTTTTTCTGGTTTAATAAAGTTTTGGGAAGTGCTAGACATAATATAATTGTTGCTAGTGAATGCAGTATAGAATTTCCTGTCGAAACTTAAGTTAAAACCTGAAGAACGTGAAATTGACTGTAAGGAAGTTTTCAATGATTATCTATCAAAAAATTTAAAATAAATATTTTCTTTCATATTCTGTAAATTACTCTTAATTCTCTGAATGATCGATTCATGTTTATGGAAACCCACTACAAACATTTTCAGTTTTTATATGATAATAATAAAACTCGATGATATAGATGATAATACCAGTTTATTGTCGAAAATGCTACCGTATTCTCTAAAACTTTTTGATATTTTAAAATATTTGTGCTAAATTAACGTAATTAGTATATATCCAAATAAATTTTCTTAACTACGTTTTTCCAAATTAAAATTAATAAAACACTACTGCAAAAGTTTAGAAATATGTCAATAATATATATTAAATCTACATTTTTTGACACTCTAGGTAATTTCCTGACGAAACTAACTGCAACTCACAAGGAAAAATTTGTCAATTTGACCATAAAGATGCTTTTTCCTTTAATTCTGGACATTATTCTTAATTCACTTCGGCTAAAGAGCTGCAGCATGCAATCCCCGACACATCAATATTCTCAATATTATGTAATAAAATTTGAATAAAGGAATATTTATACATAAAATTTAATTCTCTGAATAAACGATTTACGCTTTTAAAAACTCGTAACAAAAACTTAAGAATACATGGGCTGCCAGTCTAGACTATACATCCTTAATTTACTTAATTTGTTAAAGTTAAAGTTAGTAGGATAAAACTGTTAGATGATATTACTATTTTAAAGTACTTTATATTTCCAAATAAAAATATGTATGTATATGTTACTATTTTCTGGTGTTTTTTTAATCACAATCGAATATATAATTTCGTAGATTTGCATTTGTAGATTAGTTAATTTTGTTTAAGAAATAAATAGTTCTATTTTTTGTATTATAATTTGCACCTACCTCTACCTTGCACCTATTTAATATTTCTTGTCTGATGGACAAATACATCACATAACACATCGATAATCAATCATATTTTCAGTTAAGTCAGGTAATTAACTTATGTATGGACACCATTCAAAAAGTGTATGAAAATAATAAATAATAATATAAATTTAAAATATAATTTTTACTTTAAATTTTTATTATTTTTTTGTAATCACAAATTTGGTAAAAGTTGTTATTGTTATTTATAAATTATATTTTGTTATATGTATTACCGTGGACCGCGCAAAAATATTACAGAAAATACCGCAAATAGTTGAGAAAACGATTTCTTAATACATTTTTACAATACAAATTAGCTGAGAACCTTAAACATGTTTATTATTTAGTTTACTAACATTGTAACTGTTGAATTAAATATTAATAATAATTACATTTAATATTTAATGAAATTATAATAATTATTAACCAAAATGCTTTTGTATGTAAATTACAATAAATTGTATCTACTACCAAAAATATTTACATGATATAAGCAAAAATATAAAGACACTTTTTTCGAAGCTTAAACAAATATTTCTTCAACTTTTACAGTAAATTACGTCTTAATAACATTCGATACAACTATAGCAGTATACACGTTTTAAAGAGTGAATATTTAGCTTTAACTCAATTGCTCAACTATGTATTTCTCATGCGTACTTTTTGTGATATCAGCAAAAATGTAAATAATTAAAAATACAAAATTATGAATTTCTTATTAAATATAATTATAAATTTTACAAACGATTATGATTTAAAACTGAGTTTAAGATTAGAACAAGTTTTTGAAGAAAAATAAATCAATGTGATTGATATTTTGTTTCTGTGAAAAGTTCAGTGAAAATTGTCAGCTGATGCAGCACCACCGGTTGTTATATAAAGGAAATCATGATTTTGCGGTTTTCTTAAAGCGAGGCACGTGATCCCGGGGGCTTCAAGTCCATCCCTTCTAAAAACATCTTTTATGTTTTATTACGTATATATCTAACATGGGAATTATCAAGACAAAAAAAAACGTATTACATTTTATTTTTATAACCCATCATCCCTGAGTGTACCTTCTTTCGTCCCTGCATATTTATGGAAAGGTCTTGAACCTTATAGGATCACTTCAATACTAATCATGGCTGGAATATAAAAAGTAAATATCCTGAACAAATTTGTAGTTTTTTTTTACGAAGATCACATAGATTATTTTCATTTCAATTATAGTAAATATATTTTATACATTATTTTAATAATTACAATAATAAAAATTTAAAAAGAAGTAATTGAATAAAATTTTAAAAAATATAAACAATTTGTAAAAAAAAACTAATCTAAACTAAGACAAACATGTAATAAATACAAACATTTAGTTTATTTTTCTTGTAACAAGACTATATCAATTAGACCTAATTATTAATGAAAAGATTGAATTTTTAGTTGTAATTATTTGTATGAAAATATATATTTTTCAGTAAATTTCATAGATGTTTCATAAATGTAAGGTAAAAAATATTTTAATGCTACTTTAAAAACAAACACAATAAATAATGCTATAATTGTTACTTTCAAACTTACTTTAAATGTCTTCTCCGCTCTGTTTTGAAACTGTAATTATTTTTAATCAGTTGACAATTAATGTTTAAAAAAACTTTTTCATAAACTGTTTATTTAAAATTATACCAAGTGCTTAATTTATGCATTTATATTGTCTTCTAATTTATTTATGGATAAAATATATTTATTATGTAATTGAATCTTTTTGAATTATTAGTTATAATTAATTACAGTTTCAAACAAAGTTTTATTAATTCCAATAGGTATGAAAAATTGGAAAATATATTTCTCATCTAATTCTACTAATAAATATTTTCATATTGGAAAGTAAATAAAAATTTACTAAAAAACCACTTATGAAAAAGAAAGATGTATTATTTAAATTTCTATTTATTTTTTTACAAAAGTACCAAAAACTATAACACTGTAATTACACTAAATAATATAATAAATTTTCTGGTTTCGTGATAACATGATGAAACTAGCAAACATAATATTTATTTATTATTATTTAAATGAAAACAATATATTTTTTAATAATTTTTGTAGATGTTTAAAACAAATAAAATAAATAATGCTATAATTGTTATTTTCAAACTTTCTTTAAATGTTTTCTTCGTTCTGTTCTAATGATGGAAATATTTTTAACCAGTTGAAATTTTTTTTTTTCATAAACAGTTTATTTCTAAATTATTTTATTTATGAATTTATAAAGTATTTATTTCATTACCAATAATATAACTCATATATTTTTATGTACTTTGACCATTTTGAATTATTATTAATTATTATTAATTCAAAATGTGAAAATATATTTTATATCTAATTATTCCAATATATTTTTTTTAAATTTTAAAATCTTAACTAGTTAACATTAAGATATTAACTAAATTATATTCAGTTGCGTAACTGTTTACTCAATCATAGATTCTACAACCAAAACATGAACAATTATAAAATAAGTTACTACACCCATACCTCGCTATACGGCCGCTCTTTATACGGCATTTCTCTATAACGGCCCTCTTCAATTAAGGCAAAAAAACTGGTATCCAAACAGCTAACATCAAAAAAATTGTCGAAAGTTTTTTCCTATTTCGAATAAACATCCTCCTTGAAAACGATCCTGACGTCGAACGTAGCTCTAAAGTTTCTCAAGGAATTAACTCAGCCATTATATAAATTATATATCACTGAAGAACGAAATAGACAAGAAGGCAAGACAAACAACGTTCGACAATTTTTTAAGCCAGATCCATCCTCACTAGCGAAAAAAGATGACATTTCTTCAACATCTTCAGATTTAAAAAAAATATGTATGTATACATACACATATTTTATGTAACATGAAGTTGTTTCATTTTTATTTATAGATTATTGTTGATTTTTGGAGTCTGTTATTATTTTATGTACAAATGTGTGTACTTGTTATGTATGTATTTCTGATTTGAATGAAATAAAAAGATTAAATGCATTTTCAATGATAAACCATGTTACATATTTAACAAATTTGGAACCGATCCCATTGAATTTGTATGAATTTGTATTAGAATAATTGATTCCTTATACGACTTTTCGCTTTGCGGCCAAGTGTGGTGGAACGTATCTAGGCCGTAAAGCGAGGTATGGGTGTATTATATAATATTATAAAAACATATTTTTACTTTTGGTTAATTCAATTATGAAGACAAGTTTACAAAAAGTTTTTTTCCGTCAACGAATTAAATATTATTATGCATATGAAAGGTATCGATGATGGAAGTGTATTTACTAATAAAAAAAAGAATAGAATTGAACATGTTTATTCGGATCTAGAGAAGAAAGTAATTCGATGATGTGAAAGAAAAAGTACCTAATGTAGCGTAGGAAAGGTAAATACTTCTTGAGCGTAAATTGAAACGTACAAGTTTAAATTTTGCATATAGATCGTAAGTTTAATTATGTTCATTAAACGCATTAACTTACAATAAGAATATAAATTAAATTTTAATAAATTAAATTTCACATAAATAAAATCAAAGTCTATAGAATTGAAGATCCTAACATTTAGAAATTATAAAAATAATTAATCTTTTTTTTGTGAGAAATGTCAGAGTTTAAATTAAAGAATTCATTTTACTACTATAAATAGCAATTGTAATACTTTGTGCGACTCCATACAACATGCAATACTTAAATAGGCAATATCTTAAAAAATCAAGCCAAAAAGGTTTACGAACATAAAATTAAGTGGAGTCGAATGTGGTTCTTATATTTTTTAAAAATGTTATACAATGTATTTCTTATATCTATTTATAAGTAAATTGTAATACAATAATCTGTTATAAAACGGTGAGTTTAAATTTTAGGTCCAAAAAAAACTATAGTTTTGTAGAAACAATTAACGTCAGTGGCAGAAATAGAGCAGTAATTAATCAGGAGTTAATCGGGCAATAAAAGTGACATGTGTTCGCGCGCGAATTAATTGATTTGTGAATTTATATTCAACGTAATAAAATTATTTCTAAGGATTAGAACTCAAAGTGAGTGAAAATAAAGTGAGTGATATAAGAATCCAGTGAATCCTTTCATCTATTGCTTGCAGAGATTTTCATTGTAATTATTTAAAAAAATAACTGGCATAAGGTAAAATATTATTTTGACATATTAATTTACTTTTGGGTTTACTTAATATATTGATTTTATTATAATACAAAATTTGTAAAAATTTCCTCATATTACTTGGAGAAATATTGTTATCTAAAACCAATTTATGTATTCAAATAACTATGATTTTTGTTCACTGTTGTATTTTTTTCAACATTTTTTTTTGATATATTTTGTACAAATTTGGTTTCGTTTTAGCAAAAATCACCAGTGTTTTAAATATATTCTTTGTTATATTATATGTCAAATTCTAATCATTGACAGTTTGAGGTTAGGAATCTTGGTGGATATATTATATTTTATAACTATCAAGAACATAGACAAATATGGTCAATTATGGTGAAAAACTAATCTAACTGTAGAATAATCTACGATGAGAACGTTTGAAAGTTAAATACCATTTTCTTTTTAATCCGGCCTTAAACTTATTATTTCTATTACACTTTCATAATTAAGCAAACTTTCTTTAAAATATCTTCTCCGTGCTGTCCCCGAAGTTGTAAATTTTAGTATCGACTAGAAAATTAAAGTTTACCATCATCTTTTCATAAGATTAACTTAATCTGATTTCAAAAGCTCTACATCCTACCCCCTTTATTTAAAGAAATATCAAATGCCATTCACAGCATAGTATTTAGTTTATATTTATTACTTTTTTATTGAATTAATTTATGTTTTACGCACCTGTTTTTCTTATTTGATTTATTATAATTAAGATTTCGAACAAAATTATCATTTTAAGCTATTAGAATACATAACCTAAAATATTATACAGCCGTGCTATGACATTAAAGTGACAGATTTATTTTGCTATCCTTTTTGTTACTTCCTTAAATAAATTTACTGGTATTAGGGTAATTATGTTCCTTAGGTTTACGCATATTTTCGTATATACTTTATATGATCATTAATATTTAGATTATGTGTAATTAAAAACATCATTTTATTTGTATCATAATACTAAAAAAAATAAATTCCATTATGTTACTACCTTAACTAAATTTACTGGTTTTAGGGTTTTATGTTCCTTAGGTTTACGCGTATTTTCGTATATACTTTATATGATCTTTAATTTTTAGGTTATGTCTATTTATAAACGTCATTTAATTTGTATCATGATCTTAAATAAATAAAATTCTGAATGGGTTGCGTTTTAGGAAATTACTTTGTTAAGTGAATATTTGTTACAAGTTGTACATTTCGGGATCATTTTCACTCAAATTTAAGCACTTTTTTAAATGATTTTTGAAATAAAATAACTTCTCTAATTTAATATACATTACATTTCATCACAATAAAAAAGCTTTTCTAAATTTTCAACTGAAAAACTATCATCTCCTGCATTTAGGGTCCTTGACGAAACCTTTGGTGATTATCTTTTAATTTTTATTCCCAAAAATGGTATTCTTAATACAAATATATAATTCATTTTTTAGTCAATATGTGCTATATATAAAATTTGTGCAATTTTACTCTTTATTGGTGGAAATGGTGTATAATAACACAGGCTTAAACGATTCACCAATAACATTATTGAAATAAATACAAGTGTCCATAATATACGTACAGTTTCATTTTACAATTGCTCTTTATAGGTACAAGTTTGGAATATAAAGATAAAGTATAAACAATTTGTAAATATAATATTTTTTTGCTTTCCTTAGCGTAACCATTGCAAGTTTGTTGAATATATTCAGAATTTAAATGAGTTTTATTTAACTTTGCATAGATTGAATAAAAATAATTGTGATAAGTTCTGTTGTGCGGGACAATGTAAAAAGATATTCGTTTTCAAAAGTTTGTCGAGGTGAGGAGTTCAATTTTCAACTGGTGGAATGGAAACCTGCTGTAGGGTAGATGGTGTTTGTATGTAGCATCATCTACAACTTTTATTTCTTGCGCAATTTTAGCTATTACTAGATTTCCAGTCCAGTATGCGCTTTCCATAGAATGGCCTAGTAGTTGGTGTAATGCAACATTTTCGATGGTAATTTCTTCGTGCATAACCTCTATGCAAGCGTATGGGTCTTTGTCCAGAATCAACATAAGGCATTTGTGGATTGCATGGAACTCACCACCCAGATACTTCATAAGATATGGATACGTACAGTCTTCTGGGTGAATCAAGTCAATATAATTTCAATTTAAATAATCCTTTATTGAAATGTTTTTCATTTTTTAGAATTTATTTAAGTCCAGTATGGAAAATAAGAGGACGAATGGTTTCCCCCCATATGCTCCTTACTAAAATGTGGAAGAAGAATTCTCATTTTTTTGAAGTTTGTTGTATATCCCGACTAATAATTTTGGCAACCCTATTTGCATTCAATAGATTTCTAACATCTTCTTCGTAGGCAATTTCAAAACTTATTGATAATTTAATTTCTTGGAAGTTATTTGATTCTTCTACTGTAACGTCTAGTTATTTAAGCATTTTAAGACTTATTTTCAAGAAATACAAATATTTTGATTTTCTTATTTTGTCATGTCTGACCATTTTATTAACTATTGTACAGTTAATATGTTTATTCATTGGGCCTACCAAATTCTACTTAATTATTGGAACCCAAGCGTTACGTATCCGTTATTTTGAATAGACTGTACATATTTTCAGGAATGTGACTATCAACACAAACTGAAACTTCATAGGTCGTAAACATTTGGGTCTACACAGATAAAGAAACCTTTTGTACACCCACGTAGTCAAAACTCACTTCCTTTTCCCACTAATCCCCTTTTTGAAATGAACAGATTTTTGTATAATATAATTTAGTCTTAGTTGGAGGGCCAGGGGTAGAACATACTTCCTAATTATTAACTTTAAGAGACGAATTACCTCTTAGTTGATAAACCATGAGATCAACATTTGTCTAGTTGACTTCTCAATAAAAACCCAACTTTAAACAATAAAGTTATTTTAGAATATTGTATTTAATATTCATAAACCCCTCTAAGACTCCACAACTACGTAATTACGAGATAATCCACGGTGTCCAGAGATTATTTAATCCCGGGACACGACAATTTTGATGCTTTGTTATAAGAGGTTTATATATATTATATAAACAGAAAAATGGGAATATCATGTGCAACAAATTTATGGCCGATTCAATATTTGACCCCTTTTATTTCTTGAGTGAGGGAGAGTAAATCAAATAATTGACCATAGGCACAACTTATAGCCAATAGCCTTATGTAAAAGTTCATAAAAAAACATTTATTTATTGGATACAAGCATTACCAAATGCCTATCAACAGTAGTCTTTCAGTCTGATTTTATTATTATTATATAATATTTCATTTAAATATTAAATAATGTATAAATCTTCTATATTTATATAATATGCGTTATATTTGTACAGACTGTAAATAGTTATATGTGTTGTAAGTCTAATATTTGCTTTTGTACAATGAAGTGTGTAGTAAATGGTGTCTTATCAGTGAGAGAGCCGAGTGGTGGTCGTTCCTACAGGTGCTTCCTTCCTCGTTAGTTGTGCACTTGTCACAATGACACTTTACAAAGAAGAAGCTTCACTCATGCGTCTATTGAAAAACGGACTCGGTCTCATTCACATCGTTTAATTTTGCTGACGGAAATTCTAATCAGTTTCGAAATTCAATTATGAAATTCGCTGGCGGCCCGTAACTAATTAGATTTTCCATTCCATTCAATTGGTGGGCGGAAAACTCAAAAAACGATCCTCACCGTCTGATTAAGTTTATTATGCCCGAAAAGCGGATACGAAAGTGTGCATTGTAATTCAAGATGTGGTTAATTAAACGGCTCCATAGGGATGCAATTACAAACTCGGCTGTTCACTTCTTTATTGAATAATCAACAAGTCAAATTTTATTCATGAGATGTTTGTTTATGAATATCACACATTTTTAATGTACTCATCTTTAGTACATTCAAAATTATTTAGGGAGACAATCTTTTAGAAAAATTGATACTCAATTATTTAATACAAAATATGTACATACATAATTATTCTTATTTAAAAATATTATTTCATGTTTATATAATTTATAAAGGCAGATTCCAGCAATGTCAGGATCTTTGTGAACTTTTTTCAAAAAGATGCAAAAGCAGTGTTAAAGATAGTATCAGATACACAGAAAAAATAATAGTGGACGATACGACAAATTTTAATAATATGTAAAAACATTTTTATGAACATGTCAAAAGTGGTAATAAGTTCCATAGAGAAAATTTTATTAATTTAAAAATAAATGTTAACCGCTATTAGATTTACTTAATGTTTAATATATTATAGGACAACAAAAAAAATATTTAATAATTCTTTGAATTTCCTAGATTATTATTTTATAAAATAATTATAGATCTTATTATTTGATTAAATATCATGTCCTTCAAAATAAAATTAATTTTATTTCACGTTTTATGTTTATTATACACTAATTTCTTAAACGTTGAGTCAATATAAATAAGACGACTTATTAAGATTTCATATTTAAATTTAAACTTTCTAGCTAAACATTTTTACAATAATATAAAATAAATACTTATTTTAATAATAATTATATTTATTGCAAAAGATACACAACAATAATAGAAACAAAAAATTATATAACTGTTAATATAAATTCTTTCTGTACTACTTATTTTATTATAACATTTTGTAATGTAATTATATATTCCTAAAATTATATTTTTTCCGCTATATTATTGGATAATTCTGAATTCTTCTAATAACTTATTCAATCTAGAACAATTTAAATATCACTTATTGAAATTTACTGTTAAAATTAAGGAATCATTGTGATTTTTCATTGTTCGATTACTTGATTACAACTGGAAAATAGTGAATAATAGTTTTAAATTATTTCATTATAAATGCAACTGTAGAAAAAATATTCTAATTTCAAAAGAGTTAAATGTATTAAATTTAATTCAGCGATATTAGTTGAAAATTTCTCCGTTTTTGGTGATTCCTTCAAAACTGTTGATTTATTCTTTAAAACAGATACAAATCCATCATTAAATCTCTTATTGTGAAAAAAATATGTAAGTTCCGATGATATATTAAGAAAGAATTGGTAACATTCTTTCATAACTCAACAAGAAAGAAAAACTTATAAAACTATTCTTGATTAGTCCAAACCAGGAGTTAGCAAACTTTTAGGGTGGCAGGCCCAAACTTATCCGTCACAACTATATACAAATTATTGGAGAGCCACAAATAATTTTTGTAACAAACCATTGATATAAATGAGCCAATTTTATAAAAATTTAAAACTTTATCAAGAGCTACAAATATTTTGTAACAGGTCCCATTAAAAACGTGAAAAAAGCGTGAATTTGTGAGTAGGACCCGGGCAGAAAGACCTAGGTTGATAGCCTTTTGGCCAGGTATATTTATTGTATAGAATTATTTTTTGGTTGTTTTATATATAGATTTTTTCTTCTTTTATTGCAACTATCATTTAATTCATTTATTTCTTAATTATTTGTGTTTTCAGAGTTATATTTCTTTTTCTTGTATTATTTCTATTTTTATTGTAGTATACTAGTCAATAAATGATGTTATTATTATGTAAGTAGGAAAATTGTGAATATTTAAATTTTGTATTCACAATACTGAGAAAAAAAATCATTTAATTATATTTCTAAATATAATAAATTCAAAAGATATTTTACAAATTATAAATTTTAAAAAAATATTTATTTTAATTAAAAATAAGATTAAATAATTATAGCATCAAAATGTGATTAAGATCAGTTTACTATATTGAATGTGTGTTCGTTTTTTTGAAAAATATTTTGTTATTTTTTTTTCGTTTGTATATCTTCAATAATGATTTTATGGTTATCCTGAATTCCATTAAAATCTTATTATTATATAATTATATAATAGTTTTTTTATGTTATACAAATTATTATGTATAGGATAAGGATAATTCAAATATTATTACACTTTCATATATTAAGTTTCTGATATATTATTATAGTTAATATATTTAATTGCAAGAATTTAGTTTAGAATGCATGAAGTTCAAATCGAAGTACTCGGTAACTTTGGTTATTAACGCATACAAACTTGCTGAGTGCTGAGTTCTCCAGCTCATTGGTATGATGAGTGTATGGATTCTGGCAAAATTGCAAATATTTAGGACTGTCACCTGACATAATTTTCGTGAGATGATGTTCAAATCTTTAATTAATGCTCAAGTATTAATTATGATTTAATTATATATAAAAAAACATGGTATTATTGAAAACATAATATAATAATATTTATTACAGCAATAAATTTAAAAAATAATAAAAAAACATACTTAATACAATAAAATAAAATTGAACTGCTGCAAAGGGCAGGGCATTTTTGACTTTGAAATATATATTTTTGACATTTTAATTTTATTACTATATTTTTTAGAAAAATAAATGGTTGTAAAAAACAAAGTTATAGTTTACTTACAAAGAGCTACTAGCCGCAGTCTTTTGGGAAATATTTATTAATATTTGTTCAACAAATAGCAAATCAGTTTGTTGTTGAAATTAATAACTTTATATCTTTAATTAAATCTAAATTGAAGATCTAAGGGCTTGAAACGTTTCAATCGTCTTGTTGTCTCGCTGTTCTCAAGAAGGTTAACGGCCAATAGGTTCTTATGCAAGTTTTGCCGTTTTAGGAAATATTTATTAATAAATTTTGCCTTAATATGTTTGTAATCTATTTGTAAAAAAAATAGCAAATCAGTTTGTTGATAAATTAGGAACTTCCTATCTTTAATTAAATCTAAATTGAAGATCTGAGTGCTTGAAATCGTCTTGATGTCTTGCTGTTGTCCAGAAGGTTAACCGTCAATAATTTCTTATGCAAATCAAGAATATTCATGCATTTCTTGGTGAAATATTGTGGAACTTCTACCACCTGTATCTTCCAAAGTTCTATTATCTATTTGGAATACATGAAGTATTTAAATATTTGATGAGCCAGCAATTCCTCACAATTAATTAGCTTATGTACAAACCGATTTTAGTATAACTTTGTATATCAATTACTTATTTTTTATAACCAATTACGAATTTTCCCGAAGTAACCAATACAACTTTCTAAATTTAATAATTGTTTGCACTTTACCTAAAACTTGATATCTTTAATTAAATCTAAATTGAAGATCTAATGACTTGAACTGCTTCAATCATCTTGTTGTCTCACTGTTGTCCAGAAGGTTAACCGCTAATAAGTTCTTATGCAAGTCGAGAATCTTCATGTATTTATTGGAGAAGTATTCGAAAATTTCTTCCACCTGTCTCTTACATAAATTATTTAAATATTTTGATCACAATTAAATATCTTATGTCCAAACCGATTTTAGTATAACTTTGTATATCAATAACTTCCAATACAACTTTCTAAATTTGATAATTGTTAGCGCTTTTCTTGAAAATGTTCCATCTAAATGTCTTCAGGTACATACCCCAGAATCTCACCCTTGAAGATGATGAACTACTTTGTTGTTGTTTTTTTTTACTTTAGAATATGAATCTTGTTTAAACATGGAAAAAGACATGTAAAAATTTGATTGATTTATTCTAATTCATCATTTTCTAAACCAAATCTCAGTCAAATTAAACTCTTCATAAAGATGTTGAAATATAATTATGGAGCATCCATCTGATTCCATGATTGCGATGTCATTTATAAATGTTGCCATGTTGCCATTTTTTTATTATCTGCCTTTGGAATATCTGTAAATAAAATATATAAAATTGGACCAAGTACTCTTCCCTGTGGAACGCCCGAGTCAATGAGGCTCAGCTTAGTTTTTACTTCCTCCAATTTAATAAAATTATTAGAAATTATGTGAAAGATTCATTTTTAACTTGTAGAGCAAACCTGTGATCCACACTCAATCATTAAACAAATAACATTCACATAAACAGATAAAAATAATAAGTAATAATTTCGGCTCGGAAACAATTAATTCAAATGAATATAAAATTAAACTTATATCCTTCTAACTGTCTAACTTCTTATTTAATACACTTGGATATAATGGAAATTATTGACAGGGTTATTTCCATTTTAATGGAAGAAGTTCTCACCATATTCAATTTCCTATCACCACGAATAACTTTTAAATCCATCGATATACATGCCAATCAACGTCGATTAATCTCATCAAAATAAATACGCGCCCTTCCGCATTGTCACTCGTTCGCCGAAGTGATTACGAAATTGAATCGATTTTATTTTAAAAAGCGTGGTTGGGTTTTCTGCAGCCAATAACTATACGGAATCAACCCGGAAAACAAAAATAATTGATCACTAATTACATTTGAATTGTATTCTCGAGATTCAGAAAATTATCTTGATAAATGCTTTTATTTTTGTTCCCGTTTTCTATCGAATACTTAAATAACTAAATTACATTTGAGGTCACTAAACTTTATTCACTCCAATTCCTCTTCGTTTTTTTTATTCCCTCTTTAGCTGTGTGTCTCTCTGCGGTTGTAAACCAATTGGGACTTCTTTAAAACCCCTCGAACAAATTAGAATTTAAAACCCAGACGGATTCGGTAAATTTGTGGAGGGACATCCAGGCTTTTACTTTATTCATGTAACCAAGCAGAAATCAGCGCACAAGTTCGACTTTCAGAAATAAAAAAGTATTATGTTCATTTACATTTATACAATTTGTTTTTTTTGATGTTGAATATAATTTAAAATTATATTTAATTAATAGTAATTTAAATAATATTAACCTTTAGGTCACTTATTACACCATTATCCAAAATAAATCCTTCTTCATTATTTCCGTTGTATAAAAATATATTATATAAAGTACATGTTATAATAGATTTATTTCTTCAATATATTACATAATTTGATGCTCTCACATTCACTATTGAATTCATCTTTATTTTATAAATAATGAAGAAGCAGATTGTTTTGTATTGATTATAATAATCTACTACAGTTAAACCCTTTTTTTACTTTAACTGTAGCAAATTCATTAATTAGGGATGTTTAGTCTAGAGTGTAGATTTAATACAAATTAATTAACAAATTCCTAAATTTTGTTTGGCTTATTGAACTTTTTAAGTAGTGTTTGTTCAATTTTAATTTAGAAAAACTTTTTTCTCCACTAGCTACAGAGACACGGACTGTTAAAAAAAAATTCAGTACTTCAACAGTTTCGAAAATAAAGTCATTAAGTTATTTTAATACAAATAATTTAAAATGTCCAAAAGTTTCATATAATTCGGAATACATCATTTAATTCTTTTTGAAAACCATTTTAATTTATATTAAATTCATTTTCGACCGCAAGACTGGGGACTACTACAGTAATTTTCTAATATTTTATTATTTATATCCTTGAGTTTTAAAATATCATGTAAAAACTGAAAATTTTTGCAATTAGTTAATTCAAAGAATTAAATGTAATGTCCAGAATATAATTGAAAAAGTTTCTATTAAATTTATTCTTTTCTGTTAGAAAGAGTTGATTGACAATTTCTTCATAGTCAAATTGACGCTCTAATATTCAAGATTTTCTGAAATCTCATTAGTTGCTATTTTCATATTTAGTTGTCTCTTTATATTTTTACTTTCTAATAAATTTATAGTTATAGGTTGTAATAGTTTTCAGACTAAATTTGTATTAACTTTTAATTTTTAATACTTCTATTATTTCTATTTATTTGGAATAATGCAGCATAGATTTCGCAAGTTGAAATTGCAAAGATCTACTCTTACTAAATGCTACTTCAATGGTTTTAGATTTAATTGTGAATTTTTTTTGAGCACTTCTAAAAGCTTCGCAGAACCAGAAAAAGTGTAAATTTATTTTCTAATAGAAAAATATAAATTTCACAAAAAAATAGTACAATTTAGAAAAGCGTTGTGTGGAGATTTTTAATTATTGAATTGTATTTTGATTTCACCAATGAAAATGTAACTATTCAAATATTCCAATTCATATAAATTTTAATAACAAACCACTTATGCAATAGAAAAAAAATTATAAACATATTACTACGCATATTGAAATGGCTACAGATTACTTTAAATTCTTTTAATATAGATTAAAAATATATGTTGCAAAAATAAACGTATAACTAACAAAAAATGTTAATATTAATAATAATAATTATAGATAGAAATTTCGTCTTAAAAAATATTTTCAACGGCTTTTGAGTCCTTAACGAACTTTAAAAACATCTTAATTTTATTTACTTCGAAATGCAGTGTGAATAAAATCAAATGCTTTTTACATTAGTGTTGATTGGTTGGGATTTGTGTAAGTCTTATAAAAGAAAACTCTCTATAAAGTTTCTATAGGTTCCTTGATGTAATTGTAGTTTGTGTCTCCCCATTGACGACAAAGTTCTGTATAAATGTTACCTAATAAAGTCTTCAGTGTAATCTTCATAAAACTCTGTAGACATTAAAAAATAAAATATATTTATTCCGCTTAAATTTGTGAGATTTTCTCAGATATCTTCTAATATTTACTTTAAATATTTTATAAACACATAGAGAGACAGGAATAAAATAACTTTAATCTTACATGTTATCTGCTTAGCACAAACTTTAAATTTGGATACAGTTTTGTTTGAAGAGCAAACTATTTACTATAAGTTTATTTTAAACTTAGATAACTCTTTGAAAAGGAGCATGAAAAAAAAAAGTAACGGAGACTAGTTGAAAACATGTAATTTAGATAATTACTCTTTATTTTATTTATTAATAAGTGGTTATAATTTATATATAATTATCATATAATTCAGACATTTAAAACTTTTCATCATAAAATAAATTATTTAAAAAACATAATTATATAATTTTTATTCTTTGAACTGTAAATTATGTTTTATGCTGTTACTTTCTTGATTTTTATTTATCTAACACATAAAAATATGAAAATTATACTTTTTATATAGGAGTATGGTTAGAACAAATTTTGATAATTTAGTTTTTTTTTCAAGAAAATTTCGACAACTTTTTGACTTATATTTTTCAACTGATTAGCTTTTCTGTGTATTATTTCAACTTTCTACTATTGAATTGAAGAACATTATACATATTATCATATTTTATACAATATTATTATGTATCGTAATTGTAAAATTAAAATTTTTTAAAAAAATGTTTAAGAAAAACTATAATGATGTTAAAATATAGTTGGAAGTAGGACTTTTATTGGATAAAAAATATGGTTCTTTAAAAGCTTATTATTAAATATTAAAATCTAATTTTATACAATCCTTTGAGAGAAATGGTTGGAACGGAGTGATGATATCGTCATATAAACCGGTGCGCTTAAAAAAAGCTTTTTACATTAGTCCTTATTCCTTGTGAAACTCTCATATGTCTCGTTATATAATCAGCTTAATTGCATAATTAAAAGCTGTGACCCATGAGTAATTCGGAATTAAAGAACGAGGAGCATGTATAGTAGAGCAAAGATTTCCATGTCGTCGGTGATGGTAACGTGCATTGACAACAAACGAAACGTTGATCAAGACCTGAGCTGAACGTAATTATTGTGTGCAAATCAGTGATTAACATTTCCAGTTGGGTACATTTCCACCGCCCCCACTACGTATGCTCAACGAGCATTAAGTTATCTATAATTATATTATGTATACCTGTTCTACCGTTTTCGGCTGAAGCTTAATTTTGATTAATATGCATATTAAGTTTTCTCTATGTATAATAGTAAAATAAATTATTCGAATATAATGAAGATCCATTAATTTATAATAAAGTAAGTCAACTGCCTATCGCTTGATGATCCTGATATGGAATAAAGCAATAAAAAGATGTGCTTAACAAACTGATTAATCTGTTATGTAATACCTTTGTCACATTGAATATTTTCCTGGGAAATCATGTAGAATGCAAAAACGATAAAAAATTATTTGATATAACATTCATTAATAAATTTTGTTGATATTTGTTGCGACAAGCTTAAGGTTAAATTAATTTACTGACTGTCGAATTCAATCCATATTTATTATTTGGCCATAACCAAATTTTAATTAACTTAATATTTTTTTTCACAATAAGAATGTCATCTTTTTAGTAAAGCATTTTTTAAAATTGAATTTAAATTGATTATTTAAATAATATCTATATAGTTTTTCATTGATGAAACTACTAGTACAAAATGAGTTTTGTTTATATTTCTTGAGACAAGGTTATGATTAAATTAATTTACTAACTGTCGTATTTAACCCATGTTTAATATTGGACCATAACCAAATTTTACAATAAGAAAGTCATTATTTTAGCATAGCATTTTTTTAAATTAAATTTGTGATTATTTAAATAATATCTATATAGCGCTTCATTGATGAAAATACTCGTACAAAATGAGGTTTGTTTATATTTCTTGAGACAAGTTTAAAGTTAAATTAGTTTACTAATAGTCCTATTTATATTATTGGACCATAACCAAATTTTAATTAACTTCATTATTTTTTTTTGTCAAAATAAGAAAGACGTCTTTTTAGCATAGCATTTTTGAAAATTGATTTTGTGATTATTTAAATAATATCTATATAGTGTTTCATTCATGAAAATATTCGTACAAATTGAGCTTTCAATTCATTCGATACAGAAAGATAGAAACAAAATTGAAGTATATGAAAATAAATTGAAGCCATTCTAGGATATTTTCACTGTTTTTTTATTTACAAGTTAAACTCTAACCGGTGGATGTTTACCATTATTATATTTATGAACATTATTTGTTTAATTAAATATAAATATACTAAATCTAATAGGTTTAAGTTGTTTTACTCTGATAATATTTCTTAAGTATTTTCATTGAAACCTTTGAATAATTTCAAATATACAAATTATCCAAAAGTTTCAATACAAATACTTAAGAAATATAATCAGAGTAAAAAATATGCTGGCTACACCAATACCTTGTAATTAATGCATATATTCTCTACTAATATTTGACCTGAATACCAGTATAGTTTTGAAAACTTTATATCCAATTCTTAGCAAGAATGTTATTTTTTTTCTTTAGGTAAACCTTTAGAAATGCAGCCTAAATAGAAAATATTGAAAGAAATAATAATTATACAAAAAATAAAAGAGGAAAATAAATATTACTCTGAAATAAATAAGCGAATTTGGAAATAATTGCAATACAAAAAAAATCCTATATAATTCAACCAAAAAATACATTCTAAATTATAAATAAAGATACCTTGCACAAGGGATATCGACCTAGGTATTTCTGCCTGGGTAATTGATGTTACATGGATAAGGCCCACATATACTAGCAGTCATATTTAGAATGATACGATTATAAGGACATCAAAAAATAAAAAAGGGTACATGCGGGATATTTGTACTTAGAGGAACTTAGAAGAATCTGGATTTCGAGTAATACAAAATTTGGTAGGGGAAGAAACATTTTTTATCTTTTGACATAAATTTAAGGGAGAGATATCTATCAAGGATTGGATAAATTTTGGTTTTGGTATAAAGGGTCCTAGTAAGGATACAAAGAAAAGAACGTTCGTATACGAAAAAGCTTTTTAGGACTGGATTTCGATATTGGGAGAAGAGGAGAAAACCATAATCAAGAATGGGACGGCAAATGGATTTATATATGGAAGTTTTGACATGGATGGATTTTTCCGATCTACGAAGGTCAAGAATCAAGTTTTTATTTTAGATTTAAGATGTTTGGAGTGGGAATTTAGATTCAGTTTAGTGTCAAGAATCAAGATTTTGGCCATTAAGTTTTACTTTTTTTCAGCGGTGATAAAATTTTAAAACACAAAACCTCATCAAATAGCATTCATTTATATATAACGATTTCTTCGTTCTTCGTTCAAATCGGATATTTTTTGCTGCTAATATATACATTAATTTAAAAGTGATATATTTTTTTGCTATTATTATGATAAATAATAAGCAAATAGAAATATTTAAATAAATCAATGTATTATGTGATATATATTAAACATTAATAGTTAAGTTAACTAATAGATAATCGCAGGTAGAATTATTGAAAAGTTACTAATTTAACATATAGTTTGAGTAATTAAAAAACCGCACTAATGTGAATCTTCTTAAGACAAGACTTTATAATAATATACGTGAAAGAAAATAAATTATATTGAATTTGAAAGTTATTCAATGAAGTTTCCAGTCAAAACGGCGTTCGTTGTTCAATATTTGCGTTCGGAGATTAACACTTAGGTTTGCAATGTCACCTGACATATACCTTGATGCATGTTGAGATTCTGTATGCAGATACATCGAAGTTAGATGGCTGTTACTGACGCCTCCAATATCCCGTACGTGCGTTTCATATCTGCTTTTAATATAGCGAAGACGTCGATTCCAATAAAAATGTAATGAGACCCGTATGAAATATATTCGCGTACAGAAATCCCAATATTTCGTTTATTTGCAATTTTCATATTACATAAAAAATAGATTTGCCATATTTGTAAAAAAAAAATATTTTAAAACAACTTTTTGCAATTTTATTATTTCATGATTTATTACAAGTATACAGTTATAAATAATATGAATGTCTCGAGAATTGTCAATACTATAAATGAGATGTTAAATTACAAGAATACAGTTAAAAATAACATGAATTGTCTATACATTTCTTGGGAATTGTTAATACTATGAATGAGATATGCGAGAGTAACTTGTTACGAACTTGTCAAATAACTCGAGTGACTTCGTTGAGTCAATGATTGAAACGCTGAACGTGTGAAATGTATATTAGTTCAATTAATAATGAATGAGACTTAGCACATTCAATACGCACATTAAGACTATAATAGGTTGTTGCTTCAACACATTTAACTTCACTTTGTACTAATTATTAGTTTTCAACGCTTGCAAGTACTTATTAACTTTCATTTTAATGAAACTAATTATTTTATTATTTAATTACATTTATTTTTTGGTATTAATCTACATTATTTCTATTACATATCTTACTTGGCTATATAAATATTTTTTAGTAATTGTTTAATTTCTTAATTTCTTTTTAATGTAAAACTATTGTTATAAATTGTTGCTTTATAGATTAAAAACGAAATATAAAAGAAAAATAATAGTGAGAGAAATAATTTTCTACTGGAATAATAAACTACTGGAATAAAGGTTTCCAATAATAAATTAATAATGGATAATATTTTTACAAAAGTGATAAAAACTAGAAAACTGTACATCGCACTAATTACCGAAATTTAACTTTCTGCTGTATTAGGGGAACATATATTAGGGAACTTGCAGGGTATTCAGACTTCGTATGAAAAAACTGTAAAACTTTCATATTTCAGTTGCTGACTGTTGCTGTCCTAAACGTAAATGACGTAATTATAATTTTATATAATTTTGAAATTGTTTGATTGGAAGTTATTTTTTTGAAGTGAGGAGACAATCTACAATCATGCCTAGTATTTTTTAGGTCATGAGTTTATGAAATAAAGTTGTTGTTTTTGGTGTCTAGTGACGTGAATATGATGATATCATCAACATAAGTGTCAACTGTAGATGGTGTAGTTGTTCTTTGATCTTAAGTCAAAATTGTATATATAATGGGTCCCAGTGTACTTCCTTGCGGAACGCCTGATTTAATTTACATTTTTTATTTTATTGTCTGGAATCGGTTGGATAATTATGATTTTATGATATTAATAAGTGTTGTTATATCATTATGTAATAATCCTTTATGCCATACTATATAGAATGCTTGAGTAGTGTCTATAGATTTTCTATTCCAGAGAGTTATGAATTTATTCAAAATTTTTACGAAAACCAAACTGATAATCTGGGATTTTGTTTCCTTCGGATAAAATTGGTCTATCCTTTGGATCAACAGTTTTTCAAATTATTTTAACTTCCCTAGTAAAAAGCTTATGAAGTTAAAAAATTTGGTTTTCTGAGGATCTCCTTCATTATTTGAAGCTTTATTACGTGGTTGTTAGTTTTTAGTGTTATTTTATAAAATAATCTACTTCATCTACTGGACAAATATGTTATAATGGGAAAGTAATCTAAAAAGGAGCATCCAAAAACTTATCCATCTCTTTCATCTCCTCCAAATTGGCAAAGTTTAATAAGAAATCAGAAATGTTGTTTTTTTAAATAATAATTATAATATATATTGTAAAGGACATAATCAAATAAATAAATAAAAATGATATAATTTATAAATATTTTCCTTTATATTTTTCTCTCTCTAAATGTCTCCAGTTATTTTAAAACTAGAATTATAATAAAATAATTTACAACATTCTTGCCTTTTACCATATTTCAGTTTTACTTAAAAAAAAACTATTCATTCTGAATGAATACAAACAACGGTTCAATATTAGTGGTTAAACTCGGCGGTGAATAATACCTGTTCATTTTACGTATTTCTTAATAACGTGAAATTAACCGAGTTTTCTCTAAATATATATATTTCATCATGCGCAGTGCCAATTAGCGAAGAATATAGGTTCTGATCTATTCAGCGTTTTCAAATAGCCTTTGAGTATGCAAACATTAAAAAAAAAGCGAACGGGCTGCACTTTACATGGTATTGGAAAACATAATTAAGTGAACAAGCGACGCTTTAATTAATAGACTATAACTCGATTTCGATATCGCAAAATGGCCAATTTTCGTAACCCGGGCTCGCTTATTATTAACTTTATGGAAAATCAAAGACAATGCGATCACTAGTTAAATTTGTAATTAAATTGTGTACAGCTACTGTGAAAATAATTAATTTTATATCGTCTTTCAAAATTATAGATGCTTGATTATATCTACTTCATAGTTCAGCTAACCAAAGGGGATAACGACAGCCCGAGGCTAGCTGGGACTTCAATAGAAATTTAATTGCACTTGTATGAATTTTCAAAGGAATCTACATTCATCTAATGATTAAACGAATCTAATCTATTATTTGATAGACTTTAGATTATTGATGAAAAATTATTATTATTAATAAGTATTAGAGAAAATGCAACATGTTTTTTTTTTATACTATAATATATAGCATTAAACGACCAAAATCTAAACTACTATAAATATATTTTTTACTATTATTTTAGGAATTAAATTCATTAAAAAAACTACAAAATCCTAACACAGCCGTTTAGAAACTGTGAGGCGCTTGAAATTTATGAGAAATTAAATATTTATGTATTTATGAAATATGCTCAAATATGTATAATTTTGGAAATCATCTTCATTCATTGTTTGTGTCTATTTCCGAGAAATTACTGCATTTCATTCATTTAATTTATTGTTTGTGCATTTACTGAATGAAATACAGCTACTGCGTGTAGTTTTTTTTTATTGTTTCTTATCGATGTGTTTTTAGTATATATTTTATTACTTATCATCTATACTCGAGACTGGATTTTTTAACACTTCTTTTTTACATTTTTTTTACTACATTTCATTCATCTTCATTTATTCTTGAACATTTTTTGAATGAAATGCAGCTACTGTGTGCAGTTTTTTTTTATTGTTTCTTATCGATGTGTTTTTAGAATATTTTTCTGTCGTGACTCGAATTTTTAACACTTATTTTTTTACAATCTTTTTACTACATTTCATTCATCTTCATTTATTGTTTGAACGTTTTCTGAATGAAACACAGTTACTGTGTGCAGTTCTTTATTGCTCGATGGGTTTTTAGTATATATTTTATTACTTATCATCTATACTCGAGACTGGAATTTTTAACACTTCTTTTTTACATTTTTTTTTACTACATTTCATTCATTTTCATTTATTGCTTCAACATTTTCTGAATGAAATGCAGCTACTGTGTGCAGTTTTTTGTTGTTCCTTATGATGTGTTTTTAGCAAATATTTTTTTAATTATCGCCTATACTCGAGACTGGAATTTTTAACACTTCTTTTTTACATTTTTTTTTACTACATTTATTCATATTCATTTATTCTTGAACATTTTTTAATGAAATGTAGCTACTGTGTGCAGTTTTTTGTTGTTCCTTATAGATGTGTTTTTAGCAAATATTTTTTTAATTATCGCCTATACTCGAGACTGGAATTTTTAACACTTCTTTTTTACATTTTTTTTTACTACATTTCATTCATATTCATTTATTCTTCAACATTTTTTGAATGAAATGTAGCTACTGTGTGCAGTTCTTTGTTGTTCCTTATAGATGTGTTTTTAGCAAATATTTTTTTTAATTATAGTCTATACTTGACACTGGAAATGTTAACTCTTCTTTGTTACATTTGTTTTACTATATCTCATTCATTTTCATTTGTTGTTCTTAAGTTTACTGAATGAAATGCAGCTAGTGTGTGCAGTTTTTTGTTGTTTATTATCGATGTATTTTTAGAATATATTTTTAATTATCGTCTTTACCGGAAACGGAATTTTCTACACATCTCTTTAGGATTTTTAAATAATTATTAGCGGTTATTGCAAAAATTGACTTTAACGGAAAGCAAATCATGTAATATTTAAAACATACTTATTAAATCTTCACGACAAACGCCGATGCAAACGCTAAGACCGTAAGAAATATACGATTTCCTCATGAGATATGAAAAATGTCAGAAGTTTCGAAACCGAAACCAAAAAACTTATTAATAAATTATGTTTTTTATGGTAAATGGTAAATGTTACTTGTTAACTATCCAAATGTATCCCCAACTATCTTCGCTTAACTGTTGTAAGATTTCTCAGCAAGTACTTTATAGGCTATGATGTCCTATACAAACTTGTCTCGCTATTCTTTATTCCACTATTGTAAGTTGTAAAATAACAATAACTTTATAGACGATGATTAAATATATTATAACAATTATTTATACTTGTATGAATTAAAATAGATTGATTTGCTTTGAAGTTTATAATGAGTAGAAACTATTTGCAGTTGCTACGAGTTTAATTAAATCGAATATTCTCTATTCAAACTCTAGATCGCCAATTATAAAAGTTATGTAACACATATATTTTATAATTGGTTCGAATTTCCTTTAAATGCATGAAATTTTAAATAGCGAGATTTCAATTTTATACTTTTAATATTAACAGATAGTTTTTATTAAAAGTATAGGATATTTTATTTTAAAAATACAATTTTTAAAATTTAATATAAATAAATTTTAAGCTGATAATAAATGAGAGAATCAAAATTATTAATAAGAGAACGATTTTTTTAATTATCTGGAGAATTTTAGAAATTTTTCTTTATAAAAAAAATATTATCATTATAGAATTTATTTATCTGAACAATTAGCAGAAACTGATAAATAACTAGTTTAGTTACAACTTTTTTAAATTTCACTAAATATTTCAAAAAAAAATTCGCATTAATTTATAACATTTATGATATTTGTTTGTTCAAAAATGATATTTAATTATAAAATTATGATACTTTATTGATTTTATCCCAGTTTTATGTTATGTTAAATGTTTTATAGTAATAATTATATTTATTGTCATACAATCAAAATAGTCAAACAGAAAAAAAATAAATTCTTACAAAGTGCTATAATTTGTATTAGCCATAATTTGGACTGTTTTTTTCTATTAACGAATTTCTTTGATAACTTGTGTATCTATTATATTACAAATAAAGTTAGGAACAAGATAATAAATAGTTAAAAAAGTAACTTTAAAATACAATATTTTTGTAAAATATTTGGCAATGTGGTAATTTAAAAATGATAAAGTAGCTTTTTGCAGGAAAATAAAAGCTAGTAAATGACATTAAATGACTTAATCTTCTTCGCAGAGCGGTTTTAGTAAAAAAGAAGGAAATTTTCTTTGAAACGATAATTAATTGGGCAAGTAATCGCATTAAATCCCTTTTAAAGTTTATAGACTTTACATAATTCAATCCGTTATTCGTTGAGTTTAATCTCATTATGCAAATTCTTATCCAATTGAGGAATTTCAGTGGAATCGGGTTGCAAATTGGATTCGGTGTGTTGCAAGCCCGACGGAAGACGGACTGTGAAAAGTGCATAAGGAACGGTGCATAATTTATGGGCAACAACCACCTGTATGGGATTCACTGCTTGTGTCTCTCTCTCTATTGCGCTGTAGCTGTGTGCTGATGGTGAGAGGGTAGAAGAACAAAAGAGTGCATGCATCCTCGTTATCTTCGAAGAGGTCCGTCATCGTCAAAGAGCAGATCCGGAGCGGCGGGTACAGGTTGTCAAGGCAACGACGCCTGCGCCCCCAGTGGCGTCGTGCGGCGTCCATCCTTGTCGGTAGCGTTTTGAATATGCGAACGGCATCTTCCTCTGACTGAGCAGTCAGCTGGGCGGTGGCTGTGCCCGTGTGCTGCAATAACTCGTGTATCTGCATCTCGTGACATCTCGAGACCACCGTTTGTGAACCGCGAATCTACTACGATGCCACTCGCCAAACGGCCAATTAACACATCACTCGTGCCTCTTTGATAACATAACCTAAACTTAGTTTACCTTAACTTACCTAACCGAACCAAACAAAACCAAACAGTGGTGGATAGTGCGATAGGCAAGGCAAGGTCGCTGCTGCCTCAACAAAAATACGATGTGTCGCGACGTGCTCTTTTTCATAACAATCATCGGATTGTTGCTTATCGGCGTGTCTTCAGGTTTGCGTTCATTCACGAATCCCAAGCTTCCACCGAAGGACCAAGACCAAATGAACGTGGGCTTAATACTACCGCATACGAACTTCGGAGTCCGTGAATACACACGTGCCATAAACAGTGCTTTGAACGGATTGCACCGTTCCCGTGGACCCAGGCTCAATTGGCTCAAGAAGTACTCATTCACTCCTGCCAATGTGCACAACGTGCTGATGACCCTGACACCCAGTCCTACAGGTTAATAATTCAATTACAACTCGAATCTAGGATAAGTGTTTGCATAACATTTAATCAATAGAAACGACCTATCTATTTTTACGTAGAAACTACCCGGCGCATCCACAATATACTAATGGCGAAATGTAAAATAAACCTGAAAATTTGTAAACGTGAACACCGGTATTCTAATTACGGGGCTCGACGGTAAATAGGTCGAAGAATGTTTGTAATACCACGGCCGGATGCCTTTGCGTAATCGATTCTGAAAATTCATTTTGTTCACCGCGGCCCCTCATGATGATGATGCCGTTCCTGGTGGCGGCTATAATGATATTGTCATAGCAATGATGATTCTGTATCTGATGATACATGATGATAATTCTGAATCTGATAGAGCCCATACAAATAACGATTCCGTTACATGCCCCCCTGTAACGATACGCGTACAATTTCCCGCCACTTAATTATAGCTAACTATTAAACATCCCCGGATTCGCATAGACGAAACAATTAAACTCTAGATATGAGGGCGCGAGAGTTAGGGTGTATGTGTGTGCACGTTATAACAAGAGCACTTGAATAATAGCTATGAATTTACCTAGTGCTAAAGTATTTATAGTTTACAATGATCGCAGTTAGGAAGTCTTAATGGAAAATCCGCACATTAAACGCAGGCCAGACTATTATTAAAATGAACCAGTTTGCTTATATAACTTGTATTTATTGCTGGCAGAAATTGGCATTGGACCTTACGTTTTGGCAAAGCATTTTAATGGGGTTCATGACCTATGCCACCAGCATAATATTTCAGATTTTTGCCAACAATTTTTAAATAATTTTCCAATATATAAAATAATCATTACATCATTAATAATAATCCATTTATTATATTGAAATTTCGGCTGTTATCAATTCTTATAATTATACTTTGAAAAATACTTATATAAAATAATTCAAGAATTTGAGGATTATATTTAGAAAATTATATAAACAATATACATTATTTCCTGATTTTTTTCAAATAAATTGTATGTTTAAAAAAAAAAATAAAATATTAACATTTGGATAAATTAAAGCAGGTTGTATTATGTATTAATAAATTTAATGTTATCAGCCGCTTAATATTATCAAAAGATGCATACTGATCACAATAAGCGGATTGTACTATTAAATATAGTCTTTAAATATTTCATATTTTTTAAGTATAATAATCGTAAATTTATCAAGCATTTATTCAAAATCTTAGTCTGAAATAAACATGATACGATAATGAAATTAAAACATGATATGATAATTAAATTAAATTTAATAAATTAATAATATAATAAAAGCGAAATATATTTCAAATTTAACAAATATACAAACGAAATATTTCACTTCAATTATTATCAAACATGAATTATATAACTAGGAAAAAAATGCATATAAAAGAAAATAAAAATGAATATATTAAATGCATACTTAAAAAAAAAAAATTTATCGACGTTGCACGTAATTTTTGTACTTTGTGTTTAAATATGTAATTGGAAGTTGTCTCCAATTCCTTTCATATATTCTAAAACTGGTCAGTCGTACTCTAAAATAACTTATTTATTTTTCTTTCCGTATTTTTATATACTTTCTTACGCAAATGGACATTTGCGATTTATTGTTCTATTATCAATGGATTTAACGTTAAATAAAAAAGCAAATTTGTTAATCCATTTGTCAACTGCATTATTTGTGTATGGTATGTCTTGTATCACTGTGTTTACATATTAGATTATGTGAAAAAATTAGGAATATTTAGAATTAATAATAAAAAAATGTGTATTCGTTGTGTTTACGTTAGTATAGAAAAAGTAAAAAACGTTTTTTATCACTTATTTTCTTGAAAGAAATCATATTAAAATATCTCAATATTTCAAGAAATATTTTTCACTTAAACCATTTTATAATTAAATATAATGTATATACATGATTTTAAGTTAATATCATTTATATTAAGTTTAGTTGCAAAATAATTTTCAAGCTTGTTATATGATTTAAGATAAAATAAATTTCTCCTTTGGAAAAATAGAGATATTTAAAAATAATTAATGATTACTTTTTATATATGAAATTAATAGTTATATAAATAATATTTTATTTACTATAGAACTTTTTAAATAATATTATATACAATTTAGTAATCAACAAATTTAATGTGTAATTTGATAATGGTTATGAATTTCTTAATAATATATGTTATGCTGTATAAGGTTGCATCATCTTTAAAAGCAGCAAATCACTAAAGTGGCTTCACGAAAGTCTAATTGTATATAATCTAGAGAATGTTGGTTCAGTGTGATCTCCATACTTTATTGTACTTTCGTAAAGCCAGGCAGAGTTCAAAGTAGAGCGTCGAAACGCGTTGCTTTGCGGTTTGTAAATACTGCAGATTTCAAACGGCAAACTCTTGAATTCAATATTAGTCCCCATTTACATCGGTTCTATTTGCACATTAATTTAATTAATATATTTATAACCAATTAAATCAATTGTCTCTGTTTATGTTTTCATCATTGACGGGTAAAATAAATATTGTTTATCATTGGTTATTAATGTTCTTCATATATTTGTATATTGTAATAAATATAATCAATTTTTATAGCCCGTGAAAATTGAAAGAGATTTAATAAATGTATTAATTAATTTATAATAAATAATTTTAAAAAAAAATTAAATGTAATGCATTTTTACAGCTAACATCTGTTCTAAACTAATGCGAGATTTAATACATCTAATTAATTTATAATAAATATGTTTCTTTAAATTAATTATAATCCATTTTTACAGATCAAATTGTGCAGTTTTTGTTTCCATTGTATGTGATTTTGTAATAAAAGTTGTGAAAATACAGATGAGGTACACGGAAGGGAAACTTTTAATTAGTTTCTAACTAAGTTATAACTATTAACATATTACGAACATGTTTGGATGGAATTTAATCGATACAATTTCCCTTATATTTTTAGTTGCATGGAAGCATGTAATACTAACAATACTTTCAGTATTTTCAATTTTATTATCAGTTCAATAGCTAATAACTAGTTAATTCCTGAAAATATATAAACTTACATCAATTAATTAATTAATATGATTTTGTATTAAATATACATGCCAAAATAATCTTTTTGATAAATAAAATTATTGTTAAAATAATAAGTTATTTTTTATTGCATTATTTATAAAGTAATATTAATATTTAACAATTTAGATTACAATTATTTTAGTCTTTTCTAAAAAAAAAATATTGGTCACCACTAGTATTATTTCTCCCAGAAGTTGTTTGCTTAACTTTTATAAGCGAAATATGAATCGATAAATGCTAAAATATATTAAAATAGCATGAAAAGAAGCACAGATTTTGTTAATTATTAAATTTAATGCATCAAAAATAAAATAATTTTGTAGTTTTTACAGTTTTTTTAATTAATCAATATTAATTTTTAACTTGTATGTATTAATTTACAAATGAAAATTGGTAGATTTCTGGGTTGAAAGTCCATAATCGACAATAAAAAATGTTTAGTTTCTTTAATATGACTATATTTTAACATTTATTTTTGTTTACAATCTATCACAAAACAACATTAATTAAATTTATTGGCGACAATATCTATTTGTATATTAGTTAACATTAAATCTATGTGCTAAGTCCAGTAAGTCATTTTTTAAGTCTGTATGTTTGGGGTTGATTTGCTAGCAAGTTTTTCTCTAATTTATTTGGGTGTGTTTGTAGATTTCCTTGGAATCTTTTACTAAAGTTTATAATTACATTTTTAACTATTTTCATTTATAAGTCACTGTTTAAACTTAATTATACATAAAATGTTTTTGATTGAAATCGTTGTAGTATTTCTATATTAGAACTATATTGTAGATGACTACACTGGTTTCAGGAGGCATTTATATTAATAGTTTGTTGTCTAGTAATAGCAATGATTTACTGAATTTCAGACATAATTGTTTCCCTTTATCCATATCCGTTTTTTCCAAGAAAATCAAAATGTATTCCAAGGTATTTCACATGGTATTCCTTCGGTAGTTCTTGATTATGTAATGTTACTTGTAGACATCTTCTTTCTCGTCGTAAAGGTGACATGAGTCGATTTCGCCATTCATTGGAGCCAGTGTTTAATCTGTAGTCCTTTTTGCGTTGCAACTTCTTGAAAACTATCCGAAAATATTAATACTGTCATTTGCGATTACAGAAAAAGTTATTTTATTACTGGGAGATTCGATGTAAACATAAGATACATAATAGGTCCGAGTACTATTCCTTGCGGTATCCCAGATCCAATTGGAAATAGGTTAAAACTTTCTTCTTGCAACTTTAACCGAAACAATCTATCTATGAGATAAGATTTTTTTATTGGGAAGAAATAAATTGGAAATATCTTCATAATTTTATACAGCAGTTTTAGCAGATGTTATCGAAAGTTTGTGAGATTATATAAATATTTAATAAATATTATTGTTAAAAATTGTCAATTATATGAAATAATTTCTAGATTTCAAATAAAAATAAATTATTTATTACTCGAATATCACGTCGATGGAGGGTTAGAAGTTACACAAACTTTGGCTTCGAGAAGACTATAATAAGTACATTAACACTGAAATAAACTTCCTAGACATTCTATATCGCGATGCTCATATTTCCATTAAACTAATTATAACTATTGTAACTCAATATTACTTAGTTTCGTGAGTAAGAAATTAAATGAAACCCTGAACACGTATTTATATATTATTTATTGATATTGCCAATTTTAGTACTAATTATTTGAAAGTTATATAATACACATTAAACAAAAAATGTATTAATTTATAATTGTAAATTGTTTAAAAAAAATATTATTATATCTTTTATTGAACTACATAGTATTTTTTTACCTGGAAACGAAAAGATATATTTATAAAATTTCTGCAAAATTTAATATTTCAATTTTATATTTAGGTTTTCAGACAAAACTTTGTAGTTTCGTTCAAATTTGAATTTGAGGGCCCAAACTAATTTAAAATTGGGCCCACAGATCAATGAAATGATAGAATATTGGGGCTTCAAGTAAATTTAAATTTATTACCATAGGCAAAGTTTTTGTCTGAGTTTTTAATGTTAATAATTAGAAAACATTATGTTTATTTGCAAGACCTCGCAACTTTGGTTTGTGAACAGAGTTGAAAATATTTCAATATGTTTGCAATAATATCTTAATAAATTATGATACAAGAAAATTCAATTTCCTTTAAAAAAATATACTTTATAAAATTAACTTACACTGGATACTTACAAAATATGAAAGTTACTATCACTCATGCTAAGTGATTGCAACAGTAAAAATAGATATAAAACCTGGACTTATTCTGAAACGTGACAGAAGTGTATTAAAAAATAATTCGTTTGAATTATGAATATTAAATATTACATCTGGTGTTATATTTTGCGAATTTAATCAAGAAAATAAGATAATTAATTATATTTTATAAAATAATATAATTTTGCATTTGATTATTGTAAAAGATATCATTTTTTAAGGTAATTATAATAATTGTTTTAATAAGTACTAAATTACATTACGCTTTTCTAAAAACTAATAATAATAGACAAAATATTTTGTAAATCTATATAAAACAGGTATTACAGAAAAATCTGTTTAAAAGTAAGCAAATAATGTTTAGTTAAATGAATTACAAACAAAACAAATAAAAAAGTACTTTTAGCCACATGCGCTAATTGAACTCGTGTAGTGTTTGTATGGATTGAGAGTTAGAATGGGATTAACTAGTATAGAAGTTGAAAGGTGATAATTGCGAATTCCTTTTATATTTTAATTAAAAACAGTTGAACTTTTTTAATCATAGCTGGAGCTTCGTATCGTGTTCGCTTTGGTCTCGGAAATATCAGGAGGTTCTGACGGCTCCCAGTGAATTATATTTATCTCTTGGTGTATTTTTTTATATTTATTTAACGCGAGATTCTCTAGCAAGCATTACATTTGATTTATATTTCAAAGTTTTGCGGAACGAAAGAAGATACCACCGACCACACATATCGTCTGCGTTTTTACAAAAAAAAATAGAAATAAATTTCTTGAGTATTCTCCTTCTCTAATTGGATGAACTACTTTTATTCACTATATGTGAAATGCTACAAATTTTATTTATCTTTTATGTTAACTATATTTTTATTAATTATTTAATAAATTAATAAAATATAATATAAATTTGGGCCCACAGATAAATGAAATAATATAGTTTTTATATGTGAAATCTTATAAATGTTTGTTTTATTGATATTTAGTAAATTGTTGTTAGATAACATAAATTTATTTGTTTCAAATTTGAATTTGAGGGCCCAAACTAAAATTAATTGGGGCCCACAGATAAATTAAATATTTTTTTTTATATTTGAAATGTTATAAATGTTTGTTTTATTGATATTTAATTAATATTTAGTAAATTGTTGTTAGATAACATAAATTTATTTGTTTCAAATTTGAATTTGAGGGCCCAAACTAAAATTAATTTGGGCCCACAGATAAATTAAATAATATATTTTTTTATATTTGAATTTTTATAAATGTTTGTTTCATTGATATTTAATTAATATTTATAAATTGATTATTAGATAACATAAATTTATCTGTTTCAAATTTGAATTTAATGGCCTAAACTAATATAAATTTGAGCCCACAGATAAATTAAATAATATATTTTTTTATATGTGAAATGTTATAAATGTTTGTTTTATTGATATTTAATTAATATTTAGTAAATTGTTGTTAGATAACATAAATTTATTTGTTTCAAATTTGAATTTGAGGGCCCAAACTAATATAAATTTTGGGCCCACAAATAAATCAAATAATATAGTTTTTTTTATGAGAAATGTTATAAATGTTTGTTTCATTGATATTTAACTAATATTTATGAATTGATTATTAGATAACAAATTTATCTGTTTCAAGATATTGTCTATTTAATTTATGTGCTTTAATTAATGTAGCGGAACTTCGTCTAAATTCTCCCTCTATTCTACAGTTAATTTATGAATCAGCATTAATACAATATTCATGTATAATAAACGTGATCTTCTATTATATGATTCTGTAATTATATTGTAACGTGTTCTATCATTTATCGTGGAAAGACAAATAATCTGACTGAACTTATGTATAATATAATATTTAAGTTATTATAATTAAAAAAATAGTTTTATTTATGATGGTTTTATTATTATCATACATAATTTATTAGCCAAAATATAAATACAAGGAAGAAGCATCAAAATTTCAACAAAAAAAGGAATATATCTGGCACAAACGGCCAAAGGCATTCTGCCGTGAAAAATATTTATATCAGAATAAAATTTGTATTAATATGATTAGAAATAAAGAACATACTTATAGGAATATTGGGTAATTGGAATATTTGGAAACGAAATAAATATTGGTTTCTTTTGAAATATATTTATGAAAAGCGGGAGGAATCTGTTGAGGAATGGATTGTATTAAAGATCTTGGGAATGTTGAGGAATCAGTTATTAGGATGTCGAATTTTGGTGAGGATGCAAAGGATTGACTGCTTGGGACAAGGAGAGGTTTTTCGGACTGGATTTCGGCATTGGGAAAGAAACCATAATCAATGATTGGACGACAAATGGACTTATAGATGGAAGGGATATTTCTAAACTACAGAAAAAATGGAATGATCTTGATTTTATTTTGGATTTGAGATGTTTGGAATTAGAATTGAGGTTAGGTTTAGGATCAAGGAATATTTCAAGATATTTAAGTAAGGGTATATGGGATTGTTTCCAGTAAGTAAGGGTATATGGGATTGTCGATGGGTTTATTTTCAAACGTCACACATTGAACCAGGAAGCTACGAGGACAAGATGTTTTATAGCTTGTGGATCTAGGATTGATGAGAGATCAAAAGTGGTGTTCAAAAAAAGGGAGATAGACGTGAGCCTTATAGGACAATCCGAAGGGGAAGAAGGATCAAGAAAAGTATGTGTGGGAACGATTTTCGAGGATATTTTTAATGGTATGGACGAGAGAGTTTAAAAAGGAGACTTCCATGCCAGACAGAGTCGAAAGCCTTGGACACGTCAATGTAAGTTCATTTGAGTGGCGTTCCTCGAGATGAGAAGTTTAGACTTTGGAAGTAAGGATATTGAGGAGAAGATCAGTCGAATTTCCTGTATGAATTCCAAACTGAACAATGTTGTAGATTTTCTATTTTTTATTTATTTATAAAAATTATAAGATCTAGAAGATTTTTCTAGCCTAATTGATGCCTTAGTTTAATTATGACGACTATTAAAGGGTGAAACACATACATTCAATTCAAATAATTTAATAAAACTAACTCATATTATCATAAATATAACATGTATAATTTGTTTACTTAAATTCACAATAATTTAATTAGTTGACGACATTTAGTCCAACAATTTAATTTTTACCCCATTTGAAGTAATTTACATCAATTTGCCGACATTTTACACTAAGATCAATCAAAAACTCTATTATTTTATTATTTAAAAAAAATACAAAAAAATATATATTATGTAAAACATCAAAAATATACAGAAATTTGGACATTAAATATCATTAAAATTTTGAAAACAATAATTTTTATTTTATTTTCCTGGGATTACGAGAAATATAAATACTAAAATTTTCTGGGGATTTCCGTCTTGTTACATTTATAAAAAAAAAACACTAAAAATAAATTTATTTTTATTTCCATTAACGTCTTTTTGTCATATTTTTTTTTATTAAATGAAATAGATTTCTCACATTTTATAAATTCTTTGGTTATTTTCAATAAATTTATTCTACATTCTAGAACTTAATCTTATTTAAGTTTTTGAAATTTACTATTAAAGATAATAAACATGTAATTCTAGAAAAAATGATATTTTAATAGATATAAAGTTTAACAATTTTGAACTCTAAAAATATCGTTAAAATTTTTAACACAATAAATTTTATTTCCACTAACATCTTTTTGTCATATTTTTGTATTAAATGAAATAGATTTTACACATTCTATAACGTAAACTTATTTATGTTCCTGAAATCTACTATTAAATTTTGTTATTATTATTAAAAGTAAAATTTAACAATTGAAAAGTATAATAAAAACATGTATTTAATATTAATAAAGGGGCTGGAAAACTGATGGTCAATAGCGCTTTACAGCAGTTTAATTTAATTTTATTTTTATTGTGCTATTGTAATAAGTTATATATTGTAATAAATATTATTATTGATAAAGTGTTAATGAATATTACTAACCATTGGTGGTAAAGTTATTATATTAAGAATAAAATATTCATCAAGCGTCGTTTTCGTTAAATTATATTTGAAGTAAATGCGAGGAGATATGAGAAAAAAGGAACGGAAGAGTGTCTATAAGGGAAGAAGGAGAGAAGTATGAAATAGTTGAGACGTGAGGCAATTTCCTCAGAAACAAAGTTGGGGTGCGAGGGGCTAGAAACGTATAAGGGTTCAGTAAATTCACGGACACGGATTGAAAAATCCACTAGATCCATTTTATTCACGCGAATGACACTATGTGTATTTAGGATAACAAAAAGATACGGTATTCTAAATATTTCCAGATCGCGAAGGGTTCTGTGCCAACAAAAATAGAACATCGAAATTTACTGGTCCATATAAATGGAATGACTGTACACGTATATATACTTTAGGTTTAAAATAAGAAAATTTCAAAGTTTAGTTTGAAATGAATTTTTATAAATCATTTATTATATATATATATATAATTTATTGGCCAGACAGCAACATACAAAACAAAAAAAAAAACAAAAAACATTCCATAGATAAATACAAATCATAATAATAACAACCAAAATAAAAATAACAACTCTCAAAATGATTAAGTAAATTCTAACATAAATTAAGAAAACCAAAAAAAAAAAAAAAAAAAAAAAAAATACAGTCTACATGCTGGCCAAAGGGCTATCGACCGAGGTCTTTCCGCCCGGGAACTTAAATTAACAATAGGACATTATTCAAATATATACATATGTCAAAACGAGAAAAAAAAAAAAAAAAAGCAGCACATTAGGAATTAGGAGGGGTTTCAATCAAGGGACATTAGGTATTGGAAAAGGGTTAATGTGGGATATTTAAATTTGGGAAGGATATTTGGATTTCGAGAGGCACAAAATTTAGAGAGGGAGGCGATGTTGGAATCCTTGGATTTAAATTTCAAGGAGAGGGAATGGTATCGGTCAAGGAGAGGGACTATTTTGGTTTTGGAGTAAAGGAGATCATTAGGAGGATTGTGTAGAGGATTATTAGGATGTCGTATTTTGGTGAGGATACGAAGGGCGGAACGCTCGGATACGGAGAGGTTTTTTAAGACGGGATTTCGGCATTGGGAAAGAAGTGGGAAACCGTAGTCCAGGATGGGACGGCAAATGGATTTGTAAATGGATGTTTGGCACCGTATGGATATTTCGGAGTTACGGATCATTTATTATTTTACAAGAGATAGATATAAAGAAAAGAAACTATTATTTCATAATGTGAGTTGTCTAAAGGCAGGTGCAAGAATCTATTTTAGAAGGAAACTACTATAACATGGAGTTTTGATGGCAGCTACTTAGGAAGCTACATGCTGCAGAACAATGCATGTTGCATGATGTATGAGTATAGCAGCGCGGCAACTTGATTGACATTGATTAAAGAGTGAAGTCAAGAACGTTTTAAAAAAGACTTGGAATCAATTTACTGCAGTGTACTTGAAACGAGACACTCATTTTCCATTAGTTACTAACAGCAAGTAAATAAGTAAAACAATTTTCAAGTAGGAAAATAAAAATTTGAAATATTCAATTTTAAAAATAATAAGACTGTAAACAATGATATGTAATCTAATTTATTTGTATGAGACATTAAACATCTTAATTCAGTCTTTTTATAATTATAATACGAAAACATTTTATCTCATAAGCAATTTGTAACTTTGAAAGAATTAAGCGTTCTTTTCTCGAGAATAATAAATATCATCACTGATTATTACCTTCAAGTTAACGTAACTTTAATAGTTATGCAATTTCTAAAAACCTGTTATATATACACTAATTAATTGGGAAGATTAATTCACTATATCAGATTGCTTGAAGGATAAATTGTTTAGATTATACAGAGTGTTTCAAAAGATTTTAGACAATTTTAAAATATAACAACTTTTCCAATTTTTAATAATAATTATAGACAAAATTACAAAACTACAGTCTTTCGGCCATCCAATTTTTTTTTAAATTTCCATTTATGGAACACACTTCTGGGAAAGAAGTTTTTAATTTTAAAAATTGTACGATTTTGCACCACTGCATTCTTTCTAATATTTACTTATTTATTTTTGGCTTATTTCTTTAAAAATGTTTGAGGATCTTTACGGTATACACTTTACAAAATATCTCTACAGAAGGAAATCCGGAGGATGTAAACTAGGTGCGTGTTATGGGAAATTTATCCCAGAGTTTCACGAAATTAAGATTTACCTTAGCAGTAGTATTTCTAGACGAGTAGTTTGAGCAGTACCATTAAATAATTTTATAATATTTTCTCAGAATTCACCGTCCTTAAAAATTATAGAAATATTTAAATACATATTCAATTCCTCTCCCCATGATGGGGGGCTACTTGAAAGGTCCTCCAAACGGTATTACTCCAAAGCCCTCAAAGTTATCGGTAAACCCTTGAGTAGCCACATCTTCTGACCCCAAACCTCGACTGCAAAATGTACGACAGTCTTATTTTCTGTCTCATTTTCAAAGACCAAAAACTTATTCCACATTTGAACCATACTTAATAATTTAATGTCTATGTTATTAAACTATTATTAGGTTTTCTGACCCTTAAAATCTTTTTTTTTCATTAACAAATTCTCTTTGCGTTAGCAAAATTGATCATTCAGAAAATTCGATTTTTTCTATATTTAAATTATTACACATTAAGAATCTTAGAAAAAAAATTGAATGCAATTAATAAAGTTATTCACATAAAGGTCATAAATATGTTAAAATAATAAATTTTTAATTATTTTATTATGTAATATTTAGGTAATGCGGCTTATATCAAAATATTACATATATTTTTTTTAAATGGAAGTAAACAATATATTTTCACAGTAATTCAAAAAAACATGATTATATAACCACAATCTTAGCAAGTGCAAGTGGAATCACTTAAAAATGTGATAGAATTGTGAAAGCTGAAAACTGAATTCGCAATTGTGAAATTACTAAAGTTATTCAATTTTAAGTTAGTTTTGTGACTTTTCACACAAAGGTCATAAATATGTTAAAATAATAAATTTGTAATAATTTTATTACGTAATATTTAGGTAATGCGGTTTTTATCCAAATATTACATAATAAAATTTTAAATGAAAGTGAAAAATATACTTTCAATGTAATTCGCCGAGAATAATGTTTATATTTATTTAATTATATTATCAAAATCTTATTATATCAATAGCATTACCTAATACACAAAAACGTATACACAAAAAAAACTTAGTAAATAAATTTTAAAAAAAACATGAATATAAAACTATAATTATTGAAATATGGTTTATTAACGATTAAATATAAGTAGAGAGAATCAAATATTTAGACTTTATTTTATATTATTATTACTATATAACTTTGATTTTTTATTTGTATTTTTTTTAATTGATGTTTATTTAAATCTCAGTTAAAGGTATTATACATTTTGATACTGTAAATGTGGAAGTGGAATCTTAAAAACGAGATAGAATTGTGAGAGCTGAAAACTGAATTCGCAATTGTACGTATTGAGAGCACACAATGACAGTTTAATCAATGAACAATAAATGCAGCTATTTCAGAGAACAATTACCGAAGTTCAATGCAGTCGGCCAGCCGCCAATGTGCAAGGTGACTCTTACTAGGACACTAGGGCACTTTCCTGTTCCCAGCGACGTCCTTTTAATAAAATTAAATTGCAATAAAAACTACATCCCAGCACGGCATCTTCCACTAAACACATGATCCAAAGTAATTAGGTCACCAGAGACTAACGTAAAAATATGTTTTTAAACTCCTAGCCATGAAAATACATAATTTAATTACAGGAAATTTATTTAATTTGGAACTCGGTTTTTTGTATAATTGTTATTTTTTGCCGATGATATTTTAGATATAATTATATTTATTTATTTACTATTGCAAATTTCTGTTAAATTTTATAATGTAGATACGATTATAAAATGTAATTTTAAATATTTTAATGGCTTGGTTTATAGATTTATGTCAAGTAGAGTTATAGCTATAATTTTATAGATTTATAGCTATAAATCTGTTATATTTGATAGTTGATAATTGAATAATCGTGTAAATCGAACACACAATAAAATGTATATAACTAAATTGTTTATTCCAACTTAAAATATAAAAATAACAGTCAATTAATATATAAAGGTACAAAGTACTCCTATTGCTCCGATTCGCACTGATCAAAGGTTTCTCGAAAAAACGTGTAAATCGAAATCGTGGATTTTGATACGTAAAATCGTGTAAATAGAAAAATAAAATGTGATTTATTTCAACTTAAAATAAAATAATTATATTTTGAAAAACATAAACAGTCAATTCATAAATGATAGATATGTACACTTACGTTTTGATACATACTGAAAATAGATTCCTCAGAAATCCATGTAAATACAAATCTTGAATCATTTCAAATTGATATGTAAAAACAGGTAAATCAAAAAATAAAATTAGTATTCAATTCATAAAATGACTAAGATTTAAGGTATAAGTTCCGATTCATAATGAAGATAAGTTCCTCAGAAAACTGTGTAAATTGAAATAGTGTATTTTGATTTATTTCAACTTAAAATTAAAGTATTATATTTTGTAAAACATAAAAATAATATTAATAAACATAAACTGATAAATGCATAAATGTATAAGTATGTCTATGCTCTAATTCACAGTAAAGATAGGTTTTTCATAAAAACATGTAAATCGAAGCTGAAATTGTGGATTTTTATACGTAAAACTTTATAAAAACGAAATCGTGTAAATAACGTAAATTGAGGAATAGCGGAAGGAATGATATTTTTGATTATATTTTTATTTTGTTTATATAGAAATTTCAATAAATTTGTTTTTATTTATCTTCATAGAATGTTTATTTATTTATTTTTATTATTATTTATATTATTTTTGAATTCTGTCTATGTCTCTTATTATTATTGCAAGATAGATGTATTTTTAAAAGCGTTTAAATAAAGTACCGTGTAAATCAGAGAATATGTGATAATATTTATTACCACAGCCATAAAATTTTATGCGCGAATAATTTTATATTTATTATAAATATGAGAAAATTTTATTAGAAATCAAATTGTATGCAAATAAATAAATTTTTTATTTGTTTTATATTTAAAACAACATATTTTATAAGTCATAAATAATTGGATTTTTTGCATTAAATAAACATGCAGCATTTTCTATTTTTATTGAATTTTGAAATATTGTAAAATGATTTAATTAATTTTATATATATTAAGCCCTAGGTCCATAAATCAATTCTATTATAGTTACAAGATTTCTGAATTATAGAGATCGTAACAATTCTAAAACGGTCAACCTCTGATTAGTATGCAAGGTCAGACCCTACTTATTCGGCTTTTCAGCTCAATCATAACAACTACTATATTATTGGAAGGATTTATGTCATTAATAATGTTTGTATAATTTAGTAATAGCTTTAATTGATCAGATCCTAAAGATGTATAAATTAGATCTAAGATGGAAAAATTACTTTATTTTATTAATTTTTAATTAATAATTATAAGGTTGTCTTTCAAAGTAATTATGAAACTTTGATAACTTGCAGGTGCCAAAATTGTATTCCTTATTATAACTTTATTGAAATTATTTCATCTTTATGGATATCGTTAACAAAGTTTGGAATATATGTAACAGTTTAAATGTTACCTAACTAGTTTATAAACTATTTGGATTATATATAAATTAACTACCTTTATAAGTAGGTTTTGGAAATATTCTATAAATTCAAATAACTAAAGTTTTATATAAAGAATCATTGAAAGTAAAAAGTATTTAACAAATTAAATTGTGAAAATTAAATAAATTAGTGTATTTAGACAATTAGACAAATTTTACGTTTTTAGAGAATTCGTTTTATTTTAGGAAAGAATGATTAAAATATGTTGTAAATTGGATTTGCGTAACACTTGATGAATTGCAGTAACAACAGCATTTAATTATAGTACTAATTAAATTTGAAATAACAAATGAGATGTAATTAATTAGAGTTTAGTGATCTTCCTTCTCTGCTAAGCTGCACAGGACATTGGATTAGAGTTGTCTGTTATTTCGGTTATGGGCCGTGGAGGATTTCCCGTCGTGTGGATTTTCCTGGGGGTTTTCTGTATGCTGTTTAACGAGAGCTGGCTTCTCAACCGTAATCAATACAAAACGAAACACCCTCTCATCATCTCCGCCCACCGGTTTTACGCAAATTAGGATGAGAATACACAGGCAAACACCAAGCAGTTTATTATAAATTTCGGACACGCTACTCGATTTAACTCAACTCGAGAGGCGTAAGTAACCATCTTTCTTCGCTTCACCGTTTTCACTTTATGTAAGAGAGAAGGAACAAATACGGAAATAAATAGTGTGTGGTAAATAGAGAGAAGTAAATGGAACGCAAACTTTATGCATTATATAATATAAAAATGTAGGTCAAAAACGTTTAATAATCATAAATTCTCCTATTTTTGTCGCCAATGTCCTTTTTCTATTCTTCTTCATTTTTCTTTGTAGCCATAATAATAACGTGCGCTAATAGGAGGGATTTATATATACAGGCGTTGTTTTCGTTTTTTTTCTTTTTCAACAATATTTTAATGGGATTTTTGCAATAAAGGGGATGAAATTAGTTTCGCTTCAGAGCTTCATGGACACCCAATACGCAACACCAGGGCGCCAAAAACTGTCACACTTATTACTCTGACCCATAAAAGCCAGGCCGATAACCGGCGGCCACATTATGCTCAGCCATGTACATTGTTGCACATTTATATAAAATGCGTAAAGGTGTGGTATATGTAATGGAAATTATTATGGCTGCATAAGGAACAATGGGTAACATTTAGATCGAAAATAATAGTTTTAGTTTAGTTTTAATATAAATATTGTTCATATATGCTGAATATGTAAATGATCAATGAATACTTCATTAAAACCGTTATATCTTATGCATTTAATATAGTTTTATTTTTTTAATCAGTTTATAAGAACTACTCATTGTTCCATTTAGGGCTTACAAAATTACCAAAATTATGTTTTAAATGCAAATAAAAAAAATACCGGTAATTTATCGGTTTTTACTTAATATATTTACCATTAAGTAAAAACCGGTATTTTTTAATTTAAATGTGTTATAACGTGTATATTATTTTATTATAAACAAATAAAAAAATCATTTAAAGAGGTAATTAACAATAATAAATACTACATAAGTTTTGACCTCCCCTATAGAAATTAAATTTGATTTTTTATGTTAATATTTTATGTGATGTTAAAATTATCCTTTCTTTTGTTTTAATTGGATATATTTTAATTTGGAAGATTGCCGATGGGAAATCTTTCCGCTCAGTTTATTGTTATTTGTTTATTTTTCTTTCATACATATTTGTTTATTGCCAGAGTGTGGCAGATTACAAATACATAATAAATTTATCAAAAAAAAAAAAAAAAAAAAAAAAAACATAAGTTTTATACAATAACAAAAGTATAAATAAATTAAAATGTATACGCAGTAAAAAAATTTAATGTGTTATCACTCAGACTTGTAATTTTTTTAATATATTTCATCTGCAGAAGGTGGTGGTACACCGGTGTTCAATAATTCTTAAAGCTAAGATTAATTCTTAAAGCTAAGATTAATTTTTAAAGCTAAGATTAAGCGTTCTTATTGAATAATGGAAATTTTATTTGATTTTTCTTTAAATTTTTGATTATTTTAAATTTGCTGTCAACATTTACCGGTAATCATATAGATCTCTAAAATCGTTTATTAATTAATTTTTCTGTAAAATAAATTAGCCTAAATATATTGTGTATCAATAAAAGTAGAAATTACCGCGAACTAAAGCTCTTAAATAGAGTACAATACCATGCAAATAATTGAAGAAAATCCAGTTTTGTAACTCGATCAAAAAAAATTATAAAGGATTAACAAAACCAAACGTAATTGTGTTATGGTTATACTCAACTATCAACTAGTGGATTCCAGATGATATAAGGGTAATTTGTCTCATAATGAACAATATTATTTTTTATACAGTAATATCCCGACTTACGCGAACTCGAAGTTACGCTGAAGATCAACCTTTTTCTTGCTGTGTTGTGCATTTGACTCGTTTGAGTTTACCCCGACGTACGTATCTATAATTATATAATTGGATCTCATAATTTATTATTGTTAATTAATATACTAGAAAATCTAATATTTTGATTATTGAATATTTTAAAATAGTAACTAAAAATGTGGTTATGTCATCTTCTAAAATGAAATGTTCTAAGTTTGTGAGTATACATTAATTTCCTTTATTTTAATTTTTTTTAAAGAGTTTTATAATTATGCATACTTCAATATTTGACCTTATCTCAAAACACAAATCCAAGTAACAATTTTACTGAAGTAAATTTTAAGTCAATTAACTTTTGCTTAACATGAAACAAATTGACTTTGAAATTAAGGTAAGTTTAGAAGAAAATAAAAGTAATCAATCAATATTTATTCTGTTTTATTTATCTATTAGCTTTGTTTTATTAATTGTTATATAAATTATTTTAATGCAGTTTTAAGATTAAGAATATTTAATTATTTTATGGGTTTTTAAGGAATTGAAAATATTATACTAAATAGTAATATTTATTTTTTTAGGAATATTAGTGAGTATACATTAATTTCCTTTATTCCAAATTTCTATAAAGAGTTTTATAATTATGTATTCTTCAATATTCGACCTTATCTCAAAACACAAATCCAATTAATTTTCCAAACAACAATTTTACTGAATCAAATTTCAAGTTAATTAAGTAATTCCAAAGAAATATCAAACTTTTGCTTAACAAGAAATAAATTGACTTTGAAATTAAGGTATGTTTAAGAGAAAATAAAAGTAATATATATTTTGTTTTATTTATCTATTTTTTGGCTTTGTTTTATTAATTGGTATAAATATTATTTTAATGTAGTTTTGGTAAGAATATTTAATTATTTTATGGGTTTTTAAGGAATTGTAAATATTATACTAAATAGTAATATTGATTTTTTTAGTGAAATTAAATGCTTTTCAAATGATGATCTGAGCAGAATCTTCATTTATATATACAGATTCTTAGAATCTTTAGTAAATAATTAATATACGCTTTTTGATACATTTTTGAATGGTTATATAATATATTAGGGCATATGAAAGAAATCCATTATTTTTTATACTTGTATTTTGTAATAGTCTACTCTGGTACTTTGTAGTGTAAGGACCTCTTTTTAGGAAATGATCTTTTAGTATTTATTAACTTTATTTTTAGGAAATAATTATATTTTTTTCGTTAAGACCCAAAATATATGCTGAAGCAAATTAGTCAATAATTGATCTTTATGGTAATTGTCTTAAATGTAGTTTTGAGAATTTAAATCTGGTGGCAGAAATATAATTTTGATGATTTTGAAATAATTGGTTAAAAGTATTCAAGATTAAAGATTGATAAAATCTCAGAAAAGTTTAATTCTTTCTGGTGAATAGAACTTAGGAATTTGTATATCGTGCATTTAAGTAGTAGAGGACAATTAGAAATTTTTTGTTCATAAGATACAGGAATCAAACGTTTTTATACGTTTTTAAGCGAAAAATACAAAAACATTAGTGGGAAACAAATTCAAAATTTAACCTATGTATAAAAGTAGATCTTCTTTGGCAAAAAAATTTTTTTTGAATTATTTAAAAATTTATATAAAATAATAAAGTTTTTTGATCAAAAAGAATTGATCTAAATCTCCCTAATATATGTATTTGTATTCACAGCAAATGATTAATATTATAACTTAAATCTGCTATTATTTTGAAATTTATAATATTTCACTGCATTGAATTGTGCTCAATTTTCTGGTATTTCTGACTAAACTTTCTAAAAGTGTACAAAATATATAAAATATACTTAAATAAAATATTTTTCCGAATTTTATATGAATAATGGATTATATCTCGATCTCCCTAATTATTTCCAGAGTTGTTTTTAATAATATTTAAAAAGTTGTTATATTTCACTAAATTGATTTATGTTCAATTTTCGTAATATTTCTGTAAGCATTCTTTTATATTTTATTAATTTGTAGTTTTGACAAAAATATATCTTAATAAACTTTATAAAAGTGTTCAAATGTATTATTTTATATATAAAATATACATAAATAAATAAAATATTTTTCCGAATTTTATATGAAAATAGAAGCAGTAATTTCTGTAAGATCAAAAACGAAATTCATGCGAATCAATTTTAGGCAAATATTGAACACGCACAAACTCCCCCCATAACTAAACATTCGAATTTTGGATAGGCTCGTAGAAGACGAGAGCAAAAGCGAGCGCGGATTATCTTCTAATCAAATAAAATCCAATTAAGAACTTGCTTGCAGGAATATTCAGAGCAAGTTTTAATTGGAAACCATCGAAACCATTTATATTCACGCAATGCGCAATAGTCGTCGGGGCAAAGAGGGAAAATGTCATAAACTGTAATCAACCTGAAATAAACTCTATAAAGTTCTTATTTAATCATATCAAAATACCAAAAGAATTATTATATTAAAGTGAAGTATTAATATATCAGAGCTTATTATAATTCGGGAAAAATAAACATTTATATTATTTAATAAACGCATTCAATAAATGGACATGAATGAAGTGAATTAATGATGAAAACATGAAAATGAATAAAAAATTACTTTGCATTTTACTTTTTACTTACACAAATATATTAACTAAATATTTAATTAATTATGAACTACATTTTCATGCAAGAATTTAATTTTAAATGTAACATGTAACAATCGATTACGATGCGTGCTTCGAATTATTTGTGCTCGAAGAGTTATAATATTCGTAAAACAAAAATAATAGTGTTTCATGCAATTTTCACGATTATTAATTTGTGAATTTTTATTATAAATAGGGAATAGAATACAGATGTTCTAATTTTAATAGATATTTATTTCGTAGTATAATTATTTTTTTCAAACTAAATAAATAAAAATATGAAACGTATTTATGTAATCATTTTTTTGTAAATTTATTTATAAAGCAATCTGTTATTAAACATAGAAAATAACAATAAGTTTCAGTTCTGGTTATAAAGAAGAAATCAATCATTAAGATGAGATTAATCTATTTCTTTATTATTTTGTGAGTTTGTTAAAACAAAGAGTTTTTAATAAGTTTTACGTGTATTTCTCATGTAAAATAGAAAAATTATTGAAAATAAGACAACAACTTACTGTATTTTCCGGCATAGGGAAAAATCTACATTTTTTCGTATTTACTTAATATATAATAATATAAACCAAATATTTTAGTTAGACTTTACTATAATTTTGCTTACCACAAAATACACTCCCGATATTTTCGGCGTAATTCGATAAAAAATGCGTTTTATTTGTGGACTAAATGGCGATAATGAATAAAAAATAATCTCTAATTATTTTTAATGTAAATCATATTAAAAATAATAATAAAACTATTTTTAATCGTTCTTCAAAATTAAAAGTTCATATATTTATATAACATAAAAGTTATAAGGCAAATTTCACTTCATCGGCAAAATTTCTGAACGCATTCGCACTAGACACATAAGTTTTATATAAATCTTCGAACCCAACACATAGGAATGAATATGAAATTATATTTTTGTGTTATTTGTTTGTAATATTAATATATAATCGAATCGAAACTCCCCGAACCTAATGAACTGTAGTTAATAGTAAAATATTTTTGCTGCAAATTATTTTCATCTATTTTAAAAATACAACCAAACCGAACTCCCTTGATCTAAGGTACTAGAATGAATATAAAAATGCATATTTGTGTTGATTATTTATATATATTTTTTTAATATACTTCAAAACTTCCCGAACCTAACAATAATAAAAGTTGCTTTGATTGTACCGATTAACGCATTTTAAAAATACAACCAAACCGAACTTCCTTAACTTAAGGTACTAGAATGAATATAAAAATGCATATTTGTGTTGATTATTTATATATATTTTTTTAATATACTTCAAAACTTCCCGAACCTAACAATAATAAAAGTTGCTTTGATTGGACCGATTAACGCATTTTTTCATTATATTTGTAAATTATAAAAAATCTTAATATAATAATAATCATTATTATTAAAATATATCGTGAAAGGCATAATTTAATGTCTCCAAATTATTTTCTATTAATATCTAAAATTAATTAAATAATCCAAATTCTGCAAAATTCCTGTTATATTTTAATTATTTTTATGTATTATATTTTGTATCATATATTTGGAAATATATAAATTAATATTGAGGTCGAAGAATATATTGTAGATGTTTCATTTTTTTTTTTTCAATTTTGGATGAATAAAAGTGTTGGGTTGGATTTCCAGTTGTTGGAATTTTTTTTTTCTAGATTTATGTAGAAGTTTCACAAAGCGAGTGCAAAGGCGGAAATAAAAATTGCGAACAGGCGAAGAGCATTTGCGTGTGTCCCTTGAAGCGTGCAAGAAGCAACCTTTTCAGAAAAGACCGACATGTATCACCTACGTGTACGTCTGTGTGTATGTATCATCGATGTTGAAAGTGAACAGTAAAAGAGCATCGTTCAACGCGAGCTGGCAAGGCAAATAAGATGTGAAATGCGTTTAGATGGGTGAAACAAAAGAAATACTCGTACAGCTTAAAAGATTAATGAACAACGAAAAGAAGAAGGCATTTACTAAATGGGGTTATAAGTGAGTGAGTGTTGCGTGGACGGATTATACCAAAAAGCTAGTCCTGCATAAATTATTTGCGAGCTGAGTTCAGTTGATAAATAGATTCTACATGTTTGCACTTAGTAGTAGAGTAGCTTTTACTTTCGTTAACTGTTATTCATTTAGCTACATGCACATACGGTAAAATCTAATTGCTAAAAGCCTTAAAACAAGATATGAAAATATAAATGCTGTTATACAAAGTTTTTTAAATTGATAAAAAAATCTTAAATACATTTATGATATAAATATAGTGATACAACATATTTATTTAAAAAAAATGTATTAGTACATTTGATTGTGGTCATCATATATTATTATATAACCACGAAAATATAATATTATATAGGCGAGAATGTTATTAAAATTCTAATTAGTTAATGAGTTTGTCTAAAGCTGCATACACACCATTTAAGCTTAATAATTAACATATTATATCAAGCGCCATCTTTCGATCTATAGGAGAATTATAGTTACTTGAATAAATATTACCTTCTTTTATAATTTATACGTAAAGTGGTAACTCGTGATTTCAAAAATTATTTTATTAAACAAATAAATATTGAGTTTCTATTATACGAATTATTTAGTTTTCAAACCTCAATCGTAATGTGTGTTTATATAACATTTAAGAGAGAAATTTAAGAGGAAAGGTCAATAGGTGTTTATACAGCAAGTTTGGAATTCATATTTCTTTAATTCATTAGAAAATTAACCATTTCATGTAGTACTTTAATCCAATATTTCCATACATTTTGTTGTAAAATCAACAATATACAAAGTATTTTGAACTATATATTACTGTTTCATATTTGTCGTGTTCGTATTTATTTAAATGTGACTGAATCAAAATTTAAAATTAAAATGAAACTAATATATAATATTCATATATTAACAAGTTAACAAAATATATTTTGTTCCTCTCGAATATTTTTTAAATTATTTTGAGAGACAGATTTCGTTCTTTCATGATAAAATTTTGCCGACCCTTTTCTTATATGTTGTATAGACAATATTTATTTATTTGATAATTTTATTTTCAATTAATTTACGAAAAGCATACTACATTTTAACTTAAGTAAGCATTACTTTACTATTTTTAATCACTTCAACTCAAATCGTTTTAGTTATATTTTAATTATAATTGGACAATTATGTTATTTATAGTTTATTTTTTAATTAAGATAAACAACTAAGTTATTAATTATATAAATCGAACTGATTTTAATCAACCATAACTGCAATATGAAAAAAATGAAAATTCATTGTAGCATTAAGAATTTGTTTGGCAATGGTCTGTATTTGCTCAATAAGATTAAAATACGTGATGAACGGTTTAATAGAGTTTGGCAAGATGATGCTGTAAGGAGAAGTCGTTTTTTCTGTGTGATAAGAAGAAGGGCTGAGTGGATTCACTGAAGCACATAATGTTCAGTGATCGTGGAATCGAGAAAGGAAGGAAGCACACAAATAGTGAATGCGTTTTAATGTAGTTGGATATATTATTTGATATATACGTAATTTGTATTATATATAAAAATCTTTCATTGATTTAAAATTTTATTATCGAATTACATTTTTATGTGCATTTAGAAATAAAAAAAGATGTTCTTTGCAATTTTCATATTTATTTTATTAATATAAAATCATAATCAGAAAATTTAAGTAATAAAACTAAATGCGAAATGAGTTAGATTTTAATTAATTTAAATTAAAATAATAGGATTAGAAATTTAATTTTAAAATTTCATCATCTTTTTATTTGTTATACCTAACAAATTTATAAAAAAGATGGAATGAAAATAAGAAAAAAAGATATTTTTTGAAATTTTCATATTTATTTTATCAATATAAAATCATAGTAAGAAACATAAAGAATGTTGGCTTAAACGATAAGAAAATTGTAAACGGATGTTGGTGTAGATATTTGCTGAAATATAAATGTATTATGTGCACTAAAAGAAAATTAAGATCACAAATTATAGAGATCATCTTCGTTTTTCGGATTCCATTGGAAAATGTTCCTCTCGACTGGATCAGACCAGCTACGATTTGAAATGCTACGATCCATTTCAGTGGAGAGTTTAAACTTCTTTTTGGAATCAATTTCATATTGGTCTTCCTTGAAATTGTTGCCTTTCCTTTTGGTATATTTCATTACAAATTTATCTTGAAAGAAAAGACATTCGTTCTCATCTTCAGAACCGGTTTCACTTGTATACTCATCGAAGGTATCAGTTATATCTTCGCCAGAGGTTTCGTTATTATCGTCGTCGATATCTCCATCGTAGTTGGACTCACTCTCTTCTTCAAACTCACTCTCACTTAATTCATCTTCAGTCGATTCATCGTCGTCTTCATCGATGGTCTGAGATATCTGTTTTTTGTAGACGTCGACGTTGCTAGTGTATTTGCATTGGAAACACACTTTTCCAGATTTGTTTTTGGCTTGGATATAATCGTCATAATCGACATCTTCTTCGGACTTACTCTCACTTTCCTCCTCTTCTGTGGTGTCATCTTCGACGGTTTGATATAACCTATCGACGTTGCAGGAGTGTTGGCATTGGATATTATAGTCGACGTTGTCTTCAATCAACTCATCAGAATCACTTTCGGTAAACTCAGATTTTGTCAATTCGACATCTTCTTCGAAGCCTGACTCGTCCTCTTTTTTGGACTCAGTCTTTTCTTCAAACTCACTTACCTCCACTTCTTTTAAATCATATTCGTCTTCATCGACGGTTTGAGTTCCTTGGTTTTGGTAAACAACTTTGTTTTGGCTGAAGAAACTCATGTTCGTAGTTTTGTTTTTGGTAGTTTACGAAGTAACTGTAGTAGAAGTTAGCAAAGAACTGTTGAGTTAGTAACAAATTGCAAGGGTTTATATACCCTTTTTCAAAGGTCTTATCTTCAAAAATATCCCTTCCACTGCATTTTGGAATCATTAATACTGTTTTCTAATAAAGAGGTATCAGGTAGTTCAATAAAAATAAACAGTAATAAACGTTACTCAATATTTGGAACATTTCCAAATCATTTATTATAACAACTTTTTATTGTTCTATCTATAATAAAGTGTTTATTATATTGAACTACCTGCACCCACCTATATTCTTGAGTAACATAATTATTAATATTTTCAAAATTTATTATAGTTTATTTAAATTTTAAAGAAAGTTTTTTGCTGAAACTTAATAGAGACTTCATTTTTATTGAAATATTTGCAAAAAAAAATATTAAGGTTTTCAAAATTGTAATACATTATATGCAAATATAAAGAAAAATCAATAATTATATTAAAAAAATAATAAAATTTTAATAAATTTAAATAATATAATTTTATTTCATGAAATATCAATTTTGTGTTTATCAGAAATTAATTTTAGTAAATTTAAGAAACTGTCGGTCATGGTTTTTTTTGAGAAATAAAATTTAAGTAATAAAACTAAATGCGAAATACGCTAGATTTTAATTAATTTAAACAAAAATAATACGATGAAAAATAATAGGATTAGAAATTTAATTTTAAAATTTCATCATTTTTTTATTTGTTTTATCTCACAATTTTATAAAAAAGATGGAATGAAAAATCAAAATTTAGAAATAAAAAAAAAGATGTTTTTTGGAATTTTCATATTTATTTGATCAACATAAACTTATTGTAAGAAACATAAAGAATATTTGTTTAAACGGTAAAAAAAATTGCTAAAATATAAAAGTATTATGTGCACTGAAAGGAAATTAAGATCACAAATTATAGAGATCATCTTCGTTTTTCGGATCCCATTGGAAAATGTTCCTCTCGACTGGATCAGACCAGCTACGATTTGAAAGGCTGTGATCTATTTCAGTGGAGATTTTAAACTTCTTTTTCGAATCAATTTCATATCGGTCTTCCTTGAAATTGTTGTTTTTCCTCTTGGTATATTTCATTACAAATATATCTTGAAAGAATAGACATTCATGCTCATCTTCAGAATCAGTTTCACTTGTATACACATCAGAGGTATCAGTTATATCTTCGTCAGAGGTTTCGCTATCATCGTCGTCGATATCTCCTTCGTAGTTGGACTCACTCTCTTCTTCAAACTCACTCTCACTTAATTCATCTTCAGTCGATTCATCGTTGTCTACATCGACGTTGCTGGTGTATTTGCATTGGAAACACACTTTTCCAGATTTGTGTTTGGCTTGGATATAATCGTCATAATCGACATCTTTGCAGGAGTATTGGCATTGGATATTATTGTCTACGTTGTCTTCAATCAACTCATCAGAATCACTTTCGGTAAACTCAGATTTTGTCAATTCGACATCTTCTTCGAAGCCTGACTCACCCTCATTTTTGGACTCACTCTTTTCTTCAAACTCACTTACCTCCACTTCCATTAAATCATAATCGTCTTCATCGACGGTTTGAGTTCCTTGGTTTTGGTAAACAACTTTGTTTTGGCTGAAGAAACTCATATTCGTAGTTTTGTTTTTGGTAGTTTACGAAGTAACTGTAGTAGAAGTTAGCAAAAAACTGTTGAGTTAGTAACAAATTGCAAGGGTTTATATACCCTTTTTCAAAGGTGTTATCTTCAAAAATATCCCTTCCACTGCATTTTGGAATTTCTTAATTCTGTTTTCTGATGAATAGGTATCAGGTAGTTCAATAAAAATAATGAGTAATAAATTGTCGTCAATATTTGGAACATTTCCAAATAATTTATTATAGCAACTTTTTATAATAAAGGGTTTATTTTATTGAACTACCTAACTATCATAATTATTAATATTTTCAAAATTTATTATAGTTTATGTAAAATTTAAGGAATGTTTATTACTGTAACAACTTTCTTGAAAAAAAAAATTATTAGGGTTTTCAAAATTTTAATACATTTTATGCAAATCTAAAGAGAAATCAATAATTATAATAATAAAATGTATTAATCAGAAATTAATTTTAGTAAATTTAATATAAAAAATATGACTTTTGCAACAGTTATATAAAAAATAAATTAAAATCTGATCATTATAATTATTATTAATAAAATTTCGATATTTGTTTATTCCAAACAATATATTTATTCCTAAATTAGTTTGTAATAATATTTTCTAAGATCAGTAAAATCTAACAGTTTAATTGATGATTTTTGTTTAAAGCAAATATTTGTTATCGCTTTAGACTTTATTTCTTTGGTAAGAGTTGAGAAATAGAGCGAAATTTCACTTTCTGAAATAAAAATTAAAGAACGTTCTATCAAGTAATTTGTAAAACATTTATTAATATTTTTGTTGCGTGACTCAACACTTGGTAAATTTTACAGTATTGAAATTTTTGGTTGTAACCAAATCAGAAATTTTTTAATATTTTTTAATTTCATAAAAAAAAATAAAAATTACCAGAGTCGATTCCTGGTCTAACAAAATCACTTCTGATGTTTTGAGGTAAAAATACTTCCATTATTATATAAATGCAATGTATTTAGATTTTGAATAATAGTTTTTAATTCTTGTAAATTTATCATGTACAAGCAGTGTTACATCTTAGCAAACATTTGTTTTTCATAGGATGTGTAAAGCCGGAAGGAATTTATATATTTGTACGAATTTAATATACTGCTTATCGCACTTAAGGAATACTTGGTGTTTAAACAGGAATTTAATATATCCGGAAATCATTATTTTTTATTATATAATCACAGAACATTTTTGTGCAATTGAGAATTCCATATATTAGAAATTATGAAATATATATCAAATATATACATACTAATACAGATTTTGAATATATTGAAAACGGTTGATATAATTGTACTGGACATCGCCAGTTGGCTTTTTTTTAGTTCTTAGTTGTTAAATCTTAATAGTAAATCCAGTGAAGAATAGCAGGTAATACGTTTGTATGTTTTTCATAATAAATTCATCCACATTTGAAGACCCTCGTAAAGCAATGTTTGACCTTCTGATGCTTTCCCATAACTGTATTCTACAAGTCCAGATTGGTTTTAAAATTATCTTGTATATTAGAAACTTATTTTCTTTCTAAATTAGCGAGTCTTTTCGTAATAGCCGTTGAATTTAGTTAATTTCGAGTTGATCTCTTTTTGCTAGAATGTGATCTTTTCAATGTGAAATTACTTTGTTCAAACTTCTATATACTATTTACAGTAAAAATAACCAAGAAATATATGTTAATCAATTTCAAATGTTATTATTTTTAATTTAGTTTGATTTGTATTATTATATTTGATTAATTATCTATGGGGTAAGTCTAGTGAACTTTTTAAGACTGTATGCTTGGGTTTGATTTACTAGCAGATTTTCCGCCAGTTTATTTGGATGTAGATTTCCTTGGAACCTTTCACTAAAGTTTGTAATTATACTTATAACTGTTTCCAAGTGTAAGTCACTTTAAGATTAAAATTGCAATTTGATTACTATTTTAAATCTTTGATTTCTTAGATTAAATTATAATTTATAACAAAGAATAATAATATATAAAGTCATAACTAGTCAAGGCCAAAGTCATAGGAGAGGAGTTTAACGAGCGAAGAGCTTACAGTGAAATAGTTATTTTAATTATGCATGTTTAGATATTTATTAGCACGTACCTATACACGTTTAGTAAGACCTCGTTTAGCGCTTTTGATGATTTCCTATAACTGATGCTGAACCTTTTCAGTTCGTTTAACATTTAGAAAAAAAACTATATTTATATATTAAAACATAAAATATTTGAGAGTTTTGATCACTTCGTTTCGATAGGATCACAATTGAGAACATTTGCCACGTTTGTTTTCATGCATCATTAGTAAAATAGAGACACGTAAAATGTGAAGTCATTTTGATCAAACTTCTATATACAATTTATAGTAACAATAATTAATAATTATATGTTAATACATGTTAAAAGTTATTATTTTTAAATTTATTTAATTTTTATTATTAAATTTAATAAAATCTTTGGGTAAGTCTGATATATTCAATTTTTGAAGTCTGTTTGTTTGGGTTTCATTTACTAGCAGAGTTTTCGCCAGTTTAGTTGGATGTGAATGTAGATTTTCTTGGAACGTTTTAGTAAAGTTTGTAATTACACTTTTAAATGTTTCCATTTGTAAGTCACTTTCAGATTTGAATTGCAATTTGTTATATTGCTTTTTTAAAACTTTGATTTATTAGATTAAATTATAAATTTGTAACTGAGAATCAGAATCAATAGTAACTTGTAAATCAGAATCAATAGTAATTGTAATAAACATAAAAATAAATATAAAGTCATAACTATTAACGTTGAAGTCAAATGCGAAGTCATAAAGGGAGGAGTCAAACGAGCAAAGAGCTTAAAGAGTTAAACATTATTAATGGCTATAAACTAGTGAAATAGTTATTTTAATTATGCATATTTAGATATTTCTTGTCACGTACGTTTAGTAAGTGTTTATAAGTTATTAATTAAGATTTTCAAAATTTTAATACATTTTATGCAAATAAAGAATTTTAATAAATTGTAAATAATATAATTTTATTTCTTGAAATATAAAATTTGTGTTTATCAGAAATTAATTTTAGTAAATTTAATATAAAAAATAAGATATAAATATAACATAATCAATTGCAACAGTTTTGAAATGAGAATAACACATTGAGAAATAAAATTTAAATAATAAAACTAAATGCGAAATACGTTATATTTTAATTAATTTAAATAAAAATAATATGATTAGAAATTTAATTTGAAAATTTCATCATCTTTTTATTTGTTATACCTAATAATTTTATAAAAAAGATGGAATGAAAAATCAAAATTTAGAAATAAAAAAAAGATGTTTTTTTGGAATTTTCATATTTATTTTATCAACATAAAATCATACTAACAAACTTAAAGAATATTTAATTAATCGATAAATAATTATAAACGGTTGTCGGTGTAGAAATTTGCTGAAATATAATAGTATTATGTGCACTAAAAGAAAATTAAGATCACAAATTATAGAGATCATCTTCGTTTTTCAGATCCCATTGGAAAATGTTAGTCTGGACTGTATCAGACCAGCTGCGAGTTGAAAGGCCGCGATCCATTTCAGTGGAGACTTTAAACTTCTTTTTCGAATCAATTTCATATTGGTCTTCCTTGAAATTGTTGCCTTTCCTTTTGGTATATTTCATTACAAATTTATCTTGAAAGAATAGACATTCATTCTCATCTTCAGAATCGGTTTCACTTGCACACTCATCAGAGGTATCAGTTATATCTTCGTCAGAGGTTTCGCTATTATCATCGTCGATATCTCCATCGTAGTTGGACTCACTCTCGTCTTCAAACTCACTCTCACTTAATTCCTCTTCAGTCGATTCATCGACGGTTTGAGATACTTGTTTTTTGAAGACGTTGCCAACCCTATCGACGTTGCTGGTGTTTTTGCATTGGAAACACACTTTTCCAGATTTGTGTTTGGCTTGGATATAATCGTCATAATCGACATCTTTCTCGGACTCACTCTCACTTTCCTTCTCTTCTATGGAGTCATCATCAACGGTTTGATATAACCTATCGACGTTGCAGAAATGTTGGCATTGGATATTATAGTCGAGGTTGTCTTCAATCAACTCATCAGAATCACTTTCGTTAAACTCAGATTTTGTCAATTCGACATCTTCTTCGAAGCCTGACTCGTCCTCCTTTTTAGACTCACTTTTTTCTTCAAACTCACTTAATTCCAATTCCTTTAAATCATAATCGTCTTCATCGACGGTTTGAGTTCCTTGGTTTTGGTAAACAACTTTGTTTTGGCTGAAGAAACTCATATTCGTAGTTTTGTTTTTGGTAGTTTACGAAGTAACTGTAGTAGAAGTTAGCAAAGAACTGTTGAGTTAGTAACAAATTGCAAGGGTTTATATACCCTTTTTCAAAGGTGTCATCTTCAAAAATATCCCTTCCACTGCATTTTGGAATTTCTTAATACTATTTTCTGATGAATAGGTATCAGGTAGTTCAATAAAAATAATCAGTAATACATTGTCGTCAATATTTGGAACATTTCCAAATAATTTATTGTACCCACTTTTTATTGTTCTTTCTATAATAAAGGGTTTATTTTATTGAACTACCTGCATCCACTTATGTTCTTAACTATCATAATTATTAATATTTTCAAAATTTATTACATTTTATGTAAAATTTAAGGAATGTTTATTACTGTAACAACAACTTTCTTGCAAAAAAAAAATATTAGGGTTTTTAAAATTTTAATACATTTTATGCAAATCAAAAGAGAAATCAATAATTATAGTATAAAATGTATTAATCAGAAATTAATTTTAGTAAATTTAATATAAAAAATATGACTTTTGCAACAGTTATATAAAAAATAAATTAAAATCTGATCATTATAATTATTATTAATAAAATTTCGATATTTGTTTATTCCAAACAATATATTTATTCCTAAATTAGTTTGTAATAATATTTTCTAAGATCAGTAAAATCTAACAGATTAATTGATGATTTTTGTTTAAAGGAAATATTTGTTATCGCTTTAGACTTTATTTCTTTGGTAAGAGTTGAGAAATAGAGCGAAATTTCACTTTCTGAAATAATAATTAAAGAACATTCTATCAAGTAATTTGTAAAACATTTCTTAATATTTTTGTTGCGTTACTCAATACTTGGTAAATTTTACAGTATTGAAATTTTTGGTTGTAACCCATAGAATCAGAAATTTTTTAATAGTCCCTCATAAAAAAATAAAATTACCATAGTCGATTCCTGGTCTAAAAAAATCACTTCTGATGTTTTGAGATAAAAATACTTCCATTAATATATAAATGCAATATTTAGATTTTGAATAATATTTTTTAATTTTTGTAAATTTATCATGTGCATGCAGTGTTTACATCTTAGCAAACATTTACTTTTCATAGGATGTGTAAAGCCGGAAGGAATTTATAATTTGTCGATATTTTTTTAATAAAATTTTATATTTCTTGAGAAACAATTCAAAATTCAAAGTAATGTATTTCTCAGAAATATTTCAGATTTTTGACAATAAAAAGTAATTTTTCAAAGAGAATAATACGTAATTCCAAGTAAAATTTTCGATATTGTCGGTCATGGTTTTTTTTTGAGAAATAAAATTTAAGTAATAAAACTAAATGCGAAATACGGTAGTTTTAATTAATTTAAATATAAATGAAAAATAATAGGATTAGAAATTTAATTTTAAAATTTTATATTTTTATTTGTTATACCTAATAATTTTATAAAAAAGATGGAATGAAAAATGAAAATTTATAAATAAAAAAAAGATATTTTTTGGAATTTTCATATTTATTTTATCAACATAAAATCATAATAACAAACTTAAAGAATATTTAATTAAACGATAAATAATTGTAAACGGATGTCGGTGTACAAATTTGCTGAAATATAATAGTATTATCTGCACTAAAAGAAAATTAAGATCACAAATTATAGAGATCATCTTCGTTTTTTGGATCCCATTGGAAAATGTTCCTCTCAACTGGATCAGACCAGCTACGATTTGAAAGGCTGCGATCCATTTCAGTGGAGAGTTTAAACTTCTTTTTCGAATCAATTTCATATTGATCTTCCTTGAAATTGTTGCCTTTCCTTTTGGTATATTTCATTACAAATTTATCTTGAAAGAATAGACATTCATTCTCATCTTCAGAATCAGTTTCACTTGTATACTCATCAGAGGTATCAGTTATATCTTCGTCAGAGGTTTCGCTATCATCGTCGTCGATATCTCCTTCGTAGTTGGACTCACTCTCTTCTTCAAACTCACTCTCACTTAATTCATCTTCAGTCGATTCATCGTTGTCTACATCGACGTTGCTGGTGTATTTGCATTGGAAACACACTTTTCCAGATTTGTGTTTGGCTTGGATATAATCGTCATAATCGACATCTTTGCAGGAGTATTGGCATTGGATATTATTGTCTACGTTGTCTTCAATCAACTCATCAGAATCACTTTCGGTAAACTCAGATTTTGTTAATTCGACATCTTCTTCGAAGCCTGACTCACCATCTCTTTTAGATTCACTCTTTTCTTCAAACTCATTTACTTCCACTTCCTTTAAATCATAATCGTCTTCATCGACGGTTTGAGTTCCTTGGTTTTGGTAAACAACTGTGTTTTGGCTGAAGAAACTCATGTTCGTAGTTTTGTTTTTGGTAGTTTATAAAGTAACTGTAGTAGAGGTTAGCAGAGAACTGTTGAGTTAGTAACAAACTTCAAGGGTTTATATACCCTTTTTCAAAGGGTTCATCTTCAAAAATATCCCTTCCACTGCATTTTGGAATTATTAATTACTGTTTTCTAATAAGTAGGTATCAGGTAGTTCAATAAAAATAAACAGTAATAAACTGTGATCAATATTTGGAACAATTCCAAATTATTTATTGTAGCAACTTTTTATTCTTCCATCTATAATAAAGGGTTTATTTTATTGAACTACCTGCAACCAACTTTTCAAAAGAAAACGTATCAAAGTTTCAGAAATTTTTATTACATTTTTTGGAAATGTAATGAAAAATTAATAATAATATGGAAAACGAAATAATTTTATGTAATAACGATAGAATTTAAATATTCTAATAGTTTATTTTATTGAACTATCTATGTTCTTGAAAAACATAATTATTAATATTTTCAAAATTTATTACAATTTATGTAAATTTTAAAGAAAGTTTATTGCTGTAACTTATTAGAGGCTTTATTTTTATTGAACGACCTACAACTTTTTAAAAAAAAAAAAATTATTAAAGTTTTCAAAATTTTAATACATTTTATGCAAATCTAAAGAGAAATCACTAATTGTAGTAAAAAAAATAATAGAATTTTAATAAATTGTAGATAATATAATTTTATTTCTTGAAATATCAATTTTGTGTTTATCAGAAACAGAAATTTTAGTAATTTTAATATAAAAAACAAGACATAATATAACATAATATGATCAATAGCCATTTGCAACGGGTATAAAAATAAATAAATTATAATCTTACCATTATTATTAATAAACTTTCGATATTTGTTTATTACAAAAAATATGTTTATTCCTAAATTAGTTTGTAATAATATTTTCCAAGATCAGTAAAATCTAACAGTTACATTGATGATTTTCTTATAAAGGAAAACTTTGTTATGGCTTTAGACTTTATTTATTTGGTAAGAGTTGAGAAATAGAGGGAAATCCAAATATAATTGCTTCATGTATTGAACAATTTCAGAAAGCAGAAGCATTATATTCTTGACTTTATTTAACTTATTTCTTCGTTATTGTTAAAAAAAATAATTTATCGACATTTTTTTTAATACGTAATTCAATTATCAAAATTGTCGGTCATGGTTTTTTTTTTGAGAAATAAAATTTAAGTAATAAAACTAAATGCGAAATACGTTAGATTTTAATTAATTTAAACAAAAATAATACGATGAAAAATAATAGGATTAGAAATTTAATTTTAAAATTTCATCATCTTTTTATTTATTTTATCTAACAATTTTATAAAAAAGATGGAATGAAAAATGAAAATTTAGATATAAAAAAGATGTTTTTTTGGAATTTATATATTTATTTTATCAACATAAAATCAGAATAAGAAAATTGAATTAAAGAACGTTTATTTAAATGGTAAGAAAATTGTAAATGGATGTCGGTGTATATATTTTCTGAAATTTAAAAGTATTATGTGCACTGAAAGAAAATTAAGATCACAAATTATGGAGATTATCTTCGTTCTTTGGATCCCATTGGAAAATGTTCCTCTCGACTGGATCAAACTGGATCAAACTTTTCTTCAAACTCACTTACCTCCACTTCTTTTAAATCATATTCGTCTTCATCGACGGTTTGAGTTCCTTGGTTTTGGTAAACAACTTTGTTTTGGCTGAAGAAACTCATATTCGTAGTTTTGTTTTTGGTAGTTTACGAAGTAACTGTAGTAGAAGTTAGCAAAGAACTGTTGAGTTAGTAACAAATTGCAAGGGTTTATATACCCTTTTTCAAAGGTCTCATCTTCAAAAATATCCCTTCCACTGCATTTTGGAATCATTAATACTGTTTTCTAATAAAGAGGTATCAGGTAGTTCAATAAAAATAAACAGTAATAAACGTTACTCAATATTTGGAACATTTCCAAATCATTTATTATAACAACTTTTTATTGTTCTATCTATAATAAAGTGTTTATTATATTGAACTACCTGCATCCACCTATATTCTTGAGTAACAAATTTATTATTATTTTCAAAATTTATTATAGTTTATTTAAATTTTAAAGAAAGTTTATTGCTGAAACTTAATAGAGACTTCATTTTTATTGAAATATTTGCAACAACTTTTTTGCAAAAAAAATATTAATTTGTGTTTATCAGAAATTAATTTTAGTAAATTTAATACAAAAAATAAGATATAAATATAACATAATATAATCAATTGCAACAGTTTTTAAATGAGAATAACACGTAATTCTATGAAAAATTTATGGAAACTGTCGGTCATGGATTTAATTGAGAAATTAAATTTAAATAATAAAATTAAATGCGAAATACGTCATATTTTCATTAATTTAAATAAAAATAATACGATGAAAAATAATAGGATTAAAAATATAATTTTAAAATTTCATCAACTTTTTATTCGTTATACCTAACAATTTTATGAAAAAGATAGAATGAAAAATCAAAATTTAGAAATAAAAAAAAGATGTTTTTTGGAATTTTCGTATTTATTTCATCAACATAAACTTATAATAAGAAACATAGAGAATATTTGTTTAAACGGTAAAAAAATTGTAAACGGATGACGTTGCAGATATTTGGTTAAATATAAAAGTATTCTGTGCACTGAAAGGAAAATAAAATCACAAATTATAGAGATCATCTTCGTTTTTCGGATCCCATTGGAAAATGTTCCTCTCGACTGGATCAGACCAGCTACGATTTGAAAGGCTGCGATCTATTTCAGTGGAGAGTTTAAACTTCTTTTTCGAATCAATTTCATATTGGTCTTCCTTGAAATTGTTGTTTTTCCTTTTAGTATATTTCATTACAAATTTATCTTGAAAGAATAGACATTCATTCTCATCTTCAGAATCGGTTTCACTTGTATACTCATCAGAGGTATCAGTTATATCTTCGTCAGAGGTTTCGCTGTCATCATCGTCGATATCTCCTTCGTAGTTGGACTCACTCTCTTCTTCAAACTCACTCTCGCTTAATTCATCTTCAGTCGATTCATCGTTGACTACATCGACGTTGCTGGTGTATTTGCATTGGAAACACACTTTTCCAGATTTGTGTTTGGTTTGGATATAATCGTCATAATCAACATCTTCTTCGGACACACTCTCACTTTCCTCCTCTTCTGTGGTGTCATCTTCGACGGTTTGATATAACCTATTGACATTGCAGGAGTGTTGGCATTGGATATTATAGTCGACGTTGTCTTCAATCAACTCATCAGAATCACTTTCGGTAAACTCAGATTTTGTCAATTCGACATCTTCTTCGAAGCCTGACTCATCCTCTTTTTTAGACTCACTCTTTTCTTCAAACTCACTTTCGACGGTTTGAGTTCCTTGGTTTTGGTAAACAACTTTGTTTTGGCTGAAGAAACTCATGTTCGTACTTTTGTTTTTGGTAGTTTATAAAGTAACTGTTGTAGAGGTTAGCAGAGAACTGTTGAGTTAGTAACAAATTACAAGGGTTTATATACCCTTTTTCAAAGGTCTCATCTTCAAATATATCCCTTCCACTGCATTTTGGAATTTCTTAATTCTGTTTTCTAATAAATAGGTATCAGGTAGTTCAATAAAAATAAACAGTAATAAATTGTCGTTAATATTTGGAACATTTCCAAATCATTTATTGTAGCAACTTTTTATTGTTCTATCTATAATAAAGGGTTTATTATATTGAACTACCTGCATCCACCTATGTTCTTGAAAAACATAATTATTAATATTTTCAAAATTTATTACAGTTTATGTAAATTTTAAAGAAAGTTTATTGCTTTAACTTAATAAAGGCTTTATTTTTATAGAACTACCTGCAAAAACTTTTTTGAAAAAAATTATTAAGGTTTTCAAAATTTTAATATATTTTATGCAAATCTTAAAATAAATTAATAATTATAGTAAAAAAAAAGTAATAGATTTTTAATATATTGTAAATAATATGATTTTATTTCTTGAAATATCAATTTTGTGTTTATCAGAAATGTATTTCAGTAAATTTAATACAAAAAATAAGACTTTTGCACAGTTATATAAAAAAATAAATTAGAATCTGATGATTATTCTACATTACTTTGAATTTTGAATTGATTTACAGAAATATTTTAGATTTTTGAAAATAAAAAGTAAATTTTAAAAGAGAATAATTCGTAATTTTTGAGAAATAAAATTTAAGTAATAAAATTAAATGCGAAATTCGTTAGATTCTAATTAATTTAAATAAATAAAAAAATAGGATGAAAAATAATAGGATTAGATATTTAATTTTAAAATTTTATTATCTTTTTATTTGCTATACCTAACAATTTTATAAAAAAGACGGAATGAAAAATCAAGATTTAGAAATAAAAAAAAAGATGATTCTTTTTTGGAATTTTCATATATATTTTATTAAACGGTAAACAAATTGTAAAGGAATATTGGTGTAGATATTTGCTGAAATATAAAAGTATTATGTGCACTCAAAGAAAATTAAGATCACAAATTAAAGAGATCAACTTCGTTTTTCGAATCCCATTGGAAAATGTTCCTCTCGACTGGATCAGACCAGCTTCGAGTTGAAAGGCTGCGATCCATTTCAGTGGAGAGTTTAAACTTCTTTTTCGAATCAATTTCATATTGGTCTTCCTTGAAATTGTTGCCTTTCCTTTTGGTATATTTCATTACAAATTTATCTTGAAAGAATAGACATTCATTCTCATGTTCAGAATCGGTTTCACTTGTATAGTCATCAGAGGTATCAGTTATATCTTCGTCAGAGGTTTCGCTATTATCGTCGTCGATATCTCCATCGTAGTTGGACTCACTCTCTTCTTCAAACTCACTCTCACTTAATTCATCTTCAGTCGATTCATCGTCGTCTTCATCGATGGTCTGCGATATCTGTTTTTTGTAGACGTCCCCAACCCTATCGACGTTGCTAGTGTATTTGCATTGGAAACACACTTTTCCAGATTTATGTTTGGCTTGGATATAATCGTCATAATCGACATCTTCTTCGGACTCACTCTCACTTTCCTCCTCTTCTGTGGTGTCATCTTCGACGGTTTGATATGACCTATCGACGTTGCAGGAGTGTTGGCATTGGATATTATAGTCGACGTTGTCTTCAATCAACTCATCAGAATCACTTTCGGTAAACTCAGATTTTGTCAATTCGACATCTTCTTCGAAGCCTGACTCATCCACTTTTTTAGACACATTTGTTTCTTCAAACTCACTTACCTCCACTTCCTTTAAATCATAATCGTCTTCATCGACGGTTTGAGTTCCTTGGTTTCGGTAAACAACTTTGTTTTGGCTGAAGAAACTCATGTTCGTAGTTTTGTTTTTGGTAGTTTATAAAGTAACTGTTATAGAGGATAGCAGAGAACTGTTGAGTTAGTAACAAATTACAAGGGTTTATATACCCTTTTTCAAAGGTCTCATCTTCAAAAATATCCCTTCCACTGCATTTTGGAATTTCTTAATTCTGTTTTCTAATGAATAGGTATCAGGTAGTTCAATAAAACTAAACAGTAATAAATTGTCGTTAATATTTGGAACATTTCCAAATCATTTATTGTAGCAACTTTTTATTGTTCTATCTATAATAAAGGGTTTATTATATTGAACTACCTGCATCCACCTATGTTCTTGAAAAACATAATTATTAATATTTTCAAAATTTATTACAGTTTATGTAAATTTTAAACAAAGTATATTGCTTTAACTTAATAAAGGCTTTATTTTTATAGAACTACCTGAATAAACTTTTTTGAAAAAAATTATTAAGGTTTTCCAAATTTTAATACATTTTATGCAAATCTTAAAATAAATTAATAGAAAAATAATAGAATTTTAATAATTTGTAAATAATATGATTTTATTTCTTGAAATATCAATTATTTATTCAATTAATTATTTCAGTAAATTTAATACAAAAAATAAGACTTTTGCAACAGTTATATAAAAAAATAAATTAGAATCTGATGATTATAATTATTATTAATAAATTTTTGATATTTTTTTAATAAAAGTTTATATTTCTTAAGCAACAATTCAAAATTCTACATTACTTTGAATTTTGAATTGATTTACAGAAATATTTTAGATTTTTGACAATAAAAAGTAAATTTTAAAAGAGTATAATACGTAATTCCAAGAAAAAATTATCGAAATTGTCGGTCATAGATTTTTTTGAGAAATAAAATTTAAGTAATAAAATTAAATGCAAAATACGTTAGATTCTAATTAATTTAAATTTAAAAAAATGGGATGAAAAATAATAGGATTAGATATTTAATTTTAAAATTTCATTATCTTTTTATTTATTATACCTAACAATTTTATAAAAAAGATGGAATGAAAAATCAAGATTTATAAATTAAAAAAAGATGTTTTTTTGGAATATTCATATATATTTTATTAAACGGTAAACAAATTGTAATGATATATTGGTGTAGATATTTGCTGAAATATAAAATTATTATGTGCACTGAAAAAAAATGAAGATCATAAATTATAGAGATCATCTTCGTTTTTTGGATCCCATTGGAAAATGTTCCTCTCGACTGGATCAGACCAGCTACGATTTGAAAGACTGCGATCCATTTCAGTGGAGAGTTTAAACTTCTTTTTCGAATCAATTTCATATTGGTCTTCCTTGAAATTGTTGCCTTTCCTTTTGGTATATTTCATTACAAATTTATCTTGAAAGAATAGACATTCATGCTCATCTTCAGAATCGGTTTCACTTGTATACTCATAACAGGTATCAGTTATATCTTCGTCAGAGGTTTCGCTATTATCGTCGTCGATATCTCCATCGTAGTTGGACTCACTCTCTTCTTCAAACTCACTCTCACTTAATTCATCTTCAGTCGATTCATCGTCGTCTTCATCGATGGTCTGAGATATCTGTTTTTTGTAGACGTCCCCAACACTATCGACGTTGCTAGTGTATTTGCATTGGAAACACACTTTTCCAGATTTGTGTTTGGCTTGGATATAATCGTCATCTTCTTCGGACTGACTCTCACTTTCCTCCTCTTCTGTAGTGTCATCTTCGACGGTTTGATATAACCTATCGACGTTGCAGGAGTGTTGGCATTGGATATTATAGTCGATGTTGTCTTCAATCAACTCATCAGAATCACTTTCGGTAAACTCAGATTTTGTCAATTCGACATCTTCTTCGAAGCCTGACTCATCCTCTTTTTTAGACTCACTCTTTTCTTCAAACTCACTTTCGACGGTTTGAGTTCCTTGGTTTTGGTAAACAACTTTGTTTTGGCTGAAGAAACTCATGTTCGTAGTTTTGTTTTTGGTAGTTTATAAAGTAACTGTGTTAGAGGTTAGCAGAGAACTGTTGAGTTAGTAATAAATTACAAGGGTTTATATACCCTTTTTCAAAGGTCTCATCTTCAAATATATCCCTCCCACTGCATTTTGGAATTTCTTAATTCTGTTTTCTAATAAATAGGTATCAGGTAGTTCAATAAAAATAAACAGTAATAAATTGTCGTTAATATTTGGAACATTTCCAAATCATTTATTGTAGCAACTTTTTATTGTTCTATCTATAATAAAGGGTTTATTAACTACCTGCATCCACCTATGTTCTTGAAAAACATAATTATTAATATTTTTAAAATTTATCACAGTATATGTAAATTTTAAAGAAAGTTTATTGCTTTAACTTAATAAAGGCTTTATTTTTATAGACTACCTGAATAAACTTTTTTGATAAAAATTATTAAGGTTTTCAAAATTTTAATACATTTTATGCAAATCTTAAAATAAATTAATAGAAAAATAATAGAATTTTAATAAATTGTAAATAATATGATTTTATTTCTTGAAATATCAATTATTTATTCAATTAATTATTTCAGTAAATTTAATACAAAAAATAAGACTTTTGCTACAGTTATATAAAAAAATAAATTAGAATCTGATGATTATAATTATTATTAATAAATTTTCGATATTTGTTTATTCAAAAAAAATATGTTTATTCCTAAATTAGTTTGTAATAAAATTTTGTAATATCAGTAAAATCTAACAGTTTAATTCATGATTTTCTTTAATTTAAAAGAAATATTTGTTATTGCTTTAGACTTTATTTCTTTTGGTAAGAGTTGAGAAATTGAGCGAAATCGAAAAATAATTGCTTCATGTATTAAACAATTTCAGAAAGATATGCTTGATTTTATTTAACTTGTTTCTTCGTTATTGTTAAAAAAATAATTTGTCGATATTTTTTTAATAAAAGTTTATATTTCTTAAGCAACAATTCAAAATTCTACATTACTTTGAATTTTGAATTGATTTTCAAAAATATTTTAGATTTTTGACAATAAAAAGTAAATTTTAAAAGAGAATAATACGTAATTCCAAGAAAAAATTATCGAAATTGTGGGTCATAGATTTTTTTGAGAAATAAAATTTAAGTAATAAAATTAAATGCAAAATACGTTAGAATAAAAAAAAAATAGGATGAAAAATAATAAGATTAGATATTTAATTTTAAAATTTCATTATCTTTTTATTTGTTGTACCTAACAATTTTATAAAGAAGATGGAATGAAAAATCAAGATTTAGAAATAAAAAAAAGATGTTTTTTTTTGGAATTTTCATATATATTTTATTGAACTGTAAACAAATTGTAAAGGAATATTGGTGTAGATATTTGATGAAATATAAAATTATTATGTGCACTGAAATAAAATTAAGATCACAAATTATAGATATCATCTTCGTTTTTCGGATCCCATTGGAAAATGTTCCTCTCGACTGGATCTGACCAGCTACGAGTTGAAATGCTGCGATCCATTTCAGTGGAGAGTTTAAACTTCTTTTTCGAATCAATTTCATATTGGTCTTCCTTGAAATTGTTGCCTTTCCTTTTTGTATATTTCATTACAAATTTATCTTGAAAGAATAGACATTCATTCTCATCTTCAGAATCGGTTTCACTTGTATACTCATCAGAGGTATCAGTTATATCTTCGTCAGAGGTTTCGCTATTATCGTCGTCGATATCTCCATCGTAGTTGGACTCACTTTCTTCTTCAAACTCACTCTCACTTAATTCATCTTCAGTCGATTCATCGTTGCCTACATCGACGTTGCTGGTGTATTTGCATTGGAAACACACTTTTCCAGATTTGTGTTTGGCTTGGATATAATCGTCATAATCGACATCTTTGCAGGAGTATTGGCATTGGATATTATTGTCTACGTTGTCTTCAATCAACTCATCAGAATCACTTTCGGTAAACTCAGATTTTGTCAATTCGACATCTTCTTCGAAGCCTGACTCGTCCTGTTTTTTAGACTCACCCTTTTCTTCCAACTCACTTAACTCCAATTCCTTTAAATCATAATCGTCTTCATCGACGGTTTGAGTTCCTTGGTTTTGGTAAACAACTTTGTTTTGGCTGAAGAAACTCATGTTTGTAGTTTTGATTTTGGTAGTTTACGAATTAACTGTAGTAGAAGTTAGCAAAGAACTGTTGAATTAGTAACAAATTGCAAGGGTTTATATACTCTTTTTCAAAAGTTTCATCTTCAAAAATATCCCTTCCATTGGAATTTCTTAATTCTGTTTTCTAATAAATAGGTATCAGGTAGTTCAATAAAAATAATCAGTAATAAATTGTCGTCAATATTTGGAACATTTCCAAATAATTTATTGTACCAACTTTTTATTGTTCTTTCTATAATAAAGGGTTTATTTTATTGAACTACCTGCATCCACCTATGTTCTTAACTATCATAATTATTAATATTTTCAAAATTTATTACAGTTTATGTAAAATTTAAGGAATGTTTATTACTGTAACAACTTTCTTGAAAAAAAAATTATTAGGGTTTTTAAAATTTTAATACATTTTATGCAAATCTAAAGAGAAATCAATAATTATAGTAAAAAAATGTATTAATCAGAAATTAATTTTAGTAAATTTAATATAAAAAATATGACTTTTGCAACAGTTATATAAAAAATAAATTAAAATCTGATCAACATAATTATTATTAATAAAATTTCGATATTTGTTTATTCCAAACAATATATTTATTCCTAAATTAGTTTGTAATAATATTTTCTAAGATCAGTAAAAACTAACAATCATCAATTTAGATTTTTTTTTAAAGGAAATATTTGTTATCGCTTTAGACTTTATTTCTTTGGTAAGAGTTGAGAAATAAAGCAAAATTTCACTTTCTGAAATAATAATTAAAGAACGTTCTATCAAGTAATTTGTCAAACATTTCTTAATATTTTTGCTGCGTGACTCAACACTTGGTAAAATGTACAGTATTGAAATTTTTGGTTGTAATTCATAGAATCAGAAATTTATTAATATGCCCTCATAAAAAAATAAAAATTACCAGAGTCGATTCCTGGTCTAACAAAATCATTACTGGTGTTTTGAGATAAAAATACTTTTATTATTACATAAATGCAATGTATTTAGATTTTGAATAATATTTTTCTATTCCTGTTCGTTTATCATGTACAAGCATCTTAGCAAACATTTGCTTTTCATAACATGTGTAAAGCCGGAAATTTGTACGAATTTAATATACTGCTTATCGCACTTAAGGAATACTTAGTTGTTAAACAGGAATGTAATATATCCGGAAATCAATATTTTTTATTATATAATCAGAACATGTTTGTGCATTTGAGAATTCTTTATATTAGAAATTATAAAATATATATCTATACATACTTATACAAATTTTGAATACATTGAAATAATTTAGTAAATAGTTGATTGAAAGCAGAAGCATTATATGCTTGATTTTATTTAACTTATTTCTTCGTTATTGTTAAAAAAAATAATTTGTCGAAATTTTTTTAATAATATTTTATATTTTTTGGGAAACAATTCAAAATTCAAAGTAATGTAATTTTTAAATGAGAATAATACGTAATTCCAAGAAAAATCTATCGAAATTGTCGGTCCTTGATTTAATTAGAAATAAAATTTAAGTAATAAAATTAAATGCGAAATACGTTATATTTTAATTAATTTAAATAAAAATAATACGTTGAAAAAGAATAGGATTAGAAATTTAATTTTAAAATTTCATCATCTTTTTATTTGTTATACCTAACAAATTTATAAAAAAGATGGAATGAAAAATCAAAATTTAGAAATAAAAAAAAAGATATTTTTTTGAAATCTTCATATTTATTTTATCAATATAAAGTCATACTACATAGAAACTTAAAGAATGTTGGCTTAAACGATAAGAAAATAGTAAACGGATGATGGTGTAGATATTAGCTGAAATATAAATGTATTATGTGCACTAAAAGAAAATTAAGATCACAAATTATAGAGATTTTCTTCGTTTTTCGGATTCCATTGGAAAATGTTCCTCTCGACTGGATCAGACCAGCTACGATTTGAAAGGCTGTGATCCATTTCAGTGGAGAGTTTAAACTTCTTTTTCGAATCAATTTCATATTGGTCTTCCTTGAAATTGTTGCCTTTCCTTTTGGTATATTTCATTACAAATTTATCTTGAAAGAATAGACATTCATTCTCATCTTCAGAATCGGTTTCACTTGTATACTCATCAGAGGTATCAGTTATATCTTCGTCAGAGGTTTCGCTATTATCGTCGTCGATATCTCCATCGTAGTTGGACTCACTTTCTTCTTCAAACTCACTCTCACTTAATTCATCTTCAGTCGATTCATCGTTGCCTACATCGACGTTGCTGGTGTATTTGCATTGGAAACACACTTTTCCAGATTTGTGTTTGGCTTGGATATAATCGTCATAATCGACATCTTTGCAGGAGTATTGGCATTGGATATTATTGTCTACGTTGTCTTCAATCAACTCATCAGAATCACTTTCGGTAAACTCAGATTTTGTCAATTCGACATCTTCTTCGAAGCCTGACTCGTCCTCTTTTTTGGACTCACTCTTTTCTTCAAACTCACTTACCTCCACTTCTTTTAAATCATATTCGTCTTCATCGACGATTTGAGTTCCTTGGTTTTGGTAAACAACTTTGATTTGCCTGAAGAAACTCATGTTCGTAGTTTTGTTTTTGGTAGTTTATAAAGTTACTGTAGTAGAGGTTAGCAGAGAACTGTTGAGTTAGTAACAAATTTCAAAGGTTTATATACCCTTTTTCAAAGGGTTCATCTTCAAAAATATCCCTTCCACAGCATTTTGGAATTATTAATTACTGTTTTCTAATAAATAGGTATCAGGTAGTTCAATAAAAATAAACAGTAATAAACTGTGATCAATATTTGGAACAATTCCAAATTATTTATTGTAGCAACTTTTTATTCTTCCATCTATAATAAAGGGTTTATTTTATTGAACTACCTGCAACCAACTTTTCAAAAGAAAACGTATCAAAGTTTCAGAAATTTTTATTACATTTTTTGGAAATATAAAAAAAAATAATTATATTATGGAAAACGAAATAAATTTATGTAATAAAGGTAGAATTTAAATATTCTAATAGTTTATTTTATTGAACTATCTATACCACCTATGTTCTTGAAAAACATAATTATTAATATCTTCAAAATTTATTACAGTTTATGTAAATTTTAAAGAAAGTTTATTGATGTAACTTATTAGAGGCTTTATTTTTATTGAACTACCTACAACTTTTTTGAAAAAAAAAATTATTAAAGTTTTCAAAATTTTAATACATTTTATGCAAATCTAAAGAGAAATCACTAATTGTAGTAAAATATTAATATAATTTTAATAAATTGTAAATAATATAATTTTATTTCTTGAAATATCAACTTCGTTTTCGAATCAATTTCATATTCTTTTAATTTCTGATATAATAATTAAAGAACGTTCTATTAATTATATTTCTTAATCTTTTTGCTGCATGACTCAACATATTTGTTTAATGTTGCACTTTAATCCACACACATGGTAAAATTTACAGTGTTGAAGTTTATGGTTGTAACCCACAGATTCAGAAACACTGTCGTTGGTTCTGTCTGTAATGTTATGTACACAATATACGCAAATTGCTTCTGGTATTTTGCGATAAAAATACTTTTCTTATCATATAATTGAAATATATTTAGATTTTGAATAATATTTTTCTATTCTTGTTCGTTTACATGTACATGCAGTGTTTATATATTAGCAAACATTTGCTTTTCATAAGATGTGCAAAGCCGGAAGGAATTTATATATTTGTATGAATTTAATATACTGCTTATCGCACTTAAGGAATACTTAGTGTTTAAAAAGGAATTTAATATATCCGGAAATCAATATTTTTTATTATCTAATCACAGAATATGTTTGTGCAATTGAGAATTCCATATATTAGAAATTATAAAATATATATATATCAAATGTATACATACTAATACAGATTTTGAATACATTGAAATAATTTAGTAAATTATTTAACGGTTGATAGAATTGCAATAATTAATCCAGGAAGAATATGTAATATGTTTGGATGTTTTTCCTAATAGTTTATATTTGAAGATCCTCGTAAATTTTCCTCTTCGTAATATACCATGGAGCACCAATAATCCTTCTTAGGCTCTATGGCTGTAATGATGTTCTCTTTTTGCTAGAATGTGATCTTTACACATGTGTCACTGGTAAACATTAGTACTTTTTCATGGTGAAAGTGATATGCAATAATTTCTATTCAATCAACTTCATTCCCCATTTTTGTAGCCATTCTTGTACTAAGTACAGATTTTCTTGTAGGTGGTGTTATCCATGTGCTGGGTGTGCATTAGAAGATAGTATTTTAATATCATCGGCAAACGTTGCAGCTATTTTTTTGTCCACTAAAGATATATCTGCGGTATATAATATAGTATACATTCTAACACGTTTTATTGTGATATACTTGATATATTTTGATACAAATTATTTTATTATCAAATATATATTTTTTACATTTATTTTATAAATCTATCTACAAGAAGAAAAGCAGATAATAAGCGCAAGATTTGAAATCTTACAAAAAAATCATAAAAACATAAACGCAGAAGATATGATTGAGAGATCGTTTCAGTATTCGTCGATGTGTTAGCTCAGTAGCGAGTTGGTTTGGATGGTCCTCCAGCCGATGTTGGTATTTAGTGCTCAGTTTAGTTATCTCATTTCTTACAAATGTGATGTTTGTGTAATGGTGTATTTATTTATTTGTAGGGAAACAAGGTACTTTATTAATTGCTCTGAGCATTTTCAACAATGAAATATGAATTTATTATTTTATAAAAATTATATGGTAGTCTTTTTAAATTTATAGTACAATCCTTTGTGCCATATTTTGTCCAACGCCTTTGATACATCTAAGAATGCGCCTGAGCAGTAACGCTTTTCTTCTAGGTCTTAACTTAATATATCTACATATTATATTTTATTATCAAGCTCAAATTGATTATTTGGTATTAGTTCGTTATTGATCATGGAAATTTTCAGCTAATAATTTCGATATTATTGGAAGTAGACTTATAAGTGTATGTTATTTTATATCTTCGAGAGTCTTTCCTGACTTGAGTACTAAAATTTTCATTGACAGGGGGGAATTTTTCAGTTCATAGAATTGCATTGAAGTTAATTGTTAGGAACAAGATTCATTTATTTGTTAGTTGTTTTCATAATTTTCCTTTGAATAGATCGTATTCAGGAGTAAATTGGATATGGATTTTATTTCTTTATTGTTGAGGCGATGATTATGGTCGAAAGACAAATTTTTAGACGTTCCGGATTTACGTAATTCAAAGTTGGGGCTATTTAATGTTTCTAGTGGCCTTTCACAGAGAATATTCTGTGGCATGAGATTTTGAAGATAGTCTTGTATCGATTATTTGTTTATTATTTTTTAATAGCGTTTTCAACTTATCGTAGCTTATATTGCCTTTATTTGCGGGTAGCCTCAAATATTATACGAAGTTTTCATTTTTTGTTATCAAATAATAACTTATATGATAATCTTTTTCTATCAAATGTAATCTAAATATATTATATTTTGTATTGAAACTTTCGCAAAACAACTATTTTTTAATACATTTTAAATGTTAACAATTTCAATAACTAGGAAAACCTAAGTATTATTATTAGTATATAAAGTTACAAATAAAATTATTTATGCTAGATTTAAGTAAATACTCGTTTTGAGACTTTTTAATATTTTATTTTGATATGATCACAATTGAGAACAACGTTTGTTTTAAAATTTCATTAATAAAATGGAGAATTCTTTTAAATGTGAAATTACTTTGTTCAAACTTTTACATATTATTTACAGTAACAATAACTAACAAATATGTTAATCAATCAATTTTAATACATTGTAAATAATATAATTTTATTTCTTGACATATCAATTTTGTGTTTATCAGAAATTAATTTTAGTAAATTTAATATAATAAATAATACATAATATAATCAATAGCCTTTTGCAATTGTTATCTAAAAAGAATAAAATCTGATCATTATAATTATTACAAATAAACTTTCGATATTTGTTTATTACAAAAAATATGTTTATTCCTAAATTAGTTTGTAATAATATTTTTTAAGATCAGTAAAATCTAACAATTTTATTTATGATTTTCTTTTAAAAGAAATATTTGTTATGGCTTTAGAATTTATTTTTTTAGTAAGAGTTGAGAAGTAGAGGGAAATCCAAATAAAATTGCTTCATGTATTGAACAATTTTAGAAAGATATGCTTGATTTTATTTTTTCGTTATTGTTAAAAAAAATATTTTTTAATAAAATTTATTTTTAAATGAGAATAATACGTAATTCCAAGAAAAAAATATCGAAATTGTCGGTCAAGCATGTTTTTGATAAATAAAATTTAAGTAATAAAACTAAATGCGAAATACGTTAGAATTAATTGAAATAAAATAATTCGATGAAAAATAATAGGATTCGAAATTTCATCATCTTTTTGTTTGTTATACCTAACAATTTTATAAAAAAGATGGAATGAAAAATCAGAATTTAGAAATAACAAACATGTTGCTTTTTGGAATTTTCATATTTATTTTATCAACATATAATCATAGTAAGAAACATAAAGAATATTTGTTTAAACGGTAAAAAAAATGTAAATTTGTTGAAATATAAAAGTATTATGTGCACTGAAAGAAAATTAAGATCACAAATTATAGAGATTATCTTCGTTTTTCGGATCCCATTGGAAAATGTTCCTCTCGACTGGATCAGACCAGCTACGAGTTGAAATGCTGCGATCCATTTCAGTGGAGAGTTTAAACTTCTTTTTCGAATCAATTTCATATTGGTCTTCCTTGAAATTGTTGCCTTTCCTTTTGGTATATTTCATTACAAATTTATCTTGAAAGAATAGACATTCATTCTCATCTTCAGAATCGGTTTCACTTGTATACTCATCAAATATATCAGTTATATCTTCGTCAGAGGTTTCGCTATTATCGTCGTCGATATCTCCATCGTAGTTGGACTCACTTTCTTCTTCAAACTCACTCTCACTTAATTCCTCTTCAGTCGATTCATCGACGGTTTGAGATTCTTGTTTTTTGTAGACGTTGCCAACCCTATCGACGTTGCTGGTGTTTTTGCATTGGAAACACACTTTTCCAGATTTGTGTTTGGCTTGGATATAATCGTCATAATCGACATTTTCTTGGGACTCACTCTCACTTTCCTCCTCTTCCATGGAGTCATCATCAACGGTTTGATATAACCTATCGACGTTGCAAGGGTGTTGGCATTGGATATTATTGTCTACGTTGTCTTCAATCAACTCATCAGAATCACTTTCGGTAAACTCAGATTTTGTCAATTCGACATCTTCTTGGAAGCCTGACTCGTCCTCTTTTTTAGACTCACTTTTTTCTTCAAACTCACTTAACTCCAATTCCTTTAAATCATAATCGTCTTCATCGACGGTTTGAGTTCCTTGGTTTTGGTAAACAACTTTGTTTTGGCTGAAGAAACTCATATTCGTAGTTTTGTTTTTGGTAGTTTACGAAGTAACTGTAGTAGAAGTTAGCAAAGAACTGTTGAGTTAGTAACAAATTGCAAGGGTTTATATACCCTTTTTCAAAGGTCTCATCTTCAAAAATATCCCTTCCACTGTATTTTGGAATTTCTTAATTCTGTTTTCTAATGAATAGGTATCAGGTAGTTCAATAAAAATAATCAGTAATAAATTGTCGTCAATATTTGGAACATTTCCAAATAAATTATTGTACCAACTTTTTATTGTTCTTTCTATAATAAAGGGTTTATTTTATTGAACTACCTGCATCCACCTATGTTCTTAACTATCATAATTATTAATATTTTCAAAATTTATTACAGTTTATGTAAAATTTATGGAATGTTTATTACTGTAACAACTTTCTTTGAAAAAAAAAAAAAAAAATTATTAGGGTTTTCAAAATTTTAATACATTTTATGCAAATCTAAAGAGAAATCAATAATTATAGTAATAAAATGTATTGATCAGAAATTAATGTTAGTAAATTTAATATAAAAAATATGACTTTTGCAACAGTTATATAAAAAATAAATTAAAATCTGATCATTATAATTATTATTAATAAAATTTCGATATTTGTTTATTCCAAACAATATATTTATTCCTAAATTAGTTTGTGATAATATTTTCTAAGATCAGTAAAAACTAACAATCATCAATTAAGATTTTCTTTTAAAGGAAATATTTCTTTCATTTGCGTGACTCAACACTTGCAGTATTTGCAAATTTGCAGTATTGAAATTTTTGGTTGTAATTCATAGAATCAGAAATTTTTTAATAGGCCCTCATAAAAAAATAAAAATTACCAGAGTCGATTCCTGGTCTAACAAAATCATTACTGGTGTTTTGAGATAAAAATACTTTTATTATTACATAAATGCAATGTATTTAGATTTTGAATAATATTTTTCTATTCCTGTTCGTTTATCATGTACAAGCATCTTAGCAAACATTTGCTTTTCATAACATGTGTATAGCCGGAAATTTGTACGAATTTAATATACTGCTTATCGCACTTAAGGAATACTTAGTGTTTAAACAGGAATGTAATATATCCGGAAATCAATATTTTTTATTATATAATCAGAACATGTTTGTGCATTTGAGAATTCTTTATATTAGAAATTATAAAATATATATCTATACATACTTATACAAATTTTGAATACATTGAAATAATTTAGTAAATAGTTGATTGAAAGCAGAAGCATTATATGCTTGATTTTATTTAACTTATTTCTTCGTAATTGTTAAAAAAAATAATTTGTCGATATTTTTTTAATAATATTTTATATTTTTTGAGAAACAATTCAAAATTCAAAGTAATGTATTTCTCAGAAAAAAATTAGATTTCTGACAATAAAATGTAATTTTTAAATGAGAATAATACGTAATTCCAAGAAAAATCTATCGAAATTGTCGGTCATTGATTTAATTAGAAATAAAATTTAAGTAATAAAATTAAATGCGAAATACGTTATATTTTAATTAATTTAAATAAAAATAATACGATGAAAAAGAATAGGATTAGAAATTTAATTTTAAAATTTCATCATTTTTTTATTTGTTATACCTAACAAATTTATAAAAAAGATGGAATGAAAAATCAAAATTTAGAAATAAAAAAAAAGATATTTTTTTGAAATCTTCATATTTATTTTATCAATATAAAATCATACTACATAGAAACTTAAAGAATGTTGGCTTAAACGATAAGAAAATAGTAAACGGATGATGGTGTAGATATTAGCTGAAATATAAATGTATTATGTGCACTGAAAGAAAATTAAGATCACAAATTATAGAGATTTTCTTCGTTTTTCGGATCCCATTGGAAAATGTTCCTCTCGACAGGATCAGACCAGCTACGAGTTGAAATGCTGCGATCCATTTCAGTGGAGTGTTTAAACTTCTTTTTCGAATCAATTTCATATTGGTCTTCCTTGAAATTGTTGCCTTTCCTTTTGGTATATTTCATTACAAATTTATCTTGAAAGAATAGACATTCATTCTCATCTTCAGAATCGGTTTCACTTGTATACTCATCAAATATATCAGTTATATCTTCGTCAGAGGTTTCGCTATTATCGTCGTCGATATCTCCATCGTAGTTGGACTCACTTTCTTCTTCAAACTCACTCTCACTTAATTCCTCTTCAGTCGATTCATCGACGGTTTGAGATTCTTGTTTTTTGTAGACGTTGCCAACCCTATCGACGTTGCTGGTGTATTTGCATTGGAAACACACTTTTCCAGATTTATGTTTGGCTTGGATATAATCGTCATAATCGACATCTTCGACTCACTCTCACTTTCCTCCTCTTCCACGGAGTCATCAACAACGGTTTGATATATCCTATCGACGTTGCAAGGGTGTTGGCATTGGATATTATTGTCTACGTTGTCTTCAATCAACTCATCAGAATCACTTTCGGTAAACTCAGATTTTGTCAATTCGACATCTTCTTCGAAGCCTGACTCGTCCTCTTTTTTAGACTCACTTTTTTCTTCAAACTCACTTAACTCCAATTCCTTTAAATCATAATCGTCTTCATCGACGGTTTGAGTTCCTTGGTTTTGGTAAACAACTTTGTTTTGGCTGAAGAAACTCATGTTCATATTTTTGCGTTTGGTAGTTTACGAAGTAACTGTAGTAGAAGTTAGCAAATAACTGTTGAGTTAGTAACAAATTGCAAGGGTTTATATACCCTTTTTCAAAGGGTTCATCTTCAGAAATATCCCTTCCACTGGATTTTGGAACTTCTTAATTCTGTTTTCTAATAAATAGGTATCAGGTAGTTCAATAAAAATAAACAGTAATAAATTGTCGTCAATATTTGGAACATTTCCAAATCATTTATTGTAGCAACTTTTTATTGTTCTATCTATAATAAAGGGTTTATTTTATTGAACTACCTGCATCCATCTATGTTCTTAACTAACATAATTATTAATATTTTCAAAATTTATTACAGTTTATGTAAATTTTAAAGAAAGTTTATTATTGTAACTTTATATCGTCTTTATTGAACTACCTGCAACAACTTTATTGAAAATAAAGTTATTAAGGTTTTCAAAATTTTAATACATTTTATGCAAATCTAAAGAGAAATTAATAATTATAGTAAAAAAAAATATATTATTTCTTGAAATATCAATTTTGTGTTTATCATCAATTAATTTTAGTAAATTTAATATAAAAAATAAGACATAATGTTATCAATAGTTTTTTGCCAAAAAATAAAATCTCATTATAATTAATATTAATAAATTTTCTATATTTGTTTATTCCTAAATTAGTGTGTAATAATATTTTCTAAGATCAGTAAAATCTAACAATCATCAATTAAGATTTTCTTTTAAAGGAAATATTTGTTATCGCTTTAGACTTTATTTTTTTAGTAAGAGTTGAGAAATGGAGCGAAATTTCACTTTCTGAAATAATTATGAAAGAACGTTCCATCAAGTAATTTCTAAATCGTTTCTTAATTTTTTGCTGCGTGACTCAACATATTTGTTTACTGTTCTACATTCAATTCACACATGGTAAAATTTACAATGTTGAAATGTATGGTTGTAACTCATAGATTCAGGAACACTGCTGTTGTATACTTAAATAAATACCAACCATGTCAAATTACATTATACTTCATTAAACGGAAGTTTTCTGTGGTATCGAATACTTAAGTCAAGTAGTCTGCAATATTTGTTTTTAAATAATAATAATAATTTACAGATTATTTGAGAACTTGGCACAAAATATAATAAAACTATAATTCTAGGTATACTTTGCTTGTTGTGTTATGTACGCAAATTATATTAAAAACCAGTTAAACCACCTAAGAACTTACAGTGTTATACATTATTGATGACTATAATCTAGTTAAATAATTATTTTAATTATGTATATTTAGATAGTCCTTGGCACGTACCTATATTCGTTTAGTAAGGCCTCGTTTAGCGCTTTTGATGATTTCCTATAATAATGATGGTGAACCTTTTCAGCTTGTTTTAGCATTTAGAAATAACAATAAATATAAAGTCATAACGACTAACGTTTAAGTTAAGCGCCAACTCATAAGAGTGGACTCAAACGAGCGAAGAGATTACAGAGTTATATATTATTAATGGCTTTAATCCAGTGGAATAGTTATTTTAATTACGCATATTTAGATATTTCTTGACACGTACGTTTAGTTTATAAGTTTAACGCATTTGATGATTTGAGAGTTTCGTTTGCCACGTTTGTTTTTTAAACTTCTTTAGTAAAATGTGAAGTTATATTATTCAAACTTCTACATATTATAGTAACAATAATTTCACAAATGTATGTTAATAAATTTTAAATGTTATTATTTTTAAATTTGTATGATTTTTATTATTAAATCTGTGTCATAAGTTGAACTTTTGAAGTTTATATGTTTGGGATTGATTTAATAGCAGATTTTATAATATTATATATCACTACAGTTGTTTGAGGATAGATTTATATATTAGTAATTTGTTGTCTAGCCATAGCACTGATTTTCTTGCAAGCAGATATGTTGTCATTTCCGTTCGGATGTGAACACAGTTGGAACATTTGCCACGCCCCATTACCTGTTTTCAAAAGTGAAGGAATCTATAAAAAAATAAGGGAAAAAATATATTGGATATACATTATTCATGCATTGAGAAATAACGAAAAGAAAGGAAAATCGGATTTTAGATTTTACTACTCGTACGGTCTATAATTGTATGTGGTACAAACTTTAATTCCATAGATGTTTTCGTACAGCACTCGGTTCGTGTAATCAAGGATCTCATCGACTGAGACTTCGTAAAACTAAAGCAATGTGTAACTTTGATGCGAAGTCGTCGGTTAAATACCGAATGCCGTACTCCGAAGTTACTTCCCTTTCAGAAGCAGTCTTCTCTGTAGGCGATTTGAGGTTCTGTTTACGAATTGCCAACAAGAACGAAAGTTATCTTTCCTTACAACGTGCGCGTTGAAAATCAATTCTTATGAAAATCGTCAGTAATTATCAATGTATTCATTAAGTTAAAAGTTTACTGTAGATAATCGATTTTGTATCTAAATGGCGTCACCATGCATATAGATATAAAGAATCTTTTTATATAAGACGCCACACGTCTCGGAATATAAAATCGATTATGTATTCCAATTTGCTAGAAAGCCTTGGATTTTAACAGTTTTCGGTGCATCAGCTTACGAATTACGTAACGTAAAGATATGCATTTAGATTTTCCGGCGACGAAATATTTTTATCCGTGTTCTCATTCCAAAGGCCGCATGAAAATATTGATCCCAGGAGGTGTAGGATTACCTGTTAAGATTGTGAGCGCGATATATCATCTAAATTGTTACTTTCCTGTCTGCAATGTTAGCCGATGCGACATTCAATACTCTCCTTATGTTTCCAAGAGAAAATACGAGAACACCCTAATTATCAATTGGGAAATGCTCGGGGCGGAAACAATCTGGAAAAATATGTCGTAACACGACCGTTCAAAGCACGTTTTGTTTTCAGGAAAATTTATATGCAAACTTCGTTAACTAAGCAGCTTATTTCTTGAACGTATATTCGGTGTTCTGAGCTTCCTTTAAAGGATTTTCAATTTTTAATAGTTTTATTACAAAGATATGAAAAGCTAGAATTATTGATCTTCTATGAAATTTATTAAATATAAACCTGTTATTCTATATAACTACAGTTTAATTATACTTTAATTAATTTTAGTTTTACGTTTTCTGCTTTTATTAAATAATTACATTTTTTTCTAAAACTAACAAAGTAACAGCCCTTAGCAGCAGTGGAATTTCATTTCGGTTATATTGAGTTTTTTTGTGATTTATTGCTGTAATAAATAATACGATTTATTGAAAAAAATATTTTAATGTTACCTTCGGACCATAAGACGCACCCAAAATTTGAGTCCATTTTTATATATAAAAAGGTGCGTCTTAGAGTCAGAAAAATACGGTAATAACAAATATTTACTCTACACTTTGGACCATAAAAAGTACATTTTTAAGTACGAAAAATATTGATTATAATTGTAGCGCTTCTTATGATCGGAAAGTATAAATCTTCGTTTTATTCAATGCTATAAAGTGCAAAGTCTGACTAAAATAGTTTCAAATATCTCAAATCATGTTCTATTTGAACATCAAAAAAATTAGATCTTCATTAATTTTCATTGAAGATAATACTGTAATCAATATTACATTATTATGTAATAAAAACTATATTACAAATATATGTTTACAATAGAAGTTTTATGTAACCACACCTATTTTGGTATTTGGTAGATATGAACAAGACTATTTCTGTGATAATGTTATCATTTCAAAATGATTAGGAAATTCTTTTCACAGATATTAATTTATCACTTTAGTTTTTTTTTTGGTAAATATTAATAATGCTTAATCGAAGACAGAAATTCAATCCATAACATAAAAAAATGAAGTATTGGTTTAGCTTCATCCATTTATAGTTTTATTAAATAATGGTTTGAGTGATTTAAGTTCCTTTTGCATTAAGTCTAATATTTCTATTTCAATGTTACTTCAGGAATTTCATCTTCTATTTTATTGATCAATCAATAATTAATCAATAATTCATAGTTTATATAATGGGTCAATCTTATATAATACTTGTTTAGAAGTACTTTATAAATATTTTTTCCGTTTCTTCAGCAAAGTCGTTCGTTACTTGCTAAAAATAAATCAGTATTTTTTTTGTTGCATTCTACTGATGATTATTGATGTATGTTATATAATATGTAGAAAATATGTAGATTTAGAAAATCGTGAAAAAACATATCTTTTTCATGATTTCTTTCATCTAATTGCTTGTATAATATTCTGAGTTAATTATTTTACCTTTCCCAAGAAAATCTGTTCCCTTTGCATACCAAAAAAACATGTCATAAGCATGTGTAGCTTTCAAAACTTTTCAAATTGCTTTCGTAATTACAGACAAAAAAGTTTGAATCAAAAATAAAATATTAATATTTTTTGTAATACTAATGCAGCTATATTTCAATAAATTATTAGGAAGAGTTCCACGAAATTAATTCATTAAGCGAAATATTGCTTTCAGAAATACATATATTATGGTGAATGTTTTATTAAATATAAAGTCAAGTTTTGTCTAAATTTGATTGTTTTTCTTTTTCATTTAACAATTGCCTATACGAATTTATTGCATTTATCACCTTAACTATAACAGTTTTTTTTTAAATTTCATTTTCAGTAAAAAATATTTAATATCACTTTTAAATGTTTGGTTGTTTATTTCTAAGGCTAAATCTTCCACAAAAAACCATATTTTGCATTCAATAAATTTATAACATTCTTTTCATCAACATTTTATTTTAAAACGACGTTGTATTTTTATGTTATTTTTTTTTCTAGTATAACATGTGGCTCACTTTAAGCTTTTGTTATTATAACCAATATTTTCAATGACTTTTTATGGAGATTAAATAAAATGACTTTCCTTAATCCAATTTTCGAAGCAGGAAAGTAGTATTTTTTGTTAGAAACACATCTTTGGCAGGAATGTTCCAATGTTTTAAGATTCTGTAGGATGTTTTGGAGCATTTTGTGATAACAGTAGAGTTTTCTTTTCTAAATTGGTTTTCGACAATACCAATAATATTTTTATAACACCCCTTGACAATATACGCTTTTCTATTTGCTTTACATTTTAATGATAAATAGATAATTTTTGAATATAAAAATTCTGTCAAAACAAACGGAAAACTTTTTAGAAATAATCGAATTTGTGAATGTAATCAATTTTTATTTGTTTTAATTTAATTAATTAAATGTATTGTATTGTTTTATAAATAACAATACACATTTTAACAAGAATAGACGGAAATAGCTCCATAACATTATAACTTTAGCGACTAAAATCCTCTAGGGGATTACCTCTCTACAATGAAAATAGAATGCCTATGGAAATATTGGAGCAGAGATTAATTAATATTCGCTTTAAAGTTGCGAGGTACGCATAGACGTAGAATAACAATGCATATATTCAGAGTTAATGCAAAATCGCATCATTTGTCCAGAGGGAAGGCTTTGGTATGAATCTCTTGACATGTCACTCAGTGCAGAGTAGAGAGGAGACGAGTGAGGATAATACTAAAACGACCCGGCATTAAGTTCAGTGGCCGGACGTCCTGCAACGAGTATAGAACCCAGCTGTGGCGGTGATACCGAGTTTTCCGCCCTCACTGCTGGATCGAAAGAGATGACTACCTGCTGAGATGTAACCTTAATTGTTTATACTCAATTTAAGACATGATTTTGTACGAAATTATATAACAATTTTTAATTAAATATTGACAGTAAATAAAATGTGATCTATTACTTTAATTTTTAATAGCGTTTTCAGCTTATTCGTAGTTTTCATTAAACTTTTTCTTTTCGATGAATTTTGTCATATTCTACAATATTTTCGTTTTTCCATAATCAATAATAAATATATTATAATAAATTGTATTTAAACTTTCTCCAAATATATTTTAAACGTTAATATTTTTTATAAATAAGAAAACTGTATTATTATAAAAGTTATAAATAAAATTGTTTATGATTTTAGTAGGAAACATAAAATATTTCAGAGTTTTTACCACTTCCGTTTCGATATGATAACAATTTTGAACATTTGCCACGTGTGTTTTCAAACTTTATTAGTGAAATGGATTTTTGTTGTTGAAACTTCTACATATTTATAGTAACAATAATTTAATAAATATATATTAGTAAATTTCAAATGTTATTATTTTTAAATTAGTTTGATTTTTATAATTAAATTTAAGTAAATCTATGTAGAATGTCCATTATTCTGAACATTTAAGTCTGTATATTTGCAGATTTTCCGCTAATTTATTTGCATATGAATTTAGATTTTCTTGGAACCTTTCAGTAAAATTTGTAATTAAATTTTTAACTGTTTCCATTTGTAAGTCACTTTAAGATAGGAATTGCAATTTGAGATTCCTATTTTCAATCTTTGATTTATTACCGTATTGTTCGGACTATAAGTCGCATCTCAAATTTATAAGATGATTTTTAGAGAAAAATATTTTAATGTTACTCTCGGATCATAATCATGTTTCCATATTATTTTGCATAATTGATTACATTTAGTTTGTACCTCACGTTATATGAAAGTCTTTTTTGTTTTACGCTCATTTTTGCTAATTTTAGAAAAAAAATATTAAAGATTTATAAAAGTAATTCAAAGGAATTATACAAAAGCCACATGATTACAGGCCAAGCCTAATACTAGCTATCGACGATCATAGACAAAGAGTGTGGGTAAATCGGTGATAACCCCGCTTGTCTTGAGATAACTTGCGTCAACCTACCTTCAGTGGCGTGCCATATTTTCGGACTCAAATTTATTTAGAGACGATTTATTGAAAAAAATATTTTAATGTTACCTTCGGACTATAAGAGGCACCCACAATTTGAGTCATTTTTTTTTTGTACAAAGGTGCGTCTTATAGTCCGAAAAATACGGTAGATTACATTATAATTTGTAACTGAGAATTATAAGCAATAGTAACAATTACAGTAAGCATAACAATAAACATAAAGTCATAACTATTACCGTTGAAGTCAAGTGCCAAGTCATAAGGGAGGAGTCAAACGAGCAAAGAGCTTACAGAGTTATACATTATTAATGGCTATAATCCAGTGAAATAGTAATTTTAATTATGTATATTTAGATATTTCTTGGCACGTACCTATATACGTTTAATAGGACCTCGTTTAGCGCTTTTGATGATTTCCTGTAACCTTTTCAGCTCGTCGTTACAAAATTTGGAAAAATCTTTCATATTTGATATGCGGAGGGATGATTTATATGCAATGCTAAAGATATTTAGGCTTCGAGTATTTGTATATAAAATATTTGATAATTGAGGAATCGCTAAACGAGGTTTTACTATACAATATATTAGTTTATTAATATTCTATTTTTTATTTACACAGTTTCAATATCACTTTTAGTTGGAAAGTACTAGTAGTTTATAAGGATAAATAATTATTACAACAGTTACTTTTTCAATTACTTTATTGATAAATGTTTCCTTTAATATATAATTTTGTACTTACACACTATTATAGGCATCTTCGCTTTTCAATAGTACTGATATTTGTTCATTTTTATTTTGCATCAAATATAATATTCAAATTTTATTTAAATATAATTTACACTTATTAAAAATGAGACCGGAAATACCTATTATTTTTTTATTCTCATTATTTTTGTATTAGATTATTTCTTTCTATTTCTTTATTCCATTTTGTTAAGTATTATCTGGCCAATAAATGTTGTTTATTATTATTTACAAAGGATATGTTATTAGAAGTAGTTCAGAAATTGAATAGAAATATTTTAGAAAAAATATATAAAATTTTATCAGACCCACACCAATTTTAAATCTATTTCTCTACATAAAAATTGGTATTATATAATGAAAAATATTTTATTCTTAAATATTTATGATATTGCGAGAGAAAAAAATGTAATCGCTACGTGTGAGTGAAACTAGGTCAGTCTAACTGAAAATCGAGCCTTGTTAAAAACAGAATATCCCGAATACTTTTCCGCTCAACATTTCTCTATGTTTTTACGCACAAATGTCATTCATCTGACAAAAACATATTTCTGTATTCCATTTTATTTCATTATAGGATAAAATATTTTTTTCGTCTTTATCATATAATACTCTTTGAACTTGTTAATATTTATTATTTAAAAATTCTATTATCTAGTATTCATTAAAAATCAATATTTACATAAGTAGAAGTAATTTAAATTGATCAATAACTTCCGTTCCGTTACAGTACATTTTTTTTATCTTATTCAGGTTGTTCCCCAGGGTTCTCCCTACGTCATTATTGTTAAATGTTTTCTGCTACTACTTATATAATATTGATAATTACGTTTTTGATCCTAACATCCCTCTATGCTTTACAATACTTTGATGATAAAGTCCATTCGTTTCCTTAAAATCTTCAGTCCCTTTTCTACTGAGTGCTTCGTTGATAAAGTCATATGTGTGTCGACGCATCCAAATTTAGACTCTATTTTCCGTTACGGTGAAAACAGTGTCTTCATTAATTCCTTGGACATATCTAGGTGTCATGTTTGACCTTAAACTTAAATTTATTTTTTTTCACAAAAAAAAATAAGTGTAATATAAAGGCTATTACGAGATATTTAAGGGCTCAGGTGTTAAATTTTATAAAAAAAATTGTAGACTACTCGTCTATAAACTTTACCAACAATCGTAGAACTACTTTTATCAACCTTGATACTGAAAAGGGAATATCACCAAACACCATTACAAAAATTATTCACCCAGAAAATCTTCTGCATCTAATATTATTAAACTGGCATTACCAATTTCGATCGTTGTCTATCTTGTCCACGAAATTTGTCCACGGAGTTATTTTTGATTATTATATAATATTAATGAATTATATATTGCGATTAATAAATTACAATATTGTATATAAATTACAATATTTTTTGTCTACTACTATTTGTGAACTTAATAAATTAAATGTATTTAAAAACTGTTATTGTAAAAAATATTGGGGCGTATGTGATTATTTTCTTAATTTATTTTTTTTGTTTATTACAAACATAAACATTAATATTGAATAATTTATATTAATTTGTTTATAAAAAAACACATATTAGCTTTTTTTTATTTAAATTGATATGATTGATAATCATGTAAATAAGTATATGCTAATAATAGTGTTGCATAAAAACAACAATAAAGCAAATATTTATTTTTTAACAGAAGCTAATGGTTTTCCTTTCATCCAAACATTAACTTTTAATAAAGATTGAACCTTCCTTATTTTGTCTTACAGACTACGCTGATTCTGCATTAATGCGACAAGGAAAAGGGAATGGCAAATAAGCGGATATTCGTAAAAATTCAATAAACTCAGCAGAGGGTGTTTTCGATATTTCCACCGTCGATATTACGAATTTCCTTTTATTCTGAATGCAATATCCGGGCGGAAATAGAATCGGGTTAGACTGTTGCTTGCCTCTGGTTACAATTTCTTAACGAGCGCACCTAATTTATTATCTCGATGTAAACATGTATACTAAAATTAATGAAAATTTCCTGTAAATTTATTGATATTGTAATTATGATAATGTTTTAACGAAAGACCTGGATATTCCTTAAATGTATGAGTATGAGTAGTTTCGGGGAAAGATATTTATTTGCCGGGCTTATTTTAGCGTGCATTTTCAGATATTGCTGGTGGAGCACATATATATATTTTACTACCGAGCATTTTTACGAGGATGACGAACTGGAAGGATGACATTTCATTTGCCCATCAAACCCATGTTTGCCACCCGAATGTCATTGTATAAACTACAGGCGTCTCCTGATCGAACATTATAAGTTATATATGTATGCAGTGCACAGTCCAAACGTGAAATCCATAATTTTCAATGAATTATTTCTGCTTAGTTACACTTTTCCAACCCATTTCAAATTCATCATCATATTTTCATTTTCCTAATAATAATAATTTATAATAACAAAAATAAAATATAATTTTCTAAATGAAACTTAACATTAATTTAAGTATTATGTTTTCTTTCTGAAATGTTAATCCTCGTAAATTGTTGGGGCGATGAATAGACGAGACTGCATAAATAAAATAGTGGTTTTGTTTAGGGTCGAGGTGGGGATATTTACAGAGCAGGAATAAAGTGTGGGAATCGTGAATTTAAGGGGAGCAGTTTGCGACCCCGGCAATACATCACGAGGGAACGTAAAAAATATTTTGTTTTACGGTTCGTTAAATTCGACCGAATCGAGGTTCCAAACTACGAAGCCTTGACCGACTAAGTTAAATTCGTCCTTCGTCTTATTTTATTTCGTTTCACTCATTTGCAACAACAAGTTAGTCCTTCAAATAGGAACTAAGGAACTAAAGAATAATTATTTTATTAGTATAGTTACATCTCGATTAACATTATTACTGATAATAAATTTCAAGTCCCATTTATTAAATAAAATAAATGCTTTCATGGAAATTTGTGCTAAATATGGTAATCTATTCGTTGGAACATTTACCAAATCAGTTCGCTGTTGATATTAGGAACTTGCTTTTAATTAAATCTAAATTGAAGTACCGAGGGCTTGCAATGCTTCAATTGTCTTGTTTTCTCGTTGCTGTTCAGAAGAATTATTTGGAAACCTTTCATTATTCAATAGTCCTGGTGCAATCTTCTATTGGTGATATACTATGGTGTACCTCAGAGGTTCCCAAACTTTTTCGGTTTGCGGCTCACTAAATAATCGGCGCCCTTACATAAGATATTTTCTAAATTTTTGACTTTCTTGAAAAATTTAAAAACTTTCCTTTTTGAAAGCGATTACCGCGATTGCCGAATTGTTTAATTGAATATTTTGCGGCAACCTTATGACGTCACCGTGGGGCCAGGGGGAGCCATGGCGTACACTTTGGGAATCACTGGTGTATCTGCAATTTTTCTAAGCATTTGATTTTTTTTGAATATTTACTGAGTTAGCAATTTTCCTATTGAATAACCGTTTTACTTTTTCTCCATAGTTAATTGAGAATTTACCCACAGCTACTAATATAACTCTTTAAATGTGATTTCAAATTGTTTGCATTTTGCCTGAATTTGATTATTCCTAGACAGCTTCGTATTCAGCATATCCACCTATTTTAGCCTTGAAGATGATGAAACTATTTTATTATTGACTAGAGGACATTATTTTCACATTTAAGTGGAGGTAAGTGTTACCGATTTTGTTTGATTTAATCCAGTTCTTCATATCTTCAACCATAGTAAATTAAGCTCTTCTTGTTGATATTGAGATTCTATTCTGGGGTTTTTATCTGATGCTATGATTGCGATGTCATCTGCAAATGTTGCCATTTTTTTATTCAAATATAAGCAGTAGATAAAATATATAAAAGTGGATCCATGATTTAATGAGGCTTAGCTTAGTTCTTACTTCTTCCAATTTATGTGGAAGATTCATATTTAGCTTGTAGAGCAAAGCTGTGTTGTGTCCAACCAACCGATGCGTGGGTGTATGTCGTCGGATGCAGTGGCCTATTACAATCGGGGCGTATATTAATTTACTTAAGATAAAGTCCAAGATGCAAGCTGGACCAATCTCACCGAATACGGATAAGAGAGGAATTCAATTCGAGTGGGAAATGTAAAGTTTGCTTATTTTTTATATTAAATATGTTTTGGTATTTGAATTTAATTTTAGTTTAGGTTTTAAACCAGCTACAGCTTTAGTACAGCAACCTATTCTTGTTGCAACAGGAAGCTAGATTAAAAGTTTAGACATCTAAGTGTTAAATATATAATTATTTTAAACAGTTTATATGATAAAAATCCTACTAAAACTCCACAATCGACGACAAACAACAAAATATTCTACCATAAATAATTCCATCCTCAGAACACGACATTTGTATGCCATTCTCTATGAAGGAATACATCTAAATAATATTTATTCTCTTCACACACTTGCGATATTATTGGCAGTAGATTTATCAATCTACATGAGGTACCTCTTGAAGTTTTCCTGATTTTGTAATCATTATGACTTTTCAAGGTGTCTACTATTAGTATCAGAAAAATTATAGCTTTCTTCGGTATTTCTTTAAGAATTTTTATTAGAAACAGATGGTTTCTTTAGATTGCGAGCTGCTGTTTTTTTAGCTAAGTACTGCAATTTACAAAGAAAAAAATCAATTCATATTGGCGAATGTTGGAGCTTTATTGTAGCCTACCATAATGAATAATCTGCAGAAGTTATTTTTTTCTTTATTAATTTTTGTTGTTTGTTGATAGCTCAGTTCAGGTTAATTTTATTGCTAGGCGTTATAAAATTTGCCATATTTTCATAATTTTAAATTTTTCAGCAATAACTTCTTAAATGTTTTGGTTTCATTGTTGTCTACGCTACACAGTCTTGGCTTCGTCTACGTTTTTCTTCATTTTTAGTGGAATTTTTAAGGATATTTTAATCAATAATTTATAATATCCAAGAAACGTATTTTCAAAACGAAGACGATATTTTAAATTTAATAAATAAGTTGTCTATTTATTTCATAATTTTTCAGTGTATCCCCATTATGCACAAAATATTTTTTACCTCTAAATACCAAGATTCGATTAACGAAGTAATTTCGTGGAACCATCTATAAATGTACTTTGTCAAATAATAATTAAATAATTCAGATAATTATTTTGTTATTAAAAAAATAAGTAAATATAAAAATGTTTATTTTCACTAATAATTAATCACACTTACTAGACAGAAACATGAAATATTCTGGATAAAATATGATTTTAATATTTTTGTTAAAAAAATGATATGCCTTTCTGTCTAGAAATAATAGTTAACTGGATATAAAACATGAAGTATGATACTAGGATTAGGTACTATATTTTAAATTTAACTAACTTTAGTAAGTAAGATGTAGTATAACACAATATGTATATTAATTTAGTAAAAATAAACAATAACAGTAGTTGGTAAAAATTTGTGAATCGATTTTTTGTTATAAAAAAAGCATTCGGTTTATCAATAATAAAAATATTGTTATAATTTGCAGTTTAATACTCATGTTTCAATTTTAAATAAAATTCTCAAATAATAATGATTTTAAAAAATTCTAATAAACGAATCATAAATAAAATCGCAGTAATAGATTGTAAAGTTATGTTTTTTTTTACTACGTAATAAATAGTTTTTAGTTTATTTTATATTTGAGTAAAACTAAATTGATTCGAAATCAATTTTGAAGGAAAACGCGGAAGCTTTACGGAGTTGAGCACAAAGCCGTAATAAAGTTAAAACTGCACTGAAAGAATCCCTCCTTTAGATTCGTGTCTTTACAAATGGACAAATGCCGAAAGAAGACCGGCAAACGAAAATAAATACTTAATACGGTTTATTCCTCTTCCAGTAGTGCACAACTCTAGTACTAATAAGACTTGAAAGGATTTCTGTTCTTTTCGCGCGAAGACTCCTTTGCCAACTACAAACAATAAAATTTAAACACGTGACACTGCTGCAATCTATGTAAGGTCGTTCAATACATTTGGCAGCGAATAAATATTGTATGTATATCGAGTTTGAATTCGAGCGGAGATTGGAAATATATTAGCCGAATCCCAGATTGTGGGTCCTGCTTTTAAATAATCCCGGCCTCGCTGTATAGATTTGAATTTAGAGCAACCATTATAAATCAGTATATCCCAGTCCAATCCTTTTCCATAGCTTACAAGTACTTTTTTTTATATATATTTGCATGAATTTGTTATTTAAATAAATTCAAAATCGTTAATCCGAAATTATTTCTAAGTGCAAAAAAATAAATTACATATTCATAATAGATTCTTACACTAACCTAAATAAATATATTTGATTCATTACGAATCAATATTTTTCTTTTTTCATAAAATTTAAAATTTTTAAATAATTTAATTTTCTACAATATTTTATATTTAATTTAATTTGAATATGTTTAATAATTTTTAATTTAATTTTTTTTTTGACAAAATTATTTATTTTATTTTAAATATCTAAAAACGCTAAAAGTTGTTAAATATTAGTTAATTTATTTTTAGATGATATAATTTAATCAAAACCTCGATTAACGCTGATTCAATATAACACGAAATCTAAAATCGGCTTTACTGTTGACTTATTTACAATAAGTTAAAGTTGTTTTATTTATTGCTTGTCGTTTAAGATTTACTAAACTAAAGGTCTTCAAGTATAACAAAATATTAAATTTCATAAAATATTTGTTAACAAAATGTATATTTTTTTAAAAATTAAAATTAAATTTGCATGCTAAAATTAGTAAAAAATGTGCGTATTACAACATACGAGGTTATATAATAAATTCTTGTCAATAAAAAGAGAATATATAGGTTTTGAAGGTGAGTGCTAATACAGCCGTCACTTCCGATATCCTATCAAATGTTACGCAACAAGAAACGGGGGCGCACTGTTCGCTTTGTAATTGCCATCAACCGGAAAAGTTTTCCATAAACTGCTTATATACTCCATTTAATTGACGTTTATCGACTTCTCGCACTCGTTTAGACATTCAGTGAACCGATTCCACTGAATTTATATTATATTCAATAGGCGGAGGCGCTTTTGCACGACTAAACAGCATTCCGGAATTATCAATGCACAATTTCCAAAATACATTAATCTCAACAATACATGACGTTACTTTTTAACAGTTCTATTATTTATTTATTTATTCATTTAGTTTAATAAATCTGTTAAAGAGACAACTAGTTTTTTAATTAATGTTTCTGTTAAATTAATTTATATTAATTACTTCCTATTGAATATCTTTGTAATTATTGGAATTAATTATATAAAATACATTTTTTTGTATTAACATAAATTATTTATCTTAAATAAATACTTTTTTATAAAATTACATTGTTTTAAATACATTTTAACGATTTGCTAATGATTTTTTCTTATATTAAATTAGAGATTTATTTATATTTTTGCAAGTGGAACATGTAACTTATTAATTATTATTTAGTTAAGTTTAATGAAATTAATGGAAAATATTTATTTTTCCGTATAAATCATGTACTTATATAACTTATGTTATAAGTTTGTTTAAAATGAAAATAATTGTATGAAATAATTTCATTAAATAAATATACTGCAATTAATTCATAAAATTAGAAATTTATTTTATATTCTATAAATTCAAAATATTTATAAAATCCAAAAACAGTTTCTTCGTTTCACTACTGCTGTTTGACTATTAAGAAATTACTTATGAAATTTTGGTATGTTGAATTAGAGATTTATCTATTTTTTATAAAGTGAAAGCTGTCACTTTATTATTAATCATGTTGTTAATTACTAAAAAATATCATGTATTTCTTATATTTTATGTTTCGAAATTACATTGTTTTGAATACATTTTATAATTTTATTGAATGCAATTATTCATAAATACTGCAATTATACCAAAAACATAAATTTAATTTATATTACTGATGAAGTTTTCTGATGTTGAATTAAAGATTTATTTGTATTTAATGAAGCTAAAACTTTATTATTAAATAAGTTATTATTTAGTATTTTTTATTAACTTAAGTAAACTTAATTATTATTTAGTTAAGTTTACTTAAGTTTATAAAAAATATTTTATCTTTTAAATAAATCATGTACTTCTCATATTATTTATGTTATAAGTTTGTTTGAAGTTACATTGTTTTGAATATATTCTATAATTTTATTGAATAATTGCAGTTCATATTCTATAAATTAAATATATTTATCAAATCCGAAAACAGTTTATTGCTTCATTACTACTGTGTGAATATTAAAGAATTGATGGTGAAAATATTTTATACTTCTCAAATAATTTATGCTATAAGTTTATTTTATTTAATTTAAAATGTGAGTTAAACGAAGTAATAGTATGCATTTATGTAACTATTTGTGGGAATGAACGATTTGATATTTATGCAATAAACGAGTTGAACTTTTAATGTTTCATTGGTGATAAATTACATCCCAATGACAACTAGGGGAGTTGGATTGATCCATTTTACAGGAGATCCATTTGCAGTGGAACGAACTATAAATAGGTTACAAAGTTAAGGGAATTGGCCCCAATTAACAATTGAATTAGAAGTTTATATTTACAATAAAGTAACAACTTTAACTAATTGTACTAAATAATACTCATTTATTTTAGATGAATATTAATATTTTTTTATTTTGCAGGTAAACAATATGAGTTTCGAATGATTATTTGAACTTCCAAAAGGGTGAGATTTTTCTATTTAGTATTGTATTAGTTATAGTATTCTGAATTTTAACTAATTAATTTTTATTAGAATAATTAAGTTAATAGCTTTTTATTTAAAGAAGTTTATTAGCCACAATTGAGCACAGGTATTTTTGTCAGGAGATAACAGTCTTATTTATAAAATATGTTATACATTAAAATCATGAAATGAAAATAAACTTTCTAACAAATTTTTTTTTTTTAATTATTTCTCATCAAACATAAACATACAAATCAAAATATGTGAAATAGGATGCCGATATTGACTACCATTAATCACAAATTATTTTGCGTAGAGTTTGTGCATAGGGAACACGGTACAATTCAGGGTTGTCCTAAAACCTGAAAAAAAACATGTCATCAGGAATGCAACTATATTCCTGAAAATAAGTCAATGGTTTAACATGTAAATCCATTTGATTTAATTGGACAGATTTATACATTTTTCAATATTGAGAAGGATATTACTAATAAATGCGGATTAAGATCAGGATACACCCATACCTAAGAGCACCAAATCAAAATCGGCTGGACTGATACAAATTTCTGTTCCTATAGTCAATTGGTCGATTGATCATGTCGATGTCAATTAGTTGTTAATATAACAAAGAACAGACAAAAAAAAATAGGACTTATATCATCAGCAATGCAACTACCCACGAAATGTGAAATCCTTTTACAAGAAAATAACTTACATACCTATAAAATAATCACCTCGATCGTTATATTATACAGACTTAACGTGCATAGGTTTAATCGGTTGTCTAACTTTCACCATTATCCTACGTACTACCTACGTGCACCTAGACCTATTCCGAGGCCCTTCAAACCTTTTGTACAGAGTCGCTGGAACCGCGGCTCGATAATTCCTTCCTTAAGGAAACAACAACTGAAAATACATGAACTCTTGTAGTGCAAATGAAAAAGTTGTAGTTGGACTAATAATATGGAAGAATGAGTGTCTATTTACTCCTCCATTTACTTATTTTTTAAGTTTTCTTTATTTAGCGATAGTGGCGGTATGTTAACAAATACAATAACGCTGTAAAATATTAAACTTTATGCAAATCTTTGAATTTTGGATTTCGAGTGGGCTAAAACGGTCACCTCAGTCGGTTGTCCGGAGAGTTTAAAACGGGACATGGAAAGGTAGAGAGCCTAGAAGAGACAAATTAAAACAGATTGCAGATGAAAAATTTCTGAGAGTATAACATAATTTTCCGGAAACCTTTTTTGGTTATAACTGCTTATCGAAATTTAAAAAAAAACTTTTTTTATCCAATTAAAAAAAAATTAAGTAAACATCACGTGCATTAATGTAATATTATTAAAGAAAATAGAAATTCCATTGTTGAAAATGATAAACTGAGGATACGAATGTTATTTTAAGAAGTATATATATATTGGGAAATATGTTCTTGTCACAAATAGTAAGGCAGCTCTTCAACTGTATGTAGAAGCTCGTTGAGTTATTTGATCTACAGTTTTCTATTTAGCTTTCCCAGGCTATTTCGTTCGTGAAAAATAGCCGTCACCCAGTATATTATCTTCATAACCAGGCAGATTTAATGCCCGTGTCATGCTCTCATATATTCGATATAGTAATATTTTCTCTGCAAACGTTCATGCATCTTCGGATCAACGGAGATACAAAGTACAAACTTGGAAATAATACATTCTCGTTTAATAATAGTCAAATGTTTTAAAATAAACACATGAAAATTCTTCAACGGTTTAAAATACATTTAAAAATCATATTATAATATAATATGATATAATGTTTCATGATATTTTTTTAATAATAACAATCATATTTATTAATTACAAAAAATCATATTTTAAATAAAATGTATTTAACATTTGTATTGTCCACAAGCTATTGTCTGAGGTTTTATATTATTAAGAAAATATGAAGTGAAAGTATTTATAATGACAATAGATTGAAAATATATTTGTTTATTATTATTTATTCAAATTTCTTTAAAATATAATGAAAATAAATATTGTTACAGTTTAATTTAATAATTAAATTAATTTAATAGTAAATTCACAAAAAAAAAAAACAAAATTATAACGGAATTCAGTTGAATGTTTAACCAAATTATAAATACTTTCTCTTAAATAATTTGAAGCTTACTAATTGATTTGATTATTATTAATTAATTAAAATAAGTTTTAGATGTTCTTATAAATTAATTATTTATTTTTTATTGCTCATTGGATTTTTTTACAGAAACTTGAATTAAACAAAATTTGGTTTCTTCTAGATTTTTAATAATAAATATTATTTTTTGGCCATATTGTAAATACAATAGAAGGCATAATAAAAATTATACAAAAATAATAAGAAACAAATGGAAATAATGTAAATATAAATACTAACAAAATGAAGATGATTTTCAAAAAACTGACCCAACGGATTATAATAATGACAAAATATATTTAATATGTACATTTAATAATATTCAAATAAAACAACATGATGAAATAAAATGTTGTACAAAAAAATAGCAGCCAATAAATAGAATTAATCATCGACAGAGTTTCAAGCGTTTCAAGCCAGAAGACCAGCAAAATCGGTTTCAATAAGTGGTTAAAATGATTGAGAAGTGTGTTCGAAGTGAGTGATGGTTGCTGGATCAATCCTTGAATTGCCTCCTGAACATTGCCAGTACTTCAGCTTATTAACCAGAAGGATAGATCGCAGGAAATTAGGAAAGAAAAAAAGTAGAAAGGACAAAATTATAGGGATTTTGAATAGGGTATATGAGGGCTGGCATTTAGTCTGATTATTTGGATTAATAGAAATGAATTTATGTGAAAGCAAGAGATCATTGTGGAGATGTCGAATTTTGATGAGGATGCAGAACGCTCGTACATAGATTAGTTAAAAATTTACTGGTTTTCGGAATTGTGAAAGAAGAGAGAAATTATAATCAAGGATCGGAAAACAGATGGATTTGTAGATGGAAGTTTGATATTTGATGGATATTTCAGAACTAGAAAAGGTCAGTGGTTTGTAAATTGTGAATCATGGATTGAAGCATGAAGAAGTGAGAAACTATTGTGGTATCGTCTGCATACTAAAGGATATATAAGTCGGGATTGTAGATATTTGGACCGAGATTATAGATAACAATCTCGTGTGGAAAGTGTGGATCTTAACTCTGAAGGAATGATTTTCAGTGAAATTTTTAATGATATGTATGAAGTATGGAGGAAGCTTTAGATTGGGTAGTCTGAAGATAAAACTTTGGACTTGGACACGTTAATGAACAAAGTGAGGGGAAGAACAGTGCACTTTTTGCACGGAATCCGATATGTTAGGAAGCATTCCTTCATTAACAAGGAGAAAAATGATTTTTGAAACTAGAAATAAAACGCAAATCTTTTAATTTCATGCTCTAAAATCTTTAATTGAATTTTCATTTACTGATGTTTAAAAAAATATAAATTTTTACGTGAGAATATATTTGATACTTATTTTATAATAATATTAGTTTATTAATATTTTTAAATATATACTGAAAAATATACTTTTATAAATATTTAAACAACAAAGTGATTAAATTTCATATTTTCGTGTTTAATTATGTTTTTGCCGAACAAAGTTAAATATAAAGTAAAGCCTATGCAACAAATGTTAAAGTTGGAGAGAAAAAATAAAGCCTTATAAATGAAATCTTAAGTAACATATATATAGATTTCCTTTCAAGCGTCATCAAAGCGAAATGAAGGAAAATACGTTTAAATAATAATAAAAATTCCCCGCAGTGCAATTTAATTTGTCTCGTTTCATTTACTTTGAAATGAGCATTTCTCCTCGTTTCCTTCTTTTATCGACAAACAGCGCATCAAAACACCTTTAACTTAATGAAATACTCAATTTGCTCCTGAAACATTCAGATCCTGGAACTTTTTCAAACTTTAATTTCGCGGATAATGTATATCAGTTTTTTTTTTCTTCTTTCATTTCGTTTCTCCATTTACGAAACTTGTAAATCATTCGATATAAAGTGGGGACATCGAGCGCTGCCAGGCGAAAATTCGTTTGTTATTTCGCAAATAAAACTTTCCAATCGAATCACATAACTCAAGGGGAGGCTCATTTTACATGCAGTCAACACTTTTCAGATATTTCAACCTTTTTACAAAACCGACGCATTTTCTTATCTACAGTTGGAAAATAAATTTAATAGTGACATTTTCATAAATGATCAAATAACAATGTAACAGTTTACGTAGAAAAATACTTTTTCAACTTCGTTCTCAAAGACATAAAAAAACTCTTGAAAATACAAAAATACTATACTGTCTTAAACAATTCATCTTAAATTATTTAATTGATAAAATATGGAAATGTAAATATAATAATTTAAACTGTACATTTTTTATTTTTCTTGCGATCAAAAAAAAATCAATTATACAATAGTCCTCGACTTACGAAGATTCAACTGATGACAGTTTTCTCTTACGACCTTGTATTTGTCTTTTTCATAAATGGACATAGAGGAAATTCTTCCAATAGTTTGTTATGTACAGGAAACAAGATTCTTTTCAGTATTACATTGTATACTTTTATATATGGTTTATATTTTCATATTTTTATTATAATTTCCAATAAAGATTTATTTGTGAATTTAAATTTTGTATCTACAAATTGAAAATAAATTTAAAATTGATATTTTTGTAAATGATCCAAAAAATATAACAGTTTATGTAGCAAAATACTTTTTTAACTTCGTTTTCAAAGACATAAAATGAAATCTTTAAAATTCAAGAACATAATTAAAACTGTGTTAAACATTTCATAAAAGTTTTTATCTTAAATTATTTAATTGATAATATATAATATTTTTACTAATGTTAGTAACAGGATATGTAAATATAATAATATAATCTGTACATTTTTTATTTTTCTTGCGATCAAAATAAATATATCAATTATACAATAGTCCTCGACTTACGAAGGTTCAACTTACGACTGTTTGCTCTTATGACCTTGTATTTGTCTCTTTCATACATGCGCATACAGCAAATTCTTCCAATAGTTTGTTATGTACAGGAAATGAGATTCTTTTCAGTATTATATTGTATACTTTTATATATGGTATTTTATTATAATTTTGATTTTTTTATCTACTAATATTTTTGTTATTCATTGTATTTTTTGTATGAATTTTCGACTCATAAATCGAGGAATGACTGTATTTGTTATAAATTAAAAAAATGTACTAATGTCTATTAAGGCGGTCAATAGGCAAACAATATTTTTTTGTTTATTTTTAATATGTATTAAATAATGTGTAAATAAATGGATAAGAAAATGTTTCCAGCGCTTTGAAACATACATTATCAAGAATTTGCACAAGTACGTGAGAGGATAGTATTTATCTTTTGGTGTCATGTTATGTCAGTCTGTTTCATATTTATAATGTTTTTTGGTTGTATAAAAATCAAAGTAATATGTCACATAGTGGTTTCAAATAACTTCAAGCGACTTGGTGTTCCTGTCATCTTTGAAAAATGTATGAACTTATATATAAAATGTTAATACTTCTTATATCATAGAAAATATAAATGCATGATAATCAATTAACTTTATAAAAGTTATATGCAAATACGATTTTTTATCAAAATGTTTTGATTTTTTTTAACGAAAATACTCTATATTATTATTAATTATCACGTATTTATTTTGTAAATATTTAATTTCTATTTATTGCAACAATGAAAATAATAACATGAATAAAATATTAATATCTATGAAATTAGAGCTACATCATTGATTTCATCATATCAGCGATTTATATATAAATTAATTTTGGTAATTTTTAGTTTGTACTCATTATTTTATCTATTTATTGTAAATAAATATATTTTTATAATAGTTGTAAAAAGTGTTTCAGTATTAATACTATTTTGTATTATGACTCTATTCCTGAGAGTGCAAATAAAATTTCAAAAGTATATTTCGAATTTTATGGAAAATATAATTTCCCAAATGTATTGGTAACTGTAGTCATCAGGTGCAGCGAATGCAAAACTTGATCAGACTAGGACGAATATTTTTGTTCAATCAATATTAAATTACCATATATGATTCTCTTTTATGTATTAAAAATATTATTCTATAATTTTTGAATTTAGCTAATAATATTTTCTTTTAATTTGCTGACAATAACTTTATTCATTTTATTAAATAATAATATTATATAATATTTAATGATATTGGACATATCGATTTTTTAAAAATAATTATTAACTACTCAAACTTATATAATTTTTACTTTAATTTATATAAGCACGTTCTTTTATAGAATAACTCTTTAATATATAGAATAACTAAAAGAATTCTCATGTTAGTCATTTGATACGGTTTTAAAAGTTTTATTTGAAATGTTTGTTGTTTGGTTTATAATTGCATGTGTGAAGTTAGTTAAAATTTTAAAATAAGACTGTAGACATTTAGCGCTAGTAATTTAGAAACACATACTATGTGCTTAAAGAGATATTAATGTATGTTGATGAATAAATACCAGAAATAATTTAGTATAATTAGAATATTTTAGATTAGATCATTTTTTTGACAATAAAATGAATATTCAAATTTTTGAAGTTCAGTTCGAGTTGTATAGTTTTTCAAAATTATTATTTTATTTATTCATTTTTTTATTAAATTAACATTGACTGTAAAAGTGTAAACCATTCTGAAATAATACAAAAAAAAAAACAGGAATCTGAGAATTCCATCTGTCAGGGAGATGACACCAAAACCTTTAAAATACTCAAAATGTAGTAGCCACGATGTATGAATATTTTCGATGTTGATGCATCCGATGTAAGGTCAAAAAACAAATTGAATTATTTGGACTCGATTATTATAACTTAAACAGGTTCTTATTAAAGTTGAACAACCCCAAGAAAATTATCTTTGCACGTACAAAAAATTCAGAACTTCCTGAACTCAACTTCCATTCAACACAAATTTCAAAATGGATTATAACTAGATGCAAGGTATTTGTTGAGAGGATCCTACATGAATACTTTATCATATCCCAGGGATGAAATATGGATCCTGCGGAGTGTTGTGTGTTGATGTCCATGTGGAGTCTCTAGGATTGTGAATTTTAAGTGATCCAAATGGTTTTTTAATAACTTTATTTATAAATATAATCTTTTCTGTTAAACTATGTTGTAAATTTCATATCTTCGTGAAGACTATGTTCTTCTTGTAATGATTTATCTGAGACTGTGTCTGAAATTGTGTCCCTACTATTTATTTCAAGTTGAGTTCTTCCCCTAACGATTTATTTGAGACTCAGTTTTTCCTCTAATGAATTATCTGAAACTGTGGTTTTCCCAAAATGATTCATCTGAAACTGTATTCTTCCCCTAACGATTTATATGAGACTAACAGTATAATCTTATTCTACTTACGGGATGAGAGTTGTGATTTGGGAGAAGCATTTTATTTATAATTTGTTAACTAAACATGAATGGTAATCCTATTTTTAATCTTATTCCGAGTTTGGTGACTGTTCTGGACGAGATTTGTCCAATTTGTGTCTTACTTTTTAACATTTACTAGATGTAAAAGATACCAGGAATTAATACTGTTATTTTAACTTGCCCAAGTAAATAAATACTCCACATGACTGTGTTCTTCTCTAAATTATTTATCTGAGACTATGTTCTTCCCCTAACGATTTATATAAGACTAACTATATAATCTTATTCTATTTACGGGATGGGAGTTATGTCCTGGGAGAAGTATTTCCTTTATAACTTGTGAATGGGATTTAACTTATTCTGAGTCCGGTGGTTGTTTTCGATGAGATTTGTCCAATATCTGTTTCTTAACATGCAGTACCTTGTAGAAGGTGCCAGGACCTTACACTATTTTCTTAAATTTCTTAAATAATAATAAATACTCCACATGTTCCATTCGCATTGGAGTAATTTGCTGCTTCTTCCGAGGAGTGCGGCAAAAATCTATGGATCATGGTACAAAATACTTAAAATGGCCAAAAAGACCCACAAAGCCAATCCCGGGTATTCCTAATACCATAATCAAACAACTCAACAAAATTATGAGATCTGCCAAAATCCCTTGCTGAATTCATATTTTTATTTATTAATTATAAAAATATACATTTTATAATAACCTAAGGGACGGAGCTGAATTCCGGATATATAAGCATGACCTAATTTCAAAATATATCAACAAGCTAATCTCCACAAAGACTGTAGATCGTGCAATGTTATTCAAAAAATTAAAAAGCGCCACGTCGACAATTTTAATGTCGACACGTCTGCTTTTCTGGTAACCATGCGTATATTTTAATATTGGACTGTCCCTAATGGAATCGTCTACAACCTAGGGATCAGCAAAGTCTTTTTCATTAGCTGTCCTGAAAAGATTCTACGTACAATTTTACGGCATCAGCCAAGTCTTCGAAAGTTTCCAAGTTTTGGCAATAGAAGTAAATTATCTGAAATTATTTTTTTCTGTAGAATATCTTTTTTATTATTTTTATTAATAGGAATGCAGTTTTGACAAGTTATGAAAGCAATACAAGGTAATGGTAACTTTTTTTTGCGATGCAAATGGAATTTTGTTAATAGATTATTTTGAGAAAGATTAAATAATTTACTGAGAATATTATATAAGCCTGTTACATCATTTTTTTCTATTTCGTTTTCAAAACTTTTCAAACAGCCCTTTTATGTCTTTATTTATTTATTGTCCCTGTGATTAATAAAATTATATTTTTCATGTCCACAATTATAGTTAATTTAAAAAAAAATGGATTAGACTAAGTAGAATGCATAATATTTTTTCTTAATAAATTTACCAATTAATTAAATATACTTGTTATAAAAGTATGTAATGTCCTTGACAATAAATCAATAATAATTAGCTTTGATAGTGCATTCAGAATAGCTTACATGATGTTGCGTGGTGTGTAGTGCGGCGGCACGGAAGGGAAGTCGCTTTGAAATTTATCCTTGCAGTGGGCACACCTATAATGCACGGTAATTCTCCTCGGTGAGCTTAAAAGGTGGCCCCGCCGGATCAATTAGTCTTTATAAACGCTAAATCACACTGCGGTGATTAATCCATCTATATTGGATTACCAGATATTATTCATTCTGAAGTCGTGCGAGTCCACCAAGTCCACCCTCCAACACCCAACCACGTCTTTGACACCGTTGGTAAATTTGGGTTTCTTCAGACAGATCACTCACGTAACCTTAATTCCACAGAACGAAATCAAATAGAATTCAATTTCACTAGAAGATTTATTCAGAATATTGGAGATTGTTGGAATCACACATATAGAAATATGTGGCACGTTTCAATAAAAATATATTGAAACCAAACACAGACGTATTTGTTTATATTAAAGATTACCAACTTTACGAAGTACAATTTTGAATTTCTAAATATAATTATTTTATTCTTTAAATTGAATTAAAATATACATACTAAACTGACCAAAGGGCTCGGTCTTTTCGCTCGTGAATTAAAATGTTGGTAGTATTTATTACGTAAATCATACATAAATAAAACAATATGAATATAAAGCGGTTGAACAAGAGGAAAAAAGGAGATAATTAAAAGGGACAATAGGAATTGGAATAGAGTACATGTAGGGTACATAAATTTAGGATGTATGTTGGGTTTCGAGGGATAGAGTACTTGGAAAGGGAAGATGTGTTGTCACTTTGGAAATTAATTTAAGGGAAAATCTATTATAGTATTTCTATAAATATAAAATAATCATCACTTATTGGTTAGAATAAAAATAACAAAATAATGCATTAACATTTATAAAAAAAATATAAATTATAAAAGAAATAAATTTAACCCCTGAAAAGAATTAAATAAGAAATGCTTTAAATTTGATTAACAAAATGAAAATGATTTTCCAAAAAAAAAATAATCATAGAAAGAATATAACTGCCTTTACTTAGAGTCTTTCCGGCCGTGTTATGATATTAAAAAATAATATATATAATAAATAATAAAAATATGATGATATTAGACGGAACACCATTTGGAATAAGAATGAGTACATTAGGAATTAAAATAAGATTCATGTGGGATATGTGAATTTATTATATGAATATTTTAATTTCGTGGGATACATATTTTAGAGATGAATGAGATATTGGTTTCTTTTGAAATTAAATTAATAAAGCGAGAGATATATGTTGAAGAGAGGAACAATTTTGTTTTTTGCGAGGGTTATAAAGTGAGTTATTTGGATGTCGAATTTTGGTGAAGATGGGAAGGGCGGAGTTAAACGTTATTGCTGAAATAATAATATAGATTGTAAATAGCTTCATTATATTGAAATTTATTTTTGGAATATAAAAAAGTTTTTGGTATTATTATAATACAGGAAAGTAATACTCAGTTTTAAATTACATCAAACAAAATTATATTTATATTTTAGATAGGGTTTACTATACTGTCTTCAAATCCTATTTAAAAAGAAGGTAGTTTCAAGTAAAAATGAACTACGAAGTAATTTCGCTATGTCCAATTTTAGTTTGGGTAACTCAGGGTAGTTCCCTTATTATTCCTGCTGTTTACTGCTGATCTGCTGATAACGGATGACATTTTGGCTATCTTTGCCGATGATACTGAAGACAAGGCAGCTTGGATAGAATGCAGTATGGACTCAGGAGATGGAGAATTGTTTTACCTATTATTTTCAAAAATTGTGTTCTTTCTCAAAAAGTATCTAGGAATTCACCTCAATCGATGCATGACTTGGAAAACACTAATTAGCAAAAAGAGGAAGCAACTTGCATTAAAGATATAAAAAATATCCTGGTTAATAGGCAGGAATAATTTACAAAAAGTAAACACTTATTTACAAAACTAATATGGTGCTGCAGCATCGATCTCAGGAGATCTGCATGTAGCTCGACCATTGACATAATCTATGTACATCACCACACCGACATCAATTATGTAAAAGAGACCACCTTTGAAGGATACAAAGATTTAAACTTCAGGAGTTACCAAATCGCTTTCTGTAAAACAACCTAAATGAAGTTTGGTCACTGGACCAATCCTTCAAGGATCCACCTATTTTATTGTATTTAAAGCAACTACTTTAGCTTAATGTCTTACATAATCTATGTACATCACCACACCGACATCAGTTATATAAAAGAGACCACCGTTGAAGAATAAAAATATTTAAACTTCAGGAGTTACCAAATCGCTTTCTGTAAACAACGTATATTCCACCTATTTTATTGTATTTAAAGCAACTACTTCAGCTTAATGTCTTCAATAAAATACAGATTGTTACACAAAGAAATAGTACCAAAGAGCTTTCCGTCCATTATAATTAAATTGAGACGAAAAGTACCAATATTCCATAAAACGGGGCTTAAAAAGTTACAAAAGAAGTTATATTTTCAGTTTTTCATTGCCTTTTATAACATATAAATTAGCACTTCTTTTAGAATCTAATACTTCTCAAAAATATGACTGGTGTTTTCCGGGATTGAAATCTTACTTTATTTCTTCCGATATTGATCGATCAGCAATAGTTTCGATGTTTTTATCTTCCATATCACTCAAAATTTGTTTTAACTCAATTTATTCAAATAAATTTGTCCTTTATTATTCGTCTTTGAGGACTTAATTGCTTTAATTTTCACTACCTTGTCATTATTGGAATACATTTCTGTCTTATAGCATATATAGCATCTATTACAAAGGAAATACTTTATATAATTTAAAGTTATGATAAAAACATAAACACTTTTCTTTTGATCATACATGTGTATTATTGTACCTCTTTATTTTAGAAATCATAAGAAAGATCAATCAAATATAAAATAATATTTTTAATTTTAAGCTACGACAGGTAACAGTTTTTTCTTGGAAAAAGGAAAATATTTCGAGAAGTAATTAGTGAAAAAAATATTAATTATGTTATATGATAATATTTTTTTATGCAAATTGTACACCAAAATTACCTTTAGTATTAAATATGAAAGATGTATTGAATTTACGCTCAATAATAATAATTTACATTAAAGTTATTGCATAATATGCATGAAATTTCTTATATCTCAAATCAATGATTACAATAATTACTAAATATGTAAATAGTGTTGTACGAAATTAAACTGAAAATGATATTAAATTTCATTGTATTTGATTTAAAATATTAAAAAATCACAAATAATTTATTAAATCACAATTAATTAATTAGTTTAAAAAAAAAAATTATGTTGATTTCTGTCCGTGATGTATATAACACTTTCATAAATTAAAATGTATAAAAAATAGATAATGGATGAATGTTTAGAGAAATAATAAGATTTTGAGCAGTAAAAAATCTGGGGGTTGGGAGATAATGGACCATTTGCAGATGAAGAATCGTTCTGTTAATGGAATTATTTTGGTTTTGAAATAGAGCATTATGAAGAGGGTTATTTTGGGTGTGGTATTTTCATGAAAATGCCAAGTTCAAAATATTATTGTTTCATTTAAGAATTATTTAATCTTTACAAAATATAAAATAAAATCATTGCTTGCAATATTTTACTTAAAATCACTTCCTATATAAATTATTGATTTTTTTTTCTACAACTATAAATGTTTCTTTCGGTGAGGGTCGATCTTTGCCAAGTTCGTATATGTGGCAGAACGAGATTTTGAATACAAGAACATCAATAATATTTGAAAAGCAGAAGCTTTAAGGGATTTGGACGTGATATGATTTACGGTCATAATTCACGTTTCATATGAACTTTTCAGTAAAAATAAAAAAAATTGTACACGATGCGAATGCGAGTATTCAAATGATCTTTATAGCTAGGGTAGACTATAAATACGAGTAAAAATAAATAATTTATGTTTAAAATTTAATCACTGTAATAAAACTGACAGTAATGAAAACTAAAGAAAAATATATAAATAAAATTTCAGTGTTTTAAAAAAAATATTTAAAAAATAATAACAATAAATATTTAAGATTAATATAAAAGTATTCACCTCGCATAGTCCGGTTAATCGCTCAGGTTCTGTTTGAAATTTAACACTTACTAATAAACCGCACTAAAATGGATTTTACTGTAAAAGCCAAAAAAAACTATCAATTATGTATATAAAAAAATAATTGAGTGTACTAATTTTTTACAATTTATTTTTATTTTCCTGAACTAAAATTTAGTTTGTTTGAACTATTCATAATATTTCAACATGAAATTGGACAATATGACAAATAATTTATAAAAATATTGTTTAATAACTACAAAATTTTCTTGATTTATTAGCAGAAATACTTTTGTAACAGTTATACTTTTTTTATTATTGAACCTGTTGGAATAACTATAACAATTATTAATTTATCTTCATTTATAACCAGAATCTACTTAAAGGAACATAATTTTCAAAGAATTATTATTATTGAAACTATTGGAATAACAACAATTATAATTAATTTATCTTCATTTAATTATAATCTACTTAAAGGAAGATCATTTTCAAAGAGTTATTATTGTTGTAACTATTGGAATAACTACAATTATTAATAATTTATCTTCATTTAACTAGAATCTACTTACATGAAGATTATTTACAAATGGTTATAAATATCAATACCCCTTTGTAATAGTTATATTTTTTTGTTCTTGAATTACTATTGCAAATATATTTTTAGTTGTTATCTCATGTATCTATTGGAATAACTAAAATTATTATTATTACTGTATCTTCATTTATAATTAGAATCTACTTAAAGGTAGATAATTTTCAAAGAGTTATAAATATCAATACTTCATTCACAATGTCGTTGATCTCACAATTGACTAATAAATACAATTATGAAACCTTATTCCAAGTTGTTTAATAAATACTTATATCTTTTCTAACCTTGAATGACAATAATTGATAATTTTTATTTTGTTTTTTAGTGTATTTTGATCTTACCCCGTATTGATCTGAAGTTTCTCAAATTGCGTTTCCTAGAATGCCGTCTTCTTTGATGTGAAAGTAAAGGCAACACTGGATAGCATTTAGGCCTGAGTGGTTCCAATTTATTTTAGTAGACTTCATACAATATAACAATTAATGTTCTTCAGAGGTGCAGAAAAGCATAATAAATTATAATCCTGTATAGTGGATATTATTTGTGTTACCAAAGTATTACTAAATCATATCTATTGTTACGATTCGTGGTTTTGTTTTGCTCTTGTTCCTTTCTTAATATAATTATAATAAATCTGTCCAAGTTCTTGAATTACATTGAATGCCGGATCGCCTCTGGATATAAATTTCACAGTAGTAAATTGAAATTTATTTCAGGGTGATGTGAAAAAATTGAAATTTTATTTTAATTTATATTATTTTTAGGGGACGATAGACATTTCAAAATACAATTTTAAGATATTCGATTATTTTATTACATTTTTTAAAATAATATAATTAAAACAATTTTTTGACATAGCAAAAAAAAAAATTATTGTATTTTCTATTTTTTCTCTTTTTTAAGTAGCAAATATCTTAATAAAAATAATTATATTTATTATAAAAGTTACACAACCATATATTAAACATATTCAAGTAACAACAATAATAGAAACTAAAAAAAACAGTCTTTATATCTTCGAAATAATTATACAAAATACAGAAAAAATAATTTTACTGTTACAAAACACTATTGACCAAAGGTCTTTCTATTCATGAAATAATTATACAATATACAGAAAAAGAGAAAACTTAAACTTTGGCCAATTTATTTTTCTAGAATTATTATTTTATTTTTGATTTTGTTATAATTTTATATATTTACATTAATTAATTAATTATTTATTATTAGTTTTTTTTGTATTCTTACCAATAAATGTTGTTTATTATTATTTAAGAAAATAAAAATAATACAGAAACTCTTCAAGTTGCCAGTATATGCTCACAAAGAGAAAGTACGGTAAATCAGATCTCAGATCGATCGCTCTTCAAATTGCAAAAACGGTAAAGTTAATCGAGATTGGAAGGTCTGAAGCAAAATTATGATAATAATTTTAAAATGCGTTTCAAAATGGATGTCATATTTGCTTTTGTTATAATAAATCATTGGTAGGATTATGAATTGGATTATCGAGGTGTCTAATCTTGGTGATCGCTCGGAGCGCCAATCTCTCCATCATGGCAAGATTAGGTCTCCAACAAGTTATATACGAAATTGTTCATCATATTCGATGAATGGGCGACAAATCATTTTATAAATACATTTCTGCGTTTTAACATTCAAACCATAATCCCAGATTGTCCGAATATCTAAAAATTATAATTTGAAGAGTTTGTCATAGTTGTTACTTATGTTTTTATTTATATATGAATGAAGATTAAATGTAGATATTTATTTTTTATTTAGTTAGACATTTTTATCGCATAATAATTTCAATATTTAATTAAAAATTACAGCATGATCTTAACTTAAAACTGATATTACTTTCATTATTCAAGCGTTATGAATAATGGTTTCATTTTATTTATTCCTTTATGCTAAATTATTTTCATGTTTCATATATATTTGAAAAAAACCTACATAGTTTTACAGATCTTAAATATAATATAATTTTTATATATTTAAATTTCAAATGTGTAAAATATTTTTTTTATTATATACTGGAGTAGGCAGGTTATTGAATGATTATAAAAATGTTTCCAAATCATAACTTAGGCGACTCATAGCTGAATAACCATTCGGTCGTTAAACCCTACCAATCCCTTGGGCCAACCAAGTTGAAGGTTGCAACAGCAGAGATAAGTATAGTAGTAGAGTAAGAAATTAGTGGAATCACAACGTATCATTATATTGAAATAATTTATAAAAATTTATATGGTTTATCAACTTAAAAAAAAAATCAACCACCATCAGTTTTATTTAATGTTATTATTGAAAATGAAACAGGCTGTAAATAAAAAATATGAGATAAAATAAATCATAACTTGTCTACTAATAATTCTGTAGTAGAATTGATAGTATTCTGTAAACTATATGTTTTGATTAGTGTATACCAGTAATGTTGTATAAATGTTTCTAATATGGATATTTGTATATAATATTTAATATATTTGTTGATTTTCAATTTATTTTCATGTAAAATATTTTATTAATATTAAATATAAGATATAAAATAAAATTTAGACGTTGTAAAATGTTGTTGACGATGTAGAGTCAAGGGTTAGGAAGTTAAGTAATACAAAAGTTTTTTTTTATAATATATAATCCTTGTGTTAATCTATTTTGTATATTAAGTGTCTTCACTTAAGTCTATATTGTTCCCTTAAGCATTTATTTGAGGTGGGAATTGGGTGGGAATTGTGATTTTGGGAGAAGCGCCTTACATACAATTTTCTAACTAAGCGTTTCACACGGGAATGGAATTCTTATCTAAGTTCGAGTCGGACTTAGTTATCATATATAAAAGACGTGTCTCGATTATACGCTTTATGCAGGCCGCTACTCTATTTGGAATCTGTCCACTTTGCGTCGTTGTTTCAATTTGGTCCTTGTTCTTGGTTGAATCTATTCACATGCTGCTTATTTTATTATATTATCACTTTTTTTATATGTCTATACACAACAGTATATAAATTAGTTTGAGCGCGGTAATCAAGTAATTATTATATAAGTTAAAATTAAAAGATTTTCCGATATGAAAATTAATCATTAATTCAATTTATAGAAATTAATTAAAGTAATATATTATATATTATAAATGTGCGGATTCACTACAATACGCTGTAGTAACCGACCATTTTATTATTAACAGAATGAGTTTTCTACATTTTGCTTATAGAATTAAATATGAAAAAGTTTTGTGCAAGATGAGTCCCGCATTTGCTAACAATTGTGAATTTCTGATGCGTCTTTGGATCGTTTTAGCAAGAAGAAAACTGAATTTGTTCGTGAATTTATAACAATTGATGATACTTGTATTAAGACAATGGTTGGAAGCTCCAAAGAAAGACTGTTCCAATAATAGGAAAGTTCAGGTATTTAGGATTTAAAGTCAATAGATTATCTTGAGACAGGTATAATAAGTAACTATTATACAAGCCTTTTAGATTAATTGGGTGGAAATCAGTGTGAAAAATAACATTTTTTTTTCAAAACTGCCTTTGTATGTTCATATCTATCATATATACAAACGGATATTTGTACATAATTATTTTGAATAGCTTGTGGAATATTTTCAAGAATGTGAAATACTTAAATATCTGGGTAGACCTTAAAAAAGGTTTTGATGTAGTCAAGTATAAATATATGTTTTTTGTGTAGTAGCTATATTTGTTATAGTAATATATAATCGATATGAATGGTAAACGCCCAAAACAGACACGAAAATAACTATTTTATGAGTATTTTAGACATCTCTCAGTTTTTAGACACAATATGGTATGGTATGAGGGTTTGTTCTACAAGCTAAATAAACTGCCTCCAAACGTATACTACGATATTTTTAAATCGTACCTGACGGGAAGAATATTCAAGGTGAAAATGAAGGACAAATTAACATAATTGAGACCAATAAGATCCGGTGTACCACAGGAAAGTGTATCAGGACCAACGACATAGCAGGTTACAGTGGCCACCTTTGCAGATAGCAATGCAATTCTTGTATCCGAAGATGACCTAGTATATGCCTCAAACCTGCTACAAGAAAGCCTAGACAATATCCAATATTGGTTGAAAAGGTAGAGGATAAAGTCAATCAAAACCAAATCCACGCATGTCACCTTTACAATGAGAAGACAAAAATGCCTACCGGTTTTTGTAAATGACACCCCGCTACCTTAAGCTGAAGAATTAAAATTCCTAGGAATCGACTTAGATCGTCGCCTGACCTAGAAAAAACATGTAAAGACCAAGAGGAAACAACTGGCACTCCAATATAGCAGTAATTACTATCTATTGGTCAGAAACTCAGAGATATATTTTGAAAATAAACTTTTATTATATAAAGCCATTCTAAAGCTAATATGGTATACAGCTGTGGGAGTCTACCTGCAACTCGACAATAGATCTAATACAAAGATGCCAATCGAAGACACTGAAGTTGCTCATAAAAGAATGCAAAAATCCATTTGTTTATCGATATTAAGCTGGTGTTTGCACAAATTACCATCATCGACTGGAATATCACCATAACCACCTAGCAGCAGGGTTAACCAATACAACTAGCCATCGACGTAGATTTAAGCGTTTCAAGGCAGAAAACTTGCAAAATCGGTTTTAATAATTGCTTAAAATGAGTGAGAAGTATGTTCGAAGTGAGAGATAGTTGCTGGACCAATCATTGAATTTCCTCCTGAACACAGCTTATTATCCACGAAGATAGATTGCTGAAATTGTGAAGAGAAAAATACGAGTATTCTATTTTGATATATTACAGGTAAAAAGTGAAGCTAGGTTGAGGGAAGATTAAGTTGATGGCGGCAAGAGTCTACTTTTAGAGTAGACTAAGAAACGAGTGTTAAGTATAGTCCAATTTATAAACAAAGGAAACAAACATAAAATAGTATATATTTTATGTAGACAATTCTAATGATTTGTTAGTAGTAGACAAAATTTATTGCTCATATAAATTAACAGTAATATTATATAATAAATAATATAAAGTTAATACAATAATAAAATGAAGAATAAGTACTAATAATTATTAATAATAATTTAAATCTATTGTCTATTGACTTCAGTAATATATAATAATGAAGTAATATATAATAATGAAGTAATATATAATGATGAAGTGGTTTAAAATTAAACCTGAATAATATTTTTTTTATGATAAAAACAATAAAGTGCTAAGTGGACAGCAACTCCTCTGAATATTTTGAGCGGAATTGCACACTGGAAACGTTAAAATGCAGCCCACATATTTTTTTTTGTACGTAGGCGCAGCAAATAAATTGGAATGCTCCCGGAAAATATTTACATTATACTTGCAAACAAGCTCTTTGATAAACAGTCTTTTGTCGCGTTCTCCCCCTCATCCTCACATTTTATCTCCGTCTCCCTGTTACGACCCCACCGCGAAATAAAATAAAACTGTTGGTTCGTCCTCCATCTGCAGTAGGAGTACACAATTTAATTACACCGAGAATAGTAATTTAAAATTCTGCAAAAAATTATTTATTTTTTGTCGCTTCTTGTTGTAACAGCCTACAACTTTCAAATTTATTCCACCATCTATTGTAATAACCAAATAATCGTGTCAACAGTCGTGGAATGGTATTTCATTATTTCTTGTCTTTTGTACGTACCGCAAAATAATAGAATAATAATACTCAATTCTCTACACTATATCAAAATACTCATATTATTTTCACGTAAAAATTAATAATATTTTAAATAACTTTAATCCAACGAAAAAGAAATAACATTTTAAAATAATTATACACTCACATAAAAAGATAAAATTTACAAAAAACAAATCAAAACCTATGCATAAAATAATAATAATGAAACAAAAAAATATTTACTGTTAGAAAGATTTATGGTCTTCGCACCTAAATTTTAAATATTTTTATATAAATTTATTTTATATATTACGTCATATTAAAGTTAACTTATATTACTGACGAGAAATAAGATCTTAGGATATAAAACTATATTATATAATCGAAGAGATTTCACTGCGAAATATTTGAAAATATGGGTTAAATTATTTGAGCTGGTTCAGAAAATTCAGTCCATTCAAACTATTTAAACCTACATTTCGGCAAACATAATGGAAAACGAATAAAAAAAACTAGTTTTAATAACTTTATTTTATTAATTTTCTTCGTTGTCGCTGCTTGCAAATGAATAATTTTCATCATTTGCATCTTCTGCTCTCTTTAATACTAGTCCTTTTTGTAATAGATTGTAAATAAAAATAGGTATTATAAAAAAAATACATTTAAGCCATAATTGTGTCTTTCAGCCTTTTCATTCTAATATTGATTTAATTAATCATTTTTATACTATTTTTGATGCCATTATTATTAAATTCTTTATTATTTTATACAATAGTTTATTATTATTTTATTGTTAAATATATTTTTAATTACAATAATTTACAAATTAACATTCAATAAATTGTTATTTTTTTACAAATTTATATAATTTATTATACTTATATGTACCATAATAGATCAAAGACTTATATGTGTACCTATTATCTGATATAATATATTACTTTATAATTATATTTAATTTATAAATAATTCTATTGAATTAGTTACAATTTTACGTATTTTTATTAAAAAAAATATTTTACATTTTGTTTTTATGGACGTAACTTTTTGTGTAGATTACATTATTTAGAATTAAGGTGCTTTTTAAATAATAATAAAATTATTATTAATGCAACAATTATATAATTTCCGTCAATATTTTAATCTACAACACAATATCAATCGCTGAACTACAATACATTAAATCTGACCGGAAATGTTCGAAGTATCGTTATGTAACTGATGTCAAATTTGTTAAGGCTCTATAATTTTATTATATGAACTACTTAAAAAAATCCTGACTAGGATGATTTTAAAAGATTATAAGTGGTAATATGGAGTTAAAGGTCACGCCAAAATCTAATTCGTGTATGCAATGAAAGATTTCTCATAATACCTTGATTATCCATGGCCAAGAATAAAGAATCATTTGAAAATACTTGAAAAGGAAAATAGACTAGTAATTAGAGCTAGTTTTAGAATTTCTGCAATATCAACCGTTTTCACCTGATGTTCCAACTTCGGTATTTAGATTAATGGAACATTCGCTTCAAGATAAAAAAGTTTGAAGAAATCAGAAAAAAGTAATTAAAAAATTAATAATATTATTTTTATAATTTATTTTCATTTGATGGACAATTAATTATATTCGGTTATTTCATTCTATTACATAAATTAATTAATGTGAATATTTATATTTCTAAAATTATTCAAATAGTAATATTTTTTATATAAAATTTTTCTAACGAAAAGTTTTTACGCCTAATAAATAATAAAATAATTGAAGAAGTCAGAAATCAATTGGACGAAAAACAGAATTATTATATTATTTTTATAATTTATTTTTATTTGAAGGATAATTATATTCTATTATTTTATTGTATTATAAAAAATAATTAATGTGAAAATTCATATTTCTAACATTATTCAAATAATATTAGTTTTTTTAACGAAAATTTTTACACCTAATAAATAATAAAATAATTGTCGGAAGTCGGAAATCAATTGGCTTTCATATATGGACGAAAAACAAAATTATTTATTAATTATTTTACAATTTATTTTCATTTGACAAATAATTATATTTGATTATTTCATTGTATTACATAAATTAATTAATGTGAAAATTTATATTTCTAAAATTATGCAAATAGTAATATTTATTTTATATAATTTTTTTTTACGCCTAATAAATAATAAAATTGAAGGAGTCAGAAATTAATTAATGAATTATTCTCATTAATGAATAACTGCTAGAATTTTACGAAAGAGTTATTAAAAAAGTGCCTAGTCTGTAGAGGAAGATCATATTTGATAGAATATCATGCTACAGTTTTTATTTCGATAATAAATCATTTCACCTAATATAAACATACTTAATCATATTTGTAAATTTAAGCTCTACATTCATTGGCTGTTATCATAAATTTGATTACTTTCCATATTTTTTTTTGTTCATTACATAAAGTTAATTAAGTTCAAGCTGAAACCATATTCTTAAGTGCAAAAATTCAATTCCAAGAACGTTGCACCCACTCAAAATATACCGGAAGAAGTAGACCACGTTTTGTCGTTTATCAAATATCAGCTAGGCAATCTTATTAAACCCACGGGAGCTCCAATTTCGCACCGTTCGCTCCTCCTCCATTATTATATAATAAGATGGCATTACACTGACGGAGTCGCAATGGTTATGGTGTTATGGAGAGATCCCTGTTCAATGCCATTAAAAAATTAGGTCATGTGTGTGCAGCAAAGTTTCGTAAGCGAAACCCAATTACACGTAAGTTGTCGAGAGTGGAGGGATGGTGATGACGTTCGACTCACGCTTCCGTGTCATAGAATGATGAAATTAAATTGCCAATCTGATCCGATTTCGGCAAAGATTAAATGCAAATTACATTCCCGGGACGCGCACATACACATCATCACATATCTACATACATGCACACACTGCGCACACCTCGAAGCACAAATATTGAATGTCTATAGGCCTTTCAACTAATCGAAACCATGACAATTTTCTTGTGTGACTGGGTTTGCTCTGTAATTAGGCGCATACCTAACAAACAGCCATCTAATACGAATCTAGACTATGTGCATCTATTGATTGGTATTTGATGAACCTAATTTAATTAAAATAAACTGCTTTGCACTGGGTGGGTTGTGCCGATAGCGCTGTTACGTTTGAACTATCGTTGTTAAATTCGTTAATCAATTATATTAATTAATTTCACGCAAAATTCTGTGTTGTGGAAATAGAATTGGATAGAATATTGGAATTCCAATTTGAAAATTGGTAATTTTCATTTTCATCAAATAGAAATAACCGATGCATATAATATCAAATATTTTGAAGTTCCCAAATTTAAAGGTAAAAGGTATGTTTAGAGTTAAATATATCAAAATATGTAATTGCCCTTTGTAGTAATCATTTTTTTCTTTTACTATGATTATTATATAAATACTTTATTTTCTTTATCTAGAGCTGTTTCAATAAATATTATAAAAAATAATAGACAATATTTATTATTTGTTAGTTTTTATGCACTAAATATTATTATTATAAGTAGAAGAATCATTTGAAAAGACTTGAAAAGAAAAATAGACAAGAAATCAACCATTTTTACCTATTCTTCCAACTTCGGACTATCACTTTTTTAGATTAATGGAACATTCACTTTAAGATAAAATAGTTACAATTTTTGAAGAAATCGGTATTATTTTGAGACAATTATTTATATTCGGAATTCCAATTTGTAAATTGTTACCTCATTTCATTTTCATTGTTGCTATCAAATTGAAATAGCCGGTTCACATAATATAAAATATTTTGAAGTTCCCAAATTTAAAGGTAAAATATATGTTTAGAGTTAAATGTATCAAAATATACAATATTTATTTCATATTTGTAACAGTTAATTATTTTTTTCTTTTACTATGATTATTATATAAATACTTTATACAACTCTCTTACTTATTGTTTCAATAAATATTATAAAAAATAATAGACAATATTTATTGTTTTTCAACATATAAAGTGATATTGACATAATATTATTTATTTAAGATTTTTATTAGCTACAATTATGATAACATTTTTTTTTATAAATTTATTTTAACAATCTGTTACGATGTATAAGGCTGAACAATCTACGTGAGTTTACATCAATTTATATTTTCATTATTCGAACTGTAACGCTTGAAATAATAATTGAAATAATCTTAAATTTGAAATAATGATCATCCGTATTAAGAAGCTAAATTGCAAGCTGGTTTGGATGGTGTTCCAATACTGCTTTCCATGGGAAATTGGAAATATTGTTCAGCGTTTTTGATTGGAATTTCTGGATGACGTCGATTATGGTATTGTGTGCAGATCCCCAGATTTATATGCCATATGTTTTATTATTGGTTTTTCTTGGATTTACATATTAGAAGTTTATTCTCAGCTGGTGGTCGAGAGTTTCCATTCCAATATAATCTTTCAAATCTAATTCATATTTCGTGCTAGCCCAGATCAGGTTTTGATTCAAATATATATTTAGATATCTAACTTCTTCAGCTATTCAACTATTAAAAACCAATAGAAAATTAATTTCAAAATAAAAATAGTTCATTCTTAGAGTGGATTTGTTTTTTTAAGAAGTTTATATATTAAAATTTGTTTTTTTTTTTAATTTTTAAATTTAATAAATAAATATGAATTAATTGTTTATTTAGATTATGATACATTTTTGATAAAAATGAGGAATACTGTTAAATACTAAGTTTGACGAAGATAACTAAATTCTAAAAAAGTGTCCAATTTATCTGACAATGTAGCGAATTTCTAATATCATTAAGTTAATATTATCGAAATTATTTTCAAGAAGGTTGTTAAATCCAATCATTATTATTTAAGTTTTGAAAGCGACTTAAGGTTTTCTTAATAGATTGTCTTAAGAAAGGTAAAATAATTAATTTAGAATATAATGCTTGTTAAATCAAAAAATACAGAAAATAGTCCTGATTTTACTACTTCCTTTTCAACACTTATTATTCATTCATTAATTTTATACTTTAATTATTATTCGTTTTTCTCTTTGGTTTTCTATGAAGTAAAGTTTATTTTTTCCTGTCTAATATTACTTGATTTAATTTCATTTTTTATTTTATAAATATTAAATCAATTGAAAACTTTTCAAAAAAATATGTTGTAAATATCCCTCATCTCAATTTTTGGTGAAAACAGTATTTTTTTAGAAAAAAATAGATTCAAAAACCAGTTATTTTTAATGTCATTTTTTGTATAAATCCTAGACTTTTCAAATTTTGTGTTCTTGGAATCCAAATAACTACTCCAAATTGAAGTTTCCCATGTCTTTAAGTACTTTTTTCTTCCTAGTCGCTGTTTTTAAAGTAATATTACGTTTAAATTTAATTGTTGTATAAATAAATACTTTTAATTTAAATAGAGTTACTATATTATTTTTATAATTTATTTTCATTTGATGGACAATATTTGGTTATTACATTGTATTTTTAGTTTTTAATTTCTTTTTTTAAATAGGATCAACTCAAAAAAAGAAATTAAAAACTTCGGGGAAAAATATATTTCTAAAATTATTCACATTAAGTACAAAATTTATCGCAGTCCATATAATTCACGTTAAATAATCGTGATATTTTTTATATAAAATAAAACTTTTCCTATTAAATAATATAATATTTAACTTATTTTTCTATTTAACGAAATGAATGACCAGTAATTGAATTATTGAGTAATATTTTACATAATTAAATGCATTGGGCTATAAGTTACAAAGTTTATAATAATTCTTAAAAAATAAGTAAATAGAATGCTTTTCCGGCAGGAAGGAAGCAAATTACGAAACAGTAAAAGCGAATTATTAATTTCTATGTCGATTTCAAAACGTATTTAAAACTTAACTTCTCATGTAATTAATATTATTAATAAATATCTCGATGCGAGTTACCGGAGTTAAATTAGTCATTTATGTGCTTAGAATCTAACTTTTGCTTTACACCTGAACACACTAATACAATACCCGTAATAGTTTGGTGTTTGGATTCCCAAGTATTTGCATCATTCACACTATATACGTGATAGACTTCAAGTAATTTGCTCCAATTTCACATAATTACGAAATTGTTATATAACAAATTCTATATAACATAACAATTAAGATGTTATTCATAACAATTTTATTTTTATAATAAAATAATAATTGACATAATTTTCTTTTATTATAATCCATATTATTTTCAAGTTTCAAAGAATTCGTGTATCGATTCCTTTCAGTTTATTTCTTTGGTCCAATTTCACATAATTGCAAAATTGTTATGAAACAAATTCTATATAATATTTTAATTCATAATAATTTTATTTTTATAATAAAATAATAATTGACATAATTTTCCTTTAATATAATCCATATTATTTTCAAGTTTCAAAGAATTCGTGTATCAATTCCTTTCAGTTTATTTCTTTGCTCCAAATTCACATAATTGCAAAATTCTTATGAAAGAAATTCTATATAACATTTTAATTCATTATAATTTTATTTTTATAATAAAATAATAATTGCCATAATTTTCTTTTATTATAATCCATATTATTTTCAAGTTTCAAAGAATTCGTGTATCAATTCCTTTCAGTTTATTTCTTTGCTCCAATTTCACATAATTGCAAAATTGTTATGAAATAAATTCTATATAACATTTTAATTCATAACAATTTTATTTTTATAATAAAATAATAATTGTCATAATTTTCTTTAATTATAATCTATATTATTTTCAAGTTTCAAAGAATTGGTGTATCAATTCTTTTCAGTTTATTTCTTTGCTCCAATCTCACATAATTGCAAAATTTTTATGAAACAAATTCTATATAAAATCTTAATTCATAACAATATTATTTTTATAATAAAACAATAATTAACATAACTTTCTTTTAATATAATCCATATTATTTTCAAGTTTCAAATAATTCGTGTATAAATTCCTTTCAGTTTATTTCTTTGCTCCAATCTGACATAATTGCAAAATTTTTATGAAACAAATTCTATATAAAATCTTAATTCATAATAATTTTATTTTTATAATAAAATAATAGTTGACATAATTTTCTTTTAATATAATTCATATTATTTTCAAGTTTCAAAGAATTCGTGTATCGATTCCTTTCAGTTTATTTCTAACCTTTATTTAAATATAGATTCTCCCATTTTGTATGACTTTGTTGGTTTCTTTATATCTGAAGATATTTGATGGAAATGCTTTTTTTCTTTTGCTACGTTACATACATAAATGATAACTGAAATTCTAGCTTTTCGACGCAATCCATGTGTATGACATATAAACTACAAACTCATATTACTTCTCAGACCTTTTCAATATTCATGCAACTGGAGGTAATGTAACAATGTCCTTTAAATAAATTTTCTACTACAATCGATGATATTTGTCGAATGCATTCAGATCAATAATGTAAATTCTAGATGCAAATATAAATTAAAGGCAGAAATACCTAGACCTTAATTTATTTTTATTTTTTAGTTATATTTCTTTTCCTTTATTTGTATTATACTGGATAATAAATGATGTTATTATTATATAAATTAATTATTTTTAAAATTAATTTTTGGAAATTACCGAAGATTAAAATTAATATGGACGAACGCAAGTATTTCGAAAATGTGGAACTTTGGAATATTAAAATAATCTTGTTACATAAAGATTGAAAAGCGATTGAAGTAAACTGAAAGATGCTGCCGCATCTTCTCGGAGCTTGAACATCTATTGAATTATGTTTTTTGGATAAATAACAAACAATTTATAACTGAAAAATTATATAATAATTAACATACAAACTTCTTATTTTACAATTAAATTATAAATAGAAAAATAAATAATGAAAAATTTATTTATTATATAAAAAAAAATGTGAAGAAATTTATTGATTTATCATAATTAATTCAATACTAATACTGACAAAATCCATTAGTTTATTAAAGTTAAATTTAATATTATAACTTTAGACATTACAGATTCCAGAATAATTAAAATTGTAAGTCCACTTGGCCAAAACAACATAAATGAGACCATGAGACCATTCATAAAGAACTTTCTGAATTTGTGTTTTTCAGTAATTACATTTTTTATTTCAAGTCATTCTACAAATTTAGATTTAATATCCTTCATTCGATTTCAAATGAAAATGTTAATAATTATATTTTCCAAATAATTTTAATTAATATATTTAAGTTTATCAAAAAATAGAATTTTAATACATTCAATAAATTTCTAAATTATAAATTATTTTGTTAAAAAAAAGATTATTAGTTTATTTTTGTGTGAGATATTTAATATAGCCTGTTGGCCGTAGAAAAATGTTTTAGCTAAAAGTTTATAATTCAAAAAGTAGATTTTCTTATCGGATTAATGTTATATAATTTTAAGGATCGGAAGGAATCGATTAAAATTGAAGTCTCTTATTACAAGAGAATGAAGTTTTCGTATTTAACATAGGGTACAAGTAATTTAAACCTTTGCTTTATAATGGTTTAAACTTTAGTCATCAGCAATTTATAAACCTGAAATTTACAATAATTTAGAAGTTGTATTCGATTTATAAAATAATATTATACTATTCTTTATATTTAGAAATTTGCGTATAAATGACAGAATATTTTAGCGAAATTATTATATTTCACAAAGGTCGATTTTTTTAGTCCTTTAAATAAATTCTCTACTCGATGATATTTGTAGAATGCATTCATTAATTGACGAACGCAAATATTTCTAAAACGTGTACATAATTTAAATTGTTGTAGATGTGATAATTACTGGAACGGGCTTTGTTGGAATATTAAAGGAATCTTATTATATAATGATTGAATGATTGAATTGAACATCTATTAAATTATGTTTTATGAATAAATATCAAACAACTTACAGCTGAAAAACATTTATAATAATACAAACATACAAATTTCATATTTTACAATTGAATTATAACTAGAAACATAAATAATGAAAAAATTATTTATTATAAAAAAAGACGTAATCCATTGTTTTAGTAAAGTTTAATTTAATATAATAACTTTAGACATTACAGATTCCAGAATAATTAAAATTGAAAGTGCCCTATATCTTCTACGTGGCGAAAACAACATAAATTCTGTGACCATGATTCAAACTTTTTGCATTTGTGTTTTTCAGTAATTACATTTTTTTTTATCTCAAATCATTCTACAGATTTAGATTTAATTTCATTTACTTGATATTTTACAAATAATTTTAATTAATATTATTAATTATAGATTACATAAATTTCTAAACATTTATTTTTTTTCGCAACAACAAATATCTTTCAAATAAATTTATTTGTAATAAAAACAAATATGACATTTAAATTATTAATTGTTTATTTTCAGTTAATAGAGATATTTTGGTAAATTATTTATAAGTAGTTTGTAATTAATAATAATTAACATAACTTATACTAAACATACATTCAAAGGACCATTGATTGCAGTCTTTTAACCAAGTATTACAAATATTTCTTCTCCAATTAATGTTATATAATTTTAAGGGGTTGAAGGACCCGATTGAAATTGAATTCTCTGGTTACAAGAGAATGAAGTTATTGTATTTAAAATGTAAATTTAAACCTTTTCCTTATAATAATTTATACTTTAGGCATCAGAAATTTATTAACCTGAAATTTATAATAATTTAGAATTTGATTCGATTGATAATTAAATGGCTTAAACCAGGGATGAGCAACACGCGGCTCGCCAAGCATTTCTAAAATTGAATTTATTTTATCGTCTTTAACCCATCAATATATTGTAAATTCGTTTTTCTGTTATTTTCTTGTATGTTTTTAGTTTGCATTAAAATTTGTATATGAATTCTTTATTTTTTTTTTTTAAATTTTAAATTAATGTTTATTATAAATAAAGTTTTAAAATTATTAATAAGTGTTACTTTATGTGCCCGCCAAATAATTTTAAAATTTAAATTGGCCCGTTGATTAAAAAGGTTGCTCACCTCTGGGTTAAACTATACATTATATTTTGAAAATTGCGTAGAAATGAAAAAATAGGGGCGAAAAGTCCTAAGTCAATATATCTCGTTAGGCGGTTAAAAATATTTTAGCTAAACTTTTATATTTTACAAATTCGAATTTCTTGTCCGATTAATGTAATAACTTTCAGGATCCGATTGAAAATGAAGCCTTTGGTTAACAAGAGTATGAAGTTTTCATAATTAATATGTGAATTTAAACATTTTCGTTATAATTATTTAAACTTTACTCATTAATAATTTATAAACCTGAAATTTACTATAAGTTGTATTCGATTTATAATAAAATATGTTTTTAATCGCAAAATTGCATACAAATGAAAGAATAAGGGCGAAAAGTCGTAAGTATAGTCCTTTAAAAATATTTTAGCTAAACTTTCATATTACACAAGGTCGATTTTCTTGTTCGATTCATGTTATATAATTTTAAGGGGCCGAGGGATCCGATCGAAATTCAAGCCTCTGGTTACAAAATAATGAAGTTTTCGTATTTAATATCAGATACATGTAAATTTAAACCATTTTGTTATAATGATTTAAACTTTAATCATCAGCAATTTATAATCCTGATATTTACTATAATTTAGAAGTTTTATTTGATTTATAATAAAATATGTTTCTCTATACAATATACTTGCAAAATTATGTATAAATGAAAGAATAATGGCGAAAGGTCCTAATTATAGTCCGTTAGCCCTTTAAAAATTAAAGTAATATAATTTTAAGGGGCCGAAGGATCAGTTTGAAATTGTAGTTTTCGTATTTAACATGGGATACATGAAAATTTAAATCATTTCCTTAATGAATTAAATTTTAGCAGTCAGCAAGTTATAAATCTGAAATTTACTATAATTTAGAAGTTATATCCGATTTATAATAAAATACGTTACACTATACATTACATTTCTAAAATTGCGTGTAATTGAAAGAATAAGGTCGAAAAATCTTAAGTCAATATAAATATAACCCTTTGACCCTTCATACATAATGTATTTTTATTATTTTTTTATTACATTTTTTTTACATACTTTGAAATGTATGCTCACCTTGTATTTAGAAATTTTGCTTCAAGTCTTCAGTGCAAAAAAAATGTCTGAACTTAGATTTCATGAATTTCATATTTTTTTTCAATATCCCTTTGAATGTAGGCATATAATAAATTTTGTTTATTATTATTTTATTAAGATATAAAGGACATATGGTCAATAGCTAGTTTCATTAGTTTTTAATAATTGGAATTAATTATTATCTATTTGGATTTATTTTATTTTTAATTACTTTTTCTTTTTTTAATTTTTGCAATGAACATTATCATTATATTATATTCACTAATTCGAATGCATGAAACATTTATTTTTAAAGTAATATTTTGATAGATAGAAATATTAATATATATCCAAAATAACGAAGACCATATCAGTAATTGTATGCTGTTTCTTTTCAGGGTATAAATGCTATTAAAAAAATGGTACTTTATAGTACTGACCCTTAAACAAATTTTAAAGGTGCTTTCGAAACTTAAATCTAGCGACATAAATCAGCATAATGTTCCAAGATCTGAAAGACCATCAAATTTTGATGACAACATTTGCAGTTAAATAAAATATCAGGAAAGTTCAATTCTCCTTGGTCAAAGTGCAAAAAATATTTAAAACTCATTGATAAAACTAATAGAATGGGAATTTGAACACCTAAGTCCAAAAATAGATCAACGTTTTTTTTTTTATTTAAAATCTCTACATTTTTTACAGTGGATTTTAAATATGGGAACCCTGATGTTTTAATATTTAAAAAAAAAATTTGTTCAAATTCAGAAAATTTATAAAATACGTTCATTTATAATGACTTTTTACTATGGTTGTCTAGGAAATTCAATTTAAAATCTTGTACAAACTAGGATAATAGAAGTTCAAAGAAAGAATTATATATTATTTGTATTATACTAATTGTCTCAATATAAATAAATATGTATTAAAAAAAAATGGTCAATATTTTTCACGAATGTCTGAAAATAAGGATGTCTGATATCCCGAATATATGTTGATTTTACATAATACTTAAAAAATATAAAGTATTTACTGTTTGATAACTTACGAAAGTTAAACAATTTGTGTCACGTAGAATTTAAAATAGATATAATAACACAAAATATTTTCGCACTGCTAAATTTTCTGGTATTGGATTTGTATTACGATTTTAATGGCTAAAGCTCTTAATAGTTTAAATTTCTTGATTAATTATATTATAATATTTGTAATAAAATTATGAACATATTAATAAAACTTATGAATGATTTTCTTTGTTACAGCTATACTGAAGTCCTTGTGCCAGGAGTTTCTCTCGTACAACGTTTCCGCAATTTTGTACTTGATGAACTACGAACAATACGGTAGAAGTACAGCATCCGCTCAGTATTTCCTGCAACTGGCAGGATATCTAGGAATTCCGGTAATCGCCTGGAATGCTGATAACTCTGGCCTTGAGAGACGAGCTTCGCAATCGTCGCTGCAACTGCAACTAGCCCCGTCTTTGGAGCACCAAACAGCGGCGATGCTCAGTATTTTGGAAAGATACAAATGGCATCAATTTGCTGTAGTCACCAGTCTTATTGCCGGGCACGATGATTTTATACAAGCAGTTCGGGAAAGGGTTTCCGCCATGCAGGTAATACAATTTGTGATATCTCTAGGGAACTTCCTCTAAATCAAATTTCCAGTGATTCATATTCCACGCCTTTTGTTTTTTTTCTTAATATAAGGTTGTACGTAAATCTCTCCGAATGGGGTGTCAAAAACTAACATTTTATTTTCATTTTGTAATACAGGGTGATCCATTTTATTAGCACATCCAACATTTGTAAATAAAAATATTTTTTTAATAAATATTTATTAAAATTATTTAATGTTTAAATTTTCATTTACAAAATATTTAAAATACAATTTATTTCTATAATATATTTGATCTAACCATATTATATTGTATTCATATTGATAAATATTTAAAAAATAAATAAATTGTAAATTTAAATTTGTTATGTAAATTGAAAAGCTGCAGAGAAATTTAATATCCTTGTTTTAAATGGACAACCCTGTATATGTTTTCGAGTTGGATGAAACTATGCAGGATGAATAATTTGCATGTAATCTATTCAAATAATAAAAACCAAATTAACGTTCTGTTGAAACGTAATATGGTTTTCTTTTTATGCGTTTGTATTAAACCTCCTGCTATTTCGACCAAGATTTGTATCAGCCATCCGCGAGTCTGAATTTATATCTAAGGATATAAGGCGAAACAAAACGCGAGATTTTTCATTTAGATAACGCAATACTAAAGGTGATAATTTACAGAACGTGTTTAAAATTGGAATATGTTTAAATCTTATTTCATCTACCATAAATTTGTTTGAAATTATTAAATATTCCAATTTTTTAAATCATTTGTATTTTTGCATCTGGTGTACTATTTTTTTTTGATAATTCTATAGTAATTTAATTTGTAACAAAAATGTTTTACATTTAAAACATTTTTTAACGTCAAATTCCTGCTGTGTGTTTCATCTTTTTTTTATACGTATCCGCTTTTATTTTTTTCCATACCATATACATTCCGCTGCGAACCACATATTTGCAATTTTTAAAATTGTTGATAACAATTAGTGGTTGTAAATCTTTGAATAACATTTCAATTAAAAAAACGTGAATACGCTAAACCAGAGGTTCCCAATCTGTTTCGGTTTGCGATTTCCTAAATAATCGGATTTTTTTCCGCGGCTCCCTTAATACATCAGTTTTTTTTTAAATTTTTGGTTTCTTGAAAAATTGGAAAACTTTCCTTTTTAAAAGCGATTACGCGGCGCCCTTATGACGACACCACAACCCCCCGGGGAGCCGCGGTGTTTGACTATTTTTTATTTAATTTTCAGTGTTTGACTAATTTTTAAACGAATTATTTAATTGTTGGACAATTAATTTAACTCGAAGTTAAATATTTATTAGATACTATTATAAATTAGTGAGTAGCCATTAATTATGCGTTTATAACACTTTCCTCAATTGCATTAAAATATTTATTACTTAATAATGTAATTATTTTCAACATAACAGGGATGTTGGTAATAAATAATTTTATAATTTGCATACTTTAAGTTGGTTAATTAATTTTCACATCGCGATATGTAAGTTTAAACTGAATTTAAAGTATACACTGTAGTTTATTATAAACTTCTTATAAATATGCATATTCAAGTTGTACATGTCATGCTGTAGTGTTGCAATCTTCGAAAAGAAATCGATTTTCAACGAAATTACTTGCACAATTTTCCACATATAAAAACTTTATATTAATAGTTGAAAACTTGTTAAAATCATGCATTTGCTTGAAAGTATTGATCAGGTCTCCGAAAATGCACTGCAAAAAGCAGGACATGTCCCTGGGCGCCTCGTTATGATGATCCTTACGGCACGTATATTTTATTTAAAAAAAGCGCAATTTCAAATTTATAAATATATTACTGGTATTTCTCGAAATCTGGATTTAAAAAAAACTAATGTATGTATTTTATTGTTCTCATTTATTTTATTTAGATAAAATATAATGAATATTCGATTGCTAACAATAGCACTTTGTATATAAACTATATAGACATATGAACATCAGATATATCTCCAAACAAGTAAATGCATCGTTTAATTAAAACATTCAACTGCAGTAAAGTTCAATTCATGAAACAGAAAAAAAATAATTCAAGATAATCATTAGAAGAATACTGAAAAAACTCACACCATGATGTGTTAAATATATTTAATGCAATATTGCGACTGGAAAATAGTTCAACTCATAGTAATTCCTAAACACCACAAGAAGTAATATCATATAGACCAAGTCTACTATCAATTAAATTTAAAAAAAAAACTGCTATTAAAATGTATTTACAATATTTCAGGAATACCAGTTTGTATCCCACGAAGATTATAAGAAGATACTTCCTTTTATTCAAATTATAAACTCGTAGTTCATTGATATATTGTTCTGGATAAAATTGCAAGAAGAAATCTCCAAACTATTTCCAATTTTTGGTACCGCAAGGAAGTGTACTCGGACCTTTTCTATATATCATTTTCAAATTTGATGTACCACCAAGTAATGAAAAACTGTTAATATATGGGCAGATGATATAACACTAATGTCCTCAAAGGATTGAATCAGACTAAAGTACTGGCTCTAAGAATAGCGTATTATCAACAAAATACTATCTTAGGAGGATTATGTAAACTATCTTGGCATGCTGGCATGCATTAGACGACTCATTTGGAAGTAATATTATAAAACAAATATTATAAATTTCAGAATACAAATCATACTATTTTAAACAATTCAGAGTGATATTGTCAAGATCCTTATCTACGTGACAAATATACCACCAAAAAAATACTTAATGTCCTTTGTGTTAGTTTGTATATACAAATAGACGTTATACTAAAAAAATGTTTACAAGCTTGAAAATAATAAAGTGTACAACTACCGCTACCCTAAATGAGAATTGAAAATTAATACAATATTTCCACACACTTTTTATTTCACATACAATTTAACTTAATATTTGAATACTTTCATTTTTATACTTTTATAGTATATTAATTTTTTCCGTATGGTTTTTCCATATTTAAAGAGTATTTTTGTATTTATTAATTTAAATATCAATCACACTAAAATACAGGTATTCCTCTTAGTAACATAATTTCTCATTAAAACGATTGCATAATTGTATTCCTTTAGCTTACTATACAGTGCATATTCTCATGACACTTTAATTGACAATGGGCCTAACGCGATTTGACACCTAGTTCAGGGGTTGGATTAATTTTCGAAGTATTGTCCAACTAAACGCCTCAATCGTTTTCTTAACCAGTTTTGCTGTATGTGCATCATGAAGCAAAATCAATTTGTGTTACCTTTTTTAATATTCTGGTAGTTTTTCACGTAAAGTTTGATTGAAATCGATCATTTGTAGTGTCGGTAGCATTCAGTATTAACGGTTTTAACAGGTTTTAGCAGTTTATAATAACACCTTTCTGATCCCACTAAACACAAAGCATTGTCTTCCATCCATAGAGATTTGGCCTTGAAATCGATGTAGATGGTTCGCCTTATCCATGATCTTTCATGCTTAGGATTTTTAAAATATTTTCATCATGAAGAATTTTTTTGTACCTGGCGAGTAGCTTTTCATATGTGGTTTTTTGGTTTTTCATTCAGTTCATGTGGAACCCATCTTCCCATCTTCTGGATCATTCCCATGGATTTAAATCATATGAAGACGTCTTCTCACATCATATTTTATTGATCCGCGAGTTGTTGTTGCGTTTGAGCATCATCCTCATGTTTGCAAATTGCTGTCTTCAAACTTTTTTGGTGGTCTTCCACGATCTTCATTTTTCACGTCAAAAATATCCAAAACCAATAATTTTAAACCACTTAAAGCACTGTGATTTACCTAGAGCATATTTACCGTAAGCTTCAACAAGCATTCGATTCTACAGCCGTCTCTTCAAATGATAACAAATATCAATGTTGCCCGCAAATCATAGTTTCCAGGAACAAAATCCTACATGTTCAACGATAACTGTTGTATACTAATTTGCGATTACTACTAATTTGCATCTATGGGACACGCATTTGCTGAGTAGCATTTCCCTTTTTATAAAAATGTACAAAGATGCCTTGATGACTGGATCCTATAGATTTTTTCAAATTTATTTATTTTTTCTCAACATGAACATAATTTTCATATTACATTAAAAATATTTGCATATGAAAGTATAGAAAATCCTCGCAATTTGATTGATTCCACATTGCAATCCGCAAACTAAAGCAAATTTTATTTATTTATATATTTATTTTGAATTGAATGTACATTTATAATCTGTTAGATAATAATCAATACAGCAGGGAATTAATTTAAACAATACAGTTCAATTAATTTATAAATTTATATAGGCATATGAATCTGTGGATAGATATGTTTTCCAGTAAAATGGAAACATGCAAATCTAATTCAATTTCAAACTGAACGGTCTAATTTAAAAAGCATATACTACCAGATGAATGGAATCACATTACACGAATGTCAACATAAATATATTTCCTATTATAAACTGTATAAATGCATATTGCGAATTTAGGACGCATGATACAAATTTATTAACTTGCAACATCCGAGTTTGTAACGTCCGCTTCGTCATATTTCTATAGATTTTTCTATATGGAACTTTTCGGTATTGCGTTATCATTGGTCACAAATTCAAAATGCAATTATAAGGTCAATTTGCTTGATAGTTCGTCCGTGCTGCAGCGCAATTAAAGCGGACGCACCTCATATGTTTGCATTGCTTCCGTACGTACGGACCAGCAAGTTTTTAATTAAATTTCATCAGTTCCATTCGCTACATTAACAACTGACATTGGTTTCAAATCGCATCACGAAAACGGTCATAATTTTATTTTGTAATCTGATTTACTTCATCTAAACACAACTTTACTCAGCTGGGAAATACCAAAAAGCTGAAACGACAAAAGTTTATATAAGAACAAATATAGTAAATAATTCATTCAAATTTATTTGCATATCTATTTATTGAAATAACTATAAATACAGTAATACCTTGACTTACGACAACTCTGAGTTACGAGATCTTCAGTGTTTTAGAAGCATTGCATTTTTACGATAATATTTTCTAAATCTTTAAAAAAGATTTGTCGTCTAAAGGAAATAAATCTGATTCTCCTGCACCTAGCAAATGTATAACCGGACTTACGCTAATTCGACTTACGCGCTTTTATGTATTATTGTATTATGTATATTACAAAAATTTAAAAATTAAAAAATGTATTCTTTGTCCTTTCATTAGTCAAAAAAATTAAAATTAAATTGCAATAATTAAATAATTAATATGATAATATTAATTTATATATTTTCTCTAGAAATGTTTGAAACTATTGCAGTTATTATAAAAAGTATAGTTTATATAAAATTCATTCTTTATATTTCATAGCAATGTTCAATACTATATGACTTACGCTAATTCGACTTACACGTTTTTAATAATTATTATAATGATAATATTAATTTTTATATTTTTTGTAAAAATGTTTGAAACTGTTGCAATTTTTATAAAATGTAGTTTGTATAAAATTAATTTTTATTAAAATTTCATAGCGATGTTCAATACTATATCACTTACGCTAATACGAATAACACGTTTTTCGTCATACCCACCTATTGCGTAACTTTTGGGTATTACTGTATAGATAAATATTATAAAAATAAAATAAAAATGCATGCTTTGTCCTTTAATTAGTCATAAAATTAAAATGTAATAATTATTACACTGATAATATTAATTTATATATTTTCTCTAGAAATATTTGAAACTGTTGTAATTATTATAAAATATACAGTTTGTATAAAATTCATTTTTTTCATTTCATAGCAATGTTTAATACTATATGATTTACGTTAATTCGGCATACGCGTTTTACCCACCTATTGCGTAACTTTTAGGTATTACATAAATATGATAAATAATTTAAAAAATGCATGTTTTGCCCTTTCATTAGTCATAAAATTAAAAATTAAATTGTAATAATTATTACACTGATAATATTAATTTATATATTTTCTTTAGAAATATTTGAAACTGTCGCAATTATTATAAAATGTATAGTTTGTATTAATATCATTTTTTTTAATTTCATAGCAATATTCAATACTATATGAAATGATTAAAAATATTGGCGCTTGAAAAGAATGCTACATAATCCAAATAGAGAGTATTTCTTAATCAAATCAATTATTTGACTATTACTTTCGAAATGTTTTATTATTGACTATGGATTTATTTTGAGACATTTATATTGGTGTAATGAATATGTAATATTTGATCAAATTATAATTATATTAATTTATTGCAGTTATATGCTATTAAATTACAATAATTATAAAATTGTACTTTTAAGAAAAATATTTTTAATCAATATAAAATAATTTTTGTATTTAATTTTCTTATCAAACAACATATTATATAATACTCTACAAGTCAATATCTAACGTACTGTCCAAAAGAAATACATACTCTGCACGTTATGTAGTTTTGTGAGTTCATCGACTGCACAATTTAATAGATTATGAAATGTCCAAAATAAATTGATAATTTTGAAAATTAATCTCTGGATTTTGATGATGAAAGTTATTGTCAGTAAAATTATGTTTGTTGCTCATACTTGGATGGAATTTAAAATCTCGTGATTTTGTTGGAATAGCTTGGATGTTTGTCTATCATTGTCTATCATTGATGTCTGATCCTTGTCACGTTGTAAAAGATAAAACTATTAAAAATGTGGGTTTCGCGATGGTAAATCGGTTAACCTCGCCCGGTTGTTTAGAAAGTACGAAATAAGACACTGAAACAAAGAGTTTAGAATATATTGATGAAGAAAATTAAGTGAAGAATAAAAAATAGTTAATAAGGAAGTGGCGCCCTTTATCACGAACCTTGGACATAAGGTAAAAAATACAGTTTTCCGATTATAGTCTAGTTAGGATTTCAGGCATGTGTATTAGATTATTTATCTTCTTGTTACCTTGTTCTTGATTAAGTCTAAAACACGATCTCTTGACCTGCACCTGTTGGTACTTCTATAAATGTGTCAGCCTGACTCTCGAAATCAAATACATTAACTTAATGTCCCTCCTGCTTGAAGTACTCATCTCCAATGGGATTCTTCATCACATCAGCAGATTGGTTTTTATTTACAAAAATTGTCGAACGTTTCAGACTCCATAGGTTGACATAACTACATATCGACAACTCTTTGATGTTCTAATACAAAAATGTAGTACGTAATCCTGCCGTCATCATAATATACTTAATACCAACAATCAGTAAATGCGTAGATAAAGTTGAGTTCCATCTATTATATACATAGTTTTAGATGCATTTTAGGTAGTGGGTGCAAATCCATTCCATCCATAATAATTAAATTTAAAAAATTTCTAGAAATAAAAAATTACATTTTATGACAAAGTACCAAAACTTGGCAATTTATTACTGAACAAAACAATGTTTTAGGTATTACATGTTTAGAATTTGTATTTTCTAGAAAATTTTACAATAAATGTTTATTTTTCTAAATTATAATGAGTTATTAATTCTGCAGCTCAATTAAGTATTTATTGTGCTTTAGATGCTACCTCACTAACTACCAAATATAATGACAAATTTGTCAATGTGATTATTACATGCAATTAATTTCGAGTTTTCTACCTAAACCTTGATTTAAAAAATTGTAGACCAAAAACTTTCAATTTTATTGGAGCATATTTTTTGCTTTTCAATTTTTAAAAAATATATTTTTTAGATAATGTTTTTTCTTAATTATATTGAATTGTCATATTATTATTTTATTTTTATATTGTATAATATGAATTATTTTTAATATAATTTTTATAATCTGTATTGCGTATTTAATATTTAGATAAATATGAAACAGAAAGTGTAAGATCAATAAATAAATCTTGTAAAATTAATATTGCTTCTATAAGGAGAGACACGATTTTTTTGTGGCAAAGCTTTATAAAAAAAAATAAATGTATTTTATATATGGCAAATATTTTCTTCTCAACTCAAACAGTAATTTTCGTGGGGTACATCAAAGCATTTTTTTTTAATATATTTTTTATCTTCCATCTTTCACCACAGTCACCAAATATTTATTTAATATAAATTTTTTCATTTTTATTAATAATAAATTGTTGTACAAATTCTCAATTTTGTAAATTACATTTTTATATTTCATTCATTTTGTGAAGAAAATTTAAGTATAAAATTTGTGTATTCACATAAATATACCTTCTGTCTTAAACATTTGATTTATGTATTTTACAAATATTTGGTTATTAGTCTTATAATTTTTTTTTTCATTTAATTTAGACAAGTTTATTGTTATGATGTAATTAAGAAAATAGTTTCATTGAGGAACAATGATAAAAGTTAAAATTTTGATAAACAAGCGTGTTTACTAAATTTCAATTTTGATGTTCCATTATGCATCACATATTACCACATAAGATAATAAAGCTTTGATAATGCAATTGCGAAAACTTGATGTGTCTTCGAAACAGATTAGCGCGCGCCGTTGCGAGAATCTTTAATACTGTTCGGATTATTGGATTATGATTATGAAACATTGTTTTGTCGCCTGCAATTCCTATTTACGCGTTACAGAGACCTGACGTGTATGCGAAAGGTGTAAAACTAGTTTATAACCAGCCACCCGCTACCCCCAGTCGCGTAATAATAATCATAAATCCGGCAAGACTTATGCATGCGGAAATATTTGGCGTAATGAGAAAAAAAGAGGACGAAGACGAGATTGAAACGTATGACTTTTACGAGAACGATGAGGGAGCAGGGAGTTCCAGGGAGTTTGGGGATTTACTTGAGAAAAAGAAGTAGAACGAGGAATGTTTGTACGTAAAGCGGCGATGGCTGTACGGAAATCTTTGCCACCCTTACTTCCCTTAGGGGTACTGCGGAAAAAGGCGGGGCAGCATGGGTGGAATGAAATTTAAGCGATTGCGTGAAAGCAATAATGTTTCGGAATTTTACCTAACACAGTAAAGTAAAAAGATGGAATTTCCAGGATCTGGAACACTCCTCTCTACAATCCCCGTCTACAATCTATTTTGCAATGTCATTTATTTTTCATTACTTCTAAATTGAATAATACGATTCAACTACGTCATCATCTTCTTGTTAAAAGTTTAAATTAACTTTTTACTTTTATTAATATCAAATAGATGTAATTTTATACGCAAAATTTGGTGTTTATTTATTATGTAATAATAAACATATTTATTTAAATAATTATACAATAATATAAATTGCTTTTATATAATTAAATGAAGAAAATAAAAAATCTTATGGCTAAGATCTTTTTATAAAGCTTGCTTCTATTTGTCAATTGTGTTTATTTAATCTTAATTACTAATAAGTCAGTGCCTATTTTTACTAGCATATTTATATTTTAAAGCGATATAATCTTGTTTTTAATATAACTTAAAACAAAGGTTTTTAAATGTTTACACATTACGACACATTATTTGGAAATCAAATATATAGCGGCATATTTCGTCCGCGACAATTTTTATCAGAATTTTTAAACTACATTCAAGATCTTGTCGCGTGCAAATAAAAAATAACTTGCCAACCATAATTTAGGAAACGTTGACAAAAAAGATATTGTAATGGCTATTCTAAGAAATATAATATTGTATTTATATTGAAATTGCTTTTATCATATAAATTATAAATTAGACGCGGCTAACAAATCGATGGGGAAGCATTTTTTGGTCGATCTTGAATAGTTGAAAAAGTGAATATTTCAGATGTGATTCTAGAAAACCTAAACAAAAGTTTCATTTTAATAGATCAGGTATATAGCATTTACTTTTAAGTAGAACACTATCGAGCCAATAACTTTGGGAGCCCTGGGTTAGCTCTATTATTAAGTAAAATACGTAGAATGCTTTGAAAAATGACAGTGAAAAGTATCATATTATTTGGGGGCTCGTAATAGATGGGGTTTTGGGCTGCAGTCCATAAAAATATGATATATATGAAATATGATAGATATATGATTAGTGAATTTATATTTTAAAACAGTTTTTCTTAACTTTTTTGCTTCTTGACTAAACATTTTTGTTTGTAGTTATCTTGTTACCGATTTTTTTATAACATGCATTTTCTTATTTCATCAGTTATATAGAGAGCTATACTCCACTAAATAAAAGGAGAATTTATGCATTTTGTTATTGGTTATCATACAAGAATTGCGTTATATAATAAAAAAGTATAGTTATTTGGGAGTCTACTTTTAGAGAATAGTGAAGTATATAGTTTATCGTTGATACTTTTATTATTATTAGTATTGTTTGTGCTGATATTTAGTATCTGTTTCAGTTATGATATGTTTATTAATGATTTTATCTTTAATTTGGCATGCAATGGCTACATGCAGCACTTAGTACTAAGTTAAAAATTTCATACTTTGTAGGAAAATAAAAACAGAAGAAGTATATATAGTTTATCGCAAAATTAATACAGTAACATTATTTCTGCACTTTTACTATAAAATATAGTTAATTGTGTAGATATTATTACATTACTCATTTGAATAGTTAATATCAATTGTTATGCACATCGATAATGTCATGCTGTGGGTATTATCTAAACATCGATAATTTAACTAGTGTTAGATTATTAAAATATTAATTACATTAATGTTAATGGTAAATTAGGTTTGCCATACATAGTAGTTTTCACAAGAAGAATCTGGGTTTAACAAACATTTTTTTGTTTATGAGTTTTTTGTGAAATTCCTGGGTTAAATGTATATTTTGATATAAATCTAGTTATGCAATTGTTGCTATTTACAATTTTCTTTTACGTTGAAAACAACCATCAAAATGCATTTAAAATTCGCTTCTTCAAATTTAATTACTACCAGCTAGTAGATTTTTACATATGTAAGGACTGAGAACAGGACTAGACTATAACATAGGCAAACCTTTCACTTTGAGTAAACATTTATTAAATTAATGTACAAAAATAATGTTAGAAATTTTCCTGTCAAATGTTAAACACGCCAAGTATTTTGCAATTATAATTGATTCTATCATTAACATATGGTGACCAATTAACTTCTACAATATATTATATTATTTGTCAGAAGATGGTATCCGAATCGAGATATTTTTAACTATTTATTTTCACATTAATTAAGTTTTAAAGAATTTTTAAATATTAAGTATAGTATATATAAGGATATTAGTAACTGAGGACAAAACTACGACAATGTGGCAAATATATCTGCAAAATACATTGGACTCCAAAACCTCATTTACGAAGTAAGTCATGCTAGTAAGTCAGTTTTGCAAACAATACATTTTAATTTATTGGATAATGTTTATTAATTTTACAAAATTTTAGAAAAAAGTTTTGCGACAAATAATAAACGTTTTAAAGTAATAAAATTATGTAATACTAGATAATTTTGTGAAGCTGATGCAGTTATTAAAATTCTTATGGGTTCAAACATAATTATGATTTTAAAAATATGTATATTGGTCAATATAAAATTTTTAATAAATATTACTGCAAAATAATAAATAATTTAGTTAGATGTTTTAAATATTTATATAAAATATTGATGTTAGGATAGTATAAGACTAACTAAGAAAAACATTTTTTTTTAGAAATTCGACTTAATTCATCAACATACTCTCCTTTAAGAGTCATACATTCAGAGTCTTTGCTCTCAAAATAGGCCTCAGTTCCGGCAACCACTTCTACATTTGAGCAAAATTTCTTTCCCTGATGCATCTTTTTGATTCAGATGTGTAGTAATGTATCCATGGATGAAACATGTCACATGATGCAAGATATCCTTTTTATCTCGCTTGAATAGCTCCAAACAGCGCTCTGAATCGTCGACGCGTTGTTATTTTTGGTCCGGTGTTAGCAAAGCCTTTTCTCACTTCGAAAACAACTCATGCTCAAATTTTTATGTAAAATTGTAAACACATATTTAAGATGTCAACTAGTTTTTAAAAACTATTTTGTGGACTTTTTTATGTTTTCCGGAATAACTGCCGATTTTGTACGACCGCGTTTAAATTCAGTATACCAGTCAATAATAGTTGATTTCTCTGGACAGAGACTTCATATCTAATCAATTCACTGTTTGCCTTCAATTGTATTTTTCCCTATTAAAAAACAATGTTTAATCAACACACGAAATTATTTTTTATCCATTCTTTTAACAATTACAAAACTGGGGTCACTAAAACCACTGTAACCTGTAAACTAATTGTCAAAATGTCATGAAATTTTTACTCGTATCATTTGAAGGTTGGTACTTTCCAGAAATCATATAGGTCTGTCAACTGTGTATCCATATAAGTATCATACCGGAGAGTTACAGAGTGATGTGTTATGTCTAACATTGCTTAACTATTGAAACTTGTATATACTATAAGCGATTAATTACAGGGCATTCAAATATGAATAATAACGTCTTCTATTTATAATTAATTGATTCATTAATATATAGTACTTTATCAAAAAGGATTTCGGTGTATGGATATTTGCATTCCATCCAATAAATTTAGTCCCGTTATATCTAGCAATTGCATTTAAATTAATTCAATCTTACTATTTGCATATAGCGGCATCCTGGCTCTACTTCTTGCAAAAGTCTTAATTGAATTCCTAATACATGTACAGTGCAATCTCCGTTTATACCATATTTCAGGTTTGTTGCCAACCGCGTAGCTTCCTTCACATCGATTTTACGTAATCCAGTTTACTATTTTCGTAGAAGATTGAGACACTCGACTTTTATAGCGCTACCTTTTTGGGGTGCAGTTATTGTAAGACTTACCCGTCAGTAAATTTGATTTCGATTCTTAGCAAAGGATACCAATAAAAACAGAAAAATGGGGATGACGCATAGTGTTATTCTATTAGACTATCAAAAGGAAAGAACTTATGAAATATAATAATTCAATTTTTATCCATATGGTTTTATTATATCTTTCACATTCATTTTTTGCTAAAAATCTTTATCCCATTGATTTTTGCTTTTTTCTATATTATTTAACAATTGCTTATTATAATTAACAATCGCTTTACAGCATTATTTTTACTTAAATAAGTTTTCTATGTCTTATTAAATATTTCATTTTTTTTTCATTTTCTTTGTTAAAAAAATCCAGATGAAAAATGTGATGAATCTAGGTCGTTGACTTTAAAATTGGGTTTGAAATTGAGGACTTCCTGAAGTTACTTATGAATGTTGGGCTTTATTTATTCTCATATATGTATATATTGCTAAATGTATTGTGCGTATATTTTCATAATATTAACTGTATTTTGTAACATTTCTTAACTTTAAATTAATATTCTATAATCATAATAAACTATAGATCATTAAGTATAAATAATACATAAATTTGTTTATTAACATAAAAAATAAGTTGAGTTTTAAAGTTACTCTTTTTCCGCATTGTAGGCATCTAATTCTGCATCCAATTCTTCTACCGTCTTGGAACGTTTCTTCTGGTACTTGGTAGTAGCTTTTTGGATATGAAATTTATTCTTGAACACTTGCTTTGAATTTCTGACCAAACCATTGATGTTCTCCTTTACTTTTTGTTTCTTGGTGATTTGTTTCGGTGCAAAAGGTATTCTCTTATCCAACTGATTATTTTGGTTGTTCTTAAAACTGTGCGATGGTTTTTTTATTCCGTTCTGGACATGGATATTTGGTTTCTTATTCAGCAAAGTAATTTTCAGTGGAATCCCATCCACGCATACTCCATTGTAAGTCGACATTGCACACATCGCTTCACTCAGTTTCTTAAATTTAACAATTGCAGATGTACTCATTTTGTTAATTTTATCCATTTGAATTGTCACAGACACGATAAATCCAAAGTCCTTGAACAGCTCGTTTAAATCAATCATGTTTATTTCTGATTTTAAGTTTTCGATGAAGATTCCCGATTCTGCACTATTCCTTCCTTGATTAAAATTGTTTCCTAATCGGGAATTAACTGAATTTAGTGAACTTAAATTATTAGTGGATAATCTAGTTCGTTTCTTCGCGGTGATTTTTTTAGATTTGTTTGAATAATTTCGTTTCACCATCTTGTACAAAATGATTGTATCTTTTTTTATAGAGTTGTTGCTTACTTGTTGCTAAAACTAGAACTGTGAGGACTCGTTAAACCTTCGGTCTATTTATATGTATTTATTTCATACCTGGTTACGGATTTTCTTCTACGCATGAATTCGCAAGCATACCTTTTCTTTAATTTTCTGCTTAGTGAAGTAAAATTTTATGGTAATCTCTTTTCTATATTCCTGGTCAAAATCATAAAAATAATATTTTTAACTAGAAAATGACAAATTTTGAACATACTATCGAGAAAAATTAAAATAGAAAATAATATTAACCTTTCAGCTTTTAGGTCAATATATTTTTATATGAGCAGTGGCGGTTCGTCTATATGCGCCGTAAAGGCCAAATTCAGTAATATTTTTTTAAATATTTTTTAGTAATTTTTTGATCTACTTTCAACACTTTTTAAAGTATATAAAAAATGTACTGGTTTCTCGACATATTGTATAATGTACAGTACATTTTTTTGGAACCGGAAATTATATAAAATAAATTAATATAAAAAATATATTTTTAATTTTAAATTTACTTTTTATAATAACAATATATTATATTTATGAGATTGCAATATTAATAATAAATAATAATTTAATTAAAGTTTTGTTCATCTAATAAAAATTTACAGTTAAATTATATTCATAAAAAAAATGTGTAAACCAGTTTTATATAATAATTTTCAATTTTTATATGTTTATTAATCGAAACCAGTCGAAATCATCAAAGTACTTTCTTTTTTTTTTACGTAAACAACATAATATTTTATAAAGTATGAATATATTGTAGATTAGCAAGGATTCAAGGTATGAGAAGAATTAGAACGGTGTGAAGGAGCAAATTTTAAATTGTAATAATATTTTTTTTATAATTATTTGTAAATCTTCTGAATGAAAATGATGTTCATATTATGTAGATTTCTAATAAAATAAAATTTGAAAAGTTGTATTATATTAATTGTTGTTGGCATAAGGGTTGGAAATATTGCACAGAAATTAACGACTTCTTTCTTATTTCAGAAAATATAATATTTTTGTTTCATTTCAATGTAAAATTGGTCTTTCCATATAATTTTTAAACTGAAATAATCTGAGATATTAATTATAATCAACATTTTCATGAAATATTTTTATAAATTAAAATAGTGTATGTTTTCTACAATTTATTTATGCAATATTCTAAAGCATTATTTACTGTTCGCAAACCCTGTGAAAGGGCTTGATATTTGTAGTTACGCCACTGATTTCATACCTGCTAACATATCTTTTCTTGAATTCTACCGAAAAATCATAAAAACAATAAATAAATAATATTTTTTAATGTAGTACTGTGAAAAAATATGATTTTGGTTTTCCAAGAATACCTTCATATTTGATTATGTAATTTTGAAACTATATTTTTAATTAGTGTAGTTTTTAGTTGCAATACTTTATAAAAACATTAAGTTATAAATAACTATTTTAAATAATATTTGATTACTTATAATATTTGTAGAAACAATATTTAATGTAACATAATAATATTTATAAGTACTTATTGAATAATAATTTAGTTCCAAACATTATCATGAATTAATATTTTTAAAGAAAGTTTAATAATTGGAGAGACAACAATATTTACTGTATAAAGATTCAATTACATTTTTATATATTGTAATTTAAGTTTAAATGTTTATAAAGACAAAGACAATATATAACATATATATGTCTATTAACAGTTATGAATAATTACAATTATTATTTTGTATTTTTTCTTTTTGTTTTCCTCTTGTATCAAGTATTTAAATAAACATTATTATTTATAATTCAGAAATTAGTTTAAGAACAATATTAGGTAATTATTTGTTATTTAAATAAAAACTAAATTACTAGTTGAAATCAGTAAGAGACGCATGCGCGTAGTGATAGCCGCGTGATGTAAAATGCGAAAAAATGATATAAATACACAACACATTATACTATTTTTCACAGTTCTTGGCTTACCTTTATAGAAGTAACAACCTAAATATTTCAATATGGTTAAACCAAATTATTTCGGTAGCAAATTTGTAAACGTTGCGAGAAAACAAGCAAGTGGTGTATTAAGAAAATGTGGTTCCGTACATAAAAAACCTATTAATCACAAGTTATATAATTATTATAAACAAGACAAGAAGATTGTTGATTCAGGTATATTTATAAAGAATATACAATCTAAAGTGAGAGTTAGCGATTTGCACGAATTATTCAAAGTGTTTGGATCTATCTCGTCCGTGGCAATTCACAAGGACAGAAACGGAGCAATGACAGGATCTGCCATAGTTAAATTTATAAAATTCGAAGATGCGTTTCGCGCCGTGAAGAATTCCAATGGATCAACTTTGGATGGAACTCCGATGTATATCAGTTTACTTCATTACAAGCCTAAAGTGAACATTCAACAAAGATTTAGGAACATAACGCAGATTTTTAATAGGAATCACGGAAATCGGGTAAATCAGTTTAAAAAAGGTGCTGCGTTTAGAAGTAAACAAGTGAACATTAGGTTGTTGAATAAAACTGAAAAGATGGATTTGAAACGTGGAAATAAGTTTCATAATAAAAATCCGTTTTACTGGAATAAAATGCAACGTTCGAAGACCGTGGAAGAATTGAATGCCGAGTTGGATGCGTACAACGCAGAAAAGGAATAGCATTCAAATCATCAAAATGTTGATTCTACGGAGGGTTCTTACATCGTCGTGATGAAGCAATTTAAAAATATTCAACACATTTTTTGTTTATTGGTTTTTATTGTAAATATTATATTTTTAATAAAAAATATGTATATATTATAAACTTTTAATTATTATATTTTTACTGCCAAATTAGTATAATACATGACTCCTTATATTGGTGAAAAAAAAGCTCGCATATTTATAAATTATGGGAAAGGAGTTTACTTTAAAATATTATAAATGAAAAGCAGCACTTAGTAAGGAATAACAATGTTGGTATATACCAGGTATGTTAATATGAACTCGGGATTTTTGCAGCAGTGATCTCACCTTTATTTTTCTTCAAAATCTCCACTTCGACTTCAAGAAGCATTCTAGGCGATTTTGCAGCCGTTTTCTTCAAATTACAGGCACATAATTCAGTATGTTCAACGCTATTACAAACTATCAGCTGTTATATGAAACTTATGTTCCTATGAGTTAAAAAAAGGCGATGTGGTTGTGGTGGATATAGGCAAACATACCTGATAAGCTTGAAATCTGCATAATATTCTTGGGTTCAACTTCAGTATTAAGCGAAACTTCATTTCCAGATGTTTTTTTTAATAACAGTATTGCATGCACGGAATTATTGCATTTGATAATAATCATTACACAATAGAATTTCACCAAAATTATTTTAAATAAACAAAACTTCTTCCTTGATATTACTTAACAATACCTTCTTTAATTTCGTTTTTATTTTCTTCCACATTGTTATGCACAGGGTATTTAAAATTTCTCTGAAAAACCATTATCATCTCATCATCTACTCAATAAATTTATAACATTATATTTATCGACATTTTTTAAACTTATTGATCTAATGTTAATCTGTGTTGTATGTGCGTGTGTAGTGAATGCGTCAAAACGAACAAAATTTAAATGAAGGCTAGTTGATGAACTATGTCTTCAAGAATTTATATTTTTTTATTTTATTTTCAATTATAGACAACAATTCAACTTAATATATAATATATTTATGGATTGTAGAAATAAATAAAGGAAAAAAAATAACTGATCTAATCTTTTGTATGTTTTTTAAATACAACTTCTGACCATATTTTTCTGGAAATTGCGAATTTTGTGAAATTTAATGTAAAAATTAAATTTAATGTAAAATTTAAAATAATAAATAAAGATCTAGTTGATTTATGTATTATTTTAAGAAGAATTGTGAATTTTGTATCATATAAGTAAGAAATACTACGATCAGTGTAGATTCAATATAGTATAGTTTGAAATTTTTTACTTGATAGTATTTTATAGATATCAGTGGTTCTCAACTTTTTTTCTACTTTGGGTAAAAACAAACAGTTTTTACGTCAATTTATATTTTATTGTGGTTATTTTTGTAACATATAATATAAAAATATAAAATAAAAATAAGTTCAGTTTTGAAGTTGCTCCTTTTCCGCATTGTAGGCATCTAATTCTGCATCCAATTCTTCTACCGTCTTGGAACGTTGCTTCTGGTACTTGGTAGTTGTTTTTTGGCTCTGAAATTTATTCTTGAACACTTGCTTTGTATTTCTGACCAAACCATTGATGTTCTTCTTTAATTCTTGATTCACGTGTTTCTTGGTGATTTGCTTTGCTGCAAAAGCTATTCCTTTCTTAAACTTTTTCACCTGATTATTTTGGTTCTGCTTAAAACTGTGCGTTGATTTCTTGATTCCATTTTGGACATTGATATTTGGTTTGTTATTCAGCAAAGTAATTTTCATTGGAATTCCATCCAAGCACACTCCATTGTAAGTCGACATTGCACGCACCGCTTCACTTAGTTTCTTAAATTTAACAATTGCTGATCTACTCATTTTGTTAATTTTATCCATTTGAATTGTCACGCACAATATAAATCCAAACTCTTTGAACAGCTCGTTTAAATCAGTTACGTTTATTTCTGATTTTAAGTTCTCGATGAAGATTCCCGATTCTGCACTATTCCTTCCTTGATTGAAATTGTTTCCCAATCGGGAATGAACAGATTTTTTACTTGAACTTAAATTATTAGTGAAGAATCTTGTTTGTTTCTTCGCGACGATATTTTTAGATTTGTTTGAATAATTTGGTTTCACCATCTTGTACAAAATGATTTTATCTTTTTTATAGAGTTGTTACTTGCTTGTTGCTAAAACTAGAACTGTGAGGACTCGTTAAACCTTCGGTCTATTTATATGTATTTATTTCATACCTGCTTACGGATTTTCTTCTACGCATGTTGACATGAATTTCCAAGCATACCTTTTCTTTAATTTTCTGCTAAGTGAAGTATAATTTTATGGTAATCTTTTTCTAAATTTGTTGCCAAAATCATAAAAGTAATGTTTTTAACTAGAAAATGACAACTTTCGGATATACTACCGAGAAAAAATAAAATAGAAAATAACAATAACATTTTTGCTTGTAGGTCAATATATTTTATATGAGCAGTGGCGTTTCATCTAAATGTGAAGTTAGGGTCAAGTTCAAAAATATATTTTGTAAGTATTTTTCTGATCTGCTTTCAACACTCTTTAGAGTATATTAAAAAAAATAGCGTTTTCTCAACAGTTTACAGTACAGTTTTTGAACCGGAAATTAATTATTAAAAAATAAATTAATATAAAAAATATATTCTTAATTTAAAATTTACTTTTGATAATAATGAGATTAATTTATGAAATTACAAAATTTATATATTTAATAAATTTTCATTCATCTAATGAAAAAATTTACAGCATTATTATATTTATAAAAATTTGTGATCTATAACCGACAAAATATGTTAACAAGTTTTATATAATAATTTTTGTGTGTTTATTAAACGAAACCTGTCGAAATCGTCAAAATACTTTTGGTTTTTACATAAACAACATAATATTTTATAAATCATGAATATATTGTATAGAATTGTAATGATTCAAGGCATGAGAAAAATTAGAATGGCGTGAAGGATCAATTTTGAAATTGGAATGATATTTTTTTAATATTATTCGTAAATTTTGTGATTGAATTATATTTTGTGTACAAATTATATACATTTCTAATTACTATTTTGTCAAATATTCCTTTATTAATTTTTATTAAATCAAGGAATATAAAGAAAATAAAATCCATAACAATAAGATTTAACATAATGGTTGGAATTAATCTACTTAGCTGAAATTAGAATATTGCAAATATTGCACATAAATTAATATTGCAAATATTACACAGACTTATTTTTTATCTCGGAAGATATAATATTTTTCTTTCATTTCAATATAATAGTCGTTTTTCCAAATAATATTTTAAACTGAAATAGTCGCAGATATTCGGGCAGAAAGACCTTGGTCGATAGCCCTTTGGCCAGGTATATTTATTGTATTGAATTAATTTTTGGTTGTTTTATATTTATATTTTTTTTAATTATTTGTTTTTCACAGTTAAATTTATTTTTCTTGAATTTTTATATTTATTGTATACTGGCCAATAAATGATGTTATTATTTATTCAGAGATATTCCTTTTTAGATGACGATTAATTAGAATATACTCTAAAAAAAAAATGATTTGATTATCAGTAAATATTTTTATAAATTAAAATAATGTATGTTTTCTACAATTTGTTTATGCTATTTTCTTAACAATGATTTACTTATCGCAGACTCTGTGGAAGGGCCCGATATTTGTGGCTACGCCACTGATTTCATACCTGTTTAGGGATTTGTCTCTGCACATAACGGCAGATATTCGGGAATGCAAACCTTTTCTATAATTGTTCTGAAAAATCATAAAAATAATATTAACATACAAAGTGGTGCAAAACAATAAAAAATATGATTTTATTTTTCCAAAAATACCTTCATATTTGATTAGGCAATTTTAAAATTATATTTTTAGTTAGTATAGTTTTTAGTTGCAATACTTTATAAATAAATTAAGTTCTAAATAATTATTTCAAATAATATTTGATTACATTTAATATTTGTAGAAACAATATTTAATGTATCATAATAATATTTATAACTACTTTCAAAATAATAATTTAGTTCCAAAGATTATCATCAATTAATATTTCTAATGAATGTTTAATAATTGGAGAGACAATTATAATTTTGGGAAGACAAATACATTTTTTTAAATTATAACGACCTATAGTTACAGTGTTATAGTTATAGTGTATTTTTTCTTTTTGTTTTCCTCTTGTAGCAAGTATTTAAATAATTATTATTATTTTATTATATTATTATTATATTACTAGTCGAAATCAGCAAAAGACGCCTGCGCATAGTGATAGCAGCGTGATGTTAAATGCGCAAAACCGATATAAATACACGTCACATTATACTATTTTTCACAGTTCTTGGCTTACTTTTATAGAAGTAACAACATAAATTTTTCAATATGGTTAAACCAAATCATTTCGGTAGCAAATTTGCAAAGTTTGCGAAAAAACAAACAAGTGGTGTATTAAAAAAATGTGGTTTCGTATATAAGAAACCTATTAATCACAATTTATATAATTATTATAAACAAGGCAAGAAGATTGTTGATTCAGGTATATTTATAAAGAATATACAATCTGAAGTGAGAATTAGCGATTTGCACGAATTATTCAAAGTTTTTGGATCTATCTCGTCCGTGGCAATTCACAAGGACAGAAACGGAGCAATGACAGGATCTGCCGTTGTTAAATTTACAAAATTCGAAGATGCGTTTCGTGCCATGAAGAACTCCAATGGATCAACTTTGGATGGAACTCCGATGGACATCAGTATACTTCATTATAAACCTAAAGTGAACATCCAACAAAGATTTAGGAACATAACGCAGATTTTTAATAGGAATCAGGTAAATCAGTTCAAAAGGGGTGTTATGTTTAGAAGTAAACAAGTCAACATGAAGTTGTTGAATAAAACTAAAAAGATGGATTTTAAACGTGGAAATAAGTTTCATAATAAAAATCCATTTTGCTGGAATAAAATGCAACGTTCGAAGACCGTGGAAGAATTGGATGCCGAGTTGGATGCGTACAACGCAGAAAAGGAATAGAATTGAAAATATCAAAATGTTGATTCTACGGAGGGTTCTTGCATCGCTGTGATGAAGCAACATTAGAATATTTAACACATTTTTTTATTTATTTGTTGTAAATATTATATTTGTAATAAAAAAAAAATATTATAAACTTCTAATTATTATGTTTTTACTGTCAAATTAGTAATACGCCGCATATGGCCGAGAAAAAGCTCTCTGAATCTGACAGTTTTTAATTAAAATTAAACTTAAGTTTAAAACTAAAAGACAGATCTCGTACGAAATAACGATGTTGATATATACTAAGTATGTAAATATGAACCCGGAATTTTTGCAGCAGCGATCACATCTTTTTCGGTGGTCTTCGTGATCTGATCTTCGTTTCTTACTTAAAAATCTTCACTTTTAATTTATAAACCACTTAAAGCACTGTGATTTTACATGCTCACCATATGCTTCGATAAATATTAGAGGGGATTCTGCAACCGTTTTCTTAAAATTTTGGGCACACAATTCGACATGTTCAAATGAAATTAAAAACAAAAAAGTTGTTATATGAAACTTATGTTCCTGTGAGTTTAAAATTTTGTGATGTTAACAAAGAAATGGCGACGTAGCGTGACCATAACTAGGTACATTGACAGCTATGATAACATATATGTTCAAATTCTGGTTTCATATTTACGTGCCTGCAATGATTGAAATCTGCATTGATTTCTTGCGTTCATCGTAATAATTAAGCGAAACTTCGTTTCCATATGTTTTTTTTTTCGAACAAAGAAAATATGTATTAAAAATTGACTGTGTACAATTTGCTTACTAGTGAAATTATATGTTTTAATGTGGATGATTATTTATGTGTTTTTTCTATTTAATTACAGTATGGCATGCACGGAATTATTGCAATTAATAATAATCACTACACAATACAACTAAATGCTAAATTATTTTAAATATATAAAACTTCTTCCTTGATATTACCTAACATTACGTTCTTTAATTTTGTTTTTATTTTCATCGATTTTGATACGCACTGGGTTTTAAAAATTTCATCTTCCAACATTATATTCTTCGACATTTTCGAAACATATTGATTTAACCATCAATATAACATTATTTCTAATTTCTTGAACGATTTTTTTAATACAACTTCGGACTATATTTTGCTGTAAATTGCGAGCTTCATTATTCAGATGTAGCATTAACCGAGGTATCAATATAGTGATAAATTGATGACATAAAACAGTGAAATTGAATGAAATACATAAATCAGTTAGGTTTTTATTTATTATTTTAAGAATAATAATTCCTGATAGTACAGTTTTAATTTTATTACATAATAGTATTTTTTAGATATCAGTGGTTCTCAACTTTTTTTCTACTTTGGCACACTTGAAAGGTCAATACATATTTTATTGTGTTTTTTTTTTGTAACTATCGACGTATAATATATTCATATTAATTTATTTCTAAATAAAATAAAAATTAGTTGAGTTTTAAAGTTGCTCCTTTTCCGCATTGTAGGCGTCTAATTCTGCATCCAATTCTTCTGCCGTCTTGGAACGTTGCTTCTGGTACTTGGTAGTTGCTTTTTGGCTCTGAAATTTATTTTTGAACACTTGTTTTGAATTTCTGAACAATCCATTGATGTTCTCATTTGCTCCTTGATTCATCTGTTTCTTGGTGATTTGTTTCGCTGCAAAAGCTATTCCTTTTTTAAACTTTTTCACCTGATTATTTTGATTCTTCCTAAAACTGTGCGTTGGTTTCTTAATTCCATTCTGGACATTGATATTCGGTTTGTTATTCAGCAAAGCAATTTTCATTGGAACTCCATCCAAGCACACTCCATTGTATGTCGACACTGCACGCACCGCTTCACTTAGTTTCTTAAATTTAACAATTGCCGATCTACTCATTTTGTTAATTTTATCCATTTGAATTGTCACGCACAATATAAATCCAAACTCTTTGAACAGCTCATTTAAATCAGTCACGTTTATTTCCGATTTTAAATTCTCGATGAAAATTCCCGATTCTGCACTATTCCTTCCTTGATTAAAGTTGTTTCCTAATCGGAAATGAACATATTTTTTACCTGAGCTTAAATTATTAGTGGATAATCTAGTTTGCTTCTTTACGGCGATATTTTTAGATTTGTTTGAATAATTTCGTTTCACCATCTTGTACAAAATGATTTTATCTTTTTTTATAGACTTGTTACTTGCTTGTTGTTAAAACTAGAACTGTGAGGACTCGTTAAACCTTCGGTCTATTTATATGTATTTATTTCATACCTGCTTACGGATTTTCTTCTACGAATGACGACATGAATTCGCGAGAATACCTTTTCTAAAATTTTCTGCTAAGTGAAGTATAATTTTATGGTAATCCCTTTCTAAATTCATTGACAAAATCATAAAAATAATATTTTTAACTAGAAAATGATAAATTTTGAACATACTACCGAGAAAAAAATAAAATAGAAAATAACAATAACATTTTACCTTTTAGGTCAATATGCGAAGTAAGGGCCAAATTCACCAATATTATTTTATCTATATTTTTTATCATTAATTTTCCGATCTACATTCAACACTTTTTAGACTATATTATAAAATGTACCGTTTTCTCGACATATTGTATAATGTACAGTACAGTTGTTGGAACCGGAAAATAATTATAAAAAAATAAATTAATATAAAAAATATATTATAACAACAATATATTATATTTATGAGATTGAAAAATTAATAATAAATAATAATTTATTTAATATTCATAAAAATTTGTGATCTATAATGCACAAAATGTGTAAACAAATTTTATACAATAATTTTCAATTTTTGTATATTTATTAATCGAAACCAGTCGAAATCATCAAAATACTTTTTTTTTAACGTATGTTAAATAAATAAAATGAAATCTTAAAAGTTGTATTGTATTAATTAATTTTGTCATAAATGTTGGAAATATTACTCTGAAATTAACGACTTATTTCTTATCTCATAAGATATAATATTTTTCTTTTAATTAAATGTAAAATTCGACTCTCCATATAATTTTTTAAACTGAAATAATCTGAAATATTCACTATTAGATGAGTATATTAATTAGAATCAACATTTTCTCTATGAAAAAATTATATGTTTATCAATAATATTTTTATAAAATAGGATTATTTATTTATTTATTATTTTCTATATCTGCCGTCCAGTTGACCAATAGTCACTTTTCGCATACCCTATGGAAGGGCCTGATATTTTTTTATCTACGCCACTGATTTCATACATGTTTACGGATTTTCCTGAACACACAAAAGTATCAAGTATTTAAAAAATATTATAATTTATAATTCAGAAATTATATTAACAACAATATTAGGAAATTATTTATTATTTAAATAAAAACATTTATTTATATTACTAGTCGAAAGCAGTAAAAAAAGCATGCGCATAGTGATAGCAGCGTGATGTTAAATGCGCAAAACCGATATAAATACACGTCACATTATACTATTTTTCACAGTTCTTGGCTTACTTTTATAGAAATAACAACATAAATTTTTCAATATGGTTAAACCAAATCATTTCGGTAGCAAATTTGCAAAGTTTGCGAAAAAACAAGCAAGTGGTGTATTAAAAAAATGTGGTTTCGTATATAAAAAACCTATTAATCACAATTTATATAATTATTATAAACAAGGCAAGAAGATTGTTGATTCAGGTATATTTATAAAGAATATACAATCTAAAGTGAGAGTTAGCGATTTGCACGAATTATTCAAAGTGTTTGGATCTATCTCGTCCGTGGCAATTCACAAGGACAGAAACGGAGCAATGACAGGATCAGCGGTAGTTAAATTTACAAAATTCGAAGATGCGTTTCGCGCCATGAAGAACTCGAATGGATTAACTTTGGATGGAACTCCAATGTATATCAGTTTACTTCATTACAAGCCTAAAGTGAACATCCAACAAAAATTTAGGAATATAACGCAGATTTTTAATAGGAATCACGGAAATCGGGTAAATCAGTTCAAAAAAGGTGTTGCATTTAGAAGTAAACAAGTCAACATAAGGTTGTTGAATAAAACTGAAAAGATGGATTTGAAACGTGGAAATAAGTTTCATAATAAAAATCCGTTTTACTGGAATAAAATGCAACAACGTTCGAAGACCGCGGAAGAATTGGATGCCGAGTTGGATGCGTACAACGCAGAAAAGGAATAGCATTGAAAACAACAAAATGTTGATTCTATGGTGGGTTCTTGCATCGCTGTGATGAAGCAACATTAGAATATTTAACACATTTTATTATTTATTTGTTGTAAATATTATATTTGTAATAAAAAATATGTATGTATTATAAACTTCTAATTATTATATATTTATTAATTAAAATTAAACATAAGTTTAATAATAAAAGACAGGTCTCGTATGATGAGTAAGGAGTTTACTTTATAATAAATGAAAATAAGCATATAGTAAGGAATAACGATGTTTAAAAGTGGATATTTTAAAGTAAGAAACGAAGAACCTGGAAGACCACGGAAAATGGTGTGATCGCTGCTACAAAAATTCCGGTTTCATATTTAAATACCTGCTATGTTTGAAATCTGCATTGTATTCTTGCGTTCAATTATTAAGCAAAACTTTGTTTCCAGATTGCCAGTATATGATAAGTTCGATGAAAAACTAAATTAAATACTTTTTTTTTTCGAATAAACAAAATATTTATTAAATAAACACAAAACATGAAATTATTTATTTTAATGTTGTTGATTATTTATATGTTTTTTCTATTTAATTATAGTATTGCATGCACCAAATTAAATTATTTTAGATAAACAAAACTATTGTCAAGGAAGTAGCTTTACTTTCTGTAATTTTTCACTGAAAAAAATCATCTATTCAATAAATATCTAATATATGATTTTTTAAATACAACTTCTGACCATATTTCTGACCATACCAGAAAATTGCGAACTTCGTTAACAAATGTAACATTAACCGATGTATCAGTATATTTAAATTAATATAATTAAAAATAAAAACCTGCTTGATTTATGTATTATATTAAGAAGAATTGTGAATTTTGTAACTAACCTGTTTCATATAAGTTAGCAGTACTAAGAGCAGTGTAGATTCAAGATAGTACAGTTTGCATTTTATTACATGATAGTACTTTATACATATCAGTGGTTCTCAACTTTTTTTCTACTTTGGCACACTTGAAAGAAAATGTTAAAAACTAACAGGTTTTACGTCAATTTATAATTTATTGTGGTTATTTATTGTAACATGTAATATATTCATATTAATTTATTTGTAAATAAAATAAAAATAAGTTGAGTTTTAAAGCTGCTCCTTTTCCGCATTGTAGGCATCTAATTCTGCATCCAATTCTTCTACCGTCTTGGAACGTTGCTTCTGGTACTTGGTAGTTGTTTTTTGGCTGTGAAATTTATTCTTGAACACTTGCTTTGAATTTCTGAACAAACTATTAATGTTCTTCTTTACTTCTTGATTCACGTGTTTCTTGGTGATTTGTTTCGCTGCAAAAGGTATTCCTTTTTTAAACTTTTTCACCTGATTATTTTGGTTTTTCTTAAAACTGTGCGTTGGTTTTTTTATTCCATTCTGTTTGTTATTCAGCAAAGTAATTTTCATTGGATTTCCATCCAAGCACACACTATTGTAAGTCGACATTGCACGCACCGCTTCACTTAGTTTCTTAAATTTAACAATTGCAGATCCACTCATTTTGTTAATTTTATCCATTTGAATTGTCACAGACACGATCAATCCAAACTCCTTGAACAGCTCGTTTAAATCAGTTACGTTTATTTCTGATTTTAAGTTATTGATGAAGATTCCCGATTCTGCACTATTCCTTTCTTGATTGAAATTGTTTCCTAATCGGGCATGAACAGATTTTTTACCTGAAGTAAAATTATTAGTGAAGAATCTTGTTTGTTTCTTCGCGGCGATATTTTTAGATTTGTTTGAATAATTTAGTTTCACCATCTTGTACAAAATGATTTTATCTTTTTTTATAGACTTGTTACTTGCTTGTTGCTAAAACTAGAACTGTGAGGACTCGTTAAAACTTCGGTCTATTTATATGTATTTATTTCATACCTGCTTACGGATTTTCTTCTACGAATGACGACATGAATTCGCGAGAATACCTTTTCTTACATTTTCTGCTAAGTGAAGTAAAATTTTATGATAATATTTTTCTAAATTCGTTGCCAAAATCATAAAAATAATGTTTTTAACTAGAAAATGACAACTTTTGAACATACCGAGAAAAAAATAAAATAGAAAATAACACTAACATTTTTGCTTTTAGGTCAATATATTTTATATGAGCAGTGGCGTTTCATCTAAATGTGAAGTAAGGGTCAAGTTCAAAAATATATTTTGTAACTATATTTTTTGTTAGTAATTTTCTGATCTGCTTTCAACACTCGCTAGAGTATATTTAAAAAAATAGCGTTTTCTCGACATATTCTATAATCTACAGTACAGTTTTTGGAACCGGAAATTAATTATAAAAAAATAAATTAATATAAAAAATATATTCTTAATTTAAAATTACTTTTTTTACTTTTGATAATAACAATATATTATATTTATGAGATTACAAAATTTATATATATTTAATTAATTTTTCATTCTTCTAACAAAAATTTACAGTTTCATTATATTTATACAAATTTGTGTGTATAACGGACAAAATGTGTAAACAAGTTTTCTATAATAATTTTCATTTTTTGTATGTTTACTAATCGAAACCATTCGAAATCATCAAAATACTTTCGTTTTTTTTACGCAAATAAAATACTTTATAAAGCATGAATATATTGTATATTCAAGGAAGGATTCAATGTATGAGAAGAATTAGAACGGAGTGAAGGAGCAATTTTTAAATTTTAATAATATTATTTTTATTATTATTTACTTATTACAAACCCTGTGGAAGGGCTCGATATTTGTAGCTACGCCACTGATTTCATACCTGCTTACGGATTTGCCTGTGCACATGACGGCCGACATTCGGGAATACAAACCTTTTCTATAATTGTTCTGAAAAATCATAAAAATAATATTAACCTACAAAATTCCTAAAGAAAATAAATTATATTTTTTTAATGTTGTACTGCGAAACAACAAAAAATATGATTTTGGTATTCTATGAATACCTTCATATTTGAACATGCAATTTTAAAACTATATTTTAATTAGTGTAGTTTTTAGTTGCAACATTAAGTTATAAATAACTATTTTAAATAATATTTGCTTATTTATAATATTTATAGAAACAATATTTAATTTATAATAATAATATTTATAAGTACATATAGAATAATAATTTAGTTCCAAAAATTATCATCAATTAATATTTGTTGTGAATGTTTAATAATTGGAGAGACAATTATAATTTTGGGGAGACAAATACATTGTTATAAATTCTAACGGTTTATAAATGTTTATAAAGGTAAAGACCTATGGTTAATAGACATTATTATGTATGTTATGAATAATTACAATTATTATTCTGTATTTTTCTTTTTGTTTTCCTCTTGTAGCAAGTATCTAAACAAAGATTATTATTTATAATTCAGAAATTAGATTAACAACAATATTAGGAAATTATTTGTTATTTAATTAAAAACTAAATGTTCCATTTATTTATGTTTACTAGTCGAAATAAGTAAGAGACGCATGCGCATAGTGATGTTAAATACGCAAAAACGATATAAATACACAACACATTATACTATTTTTCACAGTTCTTGGCTTACCTTTATAGAAGTAACAACCTAAATATTTCAATATGGTTAAACCAAATCATTTCAATAGCAAATTTGCAAACGTTGCGAAAAAACAAGCAAGTGGTGTATTAAGAAAATGTGGTTCCGTACATAAAAAACCTATTAATCACAATTTATATAATTATTATAAACAAGACAAGAAGATTGTTGATTCAGGTATATTTATAAAGAATATACAATCTAAAGTGAGAGTTAGCGATTTGCACGAATTATTCAAAGTGTTTGGATCTATCTCGTCCGTGGCGATTCACAAGGACAGAAACGGAGCAACGACAGGATCTGCGGTAGTTAAATTTACAAAATTCGAAGATGCGTTTCGCGCCATGAAGAACTCCAATGGATCAACTTTGGATGGAACTCCGATGTACATCAGTTTACTTCATTACAAGCCTAAAGTGAACATGCAACAAAGATTTAGGAACATAACGCAGATTTTTTATAGGAATCAGGTAACTCAGTTCAAAAGAGGTGTTATGTTTAGAAGTAAACAAGTCAACATGAAGTTGTTGAATAAAACTAAAAAGATGGATTTTAAACGTGGAAATAAGTTTCATAATAAAAATCCGTTTTACTGGAATAAAATGCAACAACGTTCGAAGATCGCGGAAGAATTGGATGCCGAGTTGGATGCGTACAACGCAGAAAAGGAATAGTATTGAAAATATCAAAATGTTGATTCTACGGACGGTTCTTGCATCGCTGTGATGAAGCAACATTAGAATATTTAAACCATTTTTTTATTTATTTGTTGTAAATATTATATTTGTAATAAAAAATATGTATGTATTATAAATTTGTAATTATTATATTTTTATTGTCAAATTATTATAATAAATAACTCCGCATATGGCCGAGAAAAAGCTCTCTGCATCGGACATTTATTAAATAAAATTAAACTTAAGTTTAAAACTAAGATCTATGGGCAAGGAGTTTACTTTAGAATAAATGAAAATAAGCATATAGTAAGGAGTAATGATGTTAATATATACCAGGTATGTAAATATGAACCCGGGCTTTTTGCAGCAGCGATCACACCTTTTTTGGTGGTCTTCCAGGTTCTTTCTTCAAAATCTTTACTTTTAATTTTTAAATCACTCAAAGCATTGTGAATTAGCATGCTTAACATAAGTTTCGACAAGCATTGTAGGCGATACTGCAGCCGTTTTCTTCAAATTCCTGGCACATATTTTAACATGTTCAAATGCTGTGAGTTAAAAGTCTTTTTGTGATGTTAACAAGGAAATGCCAACGTGGTTTGACCATAACTAGCTACTACTAGGTAAATTCTGGTTTCATATTTAAATACCTGGTAACTTTGAAATCTGCATGGTATTTTTGCGTTTATTGCGTTAATAATTAATAAGCGAATCTTCGTTTCCATATGTTTCTTCGAACAAAGAAAATATGTATTAAAAAATTGACTGTTTACAATTTGCATGAGTACAACTTCATCTAAAATTATTTGAAATAAACAAAACTTTTTCCTTGACATAACCTAACATTACCGTCTTTAATTTTGTTTTTATTTTCTTTTATTTTGATAAGCACAGGGTTTTTAAAATTGTATCTCCGATATTTTCGAAACATATTGATTTAAACATCAATATAACATTATTTCTAATTTTTTTGATGTTTTTTTTTTAATACAACTATATTTTTTGCTCGAAATTGCGAACTTTGTTAACAGATGTAACATTAACAGAGGTATGTCTATATTGAAATTGAATGAAAGACGTAAATCAGCTAGGTTTTTATTTATTATTTTAAGAATAATTGTGTATTTTGTAACAAACCTGTTTCATATAAGTGAGCAGTACTAAGATCAGTGTAGATTTATGATAGTACAGTTTGAATTTTATTACATGACTTTATACATATGACTGGTTCACTACGTTTTTTCTACTTCGGCACATTTGAAAATTTTCAAAACTATTAGCTTTTAGGTCAATTTATATTTTATTTTGTTGCAACTATCAATATATAATATATACATATTAATTAATTTGTAAATAAAATAAAAATAAGTTGAGTTTTAAAGTTGCTCCTTTTCCGCATTGTACGCATCTAATTCTGCATCCAATTCTTCTACCGTCTTGGAACGTTGCTTTTGGTACTTGGTAGTTGCTTTTTGGCCCTGAAATTTATTCTTGAACACTTGCTTTGAACAAACCGTTGATGTTCTCATTTAGTCCTTGATTCATCTGTTTCTTGGTGATTTGTTTCGCTGCAAAAGCTATTCCTTTTTTAAACTTTTTCACCTGATTATTTTATTCTTCCTAAAACTTTGCGTTGGTTTCTTAATTCCATTCTGGACATTGATATTCGGTTTGTTATTCAGCAAAACAATTTTCATTGGAATTCCATCCAAGCACACACCATTGTAAGTCGACATTGCACGCACCGCTTCACTTAGTTTCTTAAATTTAACAATTGCAGATCTACCCATTTTGTTAATTTTATCCATTTGAATTGTCACAGACACGATCAATCCAAACTCCTTGAACAGCTCGTTTAAATCTGTCATGTTTATTTCTGATTTTAAATTGTTGATGAAGATTCCCGATTCTGCATTATTCCTTCCTTGATTGAAATTGTTTCCTAATCGAGAATGAACAGATTTTTTACCTGAACTTAAATTATTAGTGAAGAATCTTGTTTGTTTCTTCGCGGCGATATTTTTAGATTTGTTTGAATAATTTGGTTTCACCATCTTGTACAAAATGATTTTATCTTTTTTTATACAGTTGTTACTTGCTTGTTGCTAAAACTAGAACTGTGAGGACTCGTTAAACCTTCGGTCTATTTATATGTATTTATTTCATACCTGCTTACGGATTTTCTTCTACGAATGACGACATGAATTCGCGAGAATACCTTTTCTAAAATTTTATGCTAAGTGAAGTATAATTTTATGGTAATCCCTTTCTAAATTCATTGACAAAATCATAAAAATAATATTTTTAACTAGAAAATGATAAATTTTGTACATACTACCGAGAAAAAAATAAAATAGAAAATAACAATAACATTTTAACTTTTAGGTCAATATGCGAAGTAAGGGCCAAATTCACCAATATTATTTTAACTATATATTTTATTAGTAATTTTCCGATCTACATTCAACACATTTTAGAGTATATTAAAAAATGTACAGTACAGTTTTTGGAACCGGAAAATAGTTATAAAAAAATAAATTAATATAAAAAATATATTTTTAATTTTAAATTTACTTTTTATAACAACAATATATTATATTTATGAGATTGCAAAATTAATAATAAATAATAATTTAATTAAATTTTCGTTCATCTAATATAAATTTACAGTTAAATTATATTCATACCCCATGTTACGGTGGATAATCATAACATTTTCCCATCACCACTCGTTAAATACCTTGGAATCCTTCTTGATCCTAAACTTAACCTCAATTCCCACTCCAAACAACTCAAATCCAAAATTAAAACCAGATCCCGTCATTTCCGTTCCTTAACCTTCCGTAACTCCGAAATATCCATACGGTGCCAAACATCCATTTACAAATCCATTTGCCGTCCCATCCTGGACTACGGTTTCCCACTTCTTTCCCAATGCCGAAATCCCGTCTTAAAAAACCTCTCCGTATCCGAGCGTTCCGCCCTTCGTATCCTCACCAAAATACGACATCCTAATAATCCTCTACACAATCCTCCTAATGATCTCCTTTACTCCAAAACCAAAATAGTCCCTCTCCTTGACCGATACCATTCCCTCTCCTTGAAATTTAAATCCAAGGATTCCAACATCGCCTCCCTCTCTAAATTTTGTGCCCCTCGAAATCCAAATATCCTTCCCAAATTTAAATATCCCACATTAACCCTTTTCCAATACCTAATGTCCCTTGATTGAAACCCCTCCTAATTCCTAATGTGCTGCTTTTTTTTTTTTTTTTTTCTCGTTTTGACATATGTATATATTTGAATAATGTCCTATTGTTAATTTAAGTTCCCGGGCGGAAAGACCTCGGTCGATAGCCCTTTGGCCAGCATGTAGACTGTATTTTTTTTTTTTTTTTTTTTTTTTGGTTTTCTTAATTTATGTTAGAATTTACTTAATCATTTTGAGAGTTGTTATTTTTATTTTGGTTGTTATTATTATGATTTGTATTTATCTATGGAATGTTTTTTGTTTTTTTTTTTGTTTTGTATGTTGCTGTCTGGCCAATAAATTATATATATATATTATATTCATAAAAATTTGTGAACTATAATGCACAAAATGTGTAAACAAATTTTATACAATAATTTTCAATTTTTCTATATTTATTAATCGAAACCAGTCGAAATCATCAAAATACTTTTTTTATTACGTATGTTAAATAAATAAAATGAAATTTGAAAAGTTCTATTGTATTAATTAATTTTGACATAAATGTTGGAAATATTACTCTGAAATTAACGACTGATTTCTTATCTCATAAGATATAATATTTCTCTTTTAATTAAATGTAAAATTCGACTCTCCATATAATTTTTTAAACTGATGTAATCTGAAATATTCACTATTAGATGAGTATATTAATTAGAATCAACATTTTCTCTATGAAAAAATTATATGTTTATCAATAACATTTTTATAAATTAGGATTATTTATTTATTTATTATTTTCTATATCTGCCGTCCAGTTGACCAATAGTCACTTTTCGCATACCCTATGGAAGGGCCTGATGTTTTTTTAGCTACGCCACTGATTTCATACTTGTTTCCGAATTTTCCTGTACACATAAAGAAATATATTCGGGAAAACAAACCTTTGCTATAACTCTTTCGAAAAATAATAAAAAGTATCTAGTATTTAAATAAATATTATTATTTATAATTCAGAAATTATATTAACAACAATATTACGAAATTATTTGTTATTTAAATAAAAACATTTATTTATATTACTAGTCGAAATCAGTAAAAAACGCATGCGCATAGTGATAGCAGCGTGATGTTAAATGCGCAAAACCGATATAAATACACGACACATTATACTATTTTTCACAGTTCTTGGCTTACTTTTATAGAAGTAACAACATAAATTTTTCAATATGGTTAAACCAAATCATTTCGGTAGCAAATTTGCAAAGTTTGCGAAAAAACAAGCAAGTGGTGTATTCAAAAAATGTGGATTCCTATATCAAAAACCTATTAATCATAATTTATATAATTATTATAAACAAGACAAGAAGATTGTTGTTGATTCAGGTATATTTATAAAGAATATACAATCTAAAGTGAGAGTTAGCGATTTGCACGAATTATTCAAAGTGTTTGGATCTATCTCGTCCGTGGCAATTCACAAGGACAGAAACGGAGTAATGACAGGATCTGCGGTAGTTAAATTTACAAAATTCGAAGATGCGTTTCGCGCCATGAAGAACTCGAACGGATCAACTTTGGATGGAACTCGGATGTACATCAGTTTACTTCATTACAAGCCTAAAGTGAACATGCAACAAAGATTTAGGAACATAACGCATATTTTTAATAGGAATCAGGTAAATCAGTTCAAAAGAGGTGTTGTGTTTAGAAGTAAACAAGTCAACATGAAGTTGTTGAATAAAACTAAAAAGATGGATTTTAAACGTGGAAATAAGTTTCATAATAAAAATCCGTTTTGGAATAAAATGCAACGTTCGAAGACCGTGGAAGAATTGGATGCGGAGTTGGATGCGTACAATGCAGAAAAGGAATAGCATTGAATACATCTAAATGTTGATTCTACGTAGGGTTCTTGCATCGCTGTGATGAAGCAACATTAGAATATTTAACACACTTTATTATTTATTTGTTGTAAATATTATATTTGTAATAAAGAATATGTATGTATTATAAATTTGTAATTATTATATTTTTATTGTCAAATTAGTATAATAAATGACTCCGCATATGGCCGAGAAAAAGCTCTCTGTATCGGACATTTATTAAATTAAATTAAACTTAAGTTTAAAACTAAGATCTATGGGCATGGAGTTTACTTTAGAATAAATGAAAATAAGCATATAGTAAGGAGTAATGATGTTAATATATACCAGGTATGTAAATATGAACCCGGGCTTTTTGCAGCAGCGATCACACCTTTTTTGGTGGTCTTCCAGGTTCTTCGTTTCTTTCTTCAAAATCTTTACTTTTAATTTTTAAATCACTCAAAGCATTGTGAATTAGCATGCTTAACATAAGTTTCGTCAAGCATTCCAGGCGATACTGCATCCGTTTTCTTCAAATTCCAGGCACATATTTTAACATGTTCAAATGCTGTGAGTTAAAAGTTTTTTTGTGATGTTAACAAGGAAATGCCGACGTGGTTTGACCATAACTAGCTACTTTGACTGCTAGGATAACATATATAGGCAAATTCTGGTTTCATATTTAAATACCTGGTAAGTTTGAAATCTGCATGGTATTTTTGCGTTTATTGCGTTAATAATTAATAAGCGAAAATTCGTTTCCATATGTTTCTTCGAACAAAGAAAATATGTATTAAAAAATTGACTGTTTACAATTTGCATGAGTACAACTTCATCTAAAATTATTTGAAATAAAAAAAACTTTTTCCTTGACATAACCTAACATTACCGTCTTTAATTTTGTTTTTATTTTCTTTTATTTTGATAAGCACAGGGTTTTTAAAATTTTATCTTCTCAACATCTACTCATTAAAGTTCTAACATATTTTTCGAAACATATTGATTTAAACATTAATATAACATTATTTCTATTTTTTTTTAATACAACTATATTTTGCTGGAAATTGCAAACTTCGTTAACAGATGTAACATTAACAGAGGTATGTCTATATTGAAATTGAATGAAAGACATAAATCAGCTAGGTTTTTATTTATTATTTTAAGAATAATTGTGTATTTTGTAACAAACCCGTTTCATATAAGTGAGCAGTACTAAGATCAGTGTAGATTTATGATAGTACAGTTTGAATTTTATTACATGATAGTACTTTATACATATGACTGGTTCACTACTTTTTTTCTACTTCGGCACACTTGAAAGAAAATGTTCAAAACTATTAGCTTTTAGGTCAATTTATATTTTATTTTGTTGCAACTATCAACATATAATATAGACATATTAATTAATTTGTAAATAAAATAAAAATAAGTTTTAAAGTTGCTCCTTTTCCGCATTGTACGCATCTAATTCTGCATCCAATTCTTCTGCCGTCTTGGAACGTTGCTTCTGGTACTTGGTAGTTGCTTTTTGGCTCTGAAATTTATTTTTGAACACTTGTTTTGAATTTCTGAACAATCCATTGATGTTCTCATTTACTCCTTGATTCATCTGTTTCTTGGTGATTTGTTTCGCTGCAAAAGCTATTCCTTTTTTAAACTTTTTCACCTGATTATTTTGATTCTTCCTAAAACTGTGCGTTGGTTTCTTAATTCCATTCTGGACATTGATATTCGGTTTGTTATTCAGCAAAACAATTTTCATTGGAATTCCATCCAAGCACACACCATTGTAAGTCGACATTGCACGCACCGCTTCACTTAGTTTCTTAAATTTAACAATTGCAGATCTACCCATTTTGTTAATTTTATCCATTTGAATTGTCACAGACACGATCAATCCAAACTCCTTGAACAGCTCGTTTAAATCTGTCATGTTTATTTCTGATTTTAAATTGTTGATGAAGATTCCCGATTCTGCATTAGTCCTTCCTCGATTGTAATTGTTTCCTAATCGAGAATGAACAGATTTTTTACCTGAACTTAAATTATTAGTGAAGAATCTTGTTTGTTTCTTCGCGGCGATATTTTTAGATTTGTTTGAATAATTTCATTTCACCATCTTGTACAAAATGATTTTATCTTTTTTATAGAGTTGTTGCTTGCTTGTTGTTAAAACTAGAACTGTGAGGACTCGTTAAACCTTCGGTCTATTTATATGGATTTATTTCATACCTGCATACGGATTTTCTTCTACGAATGACGACATGAATTCGCAAACATACCTTTTCTTTAATTTTCTGCTAAGTGAAATAAAATTTTATGGTAATCTCTTCTTATATTCGTTGCCAAAACCATAAAAATAGTACTTTTAACTAGAAAATGACAACTTTTGAACATACTACCGAGAAAAAACTAAAATAGAAAATAACAATAACATTTTAGCTTTTAGGTCAAATATATTTTTATATGAACAGTGGTGGTTCGTCTATATGCAACGTAAGGGCAAAATTCACCAATATTTTTTGTTAGTAATTTTCAACAAGTTTTGGAGTATATTAAAAAATGTAGCGTCTTCTCCACATGTTGTATAATGTATAGTACAGTTTTTAGAACCGGAAATGAAGTATAAAAAATAAATTAATATAAAAAATATATTTTTAATTTTAAATTTACTTTTTATAATAACAATATATTATATTTATGAGATTGCAAAATTAATATATTTAATTAAATTTTCATTAATCTAACAAAACAGTTTAATGTAAACAAGTTTTACATCATTATTTTCAATTTTTGTATGTTTATTAAACGAAACCAGTTGAAATCATCAAAATACTTTCGTTATTTTTTACGTAAATATCATAATACATTATAAAGTATGAATATATTCTAGACTAGCAAGGATTCAAGGTTTGAGAAGAATTAGAACGGTATGAAGGAGCAACTTTGAAATTGTAATAATAACATTTTTTTTATTATTCGTAAATTTTCCGAATGAAAAAGATATTCTTATTATATAGATTTATAATTATTATTAAATTTGAAAAGTTGTATTATATTAATTGTTGTTGTTATAAAGGTTGGAAATATTGCACATAAATTAACGAAGAAGTCGTTATCTTATAACATATAATATTTCTCTTTCATTTGAATTTAAATTTCGTTCCTCCATATTTTTTTAAACTGAAACAATCTGAGATATTTACTGTTAGATGATTATTAATCAACATTTTCTCTATGAACAAATGATATGATTATCAGTAAATATTATTATAGATTAAAATAATATAGGTTTTCTACAATTTGTTTATGCTATTTTCTTAACCATTATTATCTTATCGCAAACGCTGTGGAAGGGCCCGATATTTGTATCTACGCCACTGATTTCATACCTGCTTACGGTTTTGCCTCTACATATGACGGCATACATTCAGGAATACAAACCTTTTCTATAATTGTTCCGAAAAATCATAAAAATAATGTTAACATACAAAGTTCCTAAAGAAAATAAATTATATTTTTGAAATGTAGTACTGCGAAATCACAAAAAATATGATTTTGGTTTCAATGAATATCTTCTTCATATTTGAATATGAAATTTTAAAACTATATTTTTAATTAGTGTAGTTTTTAGTTGTAATACTTTATAAATAAATTAAGTTATAAATAACTATATTATAATAATATAATATTTATAAATGCTTATAGAATAATAATTTAGTTCAAAAGATTATCATTAATAAATATTTTTAAAATAAGTTTAATAATTCGAGAGACAACAATATTTGCTGCATAAAGATTCAATTACATTTTTATAAATTGTAACGGTTTCTAAATGTTTATAAAGCGACAGATCTATGGTATTTTAAACAAAGATTATTATTTATAATTTAGAAATAAGATTAACAAGAATATTAGGAAATTATTTATTATTTAAATAAAAACTAAATGTTCCATTTATTTATGTTTACTAGTCGAAATCAGTAAGAGACGCATGCGCATAGTGATGTTAAATGCGCAAAACCGATATAAATACACAATACATTATACTATTTTTCACAGTTCTTGGCTTACCTTTATAGAAGTAACAACCTAAATATTTCAATATGGTTAAACCAAATCATTTCGGTAGCAAATTTGCAAAGTTTGCGAAAAAACAAGCAAGTGGTGTATTAAAAAAATGTGGTTTCGTATATAAAAAACCTATTAATCACAATTTATATAATTATTATAAACAAAGCAAGAAGATTGTTGATTCAGGTATATTTATAAAGAATATACAATCTGAAGTGAGAGTTAGCGATTTGCACGAATTATTCAAAGTGTTTGGATCTATCTCGTCCGTGGCAATTCACAAGTACAGAAACGGAGCAATGACAGGATCTGCCGTTGTTAAATTTACAAAATTCGAAGATGCGTTTCGTGCCATGAAGAACTCCAATGGATCAACTTTGGATGGAACTCCGATGTACATCAGTTTACTTCATTACAAGCCTAAAGTGAACATCCAACAAAGATTTAGGAATATAACGCAGATTTTTAATAGGAATCAGGTAAATCAGTTCAAAAAAGGTGTTGCGTTTGGAAGAAAACAAGTCAACATGAAGTTGTTGAATAAAACTGAAAAGATGGATTTGAAACGTGGAAATCCGTTTTACTGGAATAAAATGCAACGTTCGAAGACCGTGGAAGAATTGAATGCCGAGTTGGATGCGTACAACGCAGAAAAGGAATAGCATTCAAATCATCAAAATGTTGATTCTATGGGGTTCATCGCCGTGATGAAGCAATTTAAAAATATTCAACACATTTTTTGTTTATTGATTATTATTGTAAATATTATATTTTTAATAAAAAATATGTATATATTATAAACTTCTAATTATTATATTTTTACTGCCAAATTACTATAATACATGACTCCTTATATTGGTGAAAAAAAAGCTCGCATATTTATAAATTTAAAAAAAAAAAAATTAAAACTACAAGACAAATCTCGTATGGGAAAAAAGTTTACTTTAAAATATTATAAATGAAAAGCAGCACTTAGTAAGGAATAACGATGTTGGCATATACCAGGTATGTTAATATGAACTCGGAATTTTTGCAGCAGCGATCTCACCTTTATCGGTGGTCTTCAGGTTTTTAGTTTTTTACTTCAAAATCTCCACTTCGACTTCAAGAAGCATTCTAGGCGATTTTGCAGCCGTTTTCTTCAAATTACAGGCACATGATTCAGTATGTTCAACGCTATTAGAAACTATCAGCTGTTATATGAAACTTACGTTTCCTATGAGTGAAAAATTGTGTGATAAAAGGCGATAAAGCTAAAGGCGATGTGGTTTGCAGATATAGGCAAATTCCGATTTCATATTTACATACCTGATAAATTTGAAATATGCATAATATTCTTGCGTTCAACTTCAGTATTAAGCGAAACTTCATTTCCAGATGTTTTATTAATAACAGTATTGCATGCACGGAATTATTGCAATTAATAATAATCATTACCCAATAGAATTTCATCCAAAATTATTTTAAATAAACAAAACTTCTTCCTTGATATTACCTAACAATACCTTCTTTAATTTCGTTTTTATTTTCTTCTACATTGTTATGCACAGGGTATTTAAAATTTCTCTGAAAAACCATTATCATCTTATCATGTACTCAATAAATTTATAACATTATATTCATCGACATTTTTTAAACTTATTGATCTAATGTTAATCTGTGTTGTATGTGCGTGTGTAGTGAATGCGTCCAAACGAACAAAATTTAAATGAAGGCTAGTTGATGAACTATGTCTTCAAGTATTTATATTTTTCATTTTATTTTCTATTATAGAGAACAATTCAACTTAATACCTCATATAGATATAGATTGTAGAAATAAATAAAGGAAAAAAAAAATGATCTAATCTTTTGTATGTTTTTTAAATACAACTTCTGACCATATTTTTCTGGAAATTTTGTGAAATTTAATGTAAAAATTAAATTTAATGTAAAATTTAAAATAATAAATAAAAATCTTGTTGATTTATGTATTATTTTAAGAAGAATTGTGAATTTTGTATCATATAAATAAGCAATACTATGATCAGTGTAGATTTAATATAGTAAGTATAGTTTCAAATTTATTACATGATAGTATTTTATAGATATCAGTGGTTCTTAACTTTTTTTCTACTTTAGCACACTTGAAAAAAAAAAATTTAAAAACAAACAGTTTTTACGTCAATTTATATTTTATTGTGGTTATTTTATTAAAATAAGTTCAGTTTTAAAGTTGCTCCTTTTCCGCATTGTAGGCATCTAATTCTGCATCCAATTCTTCTACCGTCTTGGAACGTTGCTTCTGGTACTTGGTAGTTGTTTTTTGGCTATGAAATTTATTCTTGAACACTTGCTTTGTATTTCTGACGAAACCATTGATGTTCTTCTTTAGTTCTTGATTCACGTGTTTCTTGGTAATTTGCTTTGCTGCAAAAGCTATTCTCTTTTTAAACTTTTTCACCTGATTATTTTGGTTCTGCTTAAAACTGTGCGTTGATTTCTTAATTCCATTTTGGACATTGATATTTGGTTTGTTATTCAGCAAAGTAATTTTCATTGGAATTCCATCCAAGCACACACCATTGTAAGTCGACATTGCACGCACCGCTTCACTTAGTTTCTTAAATTTAACAATTGCCGATCTACTCATTTTCTTAATTTTATCCATTTGAATTGTCACGCACAATATAAATCCAAACTCTTTGAACAGCTCGTTTAAATCAGTCACGTTTATTTCTGATTTTAAATTCTCGATGAAAATTCCCGATTCTGCACTATTCCTTCCTTGATTAAAGTTGTTTCCTAATCGGAAATGAACATATCTTTTACCTGAACTTAAATTATTAGTGGATAATCTAGTTTGCTTCTTTACGGCGATATTTTTAGATTTGTTTGAATAATTTCGTTTCACCATCTTGTACAAAATGATTTTATCTTTTTTTATACAGTTGTTACTTGCTTGTTGCTAAAACTAGAACTGTGAGGACTCGTTAAACCTTCGGTCTATTTATATGTATTTATTTCATACCTGCTTACGGATTTTCTTCTACGAATGACGACATGAATTCGCGAGAATACCTTTTCTAAAATTTTATGCTAAGTGAAGTATAATTTTATGGTAATCCCTTTCTAAATTCATTGACAAAATCATAAAAATAATATTTTTAACTAGAAAATGATAAATTTTGTACATACTACCGAGAAAAAAATAAAATAGAAAATAACAATAACATTTTAACTTTTAGGTCAATATGCGAAGTAAGGGCCAAATTCACCAATATTATTTTAACTATATATTTTATTAGTAATTTTCCGATCTACATTCAACACATTTTAGAGTATATTAAAAAATGTACAGTACAGTTTTTGGAACCGGAAAATAGTTATAAAAAAATAAATTAATATAAAAAATATATTTTTAATTTTAAATTTACTTTTTATAACAACAATATATTATATTTATGAGATTGCAAAATTAATAATAAATAATAATTTAATTAAATTTTCGTTCATCTAATATAAATTTACAGTTAAATTATATTCATAAAAATTTGTGAACTATAATGCACAAAATGTGTAAACAAATTTTATACAATAATTTTCAATTTTTCTATATTTATTAATCGAAACCAGTCGAAATCATCAAAATACTTTTTTTATTACGTATGTTAAATAAATAAAATGAAATTTGAAAAGTTCTATTGTATTAATTAATTTTGACATAAATGTTGGAAATATTACTCTGAAATTAACGACTGATTTCTTATCTCATAAGATATAATATTTCTCTTTTAATTAAATGTAAAATTCGACTCTCCATATAATTTTTTAAACTGATGTAATCTGAAATATTCACTATTAGATGAGTATATTAATTAGAATCAACATTTTCTCTATGAAAAAATTATATGTTTATCAATAACATTTTTATAAATTAGGATTATTTATTTATTTATTATTTTCTATATCTGCCGTCCAGTTGACCAATAGTCACTTTTCGCATACCCTATGGAAGGGCCTGATGTTTTTTTAGCTACGCCACTGATTTCATACTTGTTTCCGAATTTTCCTGTACACATAAAGAAATATATTCGGGAAAACAAACCTTTGCTATAACTCTTTCGAAAAATAATAAAAAGTATCTAGTATTTAAATAAATATTATTATTTATAATTCAGAAATTATATTAACAACAATATTACGAAATTATTTGTTATTTAAATAAAAACATTTATTTATATTACTAGTCGAAATCAGTAAAAAACGCATGCGCATAGTGATAGCAGCGTGATGTTAAATGCGCAAAACCGATATAAATACACGACACATTATACTATTTTTCACAGTTCTTGGCTTACTTTTATAGAAGTAACAACATAAATTTTTCAATATGGTTAAACCAAATCATTTCGGTAGCAAATTTGCAAAGTTTGCGAAAAAACAAGCAAGTGGTGTATTCAAAAAATGTGGATTCCTATATCAAAAACCTATTAATCATAATTTATATAATTATTATAAACAAGACAAGAAGATTGTTGATTCAGGTATATTTATAAAGAATATACAATCTAAAGTGAGAGTTAGCGATTTGCACGAATTATTCAAAGTGTTTGGATCTATCTCGTCCGTGGCAATTCACAAGGACAGAAACGGAGCAATGACAGGATCTGCGGTAGTTAAATTTACAAAATTCGAAGATGCGTTTCGCGCCGTGAAGAACTCCAACGGATCAACTTTGGATGGAATTCCGATGTACATCAGTTTACTTCATTACAAGCCTAAAGTGAACATGCAACAGAGATTCAGGAACATAACGCAGATTTTTAATAGGAATCAGGTAAATCAGTTCAAAAGAGGTGTTGTGTTTAGAAGTAAACAAGTCAACATGAAGTTGTTGAATAAAACTAAAAAGATGGATTTTAAACGTGGAAATAAGTTTCATAATAAAAATCCGTTTTGCTGGAATAAAATGCAACGTTCGAAGACCGTGGAAGAATTGGATGCGGAGTTGGATGCGTACAACGCAGAAAAGGAATAGCATTGAATACATCTAAATGTTGATTCTACGTAGGGTTCTTGCATCGCTGTGATGAAGCAACATTAGAATATTTAACACATTTTATTATTTATTTGTTGTAAATATTATATTTGTAATAAAGAATATGTATGTATTATAAATTTGTAATTATTGTAATTTTATTGTCAAATTAGTATAATAAATGACTTCGCATATGGCCAAAAAAAGCTTTCTGTATCGGACATTTATTAAATTAAATTAAACTTAAGTTTAAAACCAAGATCTATGGGCAAGGAGTTTACTTTAGAATAAATGAAAATAAGCATATAGTAAGGAGTAATGATGTTAATACATACCAGGTATGTAAATATGAACACGGGCTTTTTGCAGCAGCGATCACACCTTTTTTGGTGGTCTTCCAGGTTCTTCGTTTCTTTCTTCAAAATCTTTACTTTTAATTTTTAAATCACTCAAAGCATTGTGAATTAGCATGCTTAACATAAGTTTCGACAAGCATTCCAGGCGATACTGCATCCGTTTTCTTCAAATTCCAGGCACATATTTTAACATGTTCAAATGCTGTGAGTTAAAAGTTTTTTTATAATGTTAACAAGGAAATGCCGACGTGGTTTGACCATAACTAGCTACTTTGACTGCTAGGATAACATATATAGGCAAATTCTGGTTTCATATTTAAATACCTGGTAAGTTTGAAATCTGCATGGTATTTTTGCGTTTATTGCGTTAATAATTAATAAGCGAAACTTCGTTTCCATATGTTTCTTCGAACAAAGAAAATATGTATTAAAAAATTGACTGTTTACAATTTGCATGAGTACAACTTCATCTAAAATTATTTGAAATAAACAAAACTTTTTCCTTGACATAACCTAACATTACCGTCTTTAATTTTGTTTTTATTTTCTTTTATTTTGATAAGCACAGGGTTTTTAAAATTTTATCTTCTCAACATCTACTCATTAAAGTTCTAACATATATTTCGACAATTTCGAAACATATTGATTTAAACATTAATATAACATTATTTCTATTTTTTTTTAATACAACTATATTTTGCTGGAAATTGCAAACTTCGTTAACAGATGTAACATTAACAGAGGTATGTCTATATTGAAATTGAATGAAAGACATAAATCAGCTAGGTTTTTATTTATTATTTTAAGAATAATTGTGTATTTTGTAACAAACCTGTTTCATATAAGTGAGCAGTACTAAGATCAGTATAGATTTATGATAGTACAGTTTGAATTTTATTACATGATAGTACTTTATACATATGACTGGTTCACTACTTTTTTTCTACTTCGGCACACTTGAAAGAAAATGTTCAAAACTATTAGCTTTTAGGTCAATTTATATTTTATTTTGTTGCAACTATCAACATATAATATAGACATATTAATTAATTTGTAAATAAAATAAAAATAAGTTTTAAAGTTGCTCCTTTTCCGCATTGTACGCATCTAATTCTGCATCCAATTCTTCTGCCGTCTTGGAACGTTGCTTCTGGTACTTGGTAGTTGCTTTTTGGCTCTGAAATTTATTTTTGAACACTTGTTTTGAATTTCTGAACAATCCATTGATGTTCTCATTTACTCCTTGATTCATCTGTTTCTTGGTGATTTGTTTCGCTGCAAAAGCTATTCCTTTTTTAAACTTTTTCACCTGATTATTTTGATTCTTCCTAAAACTGTGCGTTGGTTTCTTAATTCCATTCTGGACATTGATATTCGGTTTGTTATTCAGCAAAACAATTTTCATTGGAATTCCATCCAAGCACACACCATTGTAAGTCGACATTGCACGCACCGCTTCACTTAGTTTCTTAAATTTAACAATTGCAGATCTACCCATTTTGTTAATTTTATCCATTTGAATTGTCACAGACACGATCAATCCAAACTCCTTGAACAGCTCGTTTAAATCAGTCATGTTAATTTCTGATTTTAAATTGTTGATGAAGATTCCCGATTCTGCATTATTCCTTCCTTGATTGAAATTGTTTCCTAATCGAGAATGAACAGATTTTTTACCTGAACTTAAATTATTAGTGAAGAATCTTGTTTGTTTCTTCGCGGCGATATTTTTAGATTTGTTTGAATAATTTGGTTTCACCATCTTGTACAAAATGATTTTATCTTTTTTTATACAGTTGTTACTTGCTTGTTGCTAAAACTAGAACTGTGAGGACTCGTTAAACCTTCGGTCTATTTATATGTATTTATTTCATACCTGCTTACGGATTTTCTTCTACGAATGACGACATGAATTCGCGAGAATACCTTTTCTAAAATTTTATGCTAAGTGAAGTATAATTTTATGGTAATCCCTTTCTAAATTCATTGACAAAATCATAAAAATAATATTTTTAACTAGAAAATGATAAATTTTGTACATACTACCGAGAAAAAAATAAAATAGAAAATAACAATAACATTTTAACTTTTAGGTCAATATGCGAAGTAAGGGCCAAATTCACCAATATTATTTTAACTATATATTTTATTAGTAATTTTCCGATCTACATTCAACACATTTTAGAGTATATTAAAAAATGTACAGTACAGTTTTTGGAACCGGAAAATAGTTATAAAAAAATAAATTAATATAAAAAATATATTTTTAATTTTAAATTTACTTTTTATAACAACAATATATTATATTTATGAGATTGCAAAATTAATAATAAATAATAATTTAATTAAATTTTCGTTCATCTAATATAAATTTACAGTTAAATTATATTCATAAAAATTTGTGAACTATAATGCACAAAATGTGTAAACAAATTTTATACAATAATTTTCAATTTTTCTATATTTATTAATCGAAACCAGTCGAAATCATCAAAATACTTTTTTTATTACGTATGTTAAATAAATAAAATGAAATTTGAAAAGTTCTATTGTATTAATTAATTTTGACATAAATGTTGGAAATATTACTCTGAAATTAACGACTGATTTCTTATCTCATAAGATATAATATTTCTCTTTTAATTAAATGTAAAATTCGACTCTCCATATAATTTTTTAAACTGATGTAATCTGAAATATTCACTATTAGATGAGTATATTAATTAGAATCAACATATTCTCTATGAAAAAATTATATGTTTATCAATAACATTTTTATAAATTAGGATTATTTATTTATTTATTATTTTCTATATCTGCCGTCCAGTTGACCAATAGTCACTTTTCGCATACCCTATGGAAGGGCCTGATGTTTTTTTAGCTACGCCACTGATTTCATACTTGTTTCCGAATTTTCCTGTACACATAAAGAAATATATTCGGGAAAACAAACCTTTGCTATAACTCTTTCGAAAAATAATAAAAAGTATCTAGTATTTAAATAAATATTATTATTTATAATTCAGAAATTATATTAACAACAATATTACGAAATTATTTGTTATTTAAATAAAAACATTTATTTATATTACTAGTCGAAATCAGTAAAAAACGCATGCGCATAGTGATAGCAGCGTGATGTTAAATGCGCAAAACCGATATAAATACACGACACATTATACTATTTTTCACAGTTCTTGGCTTACTTTTATAGAAGTAACAACATAAATTTTTCAATATGGTTAAACCAAATCATTTCGGTAGCAAATTTGCAAAGTTTGCGAAAAAACAAGCAAGTGGTGTATTCAAAAAATGTGGATTCCTATATCAAAAACCTATTAATCATAATTTATATAATTATTATAAACAAGACAAGAAGATTGTTGATTCAGGTATATTTATAAAGAATATACAATCTAAAGTGAGAGTTAGCGATTTGCACGAATTATTCAAAGTGTTTGGATCTATCTCGTCCGTGGCAATTCACAAGGACAGAAACGGAGCAATGACAGGATCTGCGGTAGTTAAATTTACAAAATCAAGCCTAAAGTGAACATGCAACAGAGATTCAGGAACATAACGCAGATTTTTAATAGGAATCAGGTAAATCAGTTCAAAAGAGGTGTTGTGTTTAGAAGTAAACAAGTCAACATGAAGTTGTTGAATAAAACTAAAAAGATGGATTTTAAACGTGGAAATAAGTTTCATAATAAAAATCCGTTTTGCTGGAATAAAATGCAACGTTCGAAGACCGTGGAAGAATTGGATGCGGAGTTGGATGCGTACAACGCAGAAAAGGAATAGCATTGAATACATCTAAATGTTGATTCTACGTAGGGTTCTTGCATCGCTGTGATGAAGCAACATTAGAATATTTAACACATTTTATTATTTATTTGTTGTAAATATTATATTTGTAATAAAGAATATGTATGTATTATAAATTTGTAATTATTGTATTTTTATTGTCAAATTAGTATAATAAATGACTTCGCATATGGCCGAGAAAAAGCTCTCTGTATCGGACATTTATTAAATTAAATTAAACTTAAGTTTAAAACCAAGATCTATGGGCAAGGAGTTTACTTTAGAATAAATGAAAATAAGCATATAGTAAGGAGTAATGATGTTAATACATACCAGGTATGTAAATATGAACACGGGCTTTTTGCAGCAGCGATCACACCTTTTTTGGTGGTCTTCCAGGTTCTTCGTTTCTTTCTTCAAAATCTTTACTTTTAATTTTTAAATCACTCAAAGCATTGTGAATTAGCATGCTTAACATAAGTTTCGACAAGCATTCCAGGCGATACTGCATCCGTTTTCTTCAAATTCCAGGCACATATTTTAACATGTTCAAATGCTGTGAGTTAAAAGTTTTTTTGTGATGTTAACAAGGAAATGCCGACGTGGTTTGACCATAACTAGCTACTTTGACTGCTAGGATAACATATATAGGCAAATTCTGGTTTCATATTTAAATACCTGGTAAGTTTGAAATCTGCATGGTATTTTTGCGTTTATTGCGTTAATAATTAATAAGCGAAACTTCGTTTCCATATGTTTCTTTGAACAAAGAAAATATGTATTAAAAAATTGACTGTTTACAATTTGCATGAGTACAACTTCATCTAAAATTATTTGAAATAAACAAAACTTTTTCCTTGACATAACCTAACATTACCGTCTTTAATTTTGTTTTTATTTTCTTTTATTTTGATAAGCACAGGGTTTTTAAAATTATGTCTTCTCAACATCTACTCATAAAATTTCTAACATATATTTCGACATTTTCGAAACATATTGATTTTAACATTATTTCTAATTTTTTGGATGTTTTTTTTAATACAACTATATTTTGCTGGAAATTGCAAACTTTGTTAACACATGTAACATTAACAGAGGTATGTCTATATTGAAATTGAATGAAAGACGTAAATCAGCTAGGTTTTTATTTAATATTTTAAGAATAATTGTGTATTTTGTAACAAACCTGTTTCATATAAGTGAGCAGTACTAAGATCAGTGTAGATTTATGATAGTACAGTTTGAATTTTATTACATGATAGTACTTTATACATATGACTGGTTCAGTACTTTTTTTCTACTTTGGCACATTTGAAAGAAAATTTTCAAAACTATTAGCTTTTAGGTCAATTTATATTTTATTTTGTTGCAACTATCAACATATAATATATACATATTAATTAATTTGTAAATAAAATAAAAATAAGATGAGTATTAAAGTTGTTCCTTTTCCGCATTGTACGCATCTAATTCTGCATCCAATTCTTCTACCGTCTTGGAACGTTGCTTCTGATACTTGGTAGTTGCTTTTTGGCCCTGAAATTTATTCTTGAACACTTGTTTTGAATTTCTGAACACACCATTGATGTTCTCATTTAGTCCTTGATTCATCTGTTTCTTGGTGATTTGTTTCGCTGCAAAAGCTATTCCTTTTTTAAACTTTTTCACCTGATTATTTTGATTCTTCCTAAAACTGTGCGTTGATTTCTTAATTCCATTCTGGACAATGATATTCGGTTTGTTATTCAGCAAAACAATTTTCATTGGAATTCCATCCAAGCACACACCATTGTAAGTCGACATTGCACGCACCGCTTCACTTAGTTTCTTAAATTTAACAATTGCAGATCTACCCATTTTGTTAATTTTATCCATTTGAATTGTCACAGACACGATCAATCCAAACTCCTTGAACAGCTCGTTTAAATCAGTCATGTTTATTTCTGATTTTAAATTGTTGATGAAGATTCCCGATTCTGCATTAGTCCTTCCTCGATTGTAATTGTTTCCTAATCGAGAATGAACAGATTTTTTACCTGAACTTAAATTATTAGTGATGAATCTTGTTTGTTTCTTCGCGGCGATATTTTTAGATTTGTTTAAATAATTTGGTTTCACCATCTTGTACAAAATGATTTTATCTTTTTTATAGAGTTGTTGCTTGCTTGTTGTTAAAACTAGAACTGTGAGGACTCGTTAAACCTTCGGTCTATTTATATGGATTTATTTCATACCTGCATACGGATTTTCTTCTACGAATGACGACATGAATTTGCAAACATACCTTTTCTTTAATTTTCTGCTAAGTGAAATAAAATTTTATGGTAATCTCTTCTTATATTCGTTGCCAAAATCATAAAAATAGTATTTTTAACTAGAAAATGACAAATTTTGAACATACTACCGAGAAAAAACTAAACATTTTAGCTTTTAGGTCAAATATATTTTTATATGAACAGTGGTGTTTCGTCTATATGCAACGTAATGGCAAAATTCACCAATATTGGTATAAAAAATAAATTAATATAAAAAATATATTTTAAATTTTAAATTTACTTTTTATAATAACAATATATTATATATATGAGATTGCAAAATTAATATTCAATTATTAATGTAAATCAACAAATATAAAATAAATAAAATAAAATTTGAAAAGTTGTATTATATTAATTGTTGTTGACATAAAGGTTGGAAATATTCCACAGAAATTAACGAATAAGTCGTTATCTTATAACATATAATATTTTTCTTTCATTTGAATGTAAAAGTTGTTTTTCCATATGATTTTAAACTGAAATAATTTGAGATATTCACTTTTAGATGATTATTAATCAGAATCAACATTTTTTCTATGAAAAAATGATATGATTATCAGTAAATATTATTATAGATTAAAATAATATAGGTTTTCTACAATTTGTTTATGCTATTTTCTTAACCATTATTTTCTTATCGCAAACCCTGTGGAAGGGCCCGATATTTGTATCTACGCCACTGCTTTCATACCTGCTTACGGATTTGCCTCTACATATGACGGCATACATTCGGGAATACAAACCTTTTCTATAATTGTTCCGAAAAATCATAAAAATAATGTTAACATACAAAGTTCCTAAAGAAAATAAATTATATTTTTGAAATGTAGTACTGCGAAACCACAAAAAATATGATTTTGGTTTCCATGAATATCTTCTTCATATTTGAATATGAAATTTTAAAACTATATTTTTAATTAGTGTAGTTTTTAGTTGTAATACTTTATAATTAAATTAAGTTATAAATAACTATATTATGATAATATAATATTTATAAATGCTTATAGAATAATAATATAGTTCAAAAGATTATCATCAATTAATATTTTTAAATTAAGTTTAATAATTCGAGAGACAACAATATTTGCTGCATAACGATTCAATTACATTTTTATAAATTCTAACGGTTTCTAAATGTTTATAAAGCCAAAGACCTATGGTTATTTAAACAAAGATTATTATTTATAATTTAGAAATTAGATTATATAGTTAGATTATATATTCATAAATTATTTGTTATTTAAATAAAAATCGAAATAAGTAAGAGACGCATGCGCATAGTGATGTTAAATGCGCAAAACCGATATAAATACACAACACATTATACTATTTTTCACAGTTCTTAGTTTACCTTTATAGAAGTAACAACATATTTGTTTCAATATGGTTAAACCAAATCATTTCGGTAGCAAATTTGCAAACGTTGCGAAAAAACAAGCAAGTGGTGTATTCAAGAAATGTGGTTCCGTCCATAAAAAACCTATAAATCACAATTTATATAATTATTATAAACAAGACAAGAAGATTGTTGATTCGGGTATATTTATAAAGAATATACAATCAAAAGTGAGAGTTAGCGATTTGCACGAATTATTCAAAGAATTTGGATCTATCTCGTCCGTGGTAATTCACATGGACAGAAACGGAGCAATGACAGGATCTGCCGTAGTTAAATTTACAAATTTCGAAGATGCGTTTCGCGCCATGAAGAACTCCAACGGATCAACTTTGAATGGAACTCCGATGTATATCAGTTTACTTCATTACAAGCCTAAAATGAACATCCAACAGAGATTCAGGAACATAACGCAGGTTTTCAAAAAGAATCATGGAAATCAGTTTAAAAAAGGTGTTGCGTTTGGAAGTAAACAAGTCAACATGAAGTTGTTGAATAAAACTGAAAAGATGGATTTTAAACGTGGAAATAAGTTTCATAATTCTAATCCGTATTACTGGAATAAAATGAAACGTTCCAAGACCGTGGAAGAATTGGATGCCGAGTTGGATGCTTACAACGCAAAAAAGGAATAGTATTAAAAACATCAAAATACTTTTAAACAACTTTATAATTAACACATTTTTTGATTATTTGTTTTTTTTTTGTAAATATAATTAATAAAAAATATGTACATAAAAATACATTTCTAATTATTATATTTTTACTGCAACTAAATTATAATAAAAAACTTTAGTTATCTGTCATTTATTAATTCAAGTTTAACGTATGTTATAACTTAAGACAGATCTAGTAATTAAGGAGTTTCCTTTAGAATGAATGAAAATGATCAAATTGTAAGGAATAACAATATTTGTAAATGTTCATTATATTAATTAATATTGGTATATAAATTTAAACCTATGTGGTATTCTTTCAGAATACAGTTAAACCTCGATTAACGAATAGAATGCATTTAACGAAATTAATGAGCGAAATTCATTTCCAGATGATTCGGAAATAGAATGAAAGTTTATTTTTGAACATAGAAATAATTTATAAACTAAACAGTCAACTTACATAATATAAAATCACATTGTAAAATGAGTCTCACGATGATTATTTGTGTTTTTTCCTAAATCATTTTCATTTTCAAAATAATTTATATTTTCTCTTTATTTTCTTTGTCTTTGTTACTAAGAAGTTTTTTTTTTAATCTTTCATTGAAAAATCAATAATCAATAAATCAAAGGATTATGTTCATTGTCATTTTGAAAACATACTAATTTAAAGATTTTAATAACGTTTCTAAATTTTAGGATATTTTTTTAATATAATATCTGATATTTTTCTACAAATTACAAAGTTCATTAATTAAATATAATTAAGAAGAACACAAAAGTTTCTTTCTTATTTCTTAATTTAAAAATAATTGTATTTTTTTTTTCCTTGAAAGAAACATTTTTTCAATCGACTCCTAAATTTCAAATTAAATTGCTGTTAGTATGAGCAAATTCAGTAACATAACATGATATATATTTTCTTGATCGCACTTAATGAGTTTTATGTTTTTCCGTGTAATTTTATTGGAATATTATTAAATAATGAATATATACATGTTTTTTTTTTGATTAAATCAATTTTGTTGCCATATCATTTTCATAAAGGATGTATATTACAGAATGAAAAATTTCGACAAAACCCCGCAAACAAACCTTTTGATAAACAATTAACAACAGATTTCATTATAATGGCATAATTATAGAAATCTATATTAAAATTATGTTTATAGATATTAAAATATTTACTATCATTAACAACAATTAAAAATGGATATTTTTTTCATTGACTCCAATAATTGCTGGAATTATTAAAATTATCGACCAAAAAAATTCTATCGACCCCAAAGTTACATTTGTTACATCTGTTTAATTTTATATAATTTTAATATCTTAAATTAGTCCGATTTCAAATGGAACCGATTATCGGCAGAAGTAACAGTTTTTACTTAAATTTATTTTTTATTGTAGTTATTTTTTTCTACTCAAGTTAAATAAATTAAAAGTTGCGAAATGCTGAACAAAAATAATATTTTTAGTGAATTTTATATTCGATATTAATTAATTGACTCATTTTAATAAAACTGTTATATAATATTGTTCAAAATAAGAATGAATGTAAAATGTCTTATTATTAAATAATGCTGCAAGTTACAGTATTGTATAATTAATTAACTCTTGCATTATAAATTGTGGTACAGGATTGATTCTGCGCTGCTCAGTATAATGCATGTTTACCCAATGATAATGTTTACCAGGTTTATATGTCAAGAGTTCGTCGACACTCGCTATTATTAGTGCACGATCAATTCCCAAGTGATCGGAACTATTGGACTATTTTGTATTAATTACATAAAGTTGTGCACGATGTACATATTTGACTTGCATAGTTTAAACACCAATGGAAATCAGTGCCCTTTAGTTTCAGTGATTATTACATTTCTTCGTTCTATTTGATCTAAAGTATTAAATATTGTGGACTGTATACTGGTTATATACTGAAAAAAAAATATAAAGAGGAAGTAAAAACAAATATTTTCAATTCAAGTGGTTGTATGAATATTTGATACATACATAAAATGATTGAAATGTAATTGTTTATTATTAACTTTATTGCTAATTTAGTAAAAAAAATTACAACTAGTTAAATTTCGAAATTCCGCACCGATAAGTAGTTTATCTTTTCAATAAATATTTTAGTTTTTGTGCAGTTGGAGTTCAATTTTCGATTTCAATGAACATTCAATGTTTAGATAACATTCAAGAAGTGGAGGAAATATGTTTGGATAACTCTTCATGTCCATTGGAGGTTTCAGATGACATGTGGGCCAATGGGAAATCAGTCACATACAGTAATCATTATTTAACAACTTACTTGTATAATAGAAATACGCAATTTCTGTTAAAAAAAATTGAATTTTTTAGGAGAAAATTTCAATGAAACTATTTAAAAATTATAGCCGAGACATTGAATTAATGTTCGCTGTTTATGTATGATTGTGCCTTATGTTATTTGGATTTTTTTTAACATCTAGAATTTTCTATAGTTTCTTTTTACCAGTTTTTTAGCTGAGGTGTGTAATTATATATTTTTTATTATCGTCTAGACCCCAGTCTGAATTATCTATAAATCATTTTACTACATTTATTAAAGTTCTTTCAATGGCAGTGCGTAAAATATATTATTTTTATTAATGAAGAGAAACCTAGGTTTTAAAAACATCAACCATTTTCTATATAAGAATTAATACAGAGTGGATAAAATCCGATCTAGAGAGTAAAAAACGTTACTTATTCTTTTTAGCCAGAACTGAAAAAATAAATAAAAATATAAATTAAGAATTTAATTTTTATTATAAGTTTTTTACTATTTTTTTTTAAATACAAAAAATAGTGATTATCGCTAAAATTGCCTTATATGATTACGAAAACGCAGCATCGAGATACATTACAGAGGTTCTAAATCATTAAAAAAATTCTTATTAAATTGTTTGCATATGCTAAATAAATTCTTATATAGCAGCGGTATGGGAGGTGCGGAAGAGAAATGCGAGAAATTGACGAGGAATTAAATATTATGAACATTTTTTGAAAAAATATTTTTTTAAACATAAAACATCATTTTTCTTTTCTTTATACAGTCAAGTCTATTTTTGTGTAAATTATATGTATTTTCTTAATAAGTCCTGATATAAACAGTTCTGGTATTAGCTTCGATATATTACTGTAATGCCAAAGTTTAATAATATGAATTTTCTTATTGAAATAATATTGCAATTGAAATGTTTTATGTTTTTATTCCATTGCGTTTGTTTGTTATTATTTATCTATTATTGTTGTTGTAGTAAATGTTGTTATTATTTTTTGATATATAACCAATCCAATAGGCAATTAAAAAATGTTATAATAGAAATTTTCTTTAATTTCTGTAAAAATTATAATTTTTTACAAAAGTCAGTAATTTTGTTGCTATCGTTCCTGTATTTTTTTGTCTTTTTATCTTTTACATTGTATATTATATAAAATATCACATAAATAAGGAAAGAAAGAATAAAAAAGTTTTAACTAGTTGCAAATGTTTGGTCATGAATCTTCTACATTTAATGCCACCTAAGTTTAGAGGCGTTTGTCGACTTGACATGTGAGAAATTGTATTCAAATCGTTCATTCTGAAAGTAGAAATAACTTCTTAGAAACAAAAGCTTTTATCTTGTCAAAAATTTAGTTTGGAAATAATAAGTTAAATTATAATCAAAAGTTAATAATATGCAACTCCTATTTCATTTCTATATTTACAAATTATTCAAATTGTCAATAATAATTATAAATATTATTTTGGTCAAAGGACCAAATAATAAGGGAAAATAATAATCGATAATTTTCGTTTTTAGTAAAACCCTTTCTTAACTGTACTTCTCCTTTTAATGCCATCTAAGTTAGAGACGTTTGTTCGTTTAACATGTGCGAAATTGTATTCAAATTGTTCATTCTCAAAGTAGAAATAACTACAGATTGATTGTTTGAAGGTTTTATAAAATAAAACTTTTTGTGAGAAATTTTCAAATTTAAATTATTTTAAATTATTACTTGTGGCGCTCCCTGCTAAGTTCATTCCTATTTTCATGCTTAACTCCTGTTAGAAATATGGCCAGGATGTCGAATAATATAATACTTATATGAGACTTATTACTTATTATAAAGTTATATTTCTTCATTAGTGAGTATTATAGTTGGCAGAGCGCGCTTCAGGTGTGTTAGACGAGCCACATCTGTGGCTTGGATCTGCTTAAGTCTCATCCATGGTTTTCGTACTTCTGGTGTTAATGTAACTTCTTTGATTGGCAATGCCGTATCTTGGAGCGCCCTCTCTTGGTGATTCAGTATAAGAGTGGTCTGTAATACCAATATATGTAACTCCTACAAAACCTAACATTCCTAGCTAGATTAGTAGTATAGATTGTTGTCATAATAATTGTAGATTATATTTATTTTACTGACAATAATAATAGCATTTAATGCAAAGAACATTAAATTGAAGAAATAATTAAAATTTAATAAAGGCTGTGTAGATAATTTTATTTATATTTATTAATTTTATACAAAAAATATGAAATATCTTATTGAATATTACAATCAATGAAAAAAGCCGAGTCGAAAATATATCAGTTGCTGAAAAATATGTTTTTCGGGCCGAAAGATTTATTACACGAAATGCTTCCGTTTCAAGGCAGGGTCTGCAGATATGAAATTCAAATTTAATCTCACGCCCAAAGAAGTGCTTTATTGGTATTTGAAAGAGCACATTGATTTTTTATTGTTATTATATAAAACCAAACATATTGAATTATTGCATAAATTGTTGAATTATTGAATTATATTTATTGTAATAATTAAATAATAATACAAATAAGTATGAATTAATAATAATACGTATACTAATATTTTCCTGAAACAGAGAAAAATTGTGAAGCGTTCTACATTTTTAATGAAGTAACTCCACAGAAAAGCCATGGTAGTTTAAGATGAAGATATTTTCCATGGAACAAATTGTAGCTTGGTAAAATACCTGAGGAAACTATTTTATATAGATCAATCAGATTCGTACCAAAGATGTCAAACTTATTTGAAAAACTGTTTGCTCCGAGGAAAACATATTCCCAGATCATCAGTTTGGTTTCAGTAAAGCTCAAGCCTTTTGCACAACAGCCTTTTTGGACATTACACAGTTATTAAATAAAGTATCCTAAATATTAGAGGATTATAAAATGATTATTACGGACAGATTAGTACATGAGGTGAAGGATTGAAATATATTCAAACTATAATTCCCTTTTATGTAACATAGCAGAATTTTGAAATAACTTATATCCAATTAGAAAATGGCATATAAAAACTATCTTGTTAGATTCACTCTAAAAAAAAGATATAACAATTTTATTTTAGAAATTGATGATGTTATATATCTACGAATTATTTTAGATCATTTACTGACAAGGAAAAAAATATATTTCCACGAAACTACATTTATCACTGAAAAATAAAGTATATATCTGACTACTTTATTTTTCAGTGATGAAATCTATGTGGATCTACGATACTCAACTTTGGGGAACTGAAATATTAAGGTTTTACAGCGATTTCAATAAAAGTATCTGCGTATCTTGATGCAATACTTTACATTGTTAATTGCGATGCCAAAATAGATTGGAAAATTATCCAAATATTTTAGACATATCATACTTAATAATAAATAAAAATTTAGATTCTAAATAGAATAATATTTTAGTTTTTATGACTTATGTTAAAATTAATATTTATCTATATTGTAGATATATTATTTAAAAGTTTCCAATGTGAAATTATTACTATTTTTCTGTAGTTTCTTGTAATGTGAAAACTATTTATTCATTGTCAATATGTAGCTGATAATAAATTTAAGAATAAAAACTGCATTTCACCAAAATCATAAAAAATATATACAAAGTATTTAAAATTAATTTTTGTTTATTTTATTTTCTTATTTGAATTATTGTATATTTTCTAAGCAATTATTAAAATAATTTTATTATTATTTTTTTTTTTTTTAAATATGTGTATAATTTAATTATTAAATGCTATTATTATTTCTTTAAATTATTTAAAACTATATAATAATATCTGCTTATACGACTAAACCAGCAAAATCAATTATTAATATATTAAATATTCATTGCGCAAATGTTGTATATATAATTATATTTTTGTTTTTTTTTTTAATGACATGATTAGATTATGTAAGGAATATATTACAAATTCTTTGCGTCGTTTTCACTTGAGGGGATCCGGTGAAAATCATTTTCATAAACAAGCGTCGTGTTTTCATTTTCTTGGACGAGATTTCTTCTGAAATATGAATACCTCGTTTCATTTCAAACTTTGGAGAAGTCGTTCCGGTTTTATTAAGAATATGACTATCGCGTCCTCCAAATTCTAAGCTACATTCATTTGTTTTTTTATGATCAGATATTTCCTTTATACCGAAGAGTTTTATTACATGCAATCAATTCCTAAATGTTGTTTATTTGTACTTTTTAAAAAAAATATTAATGATAGAAATATATAAACAATAATTGGATAATATTACAATGTTATTTGCACAGTTTTAGCTAGTAATTAATTTATCAAATTAATTTGTATTATTATTTTTATGGTCAATTTGATATTGACAGTTATATGAAATGTCGAATATTTCAAAATTATTAATTAATTAATTAAAAATAATTAGTACCAATAAATTATAAAAACTAAATAATTTACATATTTATTAATAATATTATTTATTTAAATTAGAACTTATAAATTAGGTGCCCTTTTTTTATATACTTTTTTTAAGGAAAGAAAATATTTTTCATGTATTTTCATATTTACAGAATAAAAAGAAATTGTGGAAACGATTTATTCGAAACTACTTATTTTGCAAAAACAGCAAAACAAAATCTTATGATTGATTCATCCCATATTTTCCTGACGTATTTCGATGGAAAAAAGTTTATATAGAAAGGCTTAAAGATAAATATTATATAAACCTAAAGTTAATTTATGTATTACTAATAAATAAGACAAAAATATAATCAATAGTCCTTTGTAACACTTTTTGTTGTAGTTGTTATAAGAATATGTTTTTAGTTGATACCTGGTTGTGTACTTGTTGCAATAAATGTAATTATTATTATATTCCTTTTCTGATTATTTTTGATTTTATTATTATCATTTTATAAATATATATATTTGTTATTTATAGCCGTTATAAATATTATAATTAATTCAGGCATAATTTAAGAAAATTCTTAATTGTTAAATTTTAATATTAATATTACTTTCATTAGAAAAATTTAATGAATTTTACAAATAAATAGTAAGAGGTGTGAGAGTTACGAATTAGCAAAGCTTTATATCTTCTACAAATAATTGTTATTACATAAGAAGTTCCAGATTTTCCAGATAAATATTGTAATTAGAATACTTACAAAAAATTTAATCTTTAATTCAGGTATAATTACAGAAAATTCTTAACTATTTAATTTTAATATTGACATTATTTTAATTAGATAAATTTATCGAATTTTATAAATAAGCAGTAAGATTATAAATATTATAATTAGAATACTTACAAATAAAAAAATCTTTAATTCAGGTATAATTACAGAATATTATTAAATATTCAATTTTAATTTTAATATTACTTGAATTAGAGACATTTTTCGAATTTTATAAATAAATAGTAAGAGGTGTAAAAGTTTGGAATTAGCAAAGCTTTATCTCTTCTACAAATACTTGTGATCACATAAGAAGTTCCAGATTGTTCTGGTCGACTGTAACGATGCGTCCATTTGATGCGACCTCAAAGTAAATTGCATCCTCGAGATTCCGCAAAACATGACTAAACCTTTAAAGCTAAATAATGCTTCATTACTTCTTAAATTTACGGGTATTCCAGATTTTACACATTTACTGGTTATTACATTATTTTATATAAACAAATTAATTATAAATAAAAACAATATTTTTTTAAATTATTATTTTTATTTGAGATGATAATATACAAAGGGCTATTATTAACCGCAGTCTTTTCTCGCATATATAAATTATAAATAATAATATATAATAATATAAAATAAGGATACTCAATACAGAAATAAAACAACAAAATCATTAATAAAGAGAACCAATATATTCGAAATTAGTGAAAGCTAAAAACTTCAATACTTCGCGATTCTCAACTTTAGAATTACAGAGAAGGTATAACAAGTCGCGGCTAGAAATTTTGGTGCAAAATTTAGTGGTTAAGATAGATATACGATCTTTTTTATATGCAAGTCTACGACAGTTGATTTTTGGACATTTACTTGTTATGAAATTATTTCAAATTAAACAAATGTATTATAAATAAAAACAATATTTTTTATTACTATTATCTAGGATGTTTTATAATCAAAGATATTGGAAATGACTATTTTTTATTAAAATAAGACACTATATCTCACTAAGACATTATTTTTGGAAAAAATTAGCGGACAAGTTCTATATAACAGATATGTAAATATGAAATCGGAATTTGCCCATAGCTGTCAATATGCCTAGTTACTGTCAAACCGCATAGGCATTTCCTTGTTGACATCATATAAAGATTATAAACTCACAGCAATATAAGTTTTAAACAACAGCTAGTAGTTTTTAATAGCTTTGAACATGTCGAATTTTGTGCCTGAAAACTACGAATTGCGGACGTTTTACTATTTGAAGAAACAGAATTGTATTTAATGCTTATCGAAGCTTACGGTAAGTATGCTTTTAGTAAATTACAGTATTTTGAGTGGTTTAAAAAAATTAAAAGTGAAGATTTTGACGTGAGAAATTAAGACCACCGAAAAAGGGGGTGATCTATTAGAAGCTGCTAAAACATGGCGAAATCATTAATACTGAGTGATACTGACAACAAATGATCGATTTGAATAAAGCTTTGCGTGAAAAACGTCCTGAATATCAAAAAAGGCAAAACAAATTGATTTTGCTTCATGATAATGCTCCAGCGCATACAGCAAAACTGGTGTACTGGTGCATTAGTTGGAAAATACTTGAGCATGCGGCTTACTCACCAGATTTGGCTTTGTCGCACTTACTAAGCGGCGATTCTCTTCTTACGAAAATGTACGAAAATGGCTATATTACTGATTTGCCTCAACAAAGCAACAGTATTTTGGCATTGGCTAGGAATAGGCAATACTACGAATAAAATATTTTCATCATTTTGTTCATAAAATAAACGTGTATTCTATACAAAAAAATATTTAATATTTAAATACCCGGTACGATCCAAAATTGAGGTAATGCTAGTCTTATATAAAATGACGTTGGGAGGATTGTGCAGAGGATTATCTTGGTGTCTAATTTTCGTAATTGTTAGTAGAGTTACTCTCTTCGTAATAGCAAGGTTGCCAAGTGCGGGTCAAGGATCTACAGATCATTTTATAAAACTTAACACTTGTCTTTAAAATTAATCTTCTGCCACCTTCAGTCAAATCCCTGACCTTAGTCTTGCACTTTGTTTAGTGAAAAAAAAATAAAATGTAGTTTAAAGTCAAATGTGATAACTAGATTTGTAATTGACATATTAGGACTATCGCTACAGGAGTAGAGACCTTCACCCGGTAAAACGGGTATATTCTTGTCTTTATGGGTTAACACAAATATGCTAGGTCTAAAAGGGACTGGAAAGAGGTAACTGATGATTGTAAAGATAACGAGGGACTATTACATAAGTAGTAGCAGAATACATTGAACAATAATGGAGATAGAGGGAGTTAAAAAAAAAGATTTATTAAAGTATATAATTTATGCGCATCGAGCTGAATTTCCACGATATTCATCTTATGCAACGGTTGTGTCGTTGCTTATTTCCTTGCTTCTGCAGCAATCCGCCATAACAAATTGAGTCTCTCGGGATACGCAATTTGTCAGCCTACGAATATATTCTTCACACATTCAATCTATCACACTAGATTTATTTTACTATCCATCCAAGTTTTTTGTGAGCTCCATCCTTGCCGGAACGTTAGTCCTATATTTAAAATATTCCTTGGAAATGCGTATTTCCTGCACACATAATTTAACAGATTTTGTATTTCAATTTATCTAAGTCCATAAATCATGGCCATTTTCAGTAACTTAAATTGTAAATGAAAAAAAAATTGATTTCTTAATATAATTATTATTATGAAAGTATATAGAGATAATAAATAATAAATTCAGACATAAAATGTCGCTGTAATTTATCTACATTTCTTCTCATATTCTTTTTCCATGTTATTTTTCTGCCAATTTATTATTTAACTGCTCATTATTTTTTTATTTTATACAATCAACTTTATTTATCATCTTTAAAAAATATTTATATTTGTTGCTTTGATCAGCTTTCTACAACATTTTTATCAAAAAATATGACAAATAATTTACGGACTGGTTAATGTAGCAATAAAAACTAATTAAGATACTAAAATTAAATCATTTAATACAAACTAATTTTTATTAATGGTATGTATTACCATAAGTCAATAATGCAAAATACCTTGATGGAAAGAACTTCTTAAAAAGTAAATAAAAAACTTATATAATCAAATTTTACATCCAGCTGTGTGATTGATTTCAGAACGAAGTGCTAAAGTGTATTGTGAAGCTAATATCGAGTCGGGTAACATTGGACGACTTAATCCAATAAAGCTAATTGGAAAAATAGTGAATGATTCGCTGGATAATACCTTACTTTTATTTTTTTGTATTAATTTGTTAAAATGATATTAATTGTTCATTTATTAATCTAGAATTAATTATGTTAAGTTCCTATGGGCTTAAATAAAGAAAAAAAAGTTATAAAATTTGTTAAGTCGGCACGTGAGTTGTGGAACGTGACAATACTCTACGCTATGAAGTTAGCTAGGAAAGATAATTTTGTAGGATTTTGTAGCACGGCATTAGTAGGATAGTACAGTTCTAATCATAGTTAAGTAAGGAAAGTTAAGAAGGCTAATAAAAGATATCTTGAAACTGAATAATTCTTTAATTATCCTTGGTCGTTTATTCAAAACATTTATGTTGTTACAAACAGGTGCAAAACCTCAATTCACAGGTTGTAGAACACTTGCTTAGACCGATGCATATGAATTTAGTTGCAATTTAATTTTAAAAAAAATGATGTTTTGTGAATCTAATAGATTACTACAATTTTATGTAAAATTTGATAAAAAATAACATATATTTTTGTAGTAATATGTAAAGAATTTTAAAAAAATATTATTTATTGCTCATGCTGCCTAATTGACTTATTCTTCGAAATATTGATGAGTCGTCAATGTCCATTGTTTTAACTGCGACAAATGCTTCTGACAGGAAACTTTTGTAGTGGAGGAGACACCGTGCGTCTCTATTTGCCTAGTATTCAGAGTAGTCGACAACTTGAACTATATAGATCAAGTATTGCTTCCAAAAATATACAAATACACAAACTTTCGATCTAAATGATGCAATTCCGACGATCAAGTTATAATTTAAATTGGCCTTTAGTTATACTGTTTTTGGTTATACTCTTGCCACTGAATTTGTCTTGACTATTAAGTATAAACTAGCAAAGAACGATCTAAGTTCAAACAACGAAATTGGTTCAGTTAACCATATGCTCTTCGAATGAATAAATAACAGTTCCGAGACCAGAAAACAACTTTCTTCTCTGATATCTCTGAAAAGTTAGCTGCTTACTTCTGTTGAATTTGCAAAGACCTCGGCCTAAGTTTAGCGTTTAGCAGTTTATACCAGAAAAAGAAGAATAAAAAAATAGTGCATGTTACAAAGGACTATTAAGCACTGATAATAAAGAATAATTAACATGAATATTTTTGTAACTTATATCACGTAAGATTTGTTATAAAAAGTAATCATACTTATATATTATTTTCTTCCTGTCTTTCACTAAAAATGTCAAATACAAGAATCGTGAGCAGTATTTTACATATTATATTTAGTAATTATTAAATTAAAAATATTGTATTTAAATTGAATAATTAATAATCTTAATTTACTAAGTTGAGTGGGTACAAAATACGTTCTAAATAACATACTTGTTTATTCCAATAAATTAGAACTACAAATGTAGTAGACGAATAAAGTTTTTATTGTTAAACTACAATAAAATGAACATATAATAGTTTTACCGAGGGATCAATAAAGTTGTCCACGATCGCGGTTTAATGGAATATAGATTACTTTTCTCCTGCAAAATTTATCTGCAATACGCAATTGCCTTGTTTATGTCTTAAAGGTAGAAATAACAAACTTTCTTCAATCATTAATTGATCTTTCATATAAGAAAACTTTAATATTTCTATTTAAGTGGAATCTGGGCTATTAAATATAATATAATTCGTTCGAAAATAGAAAACATTTTTATCATCAGAATTGATGTAAAATAAAAAATATCAAATTTTAGAAGATAATTCTAACAATAAGTTGTGCATAAAATTGTATAAATAAAAAATAACAAGGAAATATATAAAATAATTTATTTCAACAATAAAATTATATGAAATAAACACAGAAATACATAAATTATAGATGAAAATTTAACTTCAATTAAGTGGTGTAAGTAGAAAGTTGGGAATAATTTAAACCTTATATTGGAAATTTAGTATATTTTTATTTTTGTTCCGTTTTATTTGTGTTTTTAGAAATATATTTATGGCAATAAAATCAGCAAATTATTGATATAGAATTTTTTCATGCGATGTTTTTATTTTACACATTTTTGTATGTAATTCATAAAATGTATTATTATTTATTTAAAGTTTTTTTTTTCATAATCAATTATAATTATAATTGGGCTTAGCAACGTTTTTTTTTACCGGAAGAGTTGAATTACCATTTTTCAGGCATTGACCCAAAAGAACGTCATTGAGGCTTGAATTTTACTTTAATTTTAAGTATTTTATATTGGAAATATAATTTATAATTTATAAATATAGTTTTTTTTTCATAATCAATTATAATTATAATTGGGCTTGGCAACGTTTTTTTTTACAGGAAGAGTTGAATTACCATTTTTCAGGCATTGACACAAAAGAACGTCATTGAGGCTTGAATTTTACTTTAATTTTAAGTATTTTATATTGGAAAACAAACATTTCTATGCATATGTCGACGGGCAATGAGAATTAAATTTTGGAACACATTTTCTCATTAATGGGAAGCTATTTCCAATTACTAAATTTTAAATTTTTCTTCGTTATGCTGATTTTAATTCAATTTTATTTGTTATATTTATCATTTTAATTCTAAGCCCTCCTTATTGGAAATATTTAAAAAGCTTGAGATTTTATTAGTCACATTGTCCTCTGTACGAGGGAAAGGATTAATAATGAACGTTAATAATGTCTCAAAATCGTAGAATTGTTCAAATTTGGTATTAAATTATTTAAGGAATTCAAATTAATTTAATTAATTAATTTAAGAAATTAAAATGTATGGCAAACTGATGGGTAGTGGCATTTCCATATAAATAAATAAATAATTTCTTGATATAATATTAACATTTTTCAATATTCAAGTTGTCCCGGATCAGTAGGAAATTTCTACAGATTTTCATCGGTCCACAGTCCATAGGTTGTAGACCACTGATCTAAATATCGCTAAGGTTCAGTTTATGTCAAAAATACATTAAATAAAATTATTAAAATGGGAAATAAGATCTTTTACTAACATAATTAATTAAACTACGAATGTTTGTTGTCCTTTAAAATTACTTCACGGGATAAAATTCGAAATAAACGAACATATAAAAAAATATTTTATAGAAGTAAATTTATTATTATTTATTTTTTTTATTTACAAAACTATGTAATAAATATACAAATATTTAATAAATAATCTTTTAAATAATTTAAGTCAAGTTAATATATAATATAATGTTCCTAAGTCATAATATTCTAAAAAAATGAAAAACTATGTGCTATGCAGTTATACTTGTATTTGATATAAATCCTAATTTAATCTATACGACTATGTGTTTTTATATAATTTTTTAATGATATTTAACTTCGTGTTGTTAAGAATTATAAAATTGGACATTATACAAATATACAAATATTTAATAAATAATCTTTTAAAAAAGTTAAGACAAATTAATGTATAATTTTATATTCTTAAGTCATAGCATTATAAAAAAAAAGAAAAACTATATTATATGCAGTTATTCTCATATATTCCTACTGTATTTGATATAAATCCAAATTTAATCTATGTGACTGTGTTTTTAAGTCATTTTTTAATGAAAGTTAAGTTTGTGTTGTTAAGAATTCTAAAATTGAACTTTATACAACTATACAAATGTTTAATAAATAATCTTTTAAATAATTTAAGAGAAGTTAATAAAAAATTAATACTCTTAAGTCATAATATTCTAAAAAAATGAAAAACTATGTACTATGCAGTTATACTCGTGTAATCCTACTGTATTTGATATAAATCCTAATTAAATGTGTTTTTATGTCATTTTTAATGAAAGTTAACTTCGTGTTGTTAAGAATTGTAAAATTGGACTTTATTAGTGAGACTGTAGGGATTTTCTGTGTTCTGTTGTTGGACCTCAGCGGCTGCAGTAGTTAGATATAATTATGAGATCGTTCATTGTAATAAATTAATATGTCCGAAGGGCTTTTCTCTCACTCGCTTTTAACTATATTCATGTGTTCCCCATTCAAAAGGAAATATGAACTAACTCAAATTATTAAATTCGTTCATCTTCATTTCAATAACGTATTATCTGTTATTCCACTTACAATTACTCTATTTATATAACTATACAGTGTTAGTTCGGGTAATATCTACAAATTCTCACATTCGAACAATATCCACAAAAAGAAAGTTGATGAAACGAATGAAGAAATAAATAATTATTTATGAATAAAAAAAAAGTTTACTATTTATTTGTATTTTACTGAATCCGGTTTCCTATATTAATTTTATTTCATTTTGAAGAAGGAAATCTATTAGAACCATATTAAAAGGTCATATTGTAGGAAAAAAGTGCTTAAAAGTTATTACTTTGGACAGATGTAAAACTAAACCAAAAATCGTTCCAGAACTGGGTCATCTAATAGAGCGACGGACAATGGAACTGTTTCTACGCAAAATCGATTTATTCTCTCATTCGCTAAGGGCCATTTAAAGGGTTAACCACGGACTTAATTAAATCCATTAACCCAGTTGAAAAAAACACCACCCACGGATCCAAAAATAATATACCGGTATTTTTTAAGTGCGCAAAAAACACATTGTCATTGTTGTCAATGCAATTATCACTTCCATACAGCACATTTTAACTTAATATTTTTTTCACATTCTTGCGACTTCAGTTATTTAAATTATTTTTGTAATTTAAAATTCATGTTCACTTTACACTTATGAACAGTGAAAAATAGAATATCCGACAAAAAAAATGATTATAATAAATTGAATTTATATTTCCATATTAACTCTAGTGTCTTAGGTATGAGTAATTTTTAAAATATGTATAAACTATTCGCTGTGAACTATTAACTGTGATATCTACCTTAGGTTAAGAAGTTTGGTTGTATATTATAAATACAGACAAATAATTGGCACAAATATGCATTTTCATATTCACTCTAGTGCCTTAAGTTTGGGAAGATTGGTTTGTTTGTATTTAAAAAAATATATATACATCATGTATATGTATGTTTATTCTAGTACCTTAGGTTTAATAAGTTTGGTTTGCTTGTATATTAAAAATACATTCAAACAATTTACATAAATATGTATTTCAATTTTCATTTAAGTGTGTTAGGTTCTTCAAGTTTGGTTGGATTGTATATACAAATAAAATATTAGTTTCTTTGTAATTCTTATTTTCATATGGCATAACGCCTAACACCTCACTCAATAAGTTTGTAGGATGGCATATAGATGGCACCTCTATCGACATATCCATTTGATTTTTAGGAAGTACCAACTTTTAGATAACGCCTGTTAAAATTTCATGTCAATCTGACTTTAAGTTCGCGTAATTCGAATTCGTATTAATCGTGCACAAAACGTGCATTTATTGTATATCACAGCAAGAGAAAAACTGGAGAACAAGAACAATTTTTGTATCTAAAAAATGCATTTTAGATTGAATAAGTAGGTTTTCTCTAGCTGCGTTTATAAGCATGCATTACTTTCAAAGTATACATCTAAAAGTTTTAAATTAATTGCAGCTGCTTCGGTAATTCGTTTCTTTCCTTCATTAACTAAATTACGTGCGTATATTTAAATGGTACTTAAAAAATGGACGATGGTCAAAACACACTTTAAAATAAAAAGTTCAGATATTCTGTCATAATTGTTAAAAAAATTGTCTAAATAATAGACGTCATAACATAAATTTACTTATTATAAAAAATTAATGTTAAAAATGTAAAATGAAAAAACTGATATAATATTTGGATTTATTTTTGTTTCATTTTCTATTTTATAATTTCTTTTTTATTTTTATTCATTCTATCATCTGATTTTTTTTTAATTATAAGCGAATATCTTAAAATTGTATTTTGAAGTTGTCCAGTTGGCTTAGTAATTTTAAATAAATTAAATATCTCTATTACAATTAGAAGACTTTTATTATACATATCTGTTTTATTTAAAATTATCTGGTAATTAAGAAGTATGAATACTGTGATTATTAACACCTCACTTAATAAGTTCGTAGGATGACATATAGATGGCGCCTATATCGACAAATCCATATGGTTTTTAGGAAGTACCAACCTTCAGTAAACCTGAATTTACCACTTATTTACCATTTGTTTCGATGGAGAAGAGTCCTCATAACACTTATCAAGCCATTTTGCTTGAACAGTATTTTTCCCATCAAAAAGCAATGTTATATCAACAAATTTATCAAATTCAAAAAATAATCTAGGAAATGCCTGAGTACATGCTAATATCTGATGGAATAGTGATATTCTGTCTCATAGTTAATCTAAATTGAGTAATCAGATTTTTTTAAATTGAATTGGTTGTTCTGAAATACCGTGTGGGGTGGATCCGACGAAAATGTAACTTCGAGTTTACGTAAGTCGGGCTGTTATTGTATTTTTAGGTAACTTTTATAAATTTTTAATTTTATCTGAAAAAAAAACATTTTAGATAGATTAAGTAGGTTTTCTCTAGCAGGAGCTTATAGGCATGACTTAGTATCAAGAACAAATCTAAAAGTTTTAAATTCGATTTCTAAGTTGTTTGATTTTTGACTTAAATTTGCATAAGAAATAATTTAAATTCAATTAATCTATTTTTCAATATAAATTGCATAAAGATATTGTATTTTCTTTCAAGAGAATACTTAAAAGTTGTGACTTTAATATGGAATGGTTTATTTTTTAAATACACCTAGAGAGAGATTACAAACTTCTGATTATTCTTTGTTAGAGTAGTTCGAACATTAAACCTCTCGAAGTACGATGATAAGATGTACTTTTATATAATGTAAAACTTCGTATTTTGTATAGTATATAAGAGATGTTTTTATTGTTTTCTTTAATACTGCCACGTGGCAAAGCTGTAGCACGCAGTTGCCATATATAATTGTATAAATTCCCTTGAGGACTGAAACAATCCATATGGAAATACGAACGTGAAAAATTCATTTTGCAAATTGTTGTTTCGTTCGCACGCATCAAGCAAAGAGTAAAACAGAGTTTGCTGAAAATTGATGCATTTTATAGGCGACTGTAAATAAGCTTTTGTTGTCAAAATGGCGAAACAGAGGCATCAAATAAAACTCAAACGGACTTGATAATGCAACAAATATAGAGCTTATGGGGATGGTGCAAAGAGCGGTTGCCTGTTCGATCGTAATTCTTGTATCCTTTCATACCCTTTGGGATATCGTCGACGAAAGGGGCTTTTAATCGCGAAAAACTATTTCACGCCTCCGGCGATGCCCCTAATCCCTTTGTAATTTATAACCGAATACCATTTTAATTGGAATCTATTATTATTGCCGGAACCTCCAATTATTTCGCATTTACAAGGAACTGAATTATTGTTTATAATTAATATTTATATATCCGTGTTCATTTTCAGCGCACCTGTAAGCATACCAACCAACAATTTACCACATTCATAAATATACATTTATTAACATAAACTATAATATAAGGATCAGCAAGATATATTTAACTTAACTTTTGGTTAACCTACTATTTAGTATCATTATTCTCTAACTTTGAATAAAGTTTTAATGGATGAAATGCAACTATAATTGCGATGCATTATGTGAATTTACAGATGCAAAACTTATATTTCTTTATATATTTTTTTATAAATTCTTCATTATATTTATTTTCACCCAATATTTTTGAAGAATTATTTTTTATTATTAAATTTATTATTTACTATCTGTTACATACTGATAATGAGTAAATAGTTTTAAAATAAAAATGAAAAGAAAACATGAAAAACTTATAATATAAATAAATATTAATTTTAACAATGGTGAATTCAGTATTATCAAGTAAGTTTTTAGTCAAAATTTGGGATAATTTTCCAATCTGTTTTAGTAGCACGCACTAAACATCAAAATTTAACTTTTTACATTTGGAGCTAGTTTGGTACATACTAGGAACTTGCACTAGTGTTTGCGATACTTCTATTGGAATTGCTGAAGAATTTCAATGTTTGAATTATTGACTGTTCCTCAAACTTAGATGCCATAGATCCACATAAGTTTCAATATTTATTTTCCAGTATTAGCTGTAATCTTTTGCCAAGTAACCAATATAATTTTGAAAATTTCATGACTAGTTGTTTACGTTTACTTGAAATATTTTTTTTGGTGATCTAAAATCTAACATTTTTTTGAATAATTTTGATGTTTAATGTGACTTGTATGCGTTTTTTGTGTCTTTATTTCATTAAGTCTTATACAGCATAAATGGCGACTGTAGTTTGTGTCATTATTGATAGATCAGATATATAAATTATATATAGAATAGGTCATAAGTACTTGCATGTCTGAATCAATAGAAAATAACTGCTTTACCTCATTTTCTATTTAAATTTGGTAGAATTTTTCGGATATATATAATTTTAAGATGTTAAAAAAAATTGTTTTGTAATAATCGATTTATCTTATATAACAATCCTCTATTCCAGCGGTCGCCAAACTTTTTCACTTCACGGACCAGTTAATTCATAATTTAAATCCCGCGGACCACTAATAGGATTTTTCAAGTGTTAAATATATTTATAGAAAAAATTGTGATCAAAGAACACATAAAATGTACCTAGTTAATAAAATGAAACTATTAATAGTAACCACGTTATGAAAGCTTTATTAATAAACCATAATAAAATAAACAAAAATTGTACAAACAAAACATTTAAAAGATGGTTTAAATATATCAAACTTTTAGCGTTATACATTCCTAGTGTGATGGATGTTCCTGCTTACTTGAAATTAGATTATGGATATTTGGATCCAATGTTGTTACTGCAAGACGGAGAACTGCATTTATTTCAAGCCGAGATCGGTACCGTGTTTTGATGACTGTGACAGATGAAAAGAGCTTTTCACATAAATAAGTTGTGGAGAATTGAATCAGAATTTTCATCGCCTGTTCACTAAGCAAAGGGTATTCACTTTTTATGGAAAGCCAAAACTGAGGTCTTGATAAAGATGAATGAAATTTAAATTTGAGAGTTTCGTCAGACGATAAGTCGATGAGGCTTTCTTTTAGATGCATGCTTAACTTACTATCCTGAATGTTCGCTGCAAACGGATCTATTATCCACATATTACCATGTCTGAGGTCTTCATTCTTTGGGTAATAACGAGCAAAAGATTCTGTAAGTGATTCCAAGTGCTTTTTAACTAGGTTTACCACTTGCAGGTTAACATCATTCTCCTTCATGTACTCATCAAAATTAGAAAACATTTGCAGATCGTCTTCAACCAACCGCGTTTGGCACAGTAATAATTTCTTTTGAAACGCATCCATTTTACTTCGTAGTGTGAACACGTCCTTAAGTTGTCCTTGCAAAGATATGTTTAGTTCATTTAACAGGGAAAAAATATCTGCCAGGTATGCAAGCTTTGCTAGCCATTCATTGTCGGACAAGCATTTTTGCAATTTCTGATTATTTTGCTGCTGGAAAAATAATTTGACTTCTTCCCGCAAGGCAAATAGTCGGGTCAATATTTTGCCCCTCGACAGCCATCTCACATCAGCATGACGAAGAAGATGAGTATACTCGGAACCCATTTCTTCGCAAAGTGCCTCAAATATTCGAGAATTGAGTGCTTTGTGTCGAATTTCCTTTATAATTTCAATGACATTTGATAGTACTTCGTGTAGTTCATGATGAGTAAGTATATTCCACATTTTTCTGCGGACCAGCGAAATTTTCTCGCGGACCACCACTTTGGCAACCGCTGCTCTATTCCATACTTTATCGAATCCCTGAGTAATGTATAGAAAGGCTGCTGTACAATAGATTTTCTCCTCAAGAGATTTTCTGATCTTGTTGGTCGTACCTTTGAAGCAACAGCTTTAAAAATAATGTTGACATCACTAGTAACAAGTTTATTATATATTAAGTTCCTTATTTAAATCAAATAATCTTAAAATTTAATATGCATAGATTAAAAAAGTTATTTAAATAAATTTCATAACTTTACTGAAATAAATTGATTTCTAGTCAATGTGCTCAATTCTCTTAAAATACTAAATATTGTGAAAACTATTTTAGATAATAATCAAACTTTTAATTATTTGAATTATTTTTTTACATTTTCTTATTTTTATATTTATTTATAAAAAAAAACAAGAATTTTTGTGCATTTTTTTTGTAAAGTTAGAAAATTATTTAATAGCTAAATAGGAACATACATTTAATTAAAAATAATTTTAATTCACATTAAACAATATTTATTTGTTACTACTAATCATATAAATATTTATTAGCAATAAATTAGTTTTATAAGAATATTTATTAGATTGAAAATATAATGGAAATTAGTTGATAATTCGAAGAATTACTTAAGCCGCATTGAAAATAATAATGTATATTTTTTTCAGGATTATTCTAAGTACAATAAAAATAATAATTTATTATGCACAATAAATGGTATTCATTTATTATTACTAATCATACTAAATATCTATTAGAAATAAATTAATTTCATAAGAATATTTCTTCAACAGAAAATATAAAGGAAAGTAGTGGAATTACTTAAGACACATTCAATATAATAATTTATATTTTAGTAAATAATTTTTTTTTAGATTATTCTCAATACAATAAAACATAATCATTTATTATGTGTAGTTAAACTTAACTATAAGAGCTAGAATCAAAACAATTATTGTGAGCAGTGAATAAAAGTATTGATCGCGGACCTTGTCAGGAAAAGGAAGTGCTCACTCCTAAATTTAATCAACGACCACATCCTTTGTCTTGACATGTTACATTTCTCTATCTTGTTTTTTCTTATTTCTTTCTATATCTATCATAAATACTGAGGCGTTACATTAATTGAATTATCAGAATAAAAGAAGAATTTCCGGTAATATGTTCACACTACGCGTGGTGAATTTATTTCTATTTTTTTTCTATATACTTTATAGCTAAATATAGTGATCAACCCAATATAATATAGTTATTTATAAATATGTCTGAATTTGTCGATTATATTTTATTAAAACTAAGAAGTAAAACCAGTAAGTAAAATTGGAGTTAAAATAATAGAAAGTAATTGAAAATAATAAATTTTATATTTTATTTTATAGTCTCATAAGCAGATACAGAATTAAAACATTAACTTACAAAGGGCTATTGACCATAAGATTTTTCGGCCTCATGTTTTTTATTATAAAACTAAAGAAAATGTATTGTATAACTTATATTTTTACATACGATGTTCCATTAACCGCAGTTCTTCTACCCTATTATGAATAATTTTTTAATTTGTTCGCAAATATCATGCATTAATATAAAATTTCTCATAACATTGTCATAAAAAATAACTTAAAAAATATTTGAAACATATATTTTTTAATTTGCGTGAAAAATATGTAACATTGCACTAATGCCTAGGCTGTTAAAATTAAAGTTATTATTTTGAAAGATTTTTTGAGTTCCGAAAATGAGTTCTGATGGATGTAGAAGATCAACGAATCAGAATTTGAAATTTAGATTTTTCCATTATTTTTAAAATTATAAAAGTACAAAAACTGCTGTAACTTGTGAACTAAACATCAGATTACCCTAAAATTTTGACTGGCGTCGTCTGAAAGTTGGTACTTCCTAAAAATTATTTGCATTTATCGATAAAGGCGCTATCTATATGTCATCCTATGAACTTATTGAGTGAGGTGTTAGTAGATTCTATAAAATATTTTAAACGATATATTATTTAAAATTATTACTTCTTTTATTAAGTACATTCAATTTCGGTAGTTCAGAGTTGAGAAAGCTTTTGTAGGACTAATATAACATATTTAGGCGAACTAATATTATTGATTATAATATACAATAAAGATTAAAGATTTTGGAAATTATTTAATACTAATGCGATGATTTTTTTAAAGTTCTTTATAATCTAGTTCAAAATGGGATGCACTGATTCAGAGAAGTGAAATTCAGTGTTATTTCTATTGGGTTCTACGGAAAGTAATTTCGTTTTATTTTAAGAAAATTAAATTTTCTTGTAGTGAATATTTATTTTATTATAATATGTAGTGTCCATTTTGGTCCAATACCTTTTGCCATCTTTCTGGCAGTAGCATGATTACACGTACACAAAATGTTTATTTTTTGCTCGAAAAAAACTGATTTAGGTTATTTTTGACCTCCTCATTTCAAGTAAAGATTTTATCGTCAAAAAAAATTTGTAGATACCGGAACATATAATAATTGAAAGGTGTCAGATCTGGAGAATATGGTAGGTGTGACAATATATCCCAGCCAAGCTGTAAAAGCTGTTGGCGAATTAACAAACTGCACCTTAAATAAATGATTCAATTTGTCCAGCTGCATAAAAAAATAATATAATATATAACTGTTTTAATATCTGTGACAGGCCGGGCCGAATATGGCCCGCGGGCCGTAGTTTGTAGTTATTATTTATTAAATTATTTTATGAAACCTTTATATTCAAATATAGAATTGAAGGAGTTTAGCGAAATTTTCTTGTTTTTGTGAAAATTAAATTAATTATTACGCAATATTAAGAATGAAGACAATTTGCAAATCTTTCATGTGATTTTTTTTTAATAATTCAAGTAATTTTTATTATTAAAAATATTTTTATTATAAGTTTTTTTTTAATGAGCTAGTTTGTTTTTAATTTTACTTTTATTAAAACTTTTGAATGCGGCGCGCGAAGAGCATTATAATATATGTTGAAAGCTTCTTGGATGGATTTTAGAGACGTATATTTGGGTCGCATAATTTAGTCAAATGTCCTGAGTGCCATTCTCGTTGGAAGCTGATAAATGCTCCAATAATGCTTTCCGACAGAAGAAAGAAAATTACAACCAAAGTCCGAATATAGGCGATAAATCATATTACAGATAAACGTCAATCATTAATAATTATACTTTCATTTTAACAGCTTAAAGTTCTAAAGTATTCTAATCTTATATTTGATGGATTAAGTTATAAATCAATTAATAATTCCAAATAATATTAAGTTGATAATATGTGATTTCAGCAAGAAATATTTAAATATTAGTATACATTTAGATATTCAATGATAAAATAAATCACATAATAATGATAAATAAAAAGTAAGCAAATAAGAAAAAACTATACAAACTATAGTTTGATCGAATAATCAAATAATATAGCTACGAAATATTGTTTAGTGCCCTTGGGACGTTTTAACAAATCGTTGTTTTATCCCTCCTGTTTCGTAGAGTCAATAATAGTGTAGTAATGAATTCGCAAACATAAAACTGTAATAAACGGGGAGTCTACCTACAACAAAAACAGCAGGAACGAAGACAAATAAATAGAAATAGAATAAAAACAAAGGGATGGTAAATAGGGGTAAATGTGTGTGTTATTTAACGCGATAAAATGAATATAAAGTGCCGTGTCGTTTGGAATGCTTGTGTTTATTGGATTTTTTTTGACGTCGTACGTTCAGCTCTAATCTTTTATTTGAAATACTAGGAGCGTAATTCTCTTATACTAAAATACTTTGAACATTTTTTATTTATGGAATAGTTTAAAGCTTTCATAAAATACTATGTTGTGTATTGATTTAAATAAATATTATTGAATAAAGTGAATAAATATTTAATAACGTGTAATGTCTTTGAAATGTGATCTTACGACATCTTGAAATACATAAATTGACACTTTACTTGAACGAAGATGTACAACATAAGTTACAGAACTTTCATAATCAATCATAAGAAGCCGATGGTCGCAACTGCTGTTATAGTTGTCTTATTTACTATAAACTTGCAGAATCTCATATATATTTTGACAAAACTTTAATAGTGATTTTTAAAATAAATACATCATTTATTGCTAAATAAACAGAATGTTATTATTAATTAATTTAAAAAATGTATGAATATATAATATAAAAAAATTAATATAATTTTAAATTACTTTTTCTGAACAAATTAGATCTCGTTTGTAGAAAGAAAGAAAGTGCAATAATCATAATTCAAATCTTGAAGTGAAAACATTTGTATCTTCCGGTGATTTGCGATGAAACTTGAGATAAAAGGGAGAACGTGAAAAATGAGCCTAAGCCTAAAATTAAACCTCGCAAAAAAAAGTCGAAGCAAAGACTGGAAATCTCGTTTTCTATATACGATGATGACGACATTACCAGGCTATTCGTTATCAGAACATATGTGTTTCCCTCTGTGGAATTGCTTCGTCCCTTTTTTTTTCTGCCCATTGAAGTTGACTCTTATAGAGAAAAAGTTAAAGGAAATACGGTCCTTAAAAGCTCAATATAAATTCGTTTGACTTAAGAGGAAATTATATTCCGGACCAAAAGTAGTTTCTTTACGACTTCGAATGAAAATCCACCGTATCTTTATATGTAATTTTTTTAAAAGAAATATGGAGATAGCTTTAATTCCGTGTCTGCCGCAATTCACAAGAGAATTCCGGAACAAGAGTTCAAATTGCTAATAACACGGGAATTTACAAACAAATCCATCAAGTATCTGATTCTGTTGTGATCGACTTGGATATTCTCGACGTGCAGGCAAATGTTGACATATTATGTAACAGGATTATCCTCTTGCGATGGTTCAGGCACAGCTTCGCATTCTCTCTTCAATTAAGTGCATTAAACCGTGATTGTAATTTAATATGAGAATATATTACGATATTATCGTTTAAGATCCACTATATTAGCTTTTCTAACCTAAGAAATTCGCTCACTTGATGCAGCTGCAAGCCATTGGAGTTGGGGAGAGGAAATTTCTGCGCTGCAATTCCCATTTAAAACTTAAACATTTCCATAAATTTTGTAGAGCCCGTTTTCCTGGCGTGAGCATTCTGTAATGAATTTCCCGCTTGTGTAATTTCCATAATAAGCGAATCGTTAGCCTTTTACCTTTCTTTATATCTTTTCTGGATCGTTTTGCTTTCTTTCTATGTTTTCCATGGGTATAATTTATCGGCGGAGCATTCGTATTGGTTATGTTGCTCGCCCGAAAGTTTGTAAGTAAAATGTAGAAGGGCTTAACTCGCGAAACTTTATTTGATCCCACCTTTCCTGAAAGACCGGAAAAAGGCATAAATTGGCTTATCGCATTTATTTTACTTTCGGGTTTCTGGTAGCGCCCCATTCGCATTTCCACCAAACAATTTGGATTTAACATGGATGTAGTGATTTTGTAAATTGATTCAAGAATTGCAGTATCTTGTAGTTTCATTTAATGTTTATGTTTGTTAGCAGACTATAAGATAACTAGGAAGTATTGCGTTCAGGTGCGAGGAAAGCTATTCTAAATTTTAGTAGTTAGAGTCATGCTTCCTACTTAAAGTTAACTTTATAGTTATATTACTATTCGTATTTGGTCAACCACAAAATAGTAAACAATATAAATTTAAATAATTATCTATTAAATTTTTATAAATCTATACTAGTCCTTTTGTCATCTTGATAGTGTCGCAAATATATCATGAACTAAATTAATAATTATATTTAATAAAAGTCACATAAAAGTATCTAAAAACTATATTTTTTTAATCATATTAAATATCTAAACAATTTTTTTAAAGTCCAATAGATTATTAAAACATTGCCATAATTTATGTTTATGAGATAAAAAAATGTTGAAAACAATGTTTCAATTTTTTTAAACATGCGAACCAAAATTTGAGAAATATTTCATGAACCTAAGAAAAAAAAATTTAGAATTTTGTTTATCTAATTTTGGCAACATGAATTTCGTTGAAGAACATTGTACTATTCTATATTTTCTAATTTAAATTATATATTTACTGTGGAATTGAAAAAGAAATTTATTTACAATCTATCACAAAGGGGACATAACATAAATTTGTTTATATGTTTTTGTTTATCTCTCTCTTGTTTCTATTACAATAAATATAATAATTATAATTTATTAAAATTATATTTGTTTGTAAAATATTTGCTGATATATAAATTTGTTTCAGGTAAAATTGTTACGTAGATGGGAATGAAATAATATCCATTTATATTATTTAACATAGTATAATTTGTAATATTAAATTTAATTAAATCTATGTGGTAAATCTGGTATTTTCAACTTTAATTGTATGATTGTTATTGTCTCTGGTATTTTACAATAAAGTTTGTAATTACACTTATCTTATTGCCATACTCGTTTCATCATGGATTTATATGTTAATAGTGTGTGGTCTAATAAAAGCACTGATTTTCTTATGATTTAATATTCATGAGTTAAAAAAATATCGAAAGTAATGTTTTATACCAGAGTTTTTCCTCTTTTTTACACGTGAAAAGCAAAAATATAAGAAATATTTCATAAGCTGATTTAACCATCAATACAGAAATAAAAACTAACATAGATAGTAAAAAGTAAATAATTTAAAATAAATTTTTGAAAACTTTTACATAATTTTACTAACGTGAATTAGGTTCGAGGATTGAAGGTTGAAGAACACTACCATTTTATATTTTTTCTATATGAAATTATATATACTCAGAAATTTAATAGAAATCTATTACAAAAAAAAAACATTTGTAAATTTGTTTGAGGTAAAATTGTCACGAAGATGGGAAACTTTATTGTATCCATTTATATTGTTTAAAAGAGGGTAAATTTTTATTAAATTTAATATTAAGATATTAGGTTTACTCGGCTGTGATTATAGTTTTCCTCCTAAAAAATTAAATGTATTTTTTTCTAATATAAAAAATATTAAAAAAAGATCATAATTATATTTTTTCTTAACTATTTTTTTATTGAATATATTTTCGGCCAAAAAGATAACTAGTTCTATTTGTTCGCATAGCGTGGCTTCGATCAGTTAGAATTCTATAAAAATGAAATACAACATTATATTTTTTAAAGATTTTTTGATTAATTTTAGTTATTTTTAACGGATTAGTTAGGTTTCAAACTGTTTAGAATATTGGCTGCAGTATAATTTTAATTTTCTAAAGCATAATTCATAAAATAAAATTATATGCCAGAAATATCTTCTGTTATTAGCTTTTTGTAACTGATATATATTTTTATTTTGTTTTTCCATTATATGAATATATTTTTGGTTATTATATGGTTGCGCATCGGTTGCAATTATTATTATTTATTAAAATTATATTTGTTTGTAACATATTTGCAGTTATTTATTGAAAATTTGATTTATACAAGTTTAAGTTGCTTTTCGTCATAACTTTTAATAAATATTAATAAAATAAAAAAAAATGAAGATTTATCGAAGTTCAATCCTTATAATACACTCCATATGATCTCCTATATATTAAAACCAACATTATTCCAGATTCATTTTCCTTTCCCTTAAATTTATTTCTAAAAATGCAAATATCTATTCAGTCGCTAAATTATGTGTACCACGTAATTATAATTAAATATTCTATAACTATGTACTTTTTTTTAAATAACAGTATTTTTTATTAGATTTTATTCTTTCAAAGTTTATTATTTTTGTATAATTAATATTATAGTTGTTATTAAAATTGATGTTTTTTCTTGTATTCGTATTCCAAGTGATTTGTATTTATTACTTTCTAGAATTGTAAATATTTATCATTGATTTATAGAATACAATTTTATGGAAAAAATAAATAAAATAGTACGAGTTTTTAATTATTAGTTAGTAGCTAATCTTGAAAAAAAAATAAGCTTATATATTTTTACATACGATTTATTAATAAATTTAAATCATACTTTGGATGAATATGTTTACAATTTTTTTTTGTGATTATATTTGTTGAATGAATATTTTTTTGTCACACATTTGTTCGCTAATACAAAAACTATTCTTTATAATATTTTCTTTATAATACAAAACTATTTTTATGCTTGATTAAACATAAAAATGTTGATTTGAAACGTAGTCACTTTTAAAGTTGCACATTGATCTTAAAAAAAATGGTTTTCACATTTGACGGTTATAAATAAAAAAGAGAATTAAAAACATTGTGATATCTTCTCCTAAAGTTAGCTTATAATTTAAAAGATGTATGCTAATTAATATCGTTTTATGGCTGTTTTGTAACATACTAATTATGTTGTAACTTTAAGTACAAGTACATTATTTTTTATTCTAAGTTTTGGTTACGTTAATAATAACCAGACAAATCGAGAAAATAAATATAATAGAAAATTAAAAAAATAAAATATTTTTATTTTTTTTAATATAAGATTAGTTTTTTTATAACATTTTCAAACCTGTTTATAGTAAATCTTAACTGTACTTAAATATAAAGACGCTATACTGCGTTAAGTATCATATGAGGGCTGTTTGACAATTTTTGAAATCGACTTAAGCTTTTTTAGGATTTTGTTATTAGATTATCTTAAGAAAGGTAAAAGAATTAACTTATAATATTATATAAAAATTGGAAGGAAAAAAATCCTAAAAGAGCTTTAAAAAAAACTTTTGAAACTGCCCAATGCGAATATAGTACTATTTTTCAATTAAAATTCCTAATTTCATTATTTTGGATTAGTAAGATAATAATTATTGTAGGCTGTTCTGTGTCCCATACTAAAGAAGATTACATTTTTACCCCAATTAAGTTATGAGAAGCAAAAACATAATAAACTCACTCGCCTACAGCCGAAAAGAAAATTAGAAAAAAAATCTTCTAGTGGAACAGACACCAAATTAAATACGTGGTCGCTTTTTCTGTGTTTCGTTTATCTTTTTTTTTCCTACCCTCCCCGCGGAAGTACAACAGCGAGTACAGATAAAGGGCGCACGTAATTACTGCAATACTTAGTGCTAGACTGCAGTTAGACCCGAATTTATTCCAAACACGTTTAATTCTAACCATCAACCCACCTAATTTGAATATAAAGTTGAGCTTATTTCAGGAAAATTCATTACAGAATATGAGCCGGAAAAATAAAAAACGTTAAACCTGAAAAAAAAAAATACTTTAATCACTTCAAAGTGTTTAATGAAATATGAGTCGCGGTGCATGTTAAAGTGTGCTTATTATTATTTTCATTTTCCATCTAAGGACGTTGAGTAATGAAATAATTATTATGCCACGTTGGCAATTACGAGTATAATTGCGGGATTTCGTTTGATATAAACAGGCAGCAATTAATGAAAAACAATGGTAAATAAAGGAATGCATCTGAGTCAGAAGATTTCTTTATTATTCTCCTTTCTTAAATTGAAGGTGATTAAAATTGCACAGAACCCTAACTTTTCATTGCCTCTCATAAAACATCATTGAAATTACGAAATGTATAAATGAAATTAACTCGCACAGAGATTTAATTTAATTTTACTTGCCTGTAATTTCAACTTAAATACCAAGCAATTAATATACATGTTAAATCACTAATTTTAAATGAAATTACTTTATTACATATCCTACAGATGAAAATATTTTAATTGTTGTATTGTATTACTTTTTATTTAATTGATTTAAAATGTTTACAATTTCTTAATGAAAACATAATGGCAATGGCAGAAACAAATTTTTTAACAATAGGAAATGCTACTTAATTTGGATTGGAGCCTAGATTGGACCACTGTTATAATTTGATTATATTGTAAATTTATATTTGTTAGTGATACTGGAAAGATTTTTTTATCTTAGCAAATAGCTTAATTATTTCTTATATTTTTTTAAATATTAATCCAAAATATCTTTTTTTCTTTTCTTAGATCATTTTTCAAATCCACTATTATAAAAATGTACGGGGTTTTAATTAAAAAATCGTTGAGATGGTTTTGCACTTCTCTTAAATTTTTATATTTTTGTCACGAATATATAGTTGCTTGTTTTGGTTTGTGATTATCTAGTAATAAAAAATAGAATTTTTAAATAAATTACCTAAATTCTTTGTTTATGGAAACTGGTGATATATTTAGATAGTATCTAATAATAAGACATAAATGAGTTAATAATTTTTAAAATATTTTAGTAAAGTAGAAATGAAAATAAGTGAATATTTTGTGTTTGATAAACATATGAGAATAATTTACAATAATTATTGACAGTTTAATCATTATTAAAATTAATAGATAAATAAAGTTCCTTAAAAATCTACTATTTTTCTAATTATTTGTCAATTTAGATTGGAGCCTAAATTGGAACACTATACCTTTATTAAAAATTTATATTTGTTAGAAGAACCGGAAAAAAATCAATTTTATGTAAGCAAAAAGCTTTATGATTTCTTATATTTTTTTAAATATTAATTAAAAATATATGTTTTTTCTTCTCTTAGAACATTTTTCAAATCTACTTTTATAGAAATATAAACGTAAATGTAACGTTCACAAGATGGTGTAAAAACGATCCAAAGTTAACTATTTACGAAATATCAAGCAAGTTCACAGAAAATAGTGAACTTGCTTGATATTTCGTAAATAGTTAACTTTGGATCACTTTTGATCAGTGACTTCAAACTATCGTCATCAAAATTCGATGGTCTTTCGGATCTTGTAGCATTCTGCAGATTTCTATCGCCAGACTTAAATTTTCGAAATTTTTACATTAGTTTACCATAAAGATACTGCCGTAAAGATGATTTACTCGCTTGCTTAAGTCAAATCCTGATCGAAAAAATCATCATTTAGTTTTTTCCACTGAATATCATAAAAATTAAAGTTAGTCAACACTAAAAGAGAAAAAATGCAAAAGATCCTTATACTACGCATCAGCATAGACTCTCCCATAATTCAAGTACATAAAAATAATGGTTCAAAATTTGTGTTAGGTGAAACTTTACCAATTGTTTCTCAAATTCACTAATTTTCAACTACAGTTTTATCATTTCACTTTGATACATCTCCAAATTATTTTGTTTTAATCATAAATTACATAATTATAGTATTTCTTCAAATAAACCAAATTATCCAAATTTACATATTATTCACATTTAATTACGTTTGGGATAGACATTTCAATATTTTTTTTGTTGCACCTTGTTTTAATTTATATATTTTCATAGTAACAGAAATATTTCATTTCTTGTCAATTGGGGTCTCCCAGTTTGGAAACGGCTGGTATAGGTAACTCTTTTATGTACTATACTTGCATATTACTAATTAAAATAATGAAACAAGAACCTAGGCACCAGGCTTTTGGGATCCCAAACCAAGACAATGTCTTATAATGTTTGAAAATGTAACTTGCTCAAGGGCCCCAAATATTAATTTTTCAAATGGCCTAACTATTTTAAATAAGTATGTATTTGAATATTTTTAACCAAAAACTGAGTTTCTAAAAACTGGTTTGATATATTTGCTACAAATAATGTTTAAAAATAAACCAAATATCCTACCTACAAAATTTGATCAGTTACCGATTTTCATAATATTTTCATAAAGTACAAATTAAAAATAATATACATATAAGAATAATTTATAATAATTATTAATAATTTAATTATAAGTAAAATTTATAAATAATTTTAATATCAGAAAAAAAACAGATTTCCTTCAAAATCCACTACTTTTCTAATAATCAATCTTATATCATATTTGCATTTGATTAACTAATTAAATATCAATGTTATTCAATAATATTTCATGGTTGAGAATGTATATAAACTTCTACAAGTTTTTTGTTAAAAGGACTGTTACAATTGATAAATAATTTAATTTAATTTGTAGCAAACACAAAACGTTATATTGTCGTTAGATTGTAATTAATATTTCTACTTTGTTAGTTAGAAAAAATTCAATGATTCTAATCAAAATTATAAACGAAAATTAATATGTTACTTCGGATTAAAAATCATCCATTTTCTATTTAAATTATTTAGTCATTTAAAAATTCATGTTCTTTCAGTCAATTGCGGCCAATAAAATTGTTTAAATAAAAATAACTTTTGAAATTAATGAAACACTACTCTTATTATAATACATACGATTCATAAAATAATACGATAAATAAAATTTTGTCCAGAATTATTATTTGCTATAATTTTTTTAAGAGAAAGATATTCATATTTGTTATATTTTTTACTGCTACTAATGGTGCTCCAACAAGGTACAATAAATTTTTGGCGTATATGAAACAAACAAATTGTTTAGACATCTTTGAAATGAAAGCAATGAAAATTTGCTGCTTTACACAGAAATTCATTTGCTTTGAACATTTTTACAATTTCTTTAATTTAGTACTAGATTTCCTACAAAATAGAACCGACGGTTTAAAGACGAACATGATTACATCCAAATATGACATTGCTTATTTGACAAACTTCTATTCAATATTGAATGGTTTAATCTACAATTTCAAGATGTTGAATTGAATAAAAAAAAATCGTTTCTGTTCAAGTGGAAATATAATTTTTTTTTCAAAATTTTCTTTAGTGTCCTTTAAAAGGAAGATTTACTTACATAACACCTCACTCAATAAGTTTGTAGGATGACATATAGATGGAGTCTCTATCGACAAATCCATATGTTTTTCGGAAGTACCAACCCTTCAGACGACGCCTGTCAAAATTGCATGGCAATCTGACGTGAACTTACCGTGGTTTTAGTGACGCTACTTTTGTTATTTTTATAACAATGGAAAAATCAGTTTAGCAAACCACTTCTCTACCATTTGTATCGATGGTTAAGAATCCCCATAACACTAACCAAGCCATTGCTTTGCTTGAACGGTATTTTTCTCATCAATAAGCAATGTCACCCAGCAAATTATAAAGGCTGCTCAGTATATAAGGAGATTAAAGAACGTACCTTTCCATCTTTAAGGCCGAAACAAGCACCGCCAGCAACAATAAATGCCAATAACATAACCTCACCAAATATATCTTACGCTCAAACTGCTAAACAACAAGCAGAACCCACTCCGGTCGATACCACACAACCAACTACAAGTCAATTCCAACAACTATATGACATGATGATGCAACTGATGGGACGACTAGACACCATGTTCGTCCTCATCACCGAGCTAGTCAAAAAATTGAAATGACCAACATCTTAAAAATCTCAGGCTGGAACGCTAACGGCCTAGTTCAACATGCCCAAGAGGTGGCATGGTTTATCAAACATCACAACATCGACATACTCTTGATATCCGAAACACGCTTCACAAATAAAAGCCACATTGATATACCTGGATATATAATATATTCAACAAATCATCCTGATGGTGGTGCACATGCCGGAACAGCCTTAATAATAAAAAATGATATTAAACACCATCCTATAGCTAACTTCCAAAAAGACTATCTGCAGGCGACGAGTGTGGTTGTAGAGAACTGGAGAGGCCCCATTACAGTATCAGGTATCTATTGCCCCCCAAAGCATAAAAACAAGTCTCAACACTTTGCAGAATTTTTCGACACCTTGGGATCTCGATTTGTGGCTATTGGAGACTACAACGCTAAGCACACAAACTGGGGATCTAGACTTATAACAACAAAGGGTCGTGAGCTTTGGAAGGCTATGCAGTCACTGAATTTGTCTTGCATCTCCTCTGGTAGTCCAACCTACTGGCCTACAGACAGAAACAAACTGCCAGATGTGTTGGACATTGGCGTTGTTAAGGGTATTGCAAGCGAATATATAACAACTGAATCTAGCTTGGATCTCTCCTCGGACCATTCCCCAATATTTGTTACATTAAATCTTAAAATATTGAAGCAAATAAATGCACCTCATTTGACAAACAAATACACAGATTGGGAATACTTCAGGGAATGTCTAGATGGGCTATTATTGGAAAACATTAAGCTAAAGACCAAAGAGGAACTGGAAGATGCGGTAGAAAACTATACTAGAAATATACAAAACGCAGCCTGGAGTGCTACACCAATATTAAGACCGAACAACGTCAAATATCACTGTCCCGCAAGTATTAGGGAGGCGGTTGCGGAGAAGAGGAAGCTGCGAAAGGAATGGCAACGTACCAGAGATCCTGCTGACAAAACTAAATTAAACAAAATAAGTAAACAGCTGAAAGAACTTCTAGAAAGGCAAAGGAATGAAAAACTTAATTATTACTTAAGCAACTTAACTCCTTCTGCAGCCTCAAACTATTCTCTATGGAAAGCAACCAGAAACCTTAAACAGCCAACGCAGAGAGTGTCTCCTCTTCGTAAACCTGACGGTAGTTGGGCAAGGAGTAATTCGGACAAGGCAGATTTGTTTGCTGACCACCTGTCCAGTGTGTTTGAACCTTTCCCTTCGGAGCTCGCTGATGTAGAAGAGGAAGAAATTTACCAATATCTAGACTCGCCATGTCAATTGTCGCTTCCTATAACTCCCTTTAAGACCAAGGAAGTGGAGATTATGATCCAGCGTGGGTTAAAAACAGGAAAGGCACCTGGTTACGATTTGATTACTACGGAAGTCCTGAGGCAATTGTCAAATGCTAGTCTCAAAGTGCTGTGCCTCATATTTAACGCCATACTGCGGCTTGGATGCTTCCCGGATCAGTGGAAAGTGGCTCAAATTGTTCTGATTGCGAAACCGGGGAAACCAGCAGAAATGCCTACATCTTATAGACCAATCAGTCTACTGCCGGTTCTGTCAAAATTGTTTGAGAGACTGCTGCTACGAAGACTGAGACCTTGGTTGATGGAAAACAACATTATTCCGGATCACCAATTTGGATTTCGTGAGCAGCATGGTACCGTGTAGCAGGTACACAGAGTTACGGAAGCTGTTGGTAGGTGTTTGGAGGAGAAAGGTTACTGCTCCGCCGCGTTCCTCGACATCTCTCAAGCCTTTGATAGAGTGTGGCATTATGGACTGTTCTACAAACTTAAAAGGTGCCTACCTAATGTGTACTATGACATTTTCCGGTCCTATCTAACGGGTAGGCACTTTCAAGTGAAGCTAAATGGTGAGGTGACATCGCTGCGTCCAATTTCCTCCGGTGTACCTCAGGGTAGTGTATCAGGGCCTCTATTATACCTGATATTCACGGCGGACCTACCAATATCGCAGGACGTTACTGTGGCTACCTTTGCTGACGACACTGCAATCCTTGCATCACACACCAACCCAAGAATAGCTTCTGAACTACTTCAAGTAAGTTTAAATAACATCCAAGCATGGCTTAAAAAGTGGAGGATAAAAGCTAATGAAGGTAAGTCGGTGCATGTCACATTTACTATGCGCCGACAAACGTGTCCACCAGTCAGCTTAAACAATAACCCACTACCACAAGCTGATGGAGCTAAATACCTGGGTTTGCATTTGGACCGTCGTCTGACCTGGAAGCAACATATCAATGCCAAAAGAAAGCAATTGTCCATACAGGTTGGAAAATTATATTGGTTGCTCGGCAGAGGCTCCCACATATCAAATGAAAACAAACTGCTGATATATAAGGCCGTTATTAAACCCATATGGACCTACGGGATAGAACTCTGGGGGTCTGCCTGCATATCAACTATTAATGTTATTCAAAGACACCAGTCAAAAACACTGCGAATGATCACAGGTGCACCGTGGTACGTCACAAATGATGACATTCACTTGTTTACGAACACCAAAACAGTTAGAGAGGAAATAAGTTTAGCCAGCAGAAAATACAGCCATCGGTTGGAAATACACCCAAACCCCCTTGCTACGGAGTTAAATGTAACAGAAGATGATCGTCGGAGATTGAAGCGTTTCAAACCTCAAGACTTGCCAAACAGATTTGTTTAATTTAATATTGTTTTGTGTGTGCGTTATTTGGACGTCCGTGCTTCTGTGCTTGTTTAAGGCTGGTTAATGTACCAAACCTTAAATTCTTTATTTTTATTTTTTTTTTACATTATCATTAATTTATGCTTATTGTTTTTGGACAGATTGCTAAATAAATAATTAAAAAAAAAAAAAAAAAAATAAGCAATGTTTTATCAACGCACGAAATTCAGATTTTTTTCCTTTGTTTTGACAATTACAATAGTAGCGTCACTAAAACGACTGTAACTTGTGAACCAAACTTCAGATTGCCATAAAATTTTGACAGATAGAAGCATCATCTATATGTCATCTTACGAACTTATTGAGTGAGATGTTACTGCCCGCTTTTTTACATACATGCACTTTGAGGCAATCAAGTAGTTGAATTAAATTTCATTGAAAGAAAACTGTTTTGGTGGCTAAACTCCTTCTGTTCAAGCGAAAACTAGACCGGGGGAATATAGCGCAACTTTCCAAAATTTTCAGGAGTGTCTTTCAAAATGAAGATTTACTTACGTAGTAGTGCATACACTTTGAATTATTTGTTATTTTTATTAATTATTTCTTGAACCAAGCGAGATTTAAAAATTCTTTCTTCGCCATAATGCTTGGATTGCTCCAAGCAGTATCCATTTAAAGTTTTATCGAAAGCGTTCCATGCATTCAAAAGATAAAATTAATTTCTGAGCAATAAATTCAAACACTCCAGATATGAACGTTACAGCCAAAAATAAACGTTTGCACGCAAATTTCTGCGCTGCACCTACAGTTCTACCGATCCGATTTTAAAAAATGAACATTCATATTAACGCTTAGCTTCTATAAAGCTACATGGTGAACTCAGATAATTTTTAGGATCATTCCTTGTGAAGAAAATAATTAAATTTTAATCAAGAATTATTTGTTATTTTTATTAATTATTTCTTGAACCAAGCGAGATTATAATTATTAAAATAAGATTCTTACTAATGTTACTTTTATCTCTTTGCCCTTTGTATGTAAATTACAATAAATGTTGTATATACTACTACTAATTAAATTTTTTTATTATGATTTCCTGTTACTAAATTTATAATAATATGACAGATATTGAAATAAATGATAGTAATATTTTAATATAAGTTTTACATATTGTTGAAGTCAAAGTAAAAGTCACCCTGATTTATAATGCAACCATAAATAACCCTTGTACAAATGCTTAGAAGAAAAGTAAAACTTTTTCTTTTATTCTTTTTTTTTCTTTTCTTCAGAATTCTTTTGTTTCATGGACGTGCCTTATAGTTTTAATACAACAGACTTAGAGAGTTTCTCTAATTTAATTCAGCAGTTTCCCTCACGAATAATAATTTTCGTCCAAACAATCCGAAAAACTTTTAAAGTTATTCATATAGATCCGAGGATTCATTACGAAATGAAACTAGCAAAGATACTACCAAAATTATTAAATATTATTTAATTTCTACATGAAAAGTCGTTTTAAGTTAAAACTGCATCGAATTCATAAAATTTCAATCAAATAAAATGTAAATAAATGTTATTTTGGATTTAATAATATTTTATTTATTTTGTACTTTATTTTTTTAACTGTATATTTGTTTATTTAATTAAATTGTGAATATGTAAATATTATATATGCACACTTATAAAACCAATCAAATTGTAATGAAAAATAATATTAAATTTAATCAAGTCGATGGATCGAATGGAAACTAAGCGATTGCACAGGTTTTCCATATTTGTGAATATTTATTTTTAATTATATATAAATGAAGCAGAAAATACACTTATTCTGATTATTTTTAAATGATTTGAATTTTAAGAAAATTATATTATTTCCATGATTTCGCGCTACAAATAGTGGTTTTCTTTAAATGTTACGTATCATGTATTGTCATGTCAAACTGTTATGTCCAGCCATTATTATTATATATAAATAAACTATATAAGAGTCCTCCACGAAGTCTCTAGTCGATACGCCTTTTTATATAAATAGACCCCAGATCGATACACTTTAATATAATATTTGGAACTAGGTGTAAACTATCCCATCATTACGGAATAATGCAGAGACCTTCACGAATTCACCGAATTGAAGTACTTTAATAAAAATATAAGGAACTTCTACAAAGAATCCTAAATGATATACTTTTTATATAAACAAATGTAATAGATTTGAAACGAGCGCAATGTAAAAAAAAACTAAAGTCCTACTTCTAATCACGACTTCCACCTCATAATAATCATAATTTAACTAGAATATGTCTTTCGAATTAGTTTAAGTAAACATATCAAATGATGAATATAGTAAGAATGTTAAAGTAATTTCATTGTCTATAATAAAACATTAGGGAAAAAAAGTTATGTAAAACCAATCAAATTAAATTAATTTTTCCACCATTGAGACTCACGAAGACTTCAATTAACAATATTACAGTATTCATAATTCCATCGCTGCAACCCAACAAAACGACGAGTGCATTTCGAATTTTAAAGACGCATGCGGCCCGCGGGCCGCTTGTTGTTCATCTCTGGTCTAATCTATGATACATACTTTTGCGTTCCTTATTTAGTTTGATAGGTAGTATATACCTATATTATATAATATCTTTTTGCATCTTTGTATTTATAAAATAATATATAAAAATAAATTTAATGATCTTATCGTTTTATTTATAGCTTTTTTGATGTCTCGATTTTTTATATTCACTGTTTCTATTTTGACGTGATTTACATTAATATACTATATAAAAACATGTTTGAGTCTATACAGCATCAAAATCAAAATCAATCAAAAAATATTTAATAAAGCAATCTCTCTACAGAAGAAAAACAGATAACAAGCTTGATAAAACTACAAGAATGAAAAAAACATGTATATTGGAAATTGTATACTGAAAACTTAAGAAAAGTTTCACAAACTAACTCTAAATCTATTAAGTAGATTGTGTAGTTTGAACCGTTTCAGTCTTGGTCGATGTGATTCTGTATATGTTAGCTCAGTAGCGAGTTGGTTTGGATGGTCTTCCAGACAATGTTGGTATTTATTGTTGAGTGTAGTTATCTCAAATCTGTTGTTCGAGTAATGGTGTATATATTGGTAATTGCTCAGAGCATATTTGACTGAAACCTCAGTATAACTTTAATGCTTGTATTGCAGGCAGATCCCCAAAGTTGGATGAGAAAAAGCCATATGGGTTTTATATATTTTTATATTGAAGCTCCTTGTTAACAACATTGGCCCATCAGCCAATGCAACCTTCTTACTGTCAATCTAGCTGCTTTCTTTATGTTGCTGTATGATTTTTTCCACGTTAGACTACGTAATAATTAAATCCACTTTCCCGGTGGATGTTTACCATTATTATATTTATAATTATGATATGACAAATCTAATAGTTTATAACTTTTTGTTTTTCTGTTATCAAGCAGATTTATAGCCAGAATATTATTATATGTATTCTAGTCTACCTTCTAATATACTACTAAACATTGGCATTGTATCATCAAGGCGATCTATGTATATCTTCGTATATTTGTCTAATGGTGATGAACAATAGGGCTTTGATAATATTTCTTAGATATTTTTGAAACCTGTAGATAATTGAAATCCATAGTGGTTTAATTATTAAAATTCAGATTTTGCCTTAATAACTAGTAGATATTTCTTAAAATTATATAGAATTGTTCCCTCTTAGTGAGATGCATGCCTAAATGTTTAACTTTCGTTGATTTGTGCAGACTTTCACCATTAAGGTTTACTGTTTAATAAGGACTCATTCTTTAGTGTGGAAGTGATATCCGCAGATTTTACTTTATTGATTGATACCCTCAATTTTTAAGCCATTTCTATCATTTATCAAAAATTTTCTGCAGATATTCTACTATATCTCGGATAATCTGATATGCTACAGTTGGACTCTCTTGACAAAATTGATGCATCATAAGCGAATGTTGCAATCATAGTATTATTAGTTTTAGGAATATCTGCCGTATATAAAAGATAAAGAAGGTCCTAAAACACTTTCCTGTGGCCCTCTGAATCGATGTATTCGTTTTCAATTTTTAACTGAAATATGCTATTCTCGAGATATGATTTTATTGTAATTATATGAACATTTTTTCTTAATTTTGTATAGTAACCAATAAGCCATACTTTCTCAAATAACTCCGATATGTCCAAAAAGGGAGCTAAGCAGCATATATTTTTTTAGGTCATGGTAGATGATGTTTACTATTCTATTTACTTGTTTTATTGTGCCTTGTTTCATACTAAAATCAAACTAATGATCTATTAGAGATGACAATCGATTAGCAAAATACTTTTGATAATATTGATTTGATATTTGATTTATTCGGAAAGGTTTCCTGGTTTAGGTATTAATATAACTTGTGCAACTTTCCAATACGATCGAAAGAAGCCCATACGTTACTGTAATACTACTATACTTGAATATTTAGATAATCAATACTATTCTTTTCACTAAAAGTTCTTTTAATAAATTTTGCCTTTATAACTTCTTTGGCTTTATTTTGTTGCATATATATGTTATAATTTGACATTGACATTTGAAATGGAGAAAATAAATTTGCTTCAACTTCTTCCGCAGAGACTTGCGTTGGATGTGGCTTGTTTCTAAAATAATCTGCAAATATTACTGTTTCAAGACGCGATATTCTTGCTCAATTTCCATAGTAATTAATATAAAATAAGTCACAATAATTCCAATTTTTTTTTAATAATAAAAAATGTATTATTGTTCAAAAAATTAACAAGTTTATTATTTTTATTCCACTATATTAATTTGATTGAATAATATTTTATATAACTTATTATAATCAAAATATTATATATATATCAAATAATTATATGAACCTTACAAAATGTTTATTGCAACGAAAAATAAAGTTCTTTAATTAAATGATGATATAAAGTTGGAATTATATTTTATTATTCTTTTTATGTGAAAAATATAAGAGATTTACCAGTCTAGAATGTTGTAATTCGATTTATTTAATTTCAAATTACAGTATTTTTGTGTTTATATACTTTAACTTCTAAATTATTTCTTTAAAAATTTACTTTTTTTTAATTACAACAAAGTAAATGTTAGACAAATTCTCATTTTAATCGCTTTTATATATTTCGTAAATGCAGACTCTTGCATGGCCTTGGCGAACCAACTTATTCCAACTCAACTTTTCAGTACGTTCATATCAAAAGCACAATAATTGCCGAATTAATTGCACGTAATGCGCTTAAAGTAGTTATGGCAGGAGATCGTCAGAAGTTTGTAATTCTCCGTTTGGATGTGGAGTGTCGGTTGCACGGAGCATTTACGATATAAGGGTTGGCTTTGCAGCTTTAAAATTCATTCCATTTCGGTCGTTTCCCTCTGGCTGCATATCCTTATCCCGGAAATATCATTGCACCCGCTGCAAATTCGTTTGTATGAAATCCAGGGCGCGCGAAAAGTCCAAAATAAATTCACAAAAAAAAAATAGAGTAAATACATAAATAAAACAAGGATGTATGTGAATGTGAACATATAAAGCTTTTGGCTTGGCTTTATCCGAATTGCACTATTTGAAATTCAAATTCAGGTGCTCGAATATTCTCTTTTTTTTCTGCTGCTGTTCTTTCACCATTTGATCAAACGTTACTCTGTAATTTGTGCCATTGGCTATTAGTCAAAACGTTTGTATTCATTTTGGTGGAATTATGTTTTAGTCGATAATTCAATCGTGTTCATCATTATTTCGCTCGGTTGAGGATTCACGTTAGCAATCAATCCATTCGATTGTGAAATTAGACCAACTTCATTGTGTGCATTATATATTGTAATGCTAATTAGACTACAATATATATATCATATAGTTATTCATTATTGAAAATAATAAAGTATTGTTTTATATTGTTTTGAAAACGAAACTGTCTTTTTACTATTTTCTCAAGATTGTGTATTAACAAAATTCCGTTTACATCCAAAAATATTATGTCACAATATTTTCTACTTATGAAATATTCTTTGATTCGTTCTGTTGAAATGTCTATGGCTAATTCGCTCGTCGATCATCTAATACTCTATCAATGTTTAATGATGATGTGGCAGTTTTTGGACGCCCACTATTTGGATCATTCTCAATGTTCGTATTTTTATGTCTAAATTATAAATTATAAAACGAGACACCTGTCCTCCAGTCAAACTCTACAACAAAGTAGTTCCAGCATCTACTAGGGTGAGATACTTGGGAATGCACCTGGACATAAGACTGACTTGGAAGGACAATATCCAGGCAAAACGTGAACAACTAGAAATAAAATTTAGAAAGATGTATTGGCTGCTGCGTGCAAACTCGCAGTTGATTTTGGAGAACAAGTTGCTAGTGTACAAAGTCATATTAAAACCAGTCTAGACATATGGTATCCAATTATGGGGAACAGCAAGTTCAACTAATATTAAAAAAAAATCCAAGTTTTCCAATCCAAATGTATCAGAAGACTCGCGGGTGCGCCATGGTACATTACCAATAAAAGACAGCACCAGGACTTTGGAATTAAAACAGTGGAAGAGGTTGCCAAAGATTTCTCCAAAAAATGCACGAATAGACTTGATTCGCATACGAACCCGTTGGCGGTCAATCTTCTCGACAACGGCACGACAACAAGAAGATTAAAACGCTTCAAGCCCTTGGATCTTCAATTTAGATTTAAGTAAAAAAATAAATATTATACTATGGAATGGTGCCACTGGGCAGCAACTTCCGAATGTCAACAGCGAACAAATTTAATAAATATTCTGCTGATTTTAAATAAAAACTGACAAAAAAAAAAATATAAATTCCATCTGTAGACAGTTGTAAATAGAGGAGTAGAATGTTTTCATACATTTACCATCTTGAAATGCATTGTGTTACTGAAAAAAACCTTTAAAAAAAATAATTTTATCACAGAACGACACAAAAATATCTAATACTTTTTTAATGTTTAATAATAATGTGGTAATTTTTGCCCACTATTTGGATCATCTTCAATGCTCGCATCTTCATGTTTAAATTATAAAGTCCATCTGTAGACAGTTGTAAATGAAGGAGCAGAATGTTTTCATACATTTACCATCTTGGTATGAATTTATGTTACTGATAAAACTTTAAAAAAATAATTTTATCACAGAACGACACTAAAATAAAATTTATGTTTTAATACTGAATTATATGTTTCGCTTTTAAAACTTTTTAAAGTTTTACCTACTTTATTACCATAAGTTTACTGAATTTATGATTTTTTTTAACGTAGTAGTAATATGGTTTATATACAGAGGGCAATTCGCAGTTTTTCGCCCATTTTTAAATTATTTTACTTAACTTTAATTTAGAATAAATTTACTTTTTGCTAATTAAGTAGTATATGATTATAAGGTTTCTAATTTATACATACCATTTTTGCTATTGTAAATCTAATACTATATTAACTAATTATAAAAATAACTTAAAATAAATATTTGCTAGAATTATAGTTATAATTTACATTAAATTGTTTTCTGTAAATCTTAGAACTAAATATATATTATAAAGAATATTACAAATATATATAATTGTTTAATTGGTGGTCATAAGGAAAATCAGATATAAATTGAAAGATCTATTAAATAAACAAGAATAATTATAATTCATTAAAGTTCGAAATATATGTACACTTTTATAAAAAATTAATAGAACTTTTTAATACTAATAATAGGTCTTTCTGCCCAATAAAACTTATTATATTAAAGTCAGTATGACTATAGAAATCAGTTACCTAAGTAGTTTCTAAAAATAAAAATAAACTAAAATAAGAAAACTTTATTAAGGAGATTTTTTATTTGTTTTAACCCCCTAGCACTTACAATTGATGCTACTTTTGGAGTGAGTGAATTCCTTGAATTTTTAAGACCATTTTTTCTTGCTATAAATCTAGGTAATAAGTTATATTTTAAAAATTGTAACCAAAGGAATACAGATAAAAAATAATTAACTTACTGGTATGACTTAAAATATAGCAGAATCACATCTTTATATTAATATATAAATATGCGCAATAGTGCTAGTGCTACAGTAATACTTTTTAATAAGGAACCTGCATATAAGATTATTTGTGGCCTTTACAAATAAAAAAATGTTGCTTTGGTAGAAGTTAAACAACTATGTACCATTTTGCACAATGTTTATTAACATAAATATGTTTACGAAAAAAGTTATAGCATCTCCTTCATTAAAATGACCTAGGTTAATCCCCCTTTGGCCAGTGTAGTATGTATATTTTTTTTCTAGAATTGCTATTTTATTTTGATTTCGATTTGTTAGAATTTTTTTCTTATTAACTATTTATTATTTATATTTTTTTCTTATTATGTGTTCCCTTTTGTTATACAGTATTATCTGGTCAATAAACGTTGTTTATTATTTAATATAAATATTCATCGTAATTGACACTAAATTGTACTAAGATTTGAAATATAAAATTAATATAAAATAAGTCACAATAATGGCATTACATTTCTTATTGTTAAGTGGACAATTTTAATAAGGAACCTAATTTTATCAATGATTTATTTGCTACAATCATTGAAAAACTTTGTACAAAATAATAAGAAAATAGTAATAAACTTCTTTTTTTTAAATATTCGTTACCTCATGATTGGTGATAAATCTTTGCTATGTATATCAATATGGTTAACTAAAGTGTACTCTTGAAGCTTATTAAGAGGTTAATAATACATTTTCATGAACCATATTACTCTAAAAAGTCGTACACTCGATATGTTCTTTTTGAATTATTTGTATGAAAGAACCCTTAATACTCAAATAAAACTCAACCATCGAGTCTTCAGTATTTGTGCTTCTGAAATCATTATTTTTTAATAAGTCGTCAGAACTTATGCTCCAATTTGTTCACATCGGTTCAACTTCAAAATAACGCGGACATTTGGTCGCACGATAATTGGAACGGATATTTGGGCGTGACAATATTTATTTATTTCATAAGCATATTTTAATATTTTTTCATAAAATCCAATATATAAATAAAATGATATAAAGTAAACTACTGACAAATAATACAGTTGAATTATGGCATAACCGGTTTAATTAGCGCTACTCATTGTTTAAATCGATTAAAAATACAACAATACGTCACAAAAAATGTGCAACTAAGAAAGTATATAAAGATACAGCAAAAATATGCAACAGAACATCTGGAATTGCAAACAACTTGCTAATACAGCACAAAATATAAAAATGACGTGAAGTAATATTTTTTTTAAGTATAATAATATATTTATTGTATTATTATTTTTCTTTTATATTTATTTGTAATTAATAATAGAATGTATATTTGTTAATAATATTAACTTTGGCTGTTTTAAATGATATTATCATATCGTTATTTAATTATTATAATTTTGGTTGCAATTATAAATTAATTATAATAAATATATTATATTTTTTATATAATCTATAAATTTTCACGTTTATTATATTCTTAATTTATTTTTTAAATTATAATTCTTTAGTATTATATTTATTTCCAGTTCAGATTTTGAGTAAGCTTCGTTTTTATAAAGTTAGTTTTATATTTAATGCAACTGTATTGTTGTCGTTGACTAATAAATCTTTCATATGTTGATGAAGATTGTTTCCAGATAACGTAACGTCTCCGTAACGTATATCTTATTTTTTTGCTTGAATTTTATGCTTTTTTTTAAGTTCAGTTCGGCTCGTTCTTTTTACGCATTTCTTTCTTGTAAGAGTCGTTAATGATATTGTTTATCGTCAGTGGTTTATGAATTTGTTTACATATTTGTTCGGACGATCCTCCTGTCGTGCATTTTCTATTTTAATGTTTAAATTTTGGAGTTCCTTTGTTGTTTGGTGTGTTCTCTAAGGGCATGTTTCTTTTTCATCACAATATTGACAATTTTGTTCCAAGTAGCGCATGTTTTTTTTTGCACTCAGTTGTTTGGTGTTTTTCTGCCTCATCTCTATTGGATATCAGATGTGTTAGTTTTGGTGGTCTACTCGGCATTGTTGGGTGCCTCATATAATCGAAGTAGAATCTGTTATGTATTACTTACTTATTTAATATATTAATTATGAAAACAAATACATTTTATAAAAACAGTTGCTCCGCAAGGCAATACATAATAATTAATAGTTACAATGCTAGATAATAGATACAGTCTTGCCCTAAGACTATCTTAAATTAACTTAATATATAAACAACCTATGTTGGTCCCTTATGTATTAGACCCTTATTAGTAGTGGTTTGTCCTATTGCTCGAAATTTAATTCTTTCACAGAATTTATGTTTGATGCCCCTCCTCACTAGTGCATTATTGATCATAGAATCCAAAATCTACTCCGGTATTTTTTTTCTATGAAAAAATAAGATGTGTATTTTATTATATTTTTTTATTGCAAGTGTCTCTATTTATGTTGGGTTTAATCAGGAAAACTGAATTAATTTTTATTATTTCCTCTTCATTCCTATCGCTTTCCAAGTTTTCCAAGCGTATTATAGTTTGCCTTGTTATCGTTTATTTTATTCTTATATACTGATAGAAGAGATTTTTCTTGTTGAGTTTTCTTATATTGAACTCTTATTAAGTTACTGATTTATTAGTTTATATTAATGTGGTTGTTTTTACTAGTCTTATCTTATCTTGTTCTGTTTATTGTCGCGATATCATTTTACGTGGTGTTTCTTGTTCTTATCATTGAGCCATTCTTAATACTTACTCTAGTTATTTCATTATTTGTCTTCTCTTCTGCATTTCCATCAATAATTGAATAATGGAGATGTTTTTTGCGGCGGCACTATTAGTTTTATTTTACCTTGTGTTATTTTTTATTCAATATTTTAACTAGATTCTGTTTATCTGATAAGTTTACCTCTTATCACTTGTTACCATGAATTCAGTTTCATCAATGAACCAGGTGTCATTTTCTTCCATTTTTCTTATATCCCCTAAACAGAGCTTTTTTATTTATAATTTGTTACCTGCTAACATACAGAATATTTGGACTTTTCGGATAATACAATTGTTATTTGCTTTAAGGCAGGAGCTTACGTCAACACGTCTAATTAGTAAACGTCCTTTTGATGTCACACCATTCACATTCAGGAGTCATTTAAAAAAAAATACACATGATTTTGAATTTGATAACACTACTCTACAAAAATAAACTAACAATTTTAGGATAAATTTCTATAAGTAGTTAGATATTTTTATAAGTACAATAAAGAATATGATATCTACAATTGTATTTAATATGAATCAATTGATTATTTTTATTATTTATAATTGTTATTGTTTATAATTTTCTATTGAAATTGAAAAAAATATGAAGGGCAAATATATATTTAAATGACGAAAAACTTCAATTTTATATCAATTCGTATTTGTTTGCACATGTCATAGTTGGTATTTTTTTTCTTTTAATTTTTGACAATCGTTGAATTCAGGTATTAATAATCTTTAATTAATAATGATCGAGATTTATATGCCAAATTCCTTATAATTATGATTTAAATGCCAAAAACAGTTAACACAAATATTGTCTTCTAAATTGTATTATTATATCTGAAAATTGTATTTATGTGTGCTACAACAATATGTATTTGTTCTTTGCAGGATCGATTCAAATTCACGATCCTGAATGCGGTATTAGTGGCGAAGAATGGGGATTTGGCGGCTCTGGTGGATTCGGAGGCAAGAGTCATGCTTTTATATTGCACAGGAGAGGAGGCTATCGGGATACTATCGGCCGCCAGAGACTTGAAACTTACTGGCGAAAACTACGTCTGGGTTGTCACCCAAAGTGTTATAGAGAACCCGATGCAAGCACCACACCAATTTCCCGTCGGAATGTTGGGTAAGTCATATATAACACATATGCTATTTTGTATGTATTTCTTACGTGTATAGGTTATTATATTTAAACGATTATCCAAAATCACTTTTAATGAACAAATATAATTAACTACTATTACTTTACAATGCTATGTGCATATACTATTCTATTCGGTAAAATGCGTATTTTAAATAAGAAGGAAAATCCCAATTTTTGCTTAAAAATATAACTTTATTCAATTAGGTATTGTTCGTTTTTATCGATGATCTTTTGTCATCTTTCAGGCAATGTCATAATTCCATGTTTATCAAACATCTGATTTTTGACAGCAAAAAAGCATCATTATTTTTTTTTACAATTTAAGCAGTTCTAAATGGAACAAAATAAATGATAATCTGAAGGTTAAAGGTCAAGGTTATTTGGTGGATATGACAACACATCTCAACCTAGTTCCAATATTTTTAGGCAAATGTCCAAAGATGTGTGGGGCATTGCATTATTATGCTGAAAAGCAACACCATTATGATTTTCCAATTCTGGCCGCTTTTCTTGAACTGCATCACTCAGTTTGACGAGTTATTGAAAGTACAATTAATTAATTTAAATTAAAAAGTTTGGTTTCTTGGTAAATCTTCAAAGTAGAGAAATTCAACTTTTGACATAGCTAAGCTGTTTTAATGCAATCTCACGTGTTATACTATGACGATTAGAATCGATAATTACCTTGATATGGGTTTCATCTACTAGAACTGAACTGTCAGATCGTTACGCATTTTTCAGTTAAAAATCTCTAGAACGAAATTTGGATAACGTCTATTTTGCATAAAAATAACATACGTAAATATAGATTCCAAAGATAACATTCCGGTGGAATTTGGCAAATTACAGGGTTGTATCTGGCCCATTAGCTCAGTTGGTTAGAGCGTCGTGCTAATAACGCGAAGGTCGCGGGTTCGATCCCCTCATGGGCCACGTATCTTTTGCATAAAGATAACATTCATAATTATAGATTCCAAAGATATCATTGCGGTGCAATTTCGCAAATTACAGGGTTGTATCTGGCCCATTAGCTCAGTTGGTTAGAGCGTCGTGCTAATAACGCGAAGGTCGCGGGTTCGATCCCCTCATGGGCCACGTATCTTTTGCATAAAGATAACATTCATGATTATAGATTCCAAAGATATCATTGCGGTGTAATTTCGCAAATTTCAGGGTTCTATCAGGCCCATTAGCTCAGTTGGTTAGAGCGTCGTGCTAATAACGCGAAGGTCGCGGGTTCGATCCCCTCATGGGCCACGTATCTTTTACATAAAGATATCATTCGTAAATATAGATTCTAAAGATATCATTGCGGCGGAATTTGGCAAATTTCAGGGTTCTATCAGGCCCATTAGCTCAGTTGGTTAGAGCGTCGTGCTAATAACGCGAAGGTCGCGGGTTCGATCCCCTCATGGGCCACGTATCTTTTACATGAAGATAACATTCATAATTATAGATTTCAAAGATATCATTGCGGCGGAATTTGGCAAATTTCAGGGTTGTATCAGGCCCATTAGCTCAGTTGGTTAGAGCGTCGTGCTAATAACGCGAAGGTCGCGGGTTCGATCCCCTCATGGGCCACGTATCTTTTACATAAACATATCATTCGTAAATATAGATTCTAAAGATATCATTACGGTGGAATTTGGCAAATTTCAGGGTTGTATCAGGCCCATTAGCTCAGTTGGTTAGAGCGTCGTGCTAATAACGCGAAGGTCGCGGGTTCGATCCCCTCATGGGCCACGTATCTTTTACATGAAGATAACATTCATAATTATAGATTTCAAAGATATCATTGCGGCGGAATTTGGCAAATTTCAGGGTTGTATCAGGCCCATTAGCTCAGTTGGTTAGAGCGTCGTGCTAATAACGCGAAGGTCGCGGGTTCGATCCCCTCATGGGCCACGTATCTTTTACATGAAGATAACATTCATAATTATAGATTTCAAAGATATCATTACGGCGGAATTTGGCAAATTTCAGGGTTGTATCAGGCCCATTAGCTCAGTTGGTTAGAGCGTCGTGCTAATAACGCGAAGGTCGCGGGTTCGATCCCCTCATGGGCCACGTATCTTTTACATGAAGATAACATTCATAATTATAGATTTCAAAGATATCATTGCGGCGGAATTTGGCAAATTTCAGGGTTGTATCAGGCCCATTAGCTCAGTTGGTTAGAGCGTCGTGCTAATAACGCGAAGGTCGCGGGTTCGATCCCCTCATGGGCCACGTATCTTTTACATGAAGATAACATTCATAATTATAGATTTCAAAGATATCATTGCGGCGGAATTTGGCAAATTTCAGGGTTGTATCAGGCCCATTAGCTCAGTTGGTTAGAGCGTCGTGCTAATAACGCGAAGGTCGCGGGTTCGATCCCCTCATGGGCCACGTATCTTTTACATAAACATATCATTCGTAAATATAGATTCTAAAGATATCATTACGGTGGAATTTGGCAAATTTCAGGGTTGTATCAGGCCCATTAGCTCAGTTGGTTAGAGCGTCGTGCTAATAACGCGAAGGTCGCGGGTTCGATCCCCTCATGGGCCACGTATCTTTTACATGAAGATAACATTCATAATTATAGATTTCAAAGATATCATTGCGGCGGAATTTGGCAAATTTCAGGGTTGTATCAGGCCCATTAGCTCAGTTGGTTAGAGCGTCGTGCTAATAACGCGAAGGTCGCGGGTTCGATCCCCTCATGGGCCACGTATCTTTTACATGAAGATAACATTCATAATTATAGATTTCAAAGATATCATTGCGGCGGAATTTGGCAAATTTCAGGGTTGTATCAGGCCCATTAGCTCAGTTGGTTAGAGCGTCGTGCTAATAACGCGAAGGTCGCGGGTTCGATCCCCTCATGGGCCACGTATCTTTTACATGAAGATAACATTCATAATTATAGATTTCAAAGATATCATTGCGGCGGAATTTGGCAAATTTCAGGGTTGTATCAGGCCCATTAGCTCAGTTGGTTAGAGCGTCGTGCTAATAACGCGAAGGTCGCGGGTTCGATCCCCTCATGGGCCACGTATCTTTTACATGAAGATAACATTCATAATTATAGATTTCAAAGATATCATTGCGGCGGAATTTGGCAAATTTCAGGGTTGTATCAGGCCCATTAGCTCAGTTGGTTAGAGCGTCGTGCTAATAACGCGAAGGTCGCGGGTTCGATCCCCTCATGGGCCACGTATCTTTTACATAAAGTTATCATTCGTAAATATAGATTCTAAAGATATCATTGCGGCGGAATTTGGCAAATTTCAGAGTTCTATCAGGCCCATTAGCTCAGTTGGTTAGAGCGTCGTGCTAATAACGCGAAGGTCGCGGGTTCGATCCCCTCATGGGCCACGTCTTTTTTTGCATGAAGATAACATTCATAATTATAGATTTCAAAGATATTATTGCGGCGGAATTTGTCAAATTTCAGGGTTGTATCAGGCCCATTAGCTCAGTTGGTTAGAGCGTCGTGCTAATAACGCGAAGGTCGCGGGTTCGATCCCCTCATGGGCCACGTATCTTTTGCATAAAGATAACATTCATAATTATAGATTTCAAAGATATCATTGTGGTGGAATTTGGCAAATTCCAGGGTTGTATCAGGCCCATTAGCTCAGTTGGTTAGAGCGTCGTGCTAATAACGCGAAGGTCGCGGGTTCGATCCCCTCATGGGCCACGTCTTTTTTTGCATGAAGATAACATTCATAATTATAGATTTCAAAGATATTATTGCGGCGGAATTTGTCAAATTTCAGGGTTGTATCAGGCCCATTAGCTCAGTTGGTTAGAGCGTCGTGCTAATAACGCGAAGGTCGCGGGTTCGATCCCCTCATGGGCCACGTATGTTTTGCATAAAGATAACATTCTTAATTATAGATTTCAAAGATATCATTGCGGTGCAATTTCGCAAATTACAGGGTTGTATCTGGCCCATTAGCTCAGTTGGTTAGAGCGTCCTGCTAATAACGCGAAGGTCGCGGGTTCGATCCCCTCATGGGCCACGTATCTTTTGCATAAAGATAACATTCTTAATTATAGATTTCAAAGATATCATTGCGGTGCAATTTCGCAAATTACAGGGTTGTATCTGGCCCATTAGCTCAGTTGGTTAGAGCGTCGTGCTAATAACGCGAAGGTCGCGGGTTCGATCCCCTCATGGGCCACGTATCTTTTACATAAAGATATCATTCGTAAATATAGATTCTAAAGATATCATTGTGGCGGAAGCTGGCAAATTTCAGGGTTGTATCAGGCCCATTAGCTCAGTTGGTTAGAGCGTCGTGCTAATAACGCGAAGGTCGCGGGTTCGATCCCCTCATGGGCCACGTATCTTTTGCATAAAGATAACATTCATAATTATAGATTTCAAAGATATCATTGCGGTGGAATTTCGCAAATTCCAGGGTTGTATCAGGCCCATTAGCTCAGTTGGTTAGAGCGTCGTGCTAATAACGCGAAGGTCGCGGGTTCGATCCCCTCATGGGCCACGTACTTTTTGCATAAAGATATCATTCGTTAATATATATTCCAATGATATCATTCCTATGAAATTTAGCAAATTTCAGGGTTGTATCAGGCTCATTAGACCTGCAATTAATTAGTTGCCAACCCAATAGTTGGTAGCAGCATAATAATTAAAGTTTCGAAGACGTAAATTTAAATCAGATAAATCAACTACTTAAAAATGCCGACTCACGGATGGATGTTACGAATAAGAACATGTTTGGTTAATTTTATGATAAATTTTAAAAAATTGCGAATTATTTCAAATTCAATAAAATACTTTACTTATGTGTTATGTAATTTATTTTAGACAATTACCAGATATTATAGTATTTTCTCTAGATTATATTAATGATAGTATAAAAATCATTTCCAATTCAAACTTGATATTTTGTATATTATTTCATAGCTCTCACAAATCGTTTGAAACTGATTTTTTTAAAGAGCCGTAGTTTACCGACTCTAGTCTATATTATATACTATATGTCAGTGTAATGAACACATTTTTTATCAAAAATACTGTGGAAGCATGAACGTGTTCGCATAAGCAGGGAACGGTATACTACTATTTTTCCCCTTTTGTATATTTCCATTTGATAGGAGCAGACAAATAAATAGAAAGTACTTTGCAAGGAAAGCGAACTGGATTATACGGCACGTAATGCTTTCTCGGGCCTACACTTTTCTTTAAGATTAAAGGATTATTTGCATTTAAAATCGAATGGGCTCAAAGAAAATGAGTTCAAACGGCAAATGACACAAAGAATGGGTAAAGTATAAGGGAATTACAAAATTCAATTATACGAAATCTTTTTATAAATTAAATCATCTACCTCAAGTCTGGAAACAATTCAATCCTATTTTTCATAAAATATGCTAAACATACGAAATATTTATTCCATATTTTGTCTGGTATTAAATTTAATTTTTATATAAATACTGAATAAAGTTTAAAATTTAAAAAAATATTTTTTTGAAATTTACAGAAAATTATTTTAAAAATTTAACATTTGAAATTTACTGCAAATAATTTAAAAATTCCATGTTTGAAACTTACCGTAATTTGAAAAATTCAACATTTGAAATTTACAATAAATAATATAAAAAAATTCTATATTACAAATTTAACATTTGAAATTTGAAATTTACTGCAAATAATTTGAATAATTGAACATTTGAAATTTACTAAAAATAATTTAAAAATTCCATGTTTGAAACTTACCGTAATTTGAAAAATTCAACATTTGAAATTTACAATAAATAATATAAAAAAATTCTATATTACAAATTTACCGAAAATAATTTAAAAATTCAATTTTTGAAATTTACTGAAAATAATTTAAAAAAAAAATTTAATATTTGAAATTTACTAAAAATAATTTAAAAATTCGACATTTGAATTTTACAGAAAATTATTTTAAATAATCGACATTTGAAATTTACTGTAAATAATTTGAAAAATTCAACATTTGAAATTTAGCGGAAATAATTTGAAAAATTCAACTTATGAAATTTACTGAAAATAATTTAGAAAATCAATTTTTGAAATTTACCAAAATTAATTTGAAAAATTTAATATTTGAAATTTATCGTAAATAATTTGAAAAATTGAGTATACAAAGGGAAGAATGTTCGGACACGAATATATTTTTAGAACTGGGTTTTGTTATGGACGTTTTGCAGGGAATGGGTATTTCGGAGCAACGGATAGTCAAGGGGAAGATGAGATTTTATAGATTTTGGATGGAGGATTAAAATCTGGAGGTGTTGTAAATTAATGTGGTATCATCAGCAAATTGATATTATTTTATGATGTTATATTTTTGTTTAGAAAGATTTATTTTTAATTAAATCTCTTGGGAACATAAGTATATATAATATGTTCTCCATTAGGGACTTAGTCAGATTAGTCAAATATATTACCAGTTTTTTTTTAATTATGAAAAAATAGCGTTTGAGCGATTCTCTCGTGGATCATTGAATTGTGCAAAATGTTTAAAGGACCTTAGGTTGTTGACCTCTCAGGCAATCGATTATATTCACAAACGTACTTTTTGTTAAAAAATATGGAAATGTTACTAATCGTTTCAATACGAATCTCACCGTGAATTGCATTATTAATGCGTCAGCTTAGTTCAAATAGTTTAGTTCTCCAATATCAATTTAGTATTTAATGGAGTGATTTACTATCACCTGTAGTGCACGTCCGACGGAATAAGATAGGATCAACACCGTAATGCTAGAGCTTAGTAAGCAGACTATTACAGAAAGTTTTATTGGAAGCGGTGTAAATAAAATAATCCTCTTTAGGTTAATACCCTTATAGTCGATATATACTGGCAAGTTGTACTATTTATAATAAATTTCGTTTTATATTATGTTTTGCTGTTTTCCTTGAAAGTGCTGAAATTGAAATAGAATCGACGTTTTCATGTTTACTGAAAGCTATATTGCATGTATTTTTCTATCCTTGAGAAAAAAAGCAATTTTGCGTGCCGAGCAAAAATAAATAGGAAATGGATTCGCCGTCGATATATTATCCTCTGAAGTTCGTTAAACTGATACGAGAAAGATCACTGGAAGATTGCTTTCGAATCCTTTAAGATGCGTCTCGCAATTTAATTCCTTTTACTAATCCTACGTATTCAATTCTAACCTACTTTATAGTATCTATGGATTTACTAAACGTGTAATTAATATTGAAAGGAAATAATGAAATAGTAAATAAAACGTCCTACACGTGTAGACTTGAACACCTTCCTTCAAAGCAAATAACGGTGATAATAAATTGTGAATAAAAAAAAACTGGAACAACTGAAAAAAATCAATTCTGAAAATAAAGAAAAAATATAAAAGCAATATACAAACAGGAAACCCGAAGCAGAAAACCTGAAGAGAAAATAATAAAAATTAATATACGTTTCTTGATGAAAACTAACATAAATAGAGACAAAGAATTAGAGTGCAAGTGCCCAAAGACAATTATAATAAAATTTACAAATTGACAACAACAAAAAAACTCGAAAATTCAACTAAATGGAAAGAACTTATTCTGTTATAATAAAAAAATATGGGGGGAAATGTTGGATTCTGACACTAGTGAAGAGGAACATCAAAGACAGATTCTGTAAAAGGATTATGTCTTAAGCAACAAAACAACATACTAGCATGATAAGAATCATAATGGGTTTGCCGGAAGACTACGACAATAGACGATGAGGGATTCTACTTAGATACTTAACAATGCCGAGTAGACTACCAAAACCTACACAACTTTGCTCAAACTGATATGAGGTAAAAAAAAATACCAAAGAGCTAAGTGCAAAAAGCAACAAAATTCTAATAAGTCTTAAAGAGAAACATGCACCACTGTATTTGCCCTGAAAGGACACTCCAACTAACAAAAGGAGTTTAACATTAAAATTGAAAAATACCAAGAACTACTTACGATGAACAACATCATTATAGACATCTACAAGAAAGAATTCAGAAACTCAGAATATGGACCAATTTCAGCTTATAAAAAAAAACAAGGAATATAAAAGTTATTTCTATTTCAACTGTATAGTTCTTCATACATTGTCTTCACAATTCAGCAAAATATATCTGTATATACTCCAAAATAGATTATAAATGCAGAAATTGATTATAGTGTAAAAAGTGTTAATTTGTTATATAATTGATATGATATATTTTTTTTTAAATACGATAAATACTTCAAAAAATAATTATGATTTATTATATAAAATACTCATAAATCTTAAGATTAATTTATTATTGTTATTACATGTTTCAAAATTTTGATCAAATATAATTTACATCTAATTCTAAGTAAATTTTTCTATGTTAATTTTTTTTTATTGTTCTTCAAATCTGGTAATTAAATTTTTAGTTAAATTCTTTAATGTTTATTATTTACATTAAAGTTTTCTAATGTAAAATTACCGATGAGTGAATTTTGCAGTTTATCCTAATACTATTTAGAGGAAAATAGCATGTGATCATTTGCATCCACAAATTGATTAAACAATTCCGCACACTCGCTGCTGGCTACGCAATCAATGCATATTCATGTTAGATCGATGTAATCCTGCAGCTAAATTATTTGTAATTTGTAGTTTATTCAATTAGTGAACAGCCTACGTCCAAAACGGAAACGAATTAATTGATCGAAATGGTTTAATTGTCTATACATTAACCATCAAATATTAATCAAAGCAGAATTGTATACATGATCACGCATATTCAAACATCTTCATCTGCAATTCAGGATAATTTAGAAACTTAAGAAATGCGAGTCAAAACTTTTTGGAATGATCTCAAGGGGCCAAAAGTAAAACATTTTGCCAACATCACAAAATCTAATTGATATTCTGATTCCTTGCAAGCATAATTGCAATGATATGCAAATTGAAAACATTAACGACCTCCGCATATTTCGAATCTCGAAATCTCCTAGGAATTCACTGCCGGAGGTTAGAATTTATATTATTGCAGGATTCTGATTGAATGCGAGCATTTAATTAATTGGAGTGTTAGGAAGTTATTTGATTATGGTCGTAAACTGTGATATGAAGATAGAATTTAGATTGAATTACTGTAATTGATTGGGTCAGCATTGGATAGGTTACATATACAGAAGAAAATGCAGAACTCAATAAACGTAACAAAAAAAATAAAAACGTTCGACACTTCAACTTTTTTATTTTGTTTTATGTAGTTGAAATACATGAAAAAAAAATTCAAAAAGTCATAGTTTTACTAAAATTCTATTTTTTATGCAAAAGTATTGCTGAAATTATTTCATATCACTTTTATGAAATTTTAACACACATGTACGTTAATAAAATATAAATATTAGAATTTGAAATAATGATTATTTATTGCAACAATCCTAAAATTACATTAAAAAAATAAACATTATTTGAATGTAATAATAATAATTATATTTATGCAGTCACATAAACATTAATTAATGAGAATTTTATATTTCGTTTTTATAACTTCAGTAATACATGTTATACTAAAATTGTACTAATTTATGTTTATTTTAAAACAGCGATTTCCAAATTTGAAATTTACGATAAATTAAATATTTATGTCTCATTACATTTTTGGAAATCACTCACTTATACACTAATCGTTACTTGATACTTATACAATCAGAATAATAGAATTTGAATAAAAATATGGATTAACAAGTAGAAAAATTGTTATGTTCCTTGATATAAAATTATGATATATAAACATTTTTGGAAATTACTTACTTTTACACTAATTGTTACTTGATACTTCTACAATTAGAATATAGAATTTGAATAAAAAATATGGATTTACAAGGAGAAAAATGGTTATGTTATTTGAAAAAAAATCGTCTAGACTCGACTCTGGTATTTTCTACACATATTTTTAAGACGATTTACTACGTTTTGATCGTGTTCATTCAATAATAGTGATTTTACTGCTGGTATCGTTTGCACTCGTAAATATAGTATTTTTTATCAAATTTATTTTATGCATGTTTGTTGCATAATTTGCATTTATTAATTAAATATAAGAGTAAATGTTCTCTAGTTTCTCTAATAAAATAAATTAGTTTTATTAATGAGGGAAACCTCAGTTTCAAGAACTTAAACTATTCTACAAAGTCCCGATTATTTTTTAATTAATTCTTTATAACTTTAATTAATGAATAAAATTATATACAAATAATAAATAAATACATAAAAACTGAAACTATATAATTATTGTAACAAGATTAATTGCAATTATAAAATTATATAAATACGGAATAAGAAAAGCAACTTAAAATATAAAATATTAATATTACCCATAAAATTTCTTATTCTTATAAATTAAGAATTCCAATTTTTTTTTTATAATTTTCACAGTTGTTTTCATACAAAAGTAAGCAAAATTTAATACGGTTACGAAAACGCAACTTGTCTGCATCGCGAAGATTATCACCGGTTCTAAAATATTTTAAAAAATCCTGGGATTTTACCCCAAATCAACTGCAAATTCTAATCAAATCTATTTAGGCAGTGGTTTCCAAACTAGTAACGCGATCGAGGGTCAAGGGAGAAGCGAGAAATTTAAAATACATTAAATATTATGAACATTTTCGAGTATGAAAAATGTCATGACGTAAGAAGAAAAGACAACATTATTATATTTTTTTAATGTTTAATTGTTCTAAAACAATAATTATTTTATTAACAATTTGTTTGATTTTTTATACATTATATAATTCCTCAAGTCGTTCATTCTATTTATTTTGAACAACTACGTTATTTTACAGAATAACTAGGTAATGTATAATAAAGTATAAAATTACAAGAACTATTCTATAACGGTAACATATACAATAATACAAAGAATATCTAATTGGCAAAAAGCTATGGTACACCTAATTATATTTTTTGTGAGAAACTGATTTAATCATAACATGGAAGTACATTGTGAACGCCACGAATCTACTTTTCATGTGGAACAAAATCTGATAATCCCTCTCCTGTTTAATGCTTCGCATGTTGAACTTTTGTGGGTTTCGTCTGGTTCGCTATTCCATAAAAGTTTTGTAAAAAAGTTTTGTTAAGCTTCGTGAATTACGAAAAATATAATACATTGAGGGAATGAAAAAATTCACAGACATAAATTTACAAACTTTTCCAACTAATTAACATTAATATTATAAATAATTATCTATATTCTAAAAAAATGTCATTACTATTAATTTAAAATTTGATACAAATTAAATTAAATTAAAAACATTATTAAATTTTATTAAATTGTTTTGTAGAATATACAAAAAAAAGATCTCAAATTAATAAAATAAATCAATTATATTTATATTTCTAAAATAAATAATATTAATGGAAGATTAAAATTAAAGGGAAGTTTATTAATTTATTTTAACAATCAGTCAAATCTTTAATTAGAATAATAATAACGAAGATTGGTCTAATAAACAATGTACATGAGATTACACCAAGTTTATATTTTAATTAATTGCTGTTTATAAATCGGTCTGTATTTTTTATCATTCGTTGATGAGCATACGTAATAAGAAGCTCAATTACAAGTAGATTTGGATGCTGCTCCAGTCGGTCTCGATACTTACTGCTTACTTTAGTGATTTCTTCCTTCAAATGATTGATAAATATTATCTTTATTAATATACCAAAGAGTATTGGTAATATTTCTAAGCATTTTCGATTAGAATCTCTGAATAACGTCGATTATGGTATTGATATGATCCCAAGAGAATAGTATGTCAGGATTGTCGTAAGTCCAGATTGATTTTATTGTGGGTTTATTCTCAACTGATGTTCGAGATTTTCCAAATCTGATTTTTTTACTTTTTTTGCTAACACATCAAATTACTTACCAATGTACTTAACATAATTGTCCTGTGGTAGGTTGCAGTCATTCAAGGTCACAGGTGGGCAGTTTGTCGACGCGTTGTAAATGTAATGTATCGATTTAGCCTCGTATCAGCGTGTTGATATTCTAGTACCTATGTCACATTTTGCCCAACTTCTGCGATATGTTTAGAAAAGCAGCAGAGTTGTACAGCACCTATTTTGTTGATCTCGTCGACCATACCATTAACTTATTCAATAGTAACATGCTATCATCGAAAGCCGAACTGGTGCTCTCGTATGAGATGGTTATCCAGCAGCCAAAGTCCGGCGATGGACAGAAAAGATGTAGTTAAGTCCGTCGGTTTTCCGGGTTTAACGATAAGTTTAATCAGTGCTACGCTCTACTGTGATAGAAAAAGTTCAAGTCACAGCATGGGATTGAAGACAAGCGTGACTACTCTCAGGCATATAACCGGTAGCTGCTGCCGCACTTCTGCAGTAGTTAGATGATTTTATTAGTTTTAACCCTATTTGATACATTACCTTCCACGCTACATGAAACTACATTTGAAATTGATATTCCTGGAACTCCAGAATTTTACCATCTTCTTCGTCAACAAGTTCCAAATGATTGGCAAAGAAATGATTGAACTACCATCAGGTATGCGAAGTGGCAAATCTCTTGGTTGTTTTATATTTCTGATCGGCTTCTGTTAGTCAGGTACTCATGCAACGTTTCATTTTTATCTATCAAATCAGTTTTTTAGCAGCCTTGTCATGTTTAAACAATTTAAATTCAATACATCAGGATGTTTGCTATAATTTGTCCAAAACTATACCATAATTTATCGAAATAAATAAATAAAAAGAATAAACAAGTCATGTTTAAACGAGTTTCTTCAGCTCCCAATTTAAAATCCAATACATCAGGATGTTTGCTATCATTCGTCCAAAACTATACTATAATTTGTCCAAATAAATGAATAAAGAATTATACTTATATAATTGAGATACTTTTAAGTTACTGCATTTATTGCAATAACTTTTACGGGTAATTTACTGTTTGAAATGGAATACTTTAATTAATAACGTAATTTTATGGCCTGGAAACTTTACAACACGCTAATTTCAAAGTTGTTACGCTTTCGCCTCTCAACTCAGTGTACATTAAATTGTAGTGTATTTTGTTACTAGATTTTGTGCGAAATCAAAATTACACCTAGCTAATTAATCAAACAACTCTAATTTCAAAGAGAAAGTTATTCTATATAAACTGTCATACTTTTATATAAAAAATCAAATTAAATCATGTTCAAATATTAATAATTACTAAAACATAAAACATTTAATTTCCTTTTAATTTGTAAATATAATAAAAAATAATTACTTTTTCACAATTTTTTTAAAACCATTTCGTTTTTTTTTATCAAACAAAATCAATAATTATGCAGAATGGAAGATCCGAATAACATAATAACACTTGTATCTTTATTAAAATTCTGCATAGTACAAGTTTATAAATTTAATATATAAACTCTTCTTTATTGCGTAGATTAATAGATTTATTTTTAATTTTATTAAATTTTTTTTTTATTATATACATTACATAACTTTGTATAAAATAACACATATTTATATTTAAGAAATTGAAAGATATTCTAATTATATTCTTCAATTATTGCCGACCATATACTGATTGAGAAAAGTTATTTATTTTTTATAATATTGTCGTGTCCCTGGACTAACAATCCCGAATTATATAATTGTTAGAACATGGAAGAGTATATTAGTATTAAATGCATTATTCTTAGATAGTTTTAATAATAAAATAAGTGTTTTTATTGAGAAGTCAACTAGGCAATTTTTGATTTTATTGATTATCAACTAAGTTACATAATTAGGAAATAATACTAATTCTTCTCTTCACCCGTAAACTAAGACGACTAAATTATATAAAAATCTAACCATTTCAAAAAATGAGTTCAGTGCGGAAAGAAATGTTTTTTCAATACGTGGGACACGTCTTACTTTATCTAAGTTTTAAACTTTACCCAAATATTTAGGGTTCAATTATTGTGATGATACAATAATCACATTCTTGGAAATATTACACAAGCTATTCAAAATAATTACGTACAAGTATTTGTTTTTAATAATGAATAAAGCCGAATGTACATATTATTTATATAATAGATGAATTATTGATTAAAAAAAAAATGTAAATATAAAATTTTGGGAATAACAGAAAAACGTAAATTGAAAATTCAAATATTATATAAATTTGGGATTATATTTTATAATGGTGAGTACATACTACGCGAAATTTGTTATTTTTTTGTAAACGCAGAGTGACAATAAGATTACGATTCATTTAATATTTTTATATGTAAATCTCGTTCATATTGTTCAAGACTATTCGTGTTACTTGGCAAGTTGCATGTAGTTTATGAATCATTTTATTTATTTATGCGAACTGCTAATTTGTAATGTAAAATCACTTTTGTGATTTTCGATTTAATCATCGTCTATTTGCATTTTTAATGATGATAAATTATTTTATGAAAATAACGAGGCAGCAATACATTTATTGCGGCCATTCGAAATGTTTGAATACGCAATGAAATTTTTTATATGCCGATAAAAAATCCGAATGGCAGTTAAAAATCAGTTTGTTGATTTTTAAGTGCAGTATTATTTTTTTTTGTATTCAAATGTGTATTTAATTTTCGGTTGGATTTGGGGTGAGATGCGCATCATCGAATTTTAACAGAAAAAAAGGTTGTATGCTGTAATTGAATCTCTTGTAGTAAAAGTTAATGTTATGTGCGGTCCGGGACGTACAAAAATGTGCGTGAAGAATTGAAATTTATTGCACGATGTGTACTCTAGGGGAAAGACACTGAAACACTGCGACAAAGGTCAACGTCCTGTTACAGGATGACATAGTTGTAAAAGTTAACGAAAAGTTAAAATGCTCGACTGCATTGCATAAAACGTTAGTGTAATATTGTGGTTAATAATTGCTACACGTCTCATTGCATACCGCCTGTCTCCTAAATCACAAACCATGAAACAAGGAGTAACCACTATTTCACCATTGCATTTACATATTAATATATTTCGATCCAACTATTCTTGATTTATGGATGTGCAAAATGCTAGTAGTTACATTCAACTTACTTTAATAAAAAGGTTACAAATTATACCTACAATAATTTACTTATATTTTTGCTTTAAAATAATAATGTATAACACATCACTCAATAAGTTCGTAGGATGACTGCTAAAACATCAACTTTTGGACAAAATTTGAATTTATTCATCAACATAGTCTCTTTCATTCATTCCAACGATTATCTAATATTTCGATACCTTTCTTGTAGAAAGATACGGAAAATACGCTTCATTGGAGCAAAATCTCTTTCACTTGAACAATTTTAGGTCTGCAAACAGGTAGTAGTAGTTGTGGGAACCAATTGTAATTCATGCATTTTTGCCATCGTCTTGGTGAAATAACACTTTTTTCTTCTTCATTTGTGGATTTTGGGCGACCAGAAAAAAATCAGTAATCCAATTTTCTACCATTTGTCTCGATGAAGAAGAGATTACACTTATCAAGCCATTGCTTTGCAAAAACAATGTTTTATCAACAAATTTATCAAATTCAGATTTTTCCATTGTTTTGAAAATTACAAAATTAGCGTCACTGTAACCACTGAACTAAAGGTAAGACTGTCATGAAATTTTGACAGGCGTCGTCTGAAGGTTGGTACTTCCTTAAAATCATATGTGTTTCTTGATAGAGGTGCTATCTATATGTCATCCTACGAAATTATTGAGTGAGGTGTTATATGACATATTTTTTCATTAAAATATGATCCATTTACTCTATTAGTTTTATAACAATATTGCATTTTCTGTTACGTTATCGAGTTTAGCACTTATATAATTTCAGTAGTAATATACATATATAGATATATGATTTTCTATTCTCATATACGAGGGCGACTTTTGAAAAAAAAAACTTCCATCCAATTTATTCAACAGACTTGTACAATATTCTAATTTATTTCTTTTACCTTTTACAAGATAACCTATTAACAAAATTCCCTTTGCAACAAAAAAAATGATGTAATAACCTTTCCTGCTTTTAATAGTCTTTGCCTTCTTTGGTGCACTTGAACCATCTTCTACCAATTGTTTAGATAGTTCTTCCTCTGTGATGTGTAGTTGTGAATCCATTTCTAATCCATAGTTATAAATCAATGAACAAATTCAGTTTTATTCTTGTTAAAATGATTCAAAGAAGCTTGGAAAATTTGCATGCAGATGCGGCACCCACTTGCACAAAGCCTTTTCATCTTTAATTCTACATGCAAAATATGCAAAACTCAAAACTGTTGAAATGTCTATGGCATCGGCAATTTCACGCATTTTTACTAGTCAATCATCTAATATTATTATATAACAAATTGTTAAACTATTAAAACTATAAAAGTTTCTTATAAATTCTAAAATTATCATACAAAATAAGTGTTTGTAAATTAAATAATATTCGTTTATTTTTATCTACGTATTTAATTAATAATATTATTATTTAATAAATATTGTATAAATTTTATTTAACTAATGATTATTTAGGGATGAATGAAATATATTATTTCTAGGATGGTTTTCTCTAAAATTAGTTAATAGAAAAGCTCAATATATTACTTTAGAATAAAGAGGTTGTAATTTTTATAAATATATTGCTGCTATAGGATAATTATTCTCAGTTTTTTTTTGTTCCCGGGAAAAACATTTTATATTTTTAATAAGTTATAGTATAAGCAAGTAGTTGACAAAATTAATTATAGTTCATACAAAGGGCTATTGGTAATAAATAATTAAAAAAAATATATAAATAAATAATAACTAAACCAAAATTGCTATCGACGAATAGATTTTTCTTAAATCGCAACTTATTTTTGATATCGTAATAATTTTATTAACAATTTCATGTATACATTAAGTAAATTTGATTGTGGGTGTTATTATATTTATGAAAATGAATAATTTACTCTTCAATCTATATACTAAATTTAATGTTTTATACTGTCAGTCCCATTATTATTTTCCTACTATCAAACAGGTTAATAGCCAGAATAGCCTATCTTTTTTTTTAACAATATGAGGTACATTTTTTAACCAATCCTGTAATTTATCAAAATTTCCAGCAGATATTCATAAAACTATAACCGAAAGTTGCATTCATAGTATTACTAATTTTATAAATATCTGCTATGTATAGAAGATCAAGCAGTGGTCTATTCCAATTTTACTTCAATATTTTATTGTAATAAAATGACAAGTTCTTCTTAATTTTTGATAGCAATGAACAAAGTACTCGAATGAAACCTTCAAACTAGGAAGTTTGCATATTGGAAATTGAAGTGATAAGAAGGAATTTATATTTTTTAAGAAAACTTATTTTATTTATGTATTTTACTCTATTTTCGGTCACAGGAAATCAAACTCATTTCGCAAATAAAAATGTGTTTCCCCAAAACATCATAATTCCATATATTCTTATTGAATAAAGCAGTCAACGTATTAATTATAATAAAAAATAAGTTTAAAACTTTGTTGTACTTTTTTGTTTGATGGTTTATTTATTAAAAAAATAATTTATTGCGTGCATTTAATAAACCTATATATTCAAAATTTAATATTTGTATTTAGGTTTGTTACACTTTGATATATGAATTGAAATTCAGGTTATAATTATGTTTGTACCAATATGTACTCACGTGTCACTAGACGATTGTAATCACCGAGCTAATTAAATATCCGTACTTTGTATGTACGTGTGCGGCTTGATTAAAGCCGAATACGTTTCATTAATTAGTCGGAATCGTGCATTTATAGTTAGGGCATAGCGATGAAAACTAACTGCATACACTATTATGCTGCGTGGGTTATTTTTTAAAATCATCAACACTTTTATTATTGCAATACTGAATTCATTAATTTCGAAGCAGTTTCACGGGCGTTTAATCCGCCGGGAATTAACAGGAAATTACACAATTTACCGGAGTTGTGCACTTTTATTTTAATTGATGCTCGAAGTGGGATCACGAAACCTCAGCACAATTCCAGGATTGCATCTTATAGAAGTTAGTTCGCTCAGTATTTCTCAAGCAAATTAATTAAACTTTTATTAAGGTAAACCAATTTCCAAAACATTAATCATTATTTATCTTTACACACTAGTTTTTCCATTTATTATTGAAACTTATTATAATATTTATGTATTATTTTTTTTAATGAATAAAACCAACCATTTTTTATAGATTTAATGTAAAATTTGTTGTATATATAAAAATTGTTATATTAATTGTGATTTCTGTTTAAATATTTTTTCTTTCCCGTATTACACATCAAAATCTTGTACCTCTATACCAGGGATCGGCAATCTTTTTGGAACAAAGAGCCATTTTGATATTACCTGACAAAAAGGCATTTTTACTAGTGACAATATTTTTTGTTATTCAACATACAATGTGAAGTGAGATCTGGAAGACGTAATTTCCCACTAAAGGAGCTAATGATAAACCATAGTATATATCTTGAACAACTAGGTAAAGTAATAAAAATGTAATGCATTTACTATTTTTTACAGATATTCTATGAAAAACTTTTATAGGTTAATTATAGACAACTAGAGTGATTTTTTTCAGATTTATATTTCATGACAATGACAACTATCACATATTAAAGCATTCTTTATAAATAACTGCATGGAATGTAAACGGACTATTTGTTATACAAGAATGGTGATTTTATTATTTTTGTTACATAACGATAAAAATTATTGGAGGGGTTTGATAAGTGATTGCTTGGTTTTAGTATAATTTATAGATATCCCTTTATTACGTAAAATTCTAGAATGACTGGAACTATAAATATACTTTTTTTATCCTCATGTTACCTTTAGAAAATATCCCATATATCCGTCACCTTCCGTTAAAAAAAAACTGGAAATCCTTCTTCATTTAAATTAATTCAGATTCTGTTATTTCCCATCTCTCATCTTCTGCAGTACCGAAATATCCATTTAATGTTCATCTTTCATTAATAAATTTGGAATAATATATAATATATTGAATATAATATATTAAGGTGTTTCAATTGGGTCTCTGCTCTCGACGATATGCACTTGTTATCGGTTAAATACAACATAAAGTTTAAGTATTTAATTTTGTTATTCTATGAAATAACTAGTTATATCATAAAATACCTGCTTTTGTTAAATTATATAATAGTTTTGTTATTTGATACTTTAAATAGTTATTATATAGAATATAAGCTGAGTTCTATTTCAAGTGCGTACTACATAATTATTAACAAAAAAACTTTATATTTACATGTATTTCTGTTTGTGATAAATATTTTACGTATAAGAAATTTACATTTATTTCGATTTACTTCCCTAGAAAAATATCTTAAAGATGTATTAAATTAATAGAATTTTATTTTCAAAATTTATTTGTTTATTTTTATTAATAAGTAACTACCAAAACTTATCTAATTTCACAAGTTATAATCTTCGTACCACACAAGTTATAATCTTTATTATAACTAAGTTATTTTATAGAATAATTACGTAATATATATAGAATAATTAGTTAAAATATTAAATAGCAAACTTTTCTTTTACATTTAATATACGCATTAGGGTAATTCTAAAAAAAATAGTTAGTATAAATTTTTAGTAGGAATACATCTCAGAATTATTAGTAATTATGGAATGATTTTTTTTCAAATTAGCATATTGAATCTAAATTATTATATATCTGTACTTATGTGAATGAGGTGTTTGAATATAACATAACGTTTAAGGATGTCATTTCGTTATTCCATGGAATAACTAGTTATATCATAAAATACCAATCTGCTGTTGTTAAATTATAGATTAGTTTTGTCATTTGATTCTTTAAATACTTATTATATAGAATATAGGCTGAGCTTTATTTCTAGTGTATACTACATGACTATTAACAAAAAAACTTTATATTTACATGTATTCTATTTGTGATAAATATTATTTAAATATTTTATGTATAAGAATTTTACATTTATTTCGATTTACTTCCCTAGAAAAATATCTTAAAGATGTATTAAATTAATAGAATTTTGTTTTGATAATTTATTTGTTTATTTTTATTAATAAGAAACTTATCTAATTTCACAAGTTATAATTTTCGTACCACACAAGTTTTAATCTTTAATACAACTAAGTTATTTTATAGAATAACTACGTAATATATATATATAGAAAAATTAGTTAAAATATCAAATAACAAAGTTATTCTGTAATTTAACTACCATATCGGTATTTTATGAAACAACTAGTTATTTCTCAGAATAACAGAATTATACGCTTTATGGTAACATTTTACTTTTCTTTTAGATTTAATACATGAGTTGAAGCTAATGCTAATGTTACGCATTTGGATAGTAGAAATAAATGTCAGAATTATTAGTAATTATGGAATAAAAATTTCTCAAATTGGATGAAATGTTTGAATACAACATAACGTTTAAGTATGTAATTTCTGTATTTTATAAAATAATTATTTATTTTAAAAATACCAATCTGCTGTTGTTAAATTATATAAAATATAGGCTGAACTCTATTTCTAGTGCATACTACATAACTATTAACAAAACTCTATATTTACATGTATTTCAGTTGATAATAACATTATTTAAATATTGTATGTCTAATGCAATTACATTTATTTCGAATTATACCCTAAATTAGGGATGAGCAACACGCGGTACGCGGGCCGCTTGCGGCCCGTTAAACATATTAATGCGGCCCTACATGACTCAGCATCTCTATGATCTTAATGTGGAACTTCAAGGCAAAGGACAGTTTATTCACAATTTGTATGATAAAATTCAGGGCTTCGAGCGCAAATTAAAATTGTGGAAACAGCATCTTTTGCATAATAATGTGTCTCATTTTCCACATTTAGAAAAAGAAAACGTTACTACTTCTCAAAAATACGCACAATATATAGACATTTTAATCAACGAATTTCAATTACGATTCCAAATGTTCAAAGCTGAGAAAACAGTGTGTTTTCCTCGCCATTTAATATCGATGTGGATACAGTTCCCGAAGACTTTCAAATGGAAGTGATTGACATGCAGAATAATACCGATTTAAAAAATGTATTTTTCTCAGTAAACATCGAAACTTTTTATAAATCTGAGAAATTTCCGCTTTTGACGAAAAATGCAAAGCAAATGATGTCTCTATTCGGAAGTACGTTTGTTTGCGAACAATTATTTTCAACCATGAACTTAATCAAAAATGACCACCGATCAAGACTGAGTGATGCACGATTAGAAAGCTGCGTGCGTGTAGCTACCTCATTAATTCCGGATGATATTGATCAGCTTGTATCGAAAAAACAGATTTCTCATTAAAAATTTCAAGTAAATTCGTTTTTCTGTTCTGTTCTTTTCTTGTTTGTTTTTATTTTTCATTAAAATTTGTGTATGAAATGTTTACTTTTTTTTAAATTTTATATTTTTTTATTCTAATGTTTATTATAAATAAAGTTTTGTAAATTATTAATAAGTATTACTTTATGTGCCAAAAAATTTTAAAATTTAAATTGGCACGTTGATTAAAATGGTTGCTTACCCCTGCCCTAAATTAATGAAATCAATAAAATTTTATATTGACAATTTGTTTATTTATTTTTATTAATTAGTAACTAATAACTTTAAATATGTAATATAACTAGTTCAAATATCAAAGCCATTTTGTAATTTAACTACCATAAATCAGTATTTTATGGAATAACTGAATTATAGGCTTTAAGGTAACATATACAATTAATTTTACTTTTCTTTTAGATTTAATATATAAATTAGGATAATTTATCATTTCGATAGTAGAAATAAATCTCAAAATAATTAGTAATTATATAATGAAAATTTCTAAAATTAGTATATAAATATATATTTGTACTTATATAAAAATATATAGTTCGACGTAATAAATCCAATTAATGTCCCTGATCAGAATTGGAAATCCTCATATGTTTGAAATTACTACATAGTGGATTCAATTATAACGCGCTTTTGGTTCTGGATGCTATGCTTTATTTCGCTCCATTTAGGCTGTTCAGTATTATCAATTTTGTGTCTATGCTGCAGCAGCAGGCGTGTAGCATAACGAGTTTTTGTCTGTCATGTGCACAAGCTTAAAAAATATACATCAAATACTTTATACCGACGTAAAATCCCAATAAAAAAATATAGAAAGAATTTAAAATCCGCTTTGAATGGTCCGTTTTTTAAATGCCCTAATATTAGTGCGTACACGTAATCCTCACAGCATGCATTTTTCATAATTGAAATGTTTTTTCTATTCCTGCTAAGGTTTTTTTACCACTTTATTTTGTAATATAACATATTTGCTACTCGAGGTTGCAAATTGCAATTACGTTGAAGTACTTTATAAGTTCGCCCTTTAAAATTTCCTCGAGTAATTTAAGGCACGACTAAATTGAGTACAGTTATTACACTAATTTATTTATTACAAAAAGAATCGTAATAAAATTAATTTATTTCCTTCAGCAAATTTCATATTTATTTATAAATTAATATAAATGCAATATATAATTCTAATAAATATTCGATCATAATATTACTATAAAGTATTTTTCACAAGATATAAAAAATACAATTATTGTGTTTTACTATAATTATTGTATATAAATAAATATAAATGTTGTATATAAATAATAAAATAAATGTAGAAGATTTCATCACCAGCCTTTTTATAAAAACATAATATTTAAGTACTAAATAATCTCCAAGAAGACACTTTAATATAAACATTTAGAACTAGATGTAAATAATCCTATCAAAACGGGACAATGCGAAGATCTTCATGAATACTCCGAATTGAAGTACTTTTATAAACATAAGGAATTCCTACAGAGAATTATAATCGACACATATTACACATGAAATAAATATAATAAATTTCAGCCGTGCGGGTTGTAAAAAAAACAGAACAAATTCCTTACTTCCAATTAGTATACCCAATCCATAATAAACATAATTTATATTGTAAGTAGAATAGATATTTTAGAATTAGTCTGGATAAACATCTGAAATGATAAATATAGTCTTAGTAAGACCACAAAAGTACCACTTAGTCTTAGCTGAATCAATCAAAATGAATTAATTTCCACTGAGAGTCCACAATGGAAACACCAGATAAAATACCACAGTGTCCAGAATTCCATCTTTTTAGTTCTTGGATTTTGGAAAAATCTCCTAGCCGAAACTAGAGTAGCAAAACATGAGAATGGAAGAACTGTTAGAGTTTGGAGACTCAGAGGTCTGGTTGGATAGCTATTCTTGGGTTACCAGTTTTTCACTGTATTATATGAAACTCATTATTAATTATCATTAACTGAAATAATCGGGTTTTATTAATATGCTCTTTTTTTTCATGTAAGGACTATTTTATAATTATTTCATTTTATTGGACGACGCCAGTTTCAAAAGTTCTGAAAGGTTTCTAAGATGGAACAAAACGGGAATCGTTCTGTAAGGAAATTATTTATTTTGGAAGGTTTATCGGCAACAGAATTTCATAAAAAGATGGTAAATTTATTAAAGCTATTTGCTTAATAATTTCAAACTATTCACTGATGGAATTTGGAATTTATATGTGGAAGTACAAGTATATCATCAGAAAACTTAAAAAAAGACATATTATAAGAAAGTGCGTGAATTGGTTGATGCCATAAATATTTCAACAAAACAAGTTTTCCAAATATAAAATTTAGAATTAAAGATGAAAAGCTTTGTGCAAGGTGTGTCGCTTATTAAAGAATCAAGCAACTAATTGATTAATTAATTGCTAAATATATGATGGATGTTTGACATATTTCACTCCATCAAACAAACATCTATTCCCAAACCTTAAAAAAATCTTTCTGGAAAGAGTTTTTGGTCAAATCAAGAAGCAAGTGATGTAAACAGTTATGTTGCAAGCTTTGATACAAATAGTTATAAATACGGTATAGAATTATTAGAAAAACATTGAAAATCAAAATAATTTTAAAACTACAAAATTATTTTTTACTTTCAGAACTTTTCGAACAGCCTTCACAACTTATATTAATAACTAATAAAAATTTAACATAACTTTATGAAGATTATAAAAAAGACAATAAAATCAATTTCTTTTTATAATTTTGTAAATAATTTTATTTTTGTTATACTTAATAATTAGCTTCAGTTATTAGAAAATAATTATATATATTTTGTACTTTTAAAAAAGTTATGTTTTGACTGCATTATTTTGAAAATTGAGCGAAAATTCCTATGGTTAATAGCATATTTTTTACTTTTAAATAAATATTTATTTTAAACTATTTTAATTAAATATTATGTATAGTTAGAATTTTAAAATATTAATAATCTATTTATTAAAGCACAATAAATTGTGTATAAGTCAAGATGATTTATATGAAATAAAAAGAATATCTCGTAATAGGGATATATTTCAGTAGAAAACTTTTCACTATTTTGTTTTAACGTGTTATTAGAAAAGTTATTTTTCTTCATTATAGTTCAGCCATGCACGAGGGGAATGCATTTTTACTCTTATCTTCGAACAATTTTTTTTTGCTTTTTAAGTGAACGGAAATCAATTTTATGGAGAGATGTGAAAGCTGACAGCTTACATGCGATCACCGGATTCCCTCGCTATAATAATTTTATTGATAGTCCGCTCGTGCTGAAAATGAGCAAAGGAATAGAATAAAAGTTTGATTTATAAATTATTGTCAATTTTTCATTGCAGTATATTTTTCGAATCATTTTTATAATCAATTTAGTGGTATTAAATAGTAATAAATTTTTATATTGTCACCTTGTAGACTTACATTTATGTAATGTATTAAAAATCTTAATATTAAAAAATTTAGATCGTTTAAAATGTTTATTTTCTTATATAAAAAAATAGAATATATAATATATACTAGAATAACTATATTTTAAACTGTGCAGTATTTTTTTTTGTACTGCAGTATATTTTGCGAAAATATTGAAATTAACAAAAAATCTTTTAAAACATCTATTTTTTATAAAAAAAATTACTCTTGAATTATAAGATTTCTAAGAAAATTTACTAATCCTGTAACAGTTTCATTACATTTTGGGCCACGAAATACAAATTCACCTGAGTCCTCCAAATGAAATGTTTGCCTTATTAATTTGAAATCCTGAAACAGTATTTCACATGAATTATATTTTTTTTTCTGATTCTTGAAAAGAAAAATAGATACGAAATCACTTAATAAATGATAAACTAATATTATTTTGTAAATAATTTCCTTTTGCCCAAAGTGTTTATAAAATATTTCAATACATTTCACTATAATTATTATTAATTATACTTTGTATCATAATTGTTATAATTTTCAACTTAAATTTAACTACATCTCCGGGAACCGTAGAAATTTTCAAGTACATTACCGTCCGTTAAATGTTACTAATAACGGTTTAAAAATAAATTTTATTTCAAAATTAGCAAAAATGGATAATATAAAATTTAAACTCTTAAATTTATTTATATATTAATTGTTAATATTTTGAGAGATCATTTTCAAAACTATTGGTGAAAAAAAAAAAGGAATTGAAACGAATGCAATTGAAATAGTAAATGTAATTAGAAAATTGAGAATTTAAAATCCTTCCTTTTAAATTTGTATTATTTTTATAAGTTTCATAATAACAATGTGTTTTCTTCTTACTTTGATTCAATTTCTCATGTGTTGTTTCGATATTAGTCTGTCATCTTTATATTGTTAGTATTCATTATTTTATACTCTTCTAAATATAACTATTATTGTCATATATTTTACATAACTTGTCATATATTTTACATAACTTATGTAATTAATGAATTAATTTTAGCATTATAATTGTGTAATTTTCTTTTTAATAAATATTTAAAAACCAAAAAAAAAAAAAAATTGTCGATTTTATCAACTTATAATTCTTACTATAACTGTCGACTGTATCAATGAAAGTTTAATATTTTTATAATATTAGTATTAATTATTGTTTGTTCTTTTAAATTTTACTAACAACGGTTTAAAAATAAATTTTATTTCAAAATTAGCAAAAAATTAATAGTAAAAAGAAATATAAAGAAATTGTTAATATTTCCATTTTTTTAGTTATCTCCTTGTTATTCTTGCTCAGGTTAATAGCAGAAAGATCTGATTAAAAACAGGAATTAAATGAAAATGGACAAATAAATTGAAATACAAAATGCAATTCGAATTTTTTCGAATAACTTTTTCAATTTATTTTTATATTATATTTTCTCAACTTATAATTCTTCATATAATTGTCGACTTTATCAATGAAAGCTTGTTATATCTATATTGTTAGTATTAATTATTGTATGCTCTTCTAGATTTAAAAGTACTATAACAATATTTTTTTTTATGTATAAGAAATTATTTATATACAATTTATTTTGTATTAACTGCATATAAATATATTAATATTAGGAGGAAAGACTACAATCAATAGCTTTTTACAAACATGTTTACATAATAAGACAATAAATGTTGTCTATTATTATATTAAAATTATAAAAACTAAATAATCAAAATTAAGAAAAAATAAGTGGATAATATATACATGAAATTTGTTATATAATTAATATGCCTGAAAACAATTTAACGATGCTCCACTTGTATGCATACATAACATATGCAGTTTGATAATTATAAATTACACAACTGTATTATTAGTGCTCGCATGCATGTAGATGGTAACTATGGTATTAATTATAAAGCCAAATAAATTGTTACCGTGTTGTTATTCAACAGAACTTTATCGCTGCATTAAATCATTGTTTTATTCTGTATTGATCGTTATCTATAATGCAACATACATATTTTTTAATCGGTTTTAACAACAGCGATTTCATCTATAAATCATAGACACAGAATTATTTTTTATTCATTATTTTGCGATTCATTATTACTTATCATTCATTATTATTTTTCATGTAATTTTTTTAATTCAAACATATATCATCATAAAATTTCTTAACAATAATTATTATATTTATTGCAACAGATAAAAAATTAGATGTCAACTAAAAATATATTCATAATATTAGAAACAAAACTAATAACTGTTAATGACCAAAAGGTTTTTTTTGGCCAGGAAATAATTTAACAATATACAGTAAAAGAGAAAATATAAATTAATTCTTCAAGCTACCAGGATAAGATCTTCCATATCCTGGTAGCTTGAAGAATTAATTTATATATTTATAGGAGCAAAATTATGAATATAATTTTATAACGATTTCAAAAACGGATTACATTTCTTAATTATTTACAATCTCTTCTTTAGATTTTTAAATAAAAAAATTCTTAATCTATTTATTAGTATATAACAAAATATGTGTAAACATATTAAGTTTATGATGATTTTTTTTGTAACCTGTAGATTCCTATATCGTAATTTTCTTACAAAAATATAAATAACTGCAATAAAAAGATTAGTAGATACAAAATTAAAATTAATAATTCAATTTTTATTTAAAATTATAATATAAATATGGAAATATAAACTGTATAGTTACAATACTTTGTAAGTTAAGGACTACTTATACTTACTTCAGGAATATATCTCTCAAATAAATAACGGTAATCTTAATCGAGACTGAAAGATCTGAAGCAAAATTTTGTAAATAATTTTATAATACCTTTATATTTAGATTTCTTAAATCTATTCTTTACATTTCTAGATAAAAAAATACTTTATTTATTATTATATAACAAATTATATGTAATTATGTTAAGTTTATCATCATTTTTTTTATATCCTGTAATTAATTGCTTTAGTTTTCACTATTTACTTTTATTAATAATACACGCAGACTATTTATCATAAAATTACAAACATTCTTTTTACAAAAAGCTTTTTTCTCCCGGCATAATATTTTTAAATGTAAGTGGACTAAGTTTTAGTAAACCGACTAACATGTATTGAGAATTTTTAGAGGACATCAGAGAGCTTATTTTTCTTTTAAAGCATTATTTATTACGCTGTAAATACTTATATTATTTGCTCAAGAAGCTTACCTTCCTATCCTATATAATATTTACGTTATAAGTCTTTTTATCTTGGCTGAAGTATAAAATATTTCTGAGTTGAATCATAACATATTTCGTATTTTACTTTAATGATTTCCAAAATTACTAAAAAAAACTAATAAATAGAAATCACTCTTTCAGATATAATTTGCTTAATAATACATTTTTGATAAAATAACATAATAACAACATAAATTTTTGATAACATTTTTTAAATTTATAACATTAAATTATTTTATTTATTATTTATTAATGTCTTTTTTGCTGCTTTTTTGTCATGTTCAACCGCTTCATTTTCATCTTGTTTTATTTATGTATGATTTACCTAACAGATACTACCAATATTTTAATTCACGAGCAGAAAGGCCCTTTGGCCAGTTTAGTATGTATTTTTTTCTGGAATTGTTAATTTTATTTTGATTTGTAGGAAACTGTTTATTATTTATATTTACAATTTTCTTTTTTTTTGTTCCTTTTTACGTTATATGGTATTATTTATTATTATTATATGTGCTTTTTTTTCTCCCTTTTGTTTCTAAAACTTTTCTCGTAATGGTTTTTATTTCTATTTTAACCATCAACCGATTCGTGAAATATTTTTCATATTTTTGCCGGTCCGCATAAGTAAATAGGTTGAATAATACTGGTTTATTTTATAATTCATTATATAATATTGCTACTAAAAATATAAATTTTCAATATTTACATTTTGTTTATTTTTTCTATATTTATATGGATTTTTTACTATATTCATCAATATTTATTTAAATTTTTAATAAATCTATTTCTATTTCATTAATAAACCTATGTAATAACGACTTACTACATCAGTCGTAATTTCTTTACAAAAATATAAATAACTACAATAAAAATGTAAATATATACTGTATATAAACGCGTACAATATAATATTGAAATTAATTGCTTTTATATAATAAATAATAAATTATGTAACAAATAGTTTCCTATAAACGCATGAGATCGGAAGTGCAAACAGTCGTAAGTCGAACCTTCGTAAGTTGAGAACTACTTATACTTATTCCAGATATATATTTTTATAATAAATATAACGAATAAATAAAATAATTCCATATTTTTATTTTATTTGTTCTCTTAAAGTTGCTTTACAAACTAATAGACTTTAGGTTTAATTATTCAAGAAAATTGTCTTTTATTTCATGAATTTAATTAAAATGTATGAACTTTATAAAGTCGTATAAATACATAACATAAACCCACATTTATTCACCCTTAAAAGTTCATTTTGATATTTTATTCATAATGTATGTAAATGTTACTGAACTTGTAGTAAATTTTTATTATTTTCAACGGAAATTTAAGAAATTTTTCTTTTAATTAAAAATAATAAATATCATTTATTGGTATAAAAAATAATATCAATATAATATTAATTTTACAAATATAATAAACCTTGAAAATAATATAAAAATAACAAAATTTAAATAATTTCCACAACAATAAATATTATATAATTGAATATAACTGGATGAATATTTGCATTACGAAGGATACATAATTTAAAAATAAAATAATTTTGCAGGTTTGGAAATTAAATTAAGGGAAAAGCAAAAGTATCTGTCGTGGAGAGGAACAATTGTGGATTAAAACAGATCATTGGGAGGGTTCTGTAGTCCATTATTAGAATGTCAATTTTTGGCGAAGATGCGAAGAAAAGAACGTTAGGATACGTAGAGGTTTTTTTGGGCTGGATTTCGATCTTGGAACAAATGTCGATTTAGATATGGAGATTTTACAATGGATATATATTTTGGTGCTACATAATCTCTGTAATTGGAAGTGACGGAATCTGGATTTGAGTTGTTTGGAATTAAAATTACGGTTTAGGTTCAATTCCAGAAGAATTCCTAGGTATTTTCCAAGTTTCCATGGGAATATGACATGAGGTAATTTGTGAAGATATAATGATGGAGTTTTGTTTTGAATGACTTTATTTTTTGAGGCGTTATTTGTTGAACCATAAAATGCTTGAGGAGAAGAGGTTTTGAAGATTAAGTATAGAGGATTGAAGAAAGAAGACATTGGAAATCAATATGGTATCATCAGTATATTGGAGGTGATAATGGTTAGGATTAAAGGTATTGGGTTTGGGATATTCATATCACAAAAGAGAAGTTTGTTAAACAGAGTAGACAGAGGTGAGCCTGATATCCTGAAGCGGGGAAAATGTACTGGAGAAATTATAGAACATATTTTGGTCTATTTTGGTAAAAACAACATAAAAATAATACTAGGAAATCATTTAAAAAAATAAAATTATAACATTTTTACTTTTACAAACGTATTATTGTATATAATAGAGAGCAACAGAATTTGTTTGTTCCCGGGAAATAGATAATTACTAACTATTGATTTATTTCTTAAAAAATATGCAAACAATCTATTTCAAATAGAAATATATTTTGGTATTAATAATAAGCAACCGTTCAAAAAGCTAAGGAAATTTTGGTATATTTTTTGTCCTATTTGAACATGTAGTAAAACTTCCGCGGAATACTTCAACCTATAGTTAAATTTTAGCGGCATTCATATGCACTATTATGATTTGGATTTAATTGGAAAATAATTAAATTAATTATGTTTTAAAATTTTCATGCCACACCTGAAATTTATTGATTTTTTGTGGGAATTATTTGACTGATAAGAAATCCCGGTAATTAAAAAAAATTGATAATGTATTTAATTTGTATTATATGAGAGTGTCATAACTTTTATTTTCTTATAATTTTATAATATTACATTACCAGCTAAAATGATATTTTATTTATATGAATTAGAAAGATTAGAGAAGAGAAACCAATAAAGTTAAATAACTCTTTAAAATGATATATATATATTTGGGTATGAGTATCCAAAAATTTCACGTTTTTGTTTGTGCTTATGTAATTTTGTTATCTATTTAAATTATAAATATACTATGATTATAAAAACACTTAGGTAATCAAATTATTCCAGTCTTGTCTGTGAAAATGTTTTTTTATAATCTCCCGTTTTTTTTTCTAACATCCTATATAAATAATATTTTCTATCAACATTCAAAAAATATTTAAAATTGAAACACGTTATAGTGTCTAAAAGTCGATTGTTTGTAAATTAAATTATGCCATGAGAATAAACGACAGCTGTTTCGTAGATAGAAGAAGTTTACAAAAGGCTTTAAATTTAATGGCAAGGCTAAGGAAAAAAAAACATCATCTGATACACGAATTTCAGTAGATGCTATTGTTTGCCTTAATTGTTGTCTGCTCCGTCGGCTGGCCGAGGGTTTCATTCGGGGATGAAAATTACAAGTCTCGTAAAATATGTTTTCAACTTTTGTGCGTCGGCAATTCTCCTCCTCTTTATGAGCCGTCTGCAATTGTTCCCCACTAAATTACTTCAAATACTGCGAGAAATTTCATTTTTCTACTTCATAATACGAAATTATTATGCTTTGCTACTGCCGTTTATTTCTTCAATATTACTGTAGGCCTAATAACAACCTATTCATTATATTAATTAAAAATACTTAAATAAATAATATATAATTAGTAGATTTTATTCATATAATTTTATCTTTATTTATAAAGTAATCAGTTTCAATATAAGTATAAAAATCCATGTTTTTTTTTTGCAATAATTGACTGAATATATATTTTTTTAACATATTAAGGATAGTCAAAAATAGAAATAATTAATTTAAAAAAATACCTTTATTAAAAGTATTTTTTTAGAGATTGATTTAAAGTATGATTATTTTAAAATTAATTATAATTGTTAAAAATTGTTAGTCTACCTAATTTATTTAGATTTATTTTTGTAACTATTTTCATTTAATTACATAATATATTTAATATCCTTCTTCCTCTGCAGTCAGTCCTTTCGACAAATCTTAATGCTGGTATCACAAGTGTGCTTCATTTTTGTTAACTGTTACTTGTGTATTGTTCTCCATGAGTGACAAACCTTTCATGTATAGATGTAGTTTTTTTTTGGAAAACCTCTTCGTAACGTATTTTTTGTTCTCACTCATCGGAGTTTTATTGTGTATTTGTACAATGCTGAAACCTTGGTATCAAGTCAGCATTTTTATCCTCTACACTTATTAAAATTTTGTTGCCATTATAGTGAATATAGAAAAAAATATAATTTTATCACTACTATTCTTTTTATTACATTTATACATAGGTTCTAAGCACATGTATCCATTTCTGACCATAAATTTAACATTGTCCAAATTACTGAGGTTACGGTATACATTTTCCGGTTAATGTGTATACAGTTTATATGTTATTATTTGTAAGTTATTTTTACTTCAGTTGGAAACAAATCTATATATTATATATTTCTTCAATGTGTACATCATTTTACCATTTTACTTACTTTTACAGAAGGAATTTTTAATAATTTATTCATAAATAATTTATTTTTTATTTATAAAGTATTAATATAAAATGATTATTTACGTGAAGTTAATATATACCAATTTGCAGATATATTAAGAAAATTGAATATTTTATTGATCAATAATACTGGATTATATTCCCGAATTATTTGATTTCTAGAAGTAAAAAATGTAACATTATATATTATAATAATTAATATATATGTAATAATAATAAAAATAATTTTTATTTTCAGCAAAAATATATTATTGTACAGATTAGAAAGAAATTTTCACAAGCATTTACAACTCAGCTCATCTTGTTATTGTTTATTTTTTTATGTAGTAATAGAGGGTATTTCATTTCACATTCGTGTAAATTGCAAATTATTTTATAGATTTCTAAACGTTATTTTTTACAGATGTATTTTTTACAATAAAAGAAGTCATAGATGTCATATTTGTGTTTTCAACCTTGCATAATTATTCATAAATATTGTTTATATAAATATTATAATAAAAGAAAAAATATTAATAGTATTTATTTATATTTTAGCAAAGTTAATTTCTTACGTTTTATATATTATTTGAAATTAAGGTTAAATAGTTATTAGTATATTGACCCGATATGATTTCACAAAATTATTTGTGTTTCTACTTCTAAAAGGGGTTTACAAAAGGGTTTGTCATAGTTGTAAAATGAACCCGCATTCATAAATTATGAGAAAAGCAACTCTATTCATTCGGTTATATATTTTTTTGTGATATAATTTCTTAATAAATTTTTTTCATAATATGATATGTGCACAGTTCGATTCGAGACGCGCAATAGTACGGACGTGTTCTGCGAAGAAATTTTGATAAAATTAATCTGCCTTTTTTTGGCTTTTTTGGGTATCAAGTGTGCAATTCAGTGTATGCTTGTGGCCATGGAGCCTGAAATGAGTGCCTCAGAGACTTCTTCCTGTTATTCGGAGGCCTCGGGTTCCGGATGGGAGCAGGGAAAACGGAAACGTGGAAGACCAAGGAAGGAAACTTCCAAAAAAACAACTGCACCAACAACCTTCAAAACGCCACAAATTCCAACAACGACCCGAACAGATAAGTCAATGGATAAAAATATTATAAGCAAAAAATTCAACACCATTTTCAACATAAAAGTGCGAGATGCATTGACTCGCTCGCAGCTATCTACCTTGTGGTCTAGGGGCCCGGGCAACCGACAAGACATCATACTGGAAATCAAGACAGGATTCCTCCTGAAATCGAATAACCCCAAGGCAATTGTTCTTGCATATCTGGCGGATCTGCAGGGTCGGGGCCATATCTCTTCATACGCCGAGAGTGTTCCTCCAACGGAGCCTAAAACATACAGCCACAACGCGTCACTATCCTGTGTCCTCACAAGGATGGACCTGGATATTAAGGACGCAGACATTAGTTTACACTTAAAGACCTCTGGCATCGAGCATAGGTTCTGCAAGAGGATCATCTCCAGGGCAACAGGACAGCCAACATTCAAGGTGCGCATCATCACTGGGTGCGCATCTTCCTTCCAGAAACTCCTGCACGAGGGCTTGTTCTACATGAACAAGCACTTCCCTGCAGTCGAGAGTATACCACCGCCACCGATACCTGTGCCTTGCGCTAGGTGTCTTGAATTCACGCATGCAACGGACGTTTGTCCGAACAAGACCAAGTGCTCAAAATACCAAGGACCACATCCGACCCACCGTTGCACGTCGCCACTTCCTCCAAAATGTAAGGCATGTGACTCTAAGGACCATGCTGCATGGTCGTCAAAATGTCCCAAGAGACCAACCAAACCCATCCCGGGTGTGCCGAATGCGAGGATAAGGTCAATAAATAAAAAATCGAGCGACTTGTCTGAGGATCTTAAGAGCAGCAGAATTCACAAACCTCTAACTATCCACGACCATATAATTAACACCTATATAAACAAAATAAATTCTACAAAACATTCTGAGGGACGTGCTGAGTTGCTTCAGCGGTTGAAGAAACGATTCATCAGAAACTTTAATGTAGACACACACGTTTGCTTTTCGGGAAACCACGATTATGTGCTGATGTTTGACCTGGATGATCCGGAGCTAGAGTCACCTACGGGTCTAGTTCAGGGGACTTCCGGGTCTTTCGTCGTGAAGGAAGTATAGCCATCGGTCCGTGTCCGGTCGAATTGATAGTTCTTCAACCGAATACGAAGAAATTTGATAATATTTTTTTTGTTTTACATTTTTCGATATTTTCATTTATTTGGTATTTTTGTTATGGTCTTTCTTTTTTTATATCACATTATTCGGAATACATCTATTTTTTTTTTGTATGATTTTTTGTAAGACGATTTATATGTTTGATTGTTATCACTGGGCGGAAAGACTTAGGTCGATAGCCCTTTGGTTGCATTTAGTGTGTGATCAATAAATATTGTTATTATTATTATTGATATGTGCATGCGCCGGGAATATTTCAAAAGATGCAATGCAATACATTACACTATAACGAAAAATTTCTCAAATTCTTAAAGAAAAGATTAATTTATAAATTTTGCAATTGAACTTCATTTTATCTATTTATTCGGCTATAAGTCGACATTATATATTGTTTTTTTTTAATTTCTTAATAAAAAATTATATTTTTACCAATTTAATTTCATTTAAGATTTTTTTTAAATACAGAACTGGATTATCTACTTTATTCATTAAAATACTAACATATTTTAAATAAATTTTACATAGTTAATAAATATATTATAATAAATACATATTTTAATATTATACACATATTATGACATGTGGATGCGCCGGGAATATTTCAAAATAAGAAATGCAATTCATTATAATAAAGGAAACATTTATAATATTTTAGAAAAAAAAAATAGATAATTTATAAATTTTGCAATTGAAAATATTTATTTTTTTCTAATCATTCGGCTATAAGTCGACATTATATATTATTTTCTGATATAATTTCTTCATACAAATTTTAATTTTTACCAATTTTATTTTTTTTTTCAAATATAGAACTAGATTATCGTCTTTATTTATTAATATAATAACATTTTTTTCAATAAATTTTACATAATTAATAAATATATAATAATATTTTAATATTATACTCACATCTAGACATGTAGATTCGCCGGGAATATTTCAAAAGATGAAATTCAATACACTATAATGAACGAAACATTTCTTAAATTTTTGAAGGAAAGATGAGAAGATTTATAAATTTTGCAATTGAAAATTATAATTTTACCTATTCATTCGGCTATAAGTCGATATTATAAATTGTTTTTTTTTTGTGATATAATTACTTAATAAAAATATTATTTTTTACCAATTTCATTTAAGATTTATTTTGAAAATACAAAACTAAATTATTTACTTTATTTATTAAAATAATAAAATATAATTAAATGTTACATAATTAATAAATATATTTTAATAAGTATACATTTTAATATTCTACTCATATTTTGACATATGGATGCGCCGGGTATATTTCAAAACTTGCAATAATGAATGATACATTTTTCGAACTCTTGAAAGAAATATGAGAAAATCTATAAATTTGGTAATTGAACATATTTATTTTTTTCTATATTATAATAATTTATAAACATTTTATTTATTAATAAATATGTTATTATAACTGACTTTGAGCCTCTTTTAATTATTGCTTTAGTTATTTCTCTTTTACCTTCTGCATTTCCTTAAATATTTGAAAAGTTGATTGTATTTTGCCCGGTGTAGTTTTTTTTAATATTTATCTTGATTTTATGAATCATATTATTTTTTCATTCTACCATCACCTGAGACCGTGAATTTAGTTAAAACAATGGACTTATTGGATAACCACTATATTTTATTCACAATTTATTTGCTATATTTAACTGCTTACATTGAAATATACTTGTATTTTTTCTATTGAATACTATTTATTCTAAAGACGGGAGTTTTTTTTTCTTCCAATAAATACGTAATAATGTTATGTATTACATTGTGTGATACAGATATCTAAAAGTGTGTGAATCTTTCTATATGTAAATATGTCATTTTAAATATCGCAAACAAATCGCGAATGCATTGATGTGTAAACGTAAAGTTACAACATACATTATTTATCGGTTATATGTAAAACCTCTCCCCTCGCCGTGCATTTCAAATTTCGAGCTGTATTTTACATCAGAAGTTTGTTATAACGTATACAACATGTGCTGTGCTCACGTACTGGTTGTGAGTTTGTCATCCACAAAGTCAGAACAACGACGAGACGAAGACGTTACAACTAACTTTCACTAAATAATTAATAAATTCTTTAGTTTTATAATCGAATTTTTTTTGAAAACGTTTTTGATATTTTGCGCATCTCTATTTTCATTTATTAGAAATTATTTAAAAAATTATTTATTGCAACAATCTATTTATTTTATAAACTTTATAACGTATTTATTTATTCACAAATTAAATAAAATCGTTGTTTTCTATTATATTGAACATATTTATTAGTACATAAAAAGTTTATAAAATATTATAACATAGAAAAAAAAAGAATATATGTTTAATTACAAAATTTATTAATAATCTCATTTTTCGTTCAAGAATTTGTGAAATTTTAGTTTATTATAGTGTATTTCGTTTCTTCTTTTGAAATTTTCCCGGCGCAACCACATATCAAAATTTGAGTAGAATATTAAAATATATACTTATTATATTATATTTATAAATTATGTAAAATTTATTGAAAATATGATATTATATTAATGAATAAAGTAGGTAGTTTTGTATTTTCAAAAACAATCAAAATCAAAATATTAATTAAGAAATTATATCACAAAAAAATAAAACAATTTATAATGTCGACTTATGGCCGAATTAATATGAAATATTATCAATTGCAAAATTTATAAATTATCTCATATTTCCTTCAAGAATTTGAGAAATATTTCCTTCATTATAGTACATTACATTGCATTTTTTGAAATATACCCGGCTCATGCCCATTTTAAAATATAAGTAGAATATTAAAATAATATTTATATTTATTAATTATGTAAAATTGATTTAAAATATATTATTATTTTAATGAAAAAAGTAGATATTCCAGCTCTGTATTTTCAAAAATAAATCTAAATGAAATTGCTATAGCCGAATGAATAGAAAAAATGTTCAATTGCAATATTTATAAATTATCTCATCTTTCCTTTAAGAATTTGAGGGATGTTTCATGAATTATAGTCATGCACATATAAAAATATAAGTAGAATATTAAAATATGTACTTATTATAATATGTTATTATTTTAATCAATAAAGTAGATAATCTAGTTCTGCATTTTCAAAAATAAATCTTAAAAGAAATTGGTAAAAATATTTTTTTTATTAGAAAATTATAACACAAAAAAAACAATATATAATGTAGGCTTATTGCCAAATAAATAGAATAAATGAAATATGTTCAATTACAAAATTTATAAATTTGAGAATTTGAGACATTTTTTGTTCATTATAGTGCATTTTTTTAAATATTCCCGGCGCATCCACATATCAAAATATAAGTAGAATATTGAAAAGTGTTCTTATTATAATATAATTATTAATTATATAACATTTATTTATAGTATGTTTTTATTTTGATGAATGAAGTATATAATCTAGTTCTATATTAAAGAAAAAGTTAAATGAAACTGGAAAAAAACAAAATTTTGATAAAGAATTTATATCACAAAAAAACAATATATAATGTCGACTTATAGCCGAATGAATATAAAAAATGAAATATATTCAATTGCAAAATTTATAAATTATCTAATTTTTCTTTCTAAAATTTGAGAAATGTTTCCTTTATTCTAATGTATTGCATTTCTTATTTTGAAATATTCCCGGCGCATCCATATGTCAAAATATGTATAGAATATTAAAATATATACTTATTATATTTTTTAATTATGGAAAATTTATTTAAAATATATTATTATTTTAATGCATAAAGTAGATAGTCTTAAAGTAGATAAATTAGTTCTGCATTTAAAAAAAAATCTTAAATGGTAAATATCAAAATTTTTAGGAAGATTATATAACAAGAAAATAATATATAAAGTTGTCTTACAGACGAATCTAGAATTCGCAAGAATTGTGAGTATGGTTTAATTTTCTAGCCAAGCCAGGCACTTTGTAATTAAAAAAATATATAAGAGATTAAATAATACATAAAATTAATAAATTATCTTTGCTAAAATATTAATAAATACTCAGATAATTTTTTTTTCGTTTTTTATGATATTTATATAATCAAACATATAAATATGTGACTGTTTCAGTATTTTTTATAATTTATAAATAAATACATAGTAATACATATTTTTATTGCATTGCATAAAAATCTTTAAATTAACTTTTAGAAAATAGTAAAATAATTTGCAATTTACACGAATGCAGTAAAATGAACATAAGTAAAATCTCATATTCGTTTCCAGGAAATGTGCAGTGCTATTGTTATTTATAGAGTATTGTTTAGACTCACAGTTAAAATCGCTGCAATTTAAGTAGTTTTAATGTCTCTTTATACGAGCGCTTTGGTTTCATATAAAATTAATCCAAATTTCGTCGGAGTTTCGTTCTATAAGCTCTCATTTTACCGCTGGATCCTGTCCCCTGAAATTGGGGTAGAACCGCATACTGGAACAGATAAAAAAAACCTACGAAAATTACGATTAATGAGTTTACACATGAAATGAACGAGTTTGCGTGCTGATGCTGGCTCACAAGTTCGTCGATTTTCTCATATAACAGTGAAATTATGAAGCGGCAGTTGCGTAATTTTAACGCAGATTGTACTAATTATGCGTATCCTCGAATTTGGTATAGTTATTATACCGATAAATGTCATGATAGACAGAGTAAACTAATGAAGAATAAATCAAAACATTTTTACTTGCTTTTACAAATAAAATATTTCTGTCGAAAGGAAATACAATTAATTAATATCAGGCATTATATTAAATATAGAAATATATAAAAATAAATGTTTAATCACTATTTTTTTTCCTTATTTTATTTATAGTTAGATTCATATTCTCCAAAATGTAAATATAATGATAGACAAAGTTTTGTTTGAGTTTGACATCCTTTATACCAGGTCGAAAGCAAGTTCTTTTCCCTATGGAACATGTTGGTGATGTCTGGTTTGAATATTTATTCAGGCTATGGAGTTTATTGAGTCTAAAAGCTCAGCCCAAGAAAGGCACGTGATGTGAGGCCAGAAGATCAGCAACGTTAGTCAGCTACTGCCATCTTTGGTCTTTTGTGGCGGTGCCTTGCTTCTTCGTCGTAATCCACTGCGTTCCTGAGCAGAGGATTCGTGTGTTGCGAAGCAGAGGCGAAGACTTTTTCTGCAGCTTTTTTCATGGCTTCGGTGATGTTGGCCTCTCGATGAAGCTGCTTGTTACTTATATACCAAGGCGCCTTAAATGCAGATCTGAGAAGCTTGTTCTGGACCACCTGCAGCTTCTTGATGTGTATGGGAGCTGCGTGTCCCCAGACGGGGGAGGCGTAAACATCACCGGGCGTATCATGGTTTTATATAACAGTAGCTTGCTGGATGTTGATAGCTTACTCTTCCGGTTTGTTAATGGATACAATGTCTTGGCAGCTCCATAGGCCTTGCTTCTAGCTGCGTGAATATGTTGTTTGAAGTACAGTCCGCGGTCTAGTGTGACTCCCAAGTATTTCGCTTCGGTTTTCTAAGGGATGGCATCGTCAAAGATCTCGACTTCACCAACGGGAATGGCGGCGCCTCCTGAAACCGTGTTCCGGGTGATGTGTTCTGTTTGGGAGTGCCTGACCATTACAGCAGTGTCATCTGCAAAGTATGCGGAAATGGTTGAGTTAATATGTAGCTTTGGCACATCTGCCATGAATATGTTGAATAAAAACGGCGACAAGATGGATCCCTGAGGTACACCGGATCTGATAGTGCGAGCCGTCGATCGAGTCTCGCCGATCTTGATGGTGAAGGTCCTCCTTTCTAGGTAGGACTTGGTCGTTTTAACTAAACCGAACGGGAAATGGGCGCTCAGCAGCTTGTTGATTAGCCCTTCGTGCCACACTTTGTCGAATGCTTTCGCTATATCCAAGAATACTACGCCGGTATGCATCCTCCAGTTAAATCCTTGTGTGATATATTCAACAACACGAAGAAGCTGTCCCGTAGTGGAGTGGCTTTCTCGGAATCCAAACTGCTCGTCCGGAATGATGGGGTGATAGACAAAGTAAACTAATGGCGAATAAATCAAAACTTTTTTACTTGCTTTTACAAATAAAATATTTTTTTCGAAAGAGAAATACAATTACCTAATATCAGTCATTATAGTAAATATAAAAATAAATGTTTAATCACTATTTTTCTCTTTATCATATTTATAGTTAGATTCTAAACATTTTCACATTCTCCAAACGCAGTGGAGTTACGGTGTACATTTTCCGGTTAATGTGGATACAGTAAACAAATATAGTTTTCATGCCATGTGCACATTATCTCACTATGTCCCTATGCTGTAAAATAAAAATTGTACATTTTATCAGAAAAATTGGAATATTTTACTTTTTTCCTTACATTAACGAATTATTCATAATTAATAATTCTTACAAATTAATTACTTTGACCTTTTTATTTCCATACTTATTTTTAAAGTATTAGGTAAATTTATTTGATCACCGATGGAAGTTAATATAAGAACAGGTGCTGCATATTGTAATTGAATAAAATAGAGAAATATTTTAACAAATAAATCTTGATTTTAGAAGAAATCATAAAATTTTTATATACATATTTAAATGCCAAGTTTTTCTTTCAAAATGCGAGAAAATGTTTTCAATTTGTAAGAATTGGTGATATTACAATCGTATTTATCTGTTGGAAAATAATTAGTAAATATTGATGAAACTTAAAAAGTAAAGGTGAAGTAATTTTAGATAAAAAATAAAAATTTGATATTAATACAAACCATAGGATAGGAAAAAATATTCACACACTTAAGTAACTATGAAATTTAAAAAAATATATTAAATTTGAAATTAGAATTTTTTTAAAGTAAATCATTTAGATACAAAAAAAATTAAACATTGTAATATAAAACTTAATGAGAATAAATTCTTAAATTAATACAAATTTATTCTCTAGAAGAAATCAAGAAACTTTAGAATTATTTATGAAATTTAAATGAGAATGTAAAAATTACAGATTATTTTATTCTTTTTGTTTTAAAAATTTAATATTATATAATACCAAAAATTAGTATATTTTTATTAAAATAAAATATATTTTCACGATTTGAAAATTTCAAAATAAATTAATTTTAATTCAACGAAATGTAAATTACCGTATTTTACGGACTATAAGACGCACCTTTTTACGTAGAGAAATAGAATTAAATTTTGGGTGAGTCTTATGATCCGAAAGTTACATTAAAATATTTTTTTCACTAATATCTCAAGACAAGAGGGGAAATTAATCTTTAATATTTTTTTTCTAAAATTAGAAAAAATGAGCGTAATACAAAAAAAAACTCACATAACGTGAGGTATAAATTTTTTTTTTGTATTTTTTCCATACAGTCAAATATAATTAATCTTCGATTTGGTGGAAAATATTACTTGCATAATGAAAGGTATTCTGTATATATAATTTCCCGGTATTTTTTATTTTTCCCGGGAAAATGGGATTTCTAAATTATAATTCAATATAATAAACATATAAAAATAAATTGAAATGTATACGTTTTACGAGTTATTACTTTGCATGTAATTTTTACAGTAATATTGAATTTCAAATACATTTTTACTCATAGTTGAAAATATTTCTTTTTTCCAGACTTAGTTATTAAATTAAATTTATCATTTTTATGTGCATTACTTATAATTTACATCTCGTGTCCTAATGTGTACCATTTGCATTCATAACGTACTCCCATTTTTTTTCCTATAGTGAAACGTGAATGCACATCTTTTGCCCTTTCTATCTCTCGAAGGGCAACGACCTTTTCGAGAAATTTCCTAATATAAAATAAAGCGCTTTACACAATTTACACTATATATTATACATTTTATGTAGATAGTTGTATTACCATTTTTAATTAAGAACAAAGTGTATATTTTATGAAATATCATTTCACCAAAAGCTTTTATAAAATGCACGTCACGATTTCGCACTTGGAATCGATGTATTTGTTATATACTATCAAAAGTAGATTATAGTCTCAGTATTGATTGCTTATCAATGGAAAATTAGATTACCTCTTCTACAAAAGTTAAGGAAACGTATGTACATTTTCTATATAATAAAAATTGAATAGTATCAATATTTTATTACTTTGAATTTATTGTTTGTTATTGCTTTTCATAATAATAATAAATACAGTGTGTACCTACAATCATTCTGATTTTTTTTTATATTATTGATAATATTATATAATTATTAAAATATCTATTAATCTTATAAAAAATAAATGTTTTTATCTGTGTACCAAATGTAATCATTTCATAAATAATATAGTTGGAATAAAATCTTCAATGTTTTTATTTTTTAGATCAAATTTGAACAAATTACAAATTTAAATGAAAAATACTAATATTTCAAAAAAATAATATTATTTTTAAAAATATCATTACTTTAATTTCCAAACGTACTTTCATTGTAATTATTTTAATATTATTTTAGATTTGTTTATTGCATAATATAAACATATTTATATTATTATAAAATACAAAAATTTGAGTTACAATAAACTTAATATAATAAGACAATATAAAAATAAAATTCAACAAAGAAAAGCAAATTGCTATTTTCTATATGTCATTCTTTACTATTGTTCTTGACATATGATAAACGGAAATAATATTATAAACAGTTTACATTTTTTTTAAATATTTATTTCGATTAGCTAAAATTGAAAGCATTTTCTTACGTGTTTTTGTATACATTTGGCGTTATATAAATAATAATATAAACCAGAAATTATATAATCTATTACTAAATAAGCGCTATTTGAAGCAAGTTAAATAGTATTTAATAAATAAATATATAAACTTTTTCTCTTATTTTTTTCTATGAATATCATAATTTTCAATATTGATATGGGGAATACTTATTGCATCTTTACAATAAGTCTTTGATTAATATAACAAATACATGTATTACATATGTATCTTTGTTGATGTCTTGTAGATCATCTCATCATTTTATAACTCAGCTAAAAGATAGTCCTAGTCGGAAATAATATTATAAACAGTTTGAGAATTGATATCATATGGATATTCCTTATTTATATTGTGGTAGAAAATATTTTAAGTGTTTTTTTTTATATTTTGGTTTTTAGTATTTATTTTTTTTTTAATTTCAAATCTGGAAGATAACAAGAAACTTTAGAACTATTTATGAAATTTAAATGAGAATGTAAAAAATAGAAATCATTTTATTCTGGGATATTAGAAATGTAATATTATATAATACAAAATATATATATAGGAAAACTATTTTTTTTTTCCTCAAAATAAAATACTTTTTTTTACGGTTTGAAAATTTCTAAATAAACTAATTTTAATTCAACAAAATGTAAATTAATTAATAAAATACTGCATAACATTTGTTTTCTATATAGTCAAATGTAATTTTGTAGTTTTAAAGTCTTCGATATTGGTGGAAAATATTACTTTCATTTCAAGTAATTGGAAATCTGGAAGAAAATAAGAATAAAGAACTATTTATGAAATTTAAATGAGAATGTAAAAAATAAAGAGATTATTTGATTCTGGGATATTAGAAATGTAATATTATATAATACAAAAAAAATTATGTAAGTTTGAAAATTTCAAAATAAACTAATTATAATTCAACAAAATCCAAACTAATTTTGTGCAGTTTTAAAGTCTTCGATATTAATGGAAAATATTACTTGTAGAATGGAAGGCATTTTATATATATAGATAAGTACGTAATTTTAATTTCTGATTTAGTACACTGTACGGACTGAGAATTTTCTCGTTTTTTTTTATATTTTTTCCCGGGAAAATTGGAATTCAAAATTAACGAATAATTCAATATAATATAATATAGTTATTTCTTTGCATGTAATTTTCACAGTAATATAAAATTTGATTTTACAACCTTCAAATACTTTTTTATTCATATAGTTGAAAATATTCTTTTTTTTTTCTAGACTTAGTTATTAAATTAAATAAAAATGATAATTGAAATTTATTATTTTCATGTGCATTACTTATAATTTAATTATTAATTGGTTAAAGTAGAAAGTATTTTTTTTCTTTTTTTTTTGTATACATTTGCCGTTATATAAATAATAAACTATACCAGAAATTATATAATCTGTTATTAAATAAGTGTTATTTGAAGTAAGTTAAATAGTATTTAATAAATAAATATATCATAATTTACAATACTAATGATCTGGGGAAATAAAGATGCAATTAGTATTATATGATCCATATGAATCAAATCAATTTACAACTCAACTAAAAAATAGTTTATTTTGATTTTGAAAATTATATGTTTTACTGTATTAATATATTTTATTATACAACCATGTATAATCGTTTTTCATGCACTGCATAGAGAGCACAATAAATATTTCATAATAATGCAGCGTCATCTCTTTGTAGTCCGTTAACTAATTTGAGTTACTTCCTGAATGCATACCTTTTGTCCAAATTTCTAACGCACATCCGGTAATTTCAACTGTTCGCTTATACGTGAAAACACAAAATGATATTTTATATACACCGTTTCATTACATAACCAGAATTAGTCCTCATAATTTTCAGTATAAATAATTATATTTTACCTAAAATATACAGTTTCAAAGCTTACATGTAAATATAAAAAAAAAATGGAGAAAAGTTAAAGAATATTATATACTTGATAAAAATAAAAAGTAAGAATTTACTGGAATATGTTACATTTATGCGTGAAGTTAGTTCCAACTTTTCCTTGCGGTTTTTCGGTGCACACTTCTAAAATTTCTAACCTATAAAGATACTTTCCTACAGAGCGCTATTGATTTGTAAGTAACAACGTTTACCGCAGAGAATAACTTCGATTTCTTACAACTATTTTTAACTTTAACTTCAAAATATGTTTCCTTTATATTACAAAGAAATATAAAACATAATTATATATCAATAATATGGCGGAAAGACTACAATCCTTGGATCAAATTAGGACTAATTAAAATTAGAAAATAGAGAAGACAATATTTTTATCGGTTATCAAAATAACAGCAAATATATTTTTAATATAGTTTTTGTCAGTGAAGTAAAAGTTACTAACTTTTTAATATTTCTAAGTGTGCATTTTTGGGAATTCTATTATATAACTAAACACGACAGGATAGATTGTCCTTATATATATCGGTTAGGTATATTCGATGAAGGTTTGTTGTTTGAACTATTAAATCGATTTCGTAAAGCAAATATGTATAGGATGCAGCTTTCAAGATTTTTCACTATCATATTTCATCCATTATCCACACCCCAGTGTTTTTGTGCTGCCAATAAGATGTCCGACCTTTCGGCATATCGAATTGAATAGAAAGCAAAGAAAAAATCATTTATAATGTTTATTTTGGTGACAGCACCATAATGAAGAGTAATGTATGTCAGTAAATCAAATAAAAATGATAGTAAAATATAAAATACATCAATATTTCAGTAGTGTAAAAATGTCAAAATAATTCTAAGAATTAAAATTATTTTGTATGCGATTTTAAAATCCTGGATTAGTACGGTTTCAAACAATCCACTGTGAAATATAATTTTAAAATATCAATTACACATTTTTTAATTATCTTACATTAATTAAAATTATGATTTTGAATGCGTTAAATTATTTTACAGCAATACTTCGTTCACCACTTTTTCTACTCGTCTGGATATATTTTTTTATTTGTTCTTGCTGTATTATTTATGTCCACATTAAGCATTTTATGATACCATCATTTTGATAACAGTACTAAACATACTCCGGAGAACACACTTTTAGGATAAGTGTAAAACAGTTTTTCATGAGAAAAAACACGTACAGCAAACAGCCTTTTTTATTCTTATCTCGAATACTCGAGAGAATGTTGTTATATGTGTTATGTAAGCATATTTTGCGAAGTTGGGAAAAAAACTATGTCTTTTTAAATTTATTTTAAGGGTAATTTATTTTCAGCTTAACTATACTTGCGTTTTAAATCTATATAAATTCTTAATATTTTTTCTTTATTTAATTTAATAATTGATTATTTATTAATTAAATATTTTATAAATTTTACCTGATGAAAAATGTAGATATTAATTGATTTTAATGAAAATAAGAACATTTGCGGCACTAATAAAAAGGAAAGGAAACATTTATTACAGTGTTTAAATTTGAATATAAGAGAATTATTTGTCTGTGAATACATGATAAGCAGTTTCCATTTCTAAGTAAATTAGTTAACGTTGTTAGGAGTAGTGATATATATGGGAAAGTAAGAACTATAATTAGAGAAGATTTGAATGTAAGGATTGTATATTTGAAAGCTCAGTGGCTTAGGGACATGGGGAATAAGATGTCTATGTAATTGGATAGTTAAAAGTAACATTCGCTTTGAGAATATATATATTTGAATGAACTGGAATATATAATATAAAGGGCTTGGATAAAAAAATGTAAGTCCTCAAAGGTTGATTTTAAATAAAAAAGTAAATGGTTTTGAAATAGGAAAACCTACATATATATAAATGGAAAAAATACTTTTTCAAATAGAAGTTTTGCTATAAATTATTATATATGAGAAAAAAGACTTAGTAATAATTGGAGCCACTAAATAAATTAAAGAATGAATGTTTTTTTTATTTAGTATTTCAGCAATAAATAACAAAAAAAAAATAACAAAAAAATATTTGAAAAAAAAAGGCTATTAATCTTAAGTCTTTCTACTCGTAGTACGAATATTTTTTACACTTGTAAATAAATATTAATAAATAAGAACGTATTTATTACTTATTTATTGCATTTAACACTAAAGATACCGTGGAGGTCATAACGAACTTTGGATCTTTCAAAGAGAACATAATCACATTGCTATTATATTAAATAACATTTTCTAAAAAAAATGTACAATGTGTTTTTTTCCAGTATTTACTTCTGCGAATATTTTATTTTTCAGAAACAATATGTCAGCTGGTTTAACTATGTAGATGATAAAAACTTGTCAATATTTATTGTCTTAAAATTAAAGAATTGATATAAAAACAGATTGAGTATCCTTATGATTTAAGCAATAAATAAGGTCAATTATATACGTGAAAGATTGAATATAAAGATTTATAGTAGAAAGTTACACTTTTATAATAACTTTTAGTTAATATAACACCAGATGAGTGTACTAAATTATAAAAATTCAATAGAATTTCCTTCGACATGTAATTTAAAATAACATACATAAATTTTCAGTAATGTGAAGAAAGTAAAAATAAACGCTATTAGAAGAATAAACAGTACAGACGAACAGTATTCCTTTATGAACAACCGACAAAAATAAGTCCTCTGTTCTTGATAACAAAGAAAATATTTATAAAAAATGTAGAATAGGAGATTTTTATTAGGTTCAAATTTGTATTATTTTTGTGAAGTATCAGATTCTAAATATAATTCTAAACAATGTATTATAAAAAAGTAAGAAAAGACTGCATTTTTTTCTGATCACACATTATGATGTTTGTAATGTAAAAAAATGTAATTTAAATTTCAAAAATTGGTGCAGGAATTAATTTTAGACAAAAAACAAAAATTTGTGATATTTATATGATAAAAATGTGTGCGGAAAATGTACATTTAAGAAATTAATAATTTGTAAGAAATATTTGAAACAATAGCTTCTTTATTGGGAAAATTATTATTTTTTATTTAAAAATATAACTTTCTTCAATTAGGTATTGTCCGTTTTTGTCGATGATCTCTTGCCATCTTTCAGGCAGTGTCATAATTCCATGTTCATAACACTTAGGATTTTTTCCAGCAAAAAACTGAATTTAATGTGATTTTACATTATCAGCGTCATTAAAAATTTTACCATTGAAGGACTTCTGCATGGAATGAAATACGTGGTAATCTGAAGGCACAAGGTCAGGGCTATATGGTGGATGTGACAACACATCTCAACCTAGTTCCAATAATTTTTGGCGAGTGACCAAAGATGTGTAGGGCTTTGCATTATCCTGATGGAAAACAACACCCTTACGATTTTTCAATTCTAGCCGCTTTTCTTGAACTACATCACTCAGTTTGACGAGTTATTGAAAGTACACGTTTGAATTAATCGTTTGTTTTCTTGGTAAAAGTTCAAAGGAAAGAATTCCTTTATAATCCCGCCAAACTGACAGCATAATCTTTTATTTGGTCAATCTAAACTTTTGTTGTCGTTCATCTTGCATTACCCACGATTTTTTTCCTATTAACGTTGTTATAAACTATCCACTTTTCTTCACCATTCGTTTCAGAAATGGATCAATTTCGTTGCGTTTCAGAAGCATATGGTAATGCATTACGTTAAATGAATTTCCTTAATAGAAATCATCTTTATGTATGTTTATATAAAATATATGCATAATTATATATTTTTCTATTCTTGATTGATAAACAAATAAATAAATATATTTTGTAAATACTTTAATTTATTCATTAATTCAGTACAATTTTTAGATGTCATTTTGACACCCGTGTTGGTACTATTAGTTATACATGAAACGTCGTAAATATATTATTTACGTATTATATAATATATAATTATTTACGTTATGAAATTTTCATTTTTTTTTGTAACTTAAATTCATATTTGGTTTAGTTATTTAAATCTGGTTTAACAACGTATGTTGTTCTCGCTTTGAAATTTGAGTACAGTTTGATTTGCATAAAGTTTTTTTTGGAATGTGTTTCACATGCAAATTAAATGCAGTTGCTTTTTATTGGACCGTTTCAACCATTTTCGAAACTAGATAAAACTTTTCCCACAAACATTTTTTTTGTTTCAACAACATTGATAACACCAATCTATATGTAATAATCAACGTATGAAATTTCAGTATCTATCAGATTTATGTAATAGAAATAATACTAATGATATTACATTGTTTTATTGGGTTTCAAAATTACTTTTTTCATTTTAATTAAGAATTATATTTTTAGTATTAGATCGATTGAATCTAAATCAAGTATTATTCAAAATGTCGAAGTATAGTTATATATTTTTTTGGAGATGAGTTTTAGATTAAAGTAGATTACAATCAAATAATATGTAAAGAATATAGTTACATTATTCAATGTTGCCTTAGAAACATCATTCATGATCTATCATGCATAACAAAAAAAGAGGATACGTCAGGACTTTTACATAAATTGTATCAAATACCGAAATGAGCTTGAATGCCGCACGGATATTCTAAATATAAATATCCATGACAACAGCATAGCAACCCAGCGAAACGTTTTAAACCTATACATTTATATGAGTATTTGCTTCTTGATATAATTTGATTTTGTATTTTCAAGAATTTAACTTTTATAATTTTTAATAATATATTAAAAAAAATAAGACATGAATGTTTTTTTCTCCCTTACCCAATTTTGTATTCTTAGAAATCCAGTTATCCCTTCCAAATTCAAGTATCTTACAATCTCCTTTTATATGTGTCCCCCTTCCTTTTCTATGGTTGTATATCACTCTAATATGAGTGACGACTCATTAAGTCTCCTGTATTACTCAGAAAAACATTTTTTTTAGAAATTCGACTTTATTCATAAATGTTTTTGTAGTAGTTTTTGTATTTGCTCCCAAAATAGGTCTCAATTTCATCAATCACTTCTTTATTTGAGCCAAATTTCTTTCCCTGGATAATATTTTTGATTCAGGTGTGTTGTAGTGGATCCAAGTTTCATCCATTGTTACTTACCGATGCAAAAAATATTTTTATCTCGCTTGAACAGCGTTATAAATGGTCATTGTTATTTTTATATCCACTTCCAAAGCAACTTATTCATGCTCAAATTTTCTTGTAAAATTGTAAACACACTCCCTTCTGATACAACTTCACTTTACGGTCTTTCAAAACTGTTTTGTGATGTTTTCTGGAACAACTGCCGATTTTCGGAGACCGATGCGTTCAACACTATCGGTCAATAATAGTTGATTTTCCTGGTACAGAAAGTTAATAAAGCCACTGTTTGTCTTCAAGAGTCTTTTTCTCCATGGAAAAATAATGTTTAATGAACATACGAAATTATTTTCCATCCATTGCTTTGAAAATTACAAAATTGTGGTCACTAAAACTGTTGTAACCTGTATACTAATTCTCAGACACGTACAATTTGAAGGTTGGTACCAGAAATAATATGGATCTGTCAGCAGTGTTGCCATATATGTGTCAGACCGGAGACTTAGTGATATGTATTTGTGTATTATTTTGTACATTTCGTTAATTTTGTTAATTTCTCCTTCAATTTGTAACACCTTTTATACTAACTGCCAGGGCAGAAAGATCTAAGTCGATATCCCTTTGGCCAGATACATTTATATTTATATTTGTTTATCTATTTATTTATCTTACAGATTGTTAATTTATTTGTTTTTATTATTATAATTATTTGTACTATTTTTGTATTCTGGCTAAGAAACGATGCTCATTATTATTGAAAGTTAGAACGGAAAGACCGAGGTCGATAGATTATTTTATTTTGTTAGTATTTTATTTATTTCTATTAATTAATTATTTATTATTAATATTTAGTTTTTTTTTCTTCATTACAGAATATATATTGTATTATATTATTTGTGTTTTCTGGCCAATAGACGTGTTTATTATTATTAAAAATCAATTATTTTTACGAACTTTTACAATAAAAAAAAGTACAGATACAAAGATAAACTGGAATTAAAATAATAATGATCCTGCTTGATAATCGAGTAAACAAATGGGTTTATAAACCATTACATTAAAGTAAATTATTAATCTTCGTAATTATAATAATGGTAAATATCTGTATCCATTTAATATCATCCGCAATCAAATTTACTTATTATTCATAGTGCAAGGGTTGTAATGAAAATTATTACGACATGAATTCTATTGCTTGAATTTGCCATTCACAAAATAATTGCTAATTAATTCATGTAAACATTAATAAACTTAACGAAAAAAAAATGTTTACTTCAACCTTTTACATTTGTAAGCCGAAAAAAATATGAAAATTATCTGATAAACCAGCAGAAATATATAAAATATAGAAAAAAAAATAACAAAATTATTTTTCTCAAAATTTTTTACCTATTTCATGTTGTCGCAGGCTACAGATTAAAGAAAACTAATTTAAAAAAAAAACAAAATGGAATTTATCTATGTCTTAAATATTTGAACAACTATTCTAAAATTCATTACATATTTGTTGTAATTGATAAGCTTGGTTTACAGTTTACAGTAATAGAATTATTATTTTTTTGTATACTAATTTGTTAAATCATAATGCTTAAGTTGAAATCTACATTTAAATAAAATACAGAATATACACAAATTTTATTTGATTTGATGAAATACTCGTAATAATTTATTTTCTTCAATCTATTAATTTTTGTGGACTGACCAAAATATGAGAAATATGTGATATACCGGCAGAAATATAGGAAATAATTCGTGGAATATAGAAAAAAGAAATAACAAAATTATTTTTTTATGAAAATTTTAACTAATTCATGTTGCCGCAGACTACAGGTTGAAGAAAACTAATTTAGAAAATTTACAATGGAATTTGTATATCTGCCAAATTTTTGTACAACTTTTCTCATATTTATTATATAAGCTTGATTTCGGATAACCGTCAACTTTACTTAAATAATTAAAGTTATAGTTTAATAATTTAGCTGTAAGAAATAACAATTTATGTAAATTACAGTAATAGAGTAGTTATTTTTTATATACTATATGCAAAGATATATACTAAAACCACAATACTTAAGCTGAAAAATTAATTTAAATAAAATACTGAAAATACACAAATTAATATAAGTAATTAATATAATCACAAGGTGTCTAAATAGTTTATTTTTTAAATAAATACTGGCAATAATTTATTGATCAGAATATAAATATATTACAATTTATTGACCTGTAATAATCATAAATTTATTTTATCGATTTGATTAGATATGTTTCCTTTTACATTCTCTGGACTTTCTCCAGCAATACTTTATATTGGTAGGAGTACAGCTAAAATACTACTTTGTAGAATATTTCTTTTCAGGTCACTTGTCGCTTTTTCATATTGCATATTCGATTTAATTTTTTAAAGAGATTTATCTGACGAATTATCGTGTGTAGAGGATTGATGTCCCATCCTCTAAAGACATTTTCCTATATTGTATTAATATCATATTTTTTTAAGGTCTCCAAATATAATTGTCCCCTAGAACGAACAAACCTAAATCTGCTAATGGCTAATAAAGTAATGAAAGTATAAAATAAAATAATATTTAGAACTAATAATTATTACAAAATTATATATTCTGAAATGATTTATTGTTGAATTATTGTTATTTCTTTGAACCTTTTGGTTGCGAGTCTCGTCGTGGGTCTTAAGAGGCATTAGTTTTATGTCAAAGATTGTGAAAGGGATAACCGCACGGAAACGTTATTTACTTCAATAAAGCTGTGTCACAGGTCGCATCTGTTCGGAGGGTTCTAAAGCTAAAGGACTTAACGTCAACCCAAAGGGGAGAAGATATAAAAGACTTCAGCGGAAGCAATCCGAAAAATAATATAAATCCTCTACGTGTCCGTTTGTTTATTTACTTGATTTTCCACATATTTTTCTTTTTCCGTATCCTTTTAACACATTCATACGTGTGTACTCGTTTTGGACGCTTTTATTAGAAACTATTTTGGAAAGAGGCGAGGAGCGAAACAGGATTAACCGCAAAGTTTCTCGAAACTGTTCGTGAGAGGGGCGGCGCTCGTCCTTGAGAGGCAAAGGATGACTGGGTGTGGCCCTGATGATCGCGCTCAACGCAGCAACGGCTCGAATGCACCGGAAAATTCACCACTAATTGCATAATTTTTAATGCGCGCCGACGCGAAAAATTTATCAATTACTGTAATTATTTTACCATGTTAATAATGTTACAAAAAAAGAGATAAGTTAATAATACAAAATGAAAAACACAAAAAAAAGAAGCAAAATAGAACAGTGTTTAATCTAATATTTGTCGAGCGGGACGAAGCTTCTTTTTAAAAAAAATTACACAGACACAGGGGTTTTAATTTAATTTTATGCAAACGAACAATCTAAATGCAATTTAAAAAATGTTACTCTGTGTCACGAACGAAAGGAAAATCCATATTAATCCAAAACGCACGGATTTTCGGTCCGTCGCTTTTAGCACGGTTCTAGTAATGATTCCTTGGGGGTAGTTCTTTTTTCTTTGCATTTTCATCACTTGTAATATGCAGAACGGATATTTAAAATTCCACTAAGCTTTGAAATGTGTGCGTAGGCGGTGTGCATTTTTCATCGTGATTTTCGACAATCGTAAATAATTGAAAATATCGACCGGAGTTTATCCAATCAAAACTTGACGACACTCGAATAGCTTTTCGATTAGTTCAAACGTAATTACGGGATGTTTATTAGGGGAAAACATTGGTTTTAAATATTATTCATTGCCAAACGAACTGAAACGGTACAGTTCTTGATTTGTTGATAAATTCGTTAAAATTTCTTCATAATTAACTTTTATTAAAATAATACATTGTTTATTTCACAATCAGTTTATTCAAATTCTTTTCTATTTCTTATATCATTTAAAAAAATATACTTTTAATCAAATAAATATTAATTTAAAAACGATTATTTTTCAATTCAAAACTTACTAAATGTAAATCAATTTATTAAAGTTTATAAACTGAAATATTTGTTTGCAAGTACTATTATCTAATTTAATTTACGTTTTAAAAATGTAATTTAATTTATGTAAAAAATTATCTTAAGAAATTAACTGAATTTGTGTGATTATTAGTTTTTCAATTCAATACATCAGAACATTTGTAACATTAAAAATATGATATTTATACAAAATTTCGATAATGTATTTGAATTAATCTACTTTTAAAATTATCACAGATTTTTTTAAATATATCAGAAAATATTTTAGTTTTTGATCTCATTATTTCAAAAAATTATAATAATCATATATATTGTAACATATAAAAACTGGACATACAAGAGACTATTAACTGAAGAAGGTATTTACGCCTGTATTATTTCGAATTTTTCCACTTAATAATATTTATTGAGTAATATTTGAAAATAATTAGATTTTAGTTTATTTTGAAGGATTTCTGTCAATGTCATAATTTTTTTCTTTTCGACTTTTGACAGATGTCATTTTTAAGAAGAAAATTGCGCGTAATTTAGTTTGTGGACAATTTTAAGATGTAGGGCAAACATTTTCAACATTTTTTCTATTTCCTTAAAGGCTATAAAACTGCTGAAACTCATAAAGAAATATGTAAAGTTTACGGTGTTGGTTGCAGTGTCAAAATTGGTATAAAATGCAGTTGGTATTCCGATTCTTATAATTATTTGATTATATTTTACATTAGGATTATCTTTCTATAATTCAGCGTTGATTTAACAAATATAATCATTCTTAGTATTTAGTATTAAATTTTATATTTTTATAATTCAGCGTTGCTTTAACAAATATAATCTCAAATTATATTGAACACACCATTCTTAGTATTTAGTGTTAAATCTACGTTGTTTATTCAAATTGACAAACATTTAGCTATTTACTATTGTTATAAGCATTAGCCTCCGGAGACACCAGCTAATTTAGAGCCTCGTTGTTGATATTTGCCGTTATTATTACAACATTCTGGTAATGAGTATCAATGTTAGTATAAATAATCTGAGATATTTGCTTATAATTATTACATTTTTTGACCAGATTATAGAAAATTAACGTAAAATTGTATTTTGAAGTGTATGTCGTCTATCAATTTTGGTATAAATCTTTAAAATAAGCAATTTTATTAATTAGTAATTAATGTATATTACTAAACAAAAAAAAACACAAAAATAGTTTGTAAACAAACAAATAAATCTTGTCTTATGTAATTTTATAAGTAAGTATAGTTTAGTTCTGAGTCTAAAAATTGTCAACATGAAAATCGTTGTATATACATTAATTAATTAAATTAAAAAAATACTTTATTTACAATAAAATCAGGCAATATAAACCACACTCAATATGTTCATAGGATGATATATAGATGGCGACTCTATTGACAAAGCCGTATGATTTTTAGGAAGTACCAACCTTCAGACAACGCCTGTCAAAATTGCATGGCAATCTTACGTTTAATTGACAACTTACAATGGATTTAGTGACACTACTTTCAGCAATCCACTTCTCTAACATTTTTCTCGACGGAGAAGATTCCCCATAACACTTACCAAACCATTGCTTTGCTTGAACGGTATTTTTTCCTATAAAAAAGCAATATTTTATCAAAAAAAATATCAAATTCAAAAGTTTCAATTGTTTTGATAATTACAACAGTAAAAATACTAAAACCACTGTAACTTATGAACTAAACATCAAATTGCCATAAAATTTTGACAGGCGTCGTCTGAAGGTTGTTACTTCCTACAAAATTATATGAATTTGTTGATAGAGTGGCCATCTATATGTCATCCTACAAACTTATTGAGTCAGGTGTAAATTAAAAGAAAATTTTTTGTTTAATATATAACCGGTCTTAGGCCAGAATATTTGACATTATAGAAAATGAGGGTTATAGGATTTGACAGATAGTGACAGCTGTCATTTCGTAATACAGCATGAGAAATGTTCGTATTCCTTATTTATTATTAAATAGTATTTAAGATATATTAGGGGGACCAGAAAAAAATTATTATTCTTTATATAAATAAAATGTTTTATTATTTATGACATTTTTTAAATATCAATTTAAAATACAATTTATATATTCCCTTAGGACAATTTTCATCTAGTAATTTTTCAAATCTATTTTTTTTTAAATACTTATTTTGATTTTAAATAATCGTTGAGCATTTAAAATTTATATTTTTTTTTGCCTTTTATAGAAAATGAGGGTAATAGGATTTTCAGACAACGGTTCTTCATCAAAGGATACTATTTCACCCATAGAAAATAATGCATCCTGCCTTTTGACTTTACTTCCTACCTTATTTACTATGTTCTTTATGAGAGCGTACATTTAAAATCCAGCTTGGAAATATAAGTATTTTCTTTTATGATTTAATTCATTTCAATAAAATAAAGTACTTTAGGGCGGAAAGACCGTTAATTATTTATATTAATATATTTTTTTTCTTTTTTAAGAATTTATGTATAGTTTTTTTGGCAAATAAACGTTATTTATTATTACGAAATTATTTTATTTAAAACGACAATTCCAAACAAAAAAAATATTTTAGGAACAAATTATGTAATAATAATAATTCATTTTTTCATTACAAAATTTTGAAGTTATTACCTAAATATATATTATTAAAAAAGTAAGTCTGAAAGGATACATATATTTATTTTTCAAATATAAGTTTGAAAGTATGCATTTTTTATTCTAAATAATTTAAATTAGATTTTTATTTATTTATTTAAACATTTTTGTCTTATAAATCTACATCAATATTTTATAAAATGATTATGTAATAAAGATACCTTTATTAATTAATTTACTTTCATAACAATTTTATTTTCAGCTGTAATGAATGAGTTAATTTCATAATATTATGTAAGCACTTTCATTAATTGTATATTTTGTGAAAGTTAAATAGAACCTATATGAAGATAGTTCAATGCGAGTACGCCAATCCAATCTATGCTTATTGTTCTGTGTTCGACCTGTATATGGTAATCGCTGTACTGTATACATTTCCCAAATCCAATCGCACGTTCCGCAAATGCCTTACTGCTCTCTGCTTCTTTTTCATACTATTCGTAGTCGACCAAGAATTCCATTCGAACTGCATACTTCCAGTTTTATTTTATTTATTTCGAATGCTGCTTGCTGCATTCACAACATGTCAAAAGCATTTCACATCAAACCACATATGCAATTTGAAGTATTTCTTAATTAGAGTTAATTTTCTTTTAGATTTAATTTTCGAATACTCAACCTTTTTATTAAGTGACTCAACTTATTTGTTTTTATTTGTATTGTGATCCAATTACTACAGGTCCTCAATTTGACAGATAGTGACAGCTGTCAATTTGTGACACTTTGCTTGAGAAACGTTTGGATACAATATTTATTATATTTTACTTAAGATATATTAGGGAGACCAAAAATTTTAAATACAATTTATATCTTCTCTTAGGACAATTTTTATCAAGTAATTTTTCAAATCTACTTTAAAAAAATTACGGGTTTTGATTTTAAATAATCATTGAGCATTTAAAATTTAGAAATTTGTTGCCTTTTCGCTTTTTGTTATCCTAGACGACCCATTTTTACTCTCCCTTTACAATACGGTTTAAAAATGATTCATTTCTGTATCTTGTCAGCAAATAATTTCAAATTGGTCTTTTGCTCCAAATTTTAATTCTGTTTATTTTGCTAATGAATTTTAAATGTTCTTGAAAGTCATAAAACTTCTAATGTCTTCCGGACCTTGAGGATTTCTGCAGGTTACTGTTGCCAGATCATGAAATAAAGCAGCATATATTTCCTTTATGAACAACATAATTCGACATTTTAAAGCTTAACGAAAAATGTCAGTTATTTTCTAAAAAATAAATGTAATGAGCATTAGAAGACAATAAATCTCAAAAAGAGATCCTTAAGCTATAATGTACCAGCGTAGACTTTTCGAAATTTCAAGTGTTAAAAATAATTAATTTCACTCCGGTCCTCTGTATAATACATTTATTAAATTAATTCCATCTTTAACATTTTTAATCCCCTCAAAATTTTGTCATAGATTTTTTTTTGGTATTATTCAATAGCTTGATTACATCCAGTAATTTATTTAAACTAGTTATGTTGCATTAGCAAAGTTTGAGTTGTAGGTAAATGCACGTTCACTTCATTAAAACTTGCAAGCAGTGTATTCCATTAACATTCCTCAAATACGTTAATTAATTAATTAATTAATTAATTAATTATACAACTAATTATATAAATACCGACAATAATTTATACATCTGTATTTTTCAGTACATTTTATTAATTTTCAAATATTAGTAATTATTATTTCGATTAACTAATTTTAAAATTATATGCATTATTTTTGCAAATTACTCTATATATAGAAACATATATTAAAATTAAATGTAATTATTATACTATTTCATTATTAGTCACAAATAAAATCTTTAGTTCCAACTTTTTGCTAATTTCATCGAAGAATATACTGAGTTTCATTGACTTTAATACTAAAAGTACCTAATTTTAAACTTTGTACAATATCTCCAAGATAACATTATCATATCGTTATTCTAGTTTATGATTTTTTTTATATATGCAAGCAATCATATTTTTTAGTAATTACTTCTTCATATATTTTACTTCTTCTTTTAATTTAAAAAATCGGGACAAAAGTAGCAACTTAAGCTTTTTTATGATTTATGTAAGAAAGGGGTTGTATGATACATAATTGAACAGAAAAAAGCATAGCAAATTGTTACTCTTTATATAATTATAACTTCAGGTGAAAGCTTAGTATTTTCTTTGAATTTTAAATGATAAGTACCATTAAAGAGAAAGAGAAAAATAAATAACATAGACAAAAGTGTTTCGAATTTTATGCAACCAGCTTATATAAGTCCTCATGCACAAATAATAAATAAGAAATAATTATGAAATAGTTATAAATAAATAAGAATAAATAATTATAAAAAAAGGAGATTAACATTAACAATTACAATGAATTTACTAATTGATTCCCGGTATATATTTTTGTCATTTTTGTGATAAAAATGTTTTAGCAATAAGATGCCGATCACTAAATGACGATGGGGGATGAAATATTGAAAACGTCTTTTTTATTATGGCGTCTGTGTGCCTTGCACACGTTACCTGCCGAACCTGTATATATTTAACGAAAATATATGTTTAATACCAGATTTTATATGTTATATTATTTGATGGAATTAGAAGCAATAAAAATTATGAAAATGTGTATACCATTTACAGACATAAAGTAGTTTTAAAAGGATATTTATATATATTACTAAATATTACAAATATAATAATTTTATATATAGTATAAATATACTTTTGAAGAAATGATAACTAAAATTATAAAATTAACATTAAATTTAATGTGAATTGAAATGATTGGAAATTAATGAAACCTTAAATTGATAATTTTTAATATTATTACAAAATATACATAGATCCATATATATGACGATACGGTGGTTTTCTAGTTTAATTATTTTATATATAGTAGAAATATACTTTTGTAGAAATAATAACTAAATGATAACATTTTAAATATTTGGAAATTTAGGAAACTTTAAATTGATTATTTTTAATATTGTTACAAAAATATACATAGATCCATAAATACAATTTAGTAGAAGTGATAACTAAAATAATAAAATCAACACTAAATTTTTTGTGAATTTAAAATTAATGAAACTTTAAATTGATTATTTTTAATATTGTTACAAAAATATACATAGATCCATATATACTTAGATACTGTGGTTTTCAATTTTAATTATTTTAATTGTTTTATATATAGTACAAATATACTTTTATAGAAATTATAACAAAAATGATAACATTAACATTCAATATGTGAATTGAAAATTATTGGAAATTAATGAAACTTTAAATTCATAATTTATAAGTTTGTTATAAAAATATACATAGATCCATTTATACGTAGATTCGGTGGTTTTCAATATTATATATTTTATATAGTACAAATATACTTTTGTAGAAATTATAACTAAAATGATAACATCAACATTCAATTTTATGTGAATTTTTTTTTTTGGAATTAATGAAACTTTAAATTGATTATTTTTTTTTATTGTTACAAAAAATATACGTAGATTCATATATACGTAGATACAGTGGTTTTCAATTTTAATTATTTTATACATAAAGTACAAATATACTTGTGTAGAAATGATAACTGAATTGATAACATCAACATTAAATTTTATTAGAATTTAAAATTTTTGGAAATTAAAGAAACTTAATTGATTATTTTTAATATTGTTACAAAAATATACATAAATCCATATATACAATTTAGTAGAAATGATAACTAAAATGATAACATCTACATTAAATTTTATGTGAATTTAAAATTTTTGTATATTACGGAAAATTTAAATTGATTATTTTTAAGTTTCTTACAATAATATAAATATTCCAATTTTAATTATTTTATATATGGTACAAATATACTTTTGTAGAAATGATAACTAAAATGATAACATCAATATTTAATTTTATGTGAATTTAAAATTAATGAAACTTTAAATTGATTATTTTTAATATTGTTACAAAAGTATACATAGATACAAAAATATAAATATTTCAATTTTAATTAATTTATATATTTTATATATATAGTACAAACATACTTTAGTAGAAATGAAATGAAATTTAATGTGAATTTAAAATTATTGGAAATTAATGAAATTTTAAAGTGATTATTTTGAATATTGTTACAAAAATGTGTTATATAATATTTCATTATTTTAAAGCATCTTGAAATATGTCATGATATATATGAATATCACTTATTTGAGAAAGGCGCGACATTTTACTTAAAGATGTTTTCTTTGTATACACATACCCTTTTTTCTTTTATGGCTGTTGCGAATACTGCTTCCATCGTCTTTATTATCGGACGTCAAGAGGAATGAGGCCACACATAAACGCACATACAAAGAAAATCAAGTGTTTAGCAGCAAACTAAAAATAAAAGAAAAAATATTTAAATAAAAAAACATTCGATACAAGAAAATTGTAAGCCAAATGTAGCATATTTGTATAAAAATTACATTTTACCTTTACTATAAGAAAATAAATATTCCTTTTCCTTTATAAAGGTAAATTGGACTATTGTAGTATTTTCCTATTTTCTTTAGCGCAAAACTATTTTCTTAGAATTTTACTTACCTCATAGAATGTGTTGTTTCGTTGGTGTTTGAACTGAACGTTATTTTTTTGCATAGGTAATTTTATTGTGAATCGGAAACGCACGTGCAATTCTTTTGTGAATGTCTGGACGTGAAAGTTATTAAAAAACCAATTTTCTCGGTGCGTTGTATAAAATGTTTTGTAAGTAAAATATGGACTAAGCGGAAGCGGAACTACCTTTAAGAAGTGTTGAATTTAGCAAAAATAATTTTCCTCTCGTTGCAATAGATTACGTGAGTAGAAACAAATTATTGCGCTCATAAATATATTTGTTACCGAAAAACGATATTTACACAAAAAAAAAACAAGCAAAAAAATGAAATATGTACGGGGCGCGCCGAAATACATGCCGCCATAAATCGTTGAAACAAAGTTTCAGTTTTTCGAGGTGTGTTTATGAACGTTTAATTCTAACGCAGCTGGAGGTTTCTCCTTCTATTGTATTTTATATACGTTTTTGTTTCATACTTAAGATATTTTATTATGTTATAACAATTTTTATTATAACTTGAAACATTTCTATTATTAATAAAATATATACTACTTTAACAATAGCAATGTTAACAAAAATATTACTACTAAAGTTATGTCATTAAAGTTTTGAAATTTAAGAACCAAATAATTACGCAATCTTTTGTTTAAAGCGAAAGGAAATTTAACAATTTATTTAATTTAATAACAATAAATAAATTGCACTTTTTTATTAAAGCATGATTTTCATAGTAAGATAGTCACTCTACATGACTTGAGTTCTCTACTCTGATTTCATTCAAAATGATTTTTTTTGAGATATTATGAATTAGTTCATAATAACTTATCCATTTTGATATTCTTTATTAAATTTTCCAGCATATATTTTTGTTAGCTTTTTATGATCTATTTGAGCCTATATATTATAACTTTCCAACTCTAGTCTTAACATTAAATGTTTTTCTAAAATCTACATATTTTATATTTTCCCATAGCAATATATCTTGAACTTGTCAATAATCAATCATATAATTTAAAACAATAATGCATAGCAGGTATTTACATTGTTATTACAACTTTTAGTTAGATATTTTAGTATATTCTTATAACTTCAGATGAGTGTTTGAATTTTATGTTATAAGTGCTATTTTGAAGAAATAAATGTATGTGAATAATATCGAGAGAGTAAAAAAATATAAAAATAACTAAAATAAAAAAAAATATTCCTATTTAGATGAGCAACTACTTTATGAAACACATTTTAATATAATTGATAAATATGTTATGAGTTATACACTAATAGCGAAGAAGAAATTATTTTTAATAATGAAAGAATAGGATGAAAGCATTGAGAAAAATAAGTTCGTAATATTTTTGGGAAGTATCAGTTCCTAAAGAATGTGATAAATATCATAATATAATTTTTCGGATTATGGATATACACAAAATATATTAACAAATATATTGTTTGCAGTAGATTCCATTAAAAAAAATACAGATTTAAACATGAAAACTTTTACAAAATAATAAAGCTTAAAAAATATTATAATTGTAAATAAATATTTTAAGATTGTATTTTGAAGTGTTTGTCATTGAGTTGTCGCATATCGACCCTTTTAGACGTATTTTTTATTCCCGTTTTGGTTCAATTACATATACATAAAAAGTTGGTAACTTTAGTTTTAATAATCCGTAATAATTGATACTCTTAATTTTATCATGTACAATTTTAAGTCCTTAGATTTAAATTAGAAAGTTGTATTTTTTAAGTTTTAAAACCATATAAAAGAGACTTGATTATACAGAGGAAAGAAGGCAAACATTTTTATTTAAAATTAATTTTATGTACACATATTTTATTTTTTTAGCTCAATTAAGTAGTTTGTTTCGAAATTTTCAAATCATATTGTAAATTCATTCTCATTGAAGCCGGACTACATGATATATTAGTATACTTTTTTGAAGAAATTAAACACGAAATTGTGAAATATAATAATACTGCTATATTTACTTTATTTCACTATGATTACTTTTAAATTTTGTTATTATTGAAAATAGATTATAATTAGTTAGTAATAACAAAACGTTTTAAATTCGTATATTACGAAGTATTAATTTTTATTTTGCATAGAAAATTATAGTAAATAAAAACAGTATCAAAAACATGTTTAATATATATGATTATCACGAAATATAATAAATATTTTTGTGAAATATTTCTATTTTAAAGAAAAATCATCAATTTTTGGTGTAGATCCTTCATCTTCTGATTTATGTTCTTTGAAATATTCCTATTGTTATAAAATTTGTAGTGCTCTTCACTTTTTGCCATATTGTTGGCAGGATGTTGCCATGGTTACGAGGTTAATGCAATCCTGTTTATTATACAGCGTTCGTGGATGCGCCGGGATAGATATTCTTAAGACTACAATCACTTTCAAATAAATTTTCTGAAAATCTCTTAATACATTTTTAATAAATTTCAACAATAAATTGAGAAATAAAATTGTTGGATTGAATTGTTGAATAGAATAATTAAATTAATTTGAAGTCTTTACCTCACTATTTAAATGTTTACTCAATTTAAATAAATATTAAAAAGAATGTTAATTAAATAAAAATTATTTTAAGAGATTGTCACAAATAATTATATTTTTTTTCTAAAATAATTTTTATTCTAAAGAAAAATCATCAATTTTTAGTGTTTATCCTTTGTATTCTGATTTGTGCTATTTGGAATATTCATATTGTTGTTGATTTTTTGTCATCTTTACCATTAGAATAATATTGCCATGGTTACAAGCCTAATGCAATCCTGTATATAATAATGCGTTCGTGGATGCGCCGGGATAGATATTCTTAAGATTACAACCAGAGGCAAATAAATTTTCTGAAAATCTCTTAAGCTTAAGTGCAATTTATGAAATCTAAAATCAAGTATTGCACTTAATAATAATATAATTTGTATTAATTTATTAAAATATTTTTCGTCAATTATATCTACTTGAAAATTAATGTAGATAAAATCTTATTATTGAGAGATTATATTAATTCAAGATTCAACTTATAAAGTTATAAAATAAATGTAATTATTGATACTTATTAAACTTGTTGCAACACAATTATTATATTAATATATCTAATACCAGACATATAAAATTTAGAGATTACTAATAATAATTTAACAATAATAAATTACTAGTAATAAGTTAATAAATCCAATGTGATTCAAATCAATCATAAATGAATTTGAAGATTTTAACTCACAATTTTGAAGTTTTCTAAAATGAAATAAATAATAAAAATATTGATACTAAATTAGTGTAAAATAACATATAATATTTTTTAACTGCAGTAATGGATACTCTTAAAATTAGTTTTTGATGTATGTTTTATTTATTTAAATTTACTATTTTTTTTTGATTGAAAATAATAAATAAGAAATTGAATAATAATATATTTCTATTTTACAGTTAATTAATATAATTACAAAATATAATAAGTGAAATGATTAAAAATTGTGAAATAATATAATAATAACATCATTTATTGGTCAGTTCAAAACAAAAAGACAAAAAAAAATAAGGAAACATTTTTTTTTTTATTATTGATTTATTTGTAATCTGCCACACTCTGGCAATAAACAAATATGTATGAGAAAATTAAACAAATAAAAATAACCTGAGCGGAAAGATTTCCCATCTGCAATCTTCCAAATTAAAATATATCCAATTATAACAAAATAATTTTTACAGCACATAAAATATTAATACAAAAAAAAAAAATTAATTCCTATAGGGGAGATCAAGAGTGTTGTGTCTTTTTAGTCTGTGGTGGGTAACACTGTTATCTTCTGGTAACGGGCACTTAAATTTTGTATTTCACTTTTCACGGTGTTTATGTGGAGGTCGTTATGAATAGTGTCATTTGTCACATACCAAGGGGCTTGTAGAAGGGTGCGCAGGCACTTGGATTGGAAACGTTGTAAAATCTCAACGTTGGAGTTGCTGGCCGTTCCCCAAAGTTGGATTCCATAGGTGTTAAAATTGTCTTGTATATTAAGAGTTTATTATTTAAGGATAACTGTGACTTTCTTCCGATCAGCCAGTACAGCTTGGATAATTTGATGCCTAGTTGTTTGCGTTTAGCTTTTATGTGTCTGCTCCAGGTGAGTCGGCGGTCTAAGAACATCCCCAAGTATTTGGCGTCATCTGCTTGTGGAACTATTTTACCATTTAATGTGACAGAAGGGCAGGTTCCCTTTTTAAGGGTGAACGTGACGTGACTTGATTTGTTTTCGTTCACTTCTATTGAGTCAAAAGCTCAGCCCAAGAACGTTAGTCAGCTACTGCCATCTTTGGTCTTTTGTGGCGGTGCCTTACATCTTCGTCGTAATCTACTGCGTTCCTGAGCAGAGGATTCGTGTGTTGCGAAGCAGAGGCGAAGACTTTTTCTGCAACTTTTTTCATGGCTTCGGTGATGGTTGGAATGTTGACCTTTCGATGAAGCTGCTTGTTACTTATATACCAAGGCGCCTTAAATACAGATCTGAGAAGCTTGTTCTGGACCACCTGTAGTTTCTTGATGTGTATGGGAGCTGCGTGTCCCCAGACGGGGGAGGCGTATAACATCACCGGGCGTATCATCCTTGACGGAATCCAAACTGATGTTCCGGAATTATGTTTGTTTCTGATAATATTGGACGTAACCTCAGTTCACAGTGAAAATATGTGAATTTTTTAAAGTTATTGTATGCAACAACTTCCACATAGTTCTGCTCCACAATGCATTATTGACTATAAGCACGTGACTAGAATAATCACCTATGATATGAACGTGTCTGGGAATGTTTGACCCCTGATTCTCCACTACGATAAGTTGTTGTAGTGAGTTTAGGACACTCAAAATTAATGGTCTTTTCAAAACTTTCTATATATTATAAATATCTCAAATTATAAATTAACATTTTTTGCATATATTAACATAGAATTAAATTATTTGCATTATGTGTTAAAACTATTATATACACATATATTTGATGCCTAACTTATTATTAACAACATAAAATAATAGCGAATATAGCAATAGCAATAGCAATAATAAATGTTAATAGCGAAAAACCGGTATTTTTACATTAATACAGGGTTTCACAGGATTATATTTACTTGCTGCAGTTGATTAATATAAGAGAATATTAGAGTAGTGTATAAAAAATATATAGGTTTACTTTATACTTGTGTTAGAATTTTCTTCAATTTTAAGACAATTTCTATTATTTTTAATTAATTATCTCAACGTTATTTGTTTAAATATTTATTATATTTAAATTAATATCAAAATAAAATATTTATATTATTTATAAATATTCTAATAAAAAGCAAGACATGAATATAATTTTTTTTATTATTTCTAATCAATTCTTATTTATTATAATTAAATAAATGTCATATAAAAATAAAATCTTCCTATTTTTTTTATAAATTTTGTAATTTTTTTTTTTTTTTTTTTTGTCTTATATTTTTATTTACAATCTATTCGAGTTGAACATTAAGTAAATCTGGTGGCGGTTGACATTTTTTATTTTTTAGATAAACTTTCCCAATGGAAGTTTTACCATTTTTGATGATATTTTTTTGTACAAATTATTTTAAATTTGTTGGTTTGGCTGTTGTGTGTATGTATGGCTAATAGTCATTCGTAATTGAAGCGTTGCGATCACTATTCTCTTTCTCTGTGTATCTGCTGCTATTCTTTACTATGCTATTGCAACCATCACAACATTTTTTTTGGCCCAAAGGGCCTGGCTTGGCTGGGAATCGAACCCGTACTCACAAGATCGTGAGCGGGCGACTCTAACCATTCGGCTATGAGTCGCCCCAATTTTGTAATTAAACACATTTATTAATTATTGGTACAGAAATAAAGACATTTTGTTTTGTCGTGACAGGATTATCATGAAAGAGATGCACTGAATCATTTATCTTTTTTGCCAATAAAAAGCAAGACATGAATATCAAACAGTATTATATACATTATTTAGATCACAGTCTCGTAATCCTTGCTTGTAGTACATACATCATAGAATGCAAACTCACAGCCTTTCTACGTGACATGTATATCTGTTTTCTTTGCTTCAAAATTGCAAAAACTTACAACCAGTGTAAACAAACTACCTAGATTTACTCGTTGACTTATCATACTTAAAACAAACATAATTTCTATTTTTTTTTGTTTTATTTTTTTATGAATTATTTTAATTTTTAATTTTACACGACTCCTGATTTACTACAGTCGGGTTAGAAGTTTTTAAAATACTTTAATTGACAAAATAATTGTTTCAATATTTGTCTCTTTTGTTATTCAATCATTTAAATCTATTCATAGTTATTTTTTTTTATTTTAAAATCTTTGATTAGTTCGGTTTCAAAGAATACAAAATATTGGCGAGACCCATCAGTCTATATTTTTTTTTTTACATATAAAATAAGAATGATGAAAAATAAATACATTTATTAATAATTTTACTATTTACAAAAACATATATAAATTATATTCTTAATGACAACTTGTGGTTAGTAACAACTGATGATAATCGTTGATCCTTCCCAGTGCGCCACATTTTCTGTGGTTAGTTGGGGTTTTCGAAATATAATACTATATATCTATAAGAGCATATCCGATAGACACTAACGACTCTCCAGTTTCATGCGCAGATGTTGACAATATTCTAAATTATAAATTTAGTTAAAAAATATTGTTAGTAACAAGTGATGATAATCGTTGATCCTTCTCTGTATCCCACATTTTCTGTGGTTAGTTAGGGTCTACGAAATATGATACTAAATATCAATAAGAGCATATCCGATAGACACTAACGACACTCCATTTTCATGCGCACATGTTAACAATTTTCTAAATTATACATTTAGTTCAAAAATATTATCAATAAGAGAATTCAAGCGGATAATTTTTTAAATTGATTTTTATTATATTTGTTTATATTATTGTGTCTAGCCAAAATTATAGTATTTAAATAATCTATGTGAAATTGACCTCCAAGTCCATACATCATTTTATATGTACAAGTACACAGGTGTCCTCTAAAACTCCAGATCGATACACTTGAATATAAACATTTAAAACTAAGTGTATTGAACTACTTTTGTAAACATATGAGGAACATCTACGAAGAATCATAATCGATACACATTTTTATGAAATAACTGTATTAGATTTAATCTGGCGCATTTTAAACAAAACAACTCTTACCTCATAATAAACATAATTTACTTTGTAATTAGAATATGTCTTTAGAATTAGTCTCAGTAACCATTTTAAAAATGTTAAAATCACTATATAGTCTATAATAAAACGTTAAGGGAAGAATATTGAAAAATAATAAATAAAATCATCTGAAACTAGAATTGAATTAATTTCCCCAGCACTAACACTCCAATGGCAACACCAGAAATTACATTAATAGAATACATTTCAATATAAATAATTTTTGTTCATTTTAATTTATTTTATTTTCTTTTATATTTATAGCAATTTTCTTAAACAGTCTATAATCCTTTTCACTATCGATTTTCTTATCGATAATAGAGAGATTTATTTAAAATTTTGAAATATTTTTAAACCTAGTTGAATATCACTTATCTTAATATATTACCATTAAACGGTTAACCACTTAATTACTTTTATATGACTATGACTATGACCATGACTATGACTATGACTATGACTATGACTATGACTATGACTATGACTATGAAATTTTGTAAATTTTGATAACAAATATCAAAAATTCCATACAAGTATTTAATTATATTCATAAATAACACATTAAAAATATACGTAGAATGTATTAAAAACTGGCTTCTAATATTGAAATCTATGTGACAGGTAAAAATTCAAACAGGTGTGATTGAAAAGACATTAGACATGATTTGTCTTCTGCGTTTACTCTTAAATTCTCAGAAAAAAAAAACAAGATTTGAATATTTAACATACTATTTAGTCAAGTCATATTGAAAAAGTGAATGAATTTTACTTTATAAATTAAGAAAAATTGTTTATGTATATTATTTATTTTATTAATATATTATAAATGTATTCAAAGTTTACACATTCTACAAAAATATTGCTAATAAGTATTACTACACAAATTTTTCAATTAAAAAAAAATTATGGTATATATACATATTAACCGGTTTTTAAATTAAAAATTTACCGGTAAAATAAAATTTCTGTGAATGCCCTAAATATAATATATTTAACACTGGCTTCCCATAGTGAAATCTACGAGGCTGACGAAAATTCGAACAGGTCTGATTACAAAGACATTAGAGATGATTTGTCTGCTGTATAAACATTTTAATTCTCAAAAAGATCTAGATTTAAATATTTAAAATACTATTTATCTGAGTTTTATCTAAAGAATGATTTAATTTTACTTGGCTTATAAAAAAATGTTTATGTATATTATTTACTTTGTTAATATATTGCACATTCGTTTAAACATAAAAAGTTGCACATTCTATAAAAAATAAGTAGAACTATCACATGAATTTTTCAATTAAAAAAATACCGGTAATTCACCTATTAACCGTTTTTTACTAAATGCTATCGAAATGACTGAAAAATAAGATACAAATTTGTGAATCACATTTAAATTGCATTTTATTATATTTTAAAATCTATTTTCACATTTAATTTTACAACGTTATAATTCGTTAAATGTTTGCACATATGTATCTTGTGATTTTGTTTAGTATTGCATGTGATCAGTCCAGCCTCACATGCTTATATATGTACATTTATAGTGAAAATCAATTTGAATATGGAAATGGGTTAATTTATTAGAGGAAAGTTAAGAAAAGTGAATATAAATTTCGTATTTAACCTGGTACTCTGAATTTAATTCGGCTAGCGGAAACAAGTTAATGGTCTCTGGAGTCCCAGTCTCCAGCAACAAGAGTTGTTCAAACTCCCCTCGAGACCCATGGCAAACTTTACATGTGTTTTTCGCCAGTTCGAAAACATCTCCCTGCTGCAGGAGGGGTGTGTTAGATCTGGGGGACTACTGTGGCAGCGGTTGTGGAAAAGTGTCTGTTTCGGTTATTAATATGTAAAGTAGGGTGACTGTTTCCAGTGGCTAATTTTTGTATTTTTTTTTATATTTACAGGAGTACACTTCGACACGTCGAGTACAAGCTTAGTGAATGAGATTACAACGGCAATTAAAGTGTACGCGTACGGTGTGGAGGATTACACGAATGATCCCAGGAATCTGGGCCGATCACTGAATACCCAGCTGTCGTGCGAAGGGGTTGGCGCCGCCCGTTGGGACACTGGGGATCGTTTCTTCCGGTACCTCAAGAACGTGAGCGTCGAGGCGGATGCGGGCAAACCGAATGTCGAGTTTACACAAGACGGCGTCTTACGTGCGGCAGAGCTGAAGATCATGAACTTACGACCTGGAGTCAGCAAGCAACTTGTATGGGAGGAGGTGAGTTTAACAATGGTGTCAAATGTAGCAATCGCGCCATTAGTGTCCTGCTTTGTAGCACCAATTACAGTCGGAAGTTTTGCTAAGATTGCAGCTAAATACAAACAAATTTCAAATAGTAACACTTTAATTAAATTTAAACAATATATTTTTTATATATTAGCAAAATGTTTCCGAATTTAAATTTTTTTATATATTTAAGAAATAAAGGAATGGAAGGATAAAATGAGCTACGATTATTATTTTATTGGAAGTATATTACTTCATCAACAATATTTTGAAAATGTTTTGATTTTTTATATAACTACTAGGTTTCAGTGTTTTCGCACAAAATTTGAAATAATACTATTTAGTATTATAGATGCAGAATAAAACTATAATCAAATTAGTTTCACAACTAATATCATATGAATGAAACATAGAAAACTTTATGATATATCATATAACATATACTAATTCTACATTTAATTTATTAGTACAAAAAATTAAAATGCAATCAATCGTATTAATTCATAAAATAAAAACCAAAAATTGTTGTCCAGAATTGAAGTACACAATAACCGGGATGCATATGCATACGGCACACATGGGAGGAACAAAATAAGACTAGAAAAAAACAAGACAAATCCCTTAAATAGTATTAAGGTTGAAGGAAGTATGGGAATATAATGATTTTCTGGATGAAATAAAAGTAGAAAAATAAATTCAAAAATTCAAAAAAGGAATACTACAAAACAAAATAAGAAACAAACAGTTGTAATACCAGCCCTAGAAATACCAAATGCAGCAAAGAAAAATTGTGGGAATATATAAAAATGTATATATATACAAATTACAAAATAAAAGATGAAAAATAAATAAATGTTGCATAAGCCTTTATAAATATAGTTAACGATATCAGAAATCCTAATAATTTTTCTAAAAATTTGCAAATATGTTGCTACATTCTAAATTTAAAAAAAAAATAGCAGAACTTATAACATATTTTGTCAAATAGTATTTTGATCTAACAAATTTCCATTCGTCCAAATGTATTTTGATACGAGCAAAATATGTTCTGTTTACATTTTTTTATAAACAATAACTATATCTTTACCACTAAATATTACTATTCCTGGGGTACCGCAAGGAAGTGTACTCGGACCTATCTTTTATCTTATCTTTACATCTGACCTCCCAACATCAAATAATATAACTGTAGCTACATTCGCAGATGATACAGCATTAATGTCTTCTGATAGTAATCCAAAAGTTGCATCGCAAAATCTACAAAGTGCATTAATCAGATTAAACACTGTCTTAAATAATAGCGTACAGCCAACGAAAGAAAATTAAATACTAAAGTATTTTAAAAATAAATAGGAATTATTTTGAAAAAATCCTTTAATATTAATTATTCTAGTTTATTATTTTTAATTTAACTTAGACTTATAAATACTATTGGGCTGTTTGTTTACTACTAATGAATGAAATTTACAAGAATGAAATTTATTCAAGTTTTTAAGTTATTAATTATAGATTGAAATTAGATCTTTGTAGATGTTTCTATTTTATGATTTTCTCATTTAAAAAGTAAATGTGAAAAATTCAACTATTAAATAATTACAAAAAAAAAGTATGAAAAATGCTAGAAATTCTATTTTAAGTATGGTTTATAAATATTTTATAAGAAGCACATGTGGATAAAGAGGAAACAATTAGGTCTGAAATTCAGCAAACTATACTGACTGCTTGGAAGAAAATCAGTGCTATCACTAGACAACAAACTTTTAATATATAAATCAATACTTAAACCCATGTGGTCATTTGGAATACAGTTATGGTGTTCAGCAAATACCTCTAACATCGAAATACTACAGCAATTTCAATTAAAAAAAACTACGTACAATTACCGACACACCCTGGTATATACCAAATAGTGTTTTACATAGTGACTTACAAATGGAAGCAGTTAAAAGTGTAATCACAAACTTTAGCGAAAGATACCAAGGAAAACTACAATCATACCCAAATAAACTAGCGGAAAATCTGCTAGTAAATGAAGCCCAAATATATAAAATGTTCAACATGACCTACCACATAGATTCAATTAAATTTATGAATAAAAATATTACTATGTAAAATAACGTAAAGATGTTGAGTTCCCCATCTACATGACAATTGTACCTCCAACAAATGTACTAAATATTTTTTTGTGATAGATTATAAATAAAAATAGATGTTATACAAAAAAATATTACTATTCCATTAATTTTTGATGGCATGCAAATCTTCTGAAGTTTATTTCAGTTCGTAAACAATTTATCATTACACAACTTTTACTTGCAATAAAATTTATTTAGTTCTTCATTTCTAATAAATTTGACACACATTATTAACTTCATTATTAAAATATCATCCAAATAATTTTTTTTTTAAATTTAAATCTTATTTAAAGCTGTAAAAATATTGTTAATAATTTGTGAAGCAAGCAAATTTAAAACTTTCTTATATGTATATTTGGATTTATAATATTCTAAATTATATTTGGATATTTATTTCTTTAACTATTTATTTATATATTTGATATTGAATGTATATTTGTTGAAATACTTCACTTAGTGAAATACTTCAACATTAGTCTTTATGAAATATTTATTTTCTCTCCGCTATTTATTTCCCATTTACACCTTCGCCGTAGCCCATTTCTCTATTTCACTATACTTATATTTCTTTTTGTGCCATTCTGTTCCCACACTTCTTCAACTTTAGTCATCTCCTATTATTTATACGCATTTTTCATAATATACGCAACAAAAAATAACACTTTTTTATTCTAAAATAATGAAAAAGAGGATTCAGAAATAATAAAAAATATACTTAATTTATTTAATATTTTGCTACCATGAATCGTGCTAACCGCTACGAGTTTTACGATCGGTTCAAAAGTAGCACATGTTTCATTAAGGATATTCTTTATAAAATAAATTACATTCGTAACATTTTGCAGAGATTGAACATAATTTTTTATTCCAATAAATTAATATTATTAAATTATTATGAATGCACAAACGTTTTATAAAAGAAATGTAGCACGAAGAAATAAATATTGTAAATTATTTAATTAAAAACTCTTAGATTTACAAATTTATAGAATTGCACAATATTTCCTAAAATATAATTTGAGGCATGGTAATATTTTTATTCAACTTATATTTATTTATATTGCTTTTTAATTTTAGCTGAAATTCACCAATTATTATTAATAATTTATTGGCTGGATACAAAAATCCAAAATAAATTACATATTCAGGAAAAGTGAAATTAACAATATAATTTCCATATAATTTACATACAAGGTGAAAATTTAATTAAAATATTTAAAAAATGTAGATATTAAATTAATGATTGCTATTTTTTTAAATTTTTAGTTATCAATATTATTTATAATAGAATAAATAATTATTTTATCGTCTTAAGTCTTGACTGGAAATTTTTTCATCTTTATTTATTTGTGAGTATTTAATTAAAAAAATCATTCATTTTCACACATAATTTTAGGTCTTTTTACTATAAACAATAAGTGTGTATTTCTGAGAATTACATTCCTTTGCACTTGAAATATAGTATTTTCTTCAAATTTATTTATCAAGAATTAATTCAAAAATTTTCTATATATTTACATGCTGGTTACATAATTTAAATTGATACCAAAATTAACTTTTAATTCTATAATAATATAAATTATTTCTATTTATCAAGAGAACCCTTAGATTCAAAAACTTAAACCATATTTCACATAAGAAATAATGTAAAATGAATCAAATCCAAAATATTGCTTATTTTATAATTAATAAAAAAAACATTAAGTACCCTATAAAATTACAATAAATGTATACAAACTAAACTAAAATTTATCTAAACGGAATAAACTTAAAATATAAAATTTTAATTTAATACATAAAATCTAAAAAAAATTTTATTAATATTTTTAAATTAAGAATTACAATTTAAAGTTTATATAAATTTCCTACGTTTTTCTGTTTTCATTATAGATTTTTATACGAATAAAAGTAAGCAAAATTTAATGATTGTTGCTAAAATTGCCTTATATTTCCGAAAACACAACTTGTATGCGATGCGATGAATCACAGCGGTTCTAAAACATTTAAAAATTCTTATTAAACAAACAATTTTCTTATAAAACAGTATATGAGAGCCAAATTAAATATTATGAAATTATTTGGAACTTACTCCCAATATATATAAATTTAAACAAGGCGAGGCTTAATAATTATATAACATTAACTAAATATATTTGACTAAGGAGCTATAGACTTTAGTTCAAATATTATTTACTTTAACAAATTTGATATTAATTTAATATTTGAGCATGAAATAATAAATGTAAATACATGTATTTTACACTTCACTTTATAATAGGATTGTAGCGACTGTAAACTCAATAATCCTGGGGTTTGTTGTTTAATTAGCTGGACACAATAACTTCTATACGCTTTGCGTGCTTGCCATTTTCAATATTTATGCGGGATCAATGGTGCAATTCAATGAAAAACCATTATCCCATACTATTGTGCATTTAAAACTTTACGATTTAACGTATTTACTGAATGGATGCATGCACATTATATAAGTGAAATATTATCCTGTAAATTTCCATAAATAATGTGAATATACTCTATTAATTTTATCAGTATTAAAATTATTATACAATAAATAAATTTGTAGAGATAAGAGTTTTTAATTATATAATTTATAATATTTCTTTTTTTGTGCATTTTTTTAAATACAAAATAAAGTTAATGAAAATTTTGTGGTTAATTTTGAACTGCAAATAAATTTAAAGTTTTGATGTAATATTACTTTTATTTTCATAAAATTGCTAAGATTAAATCTGAACATAAACAAAACTAAACTCATTAGTTTAATAAACTTCTAGAAACCATATTTGAAATATTACAGCTAACTCACAAACAGACTTAAACTTTACTCGTTATAGCCTGAAGCGTAAATATCGTGTAATGAACAGACGGAAGTAGAAGAGGTGAAGTAACTTGTTTTGGTTACGTATTATTATGAAAATATGTTTTCTGTTTAGCTATGTGATTTAAGTACTAGAATAGTTTAAAAAACTATAATAAGTATTTTACCACTCCTAATTAAAATCGTTATGTCGTGTCTCAAAAGAATGTAACATCATTAAATTATAAATAAATAATATGAAATAATATTCAATTCAGCATTTAAGTATTTGTTAAAAAAAACATTTATATTCAAGAAAATATGGTAGAAACCAATAATACAACAAAAGGTTTATTAGGCCATGCAATAGAATCGGTCGACAGCGTTTTTATCTCCTTGGCGAACGTAAAAAGTTACTCCGAGAAGATCTTGAGATTCGATTGATAAAAGGCCATATTGCTTACAATAGGTTACTTCTGAATAGCGAGAAAAAGACCCTTATTTATTGGTGTAATAAGATAAGATCGAAATAGAATTTTTCTAGTATTATATTTTTTATCTTCACACGTTGAGGACTACAAGTATGATCTATAGATATTTATAGTAAATTTATTTATATTGTAATAAATTACATATGGTTAACACTAAAATCTCAATAATTATCACTTACATTTAATTACTTAACAATTTTAATTATCTCTTAATCTCCGTCAGATTTACTTATTATTTATATGAATAGATTTTAAATAAACAATACGGGATAAAAAAATATTACTAAATGATTTAAGTTTAATATTATACAAATCATATATATTTAATATAAAACTAATTTGAAACAAAATAAAAAAGTAAAATTTACAATTGATTTTTAAATATTTCGTAAGTCTAACTATACTTACTACAAATAATTCAAGGATGGTCTTATGATATACGAAACAAATTATTTGATTTTGTATTTAAGTTATTTGATGCAAGGAAACAAAACTTATTAGAAAAATATATTTAAAAATTAATTAAATTTATTAAAACAAAAATAAAATGTATTAATTTACAAATATGTTCAGAATCTTTTTCGTTTCAACTTCATCGACGACTTCCTATATTTGTAGCTATCTACATCATACAATGCTCTCAGATAGTTTTACATCCGATCAATTTTTAATAATTCCTCCTGCAATGTAGAGGAAAATTTAATTTCAAAAATTACCTGTCTTTCAATTTATTTCTGTACCATAAAACTATTCCTTTTATTTATAGAAATTTTATGAATCTTGCGCAAATATACTGACATAAAAAGATATTCTGACATACAAAAAATTGCAACTGAGAAATAAAAAATGTCGTCAAAATAATTTTGAAAATTAATTTATTATATTAAAAACATAGATATATATATATATATATATTTACAAAATATTGATCTATCGACCACCTGAAAATGTAAAATTATAAATATTTTTGTAAAAATAAAAATAATGGAATTTAAAATATAAATATGTTTAATATCTCCGATTAAACTTCATCGCTGGCCTCTTATTTTCGTAGCTATCTACATTGTACAGTGTTCTCACATAATTTTGCATTCGGTCTATTTTAGCTAATTCCTCCTCCAACGTCTTAGGTTCTACCAAATCCTCTTCCTGGTTTAACCACAATATGGACTTCATTATTTTGGTCTTTTTGGTAACTGCCTTTTCCACACTATTGTCTGCTTTCCTTTTGATACTATTCCTATAATCAATTTTATTCCAGGAATGTATCACTGGTTTCCTGCATTCAAGCGTGTTGGGTTCTCTTAAATTCGCGTTGGTCCATAGTATGGGTTTCTCTATTTTAGATTGTTTCGCTGCAATCTGTTCTTTAATATTAACTATTTTCATCTTGGTTTCTATTTCCAAATCAATTAACTTTTTGAGGGCAATTTTCTTCTGAAGTAATGTAACTGATTTTCTTTCACAATTTGGTGTATATGAAAAACAGATATTTTCCTGTTTTTTTTCAATCGGAAAATTATTATCAACTTTTTTGAAACTTATGTTTATTTTTTTCCTATTATTAACACCTCTTTTTGGTCCACTTTCCACACAATCTTTAATCTCCATAAATTGATCATTATTGTCTATCGATTTACAAAAATCAAAACGCGATTGGTGATTAACGGTGGGAATGTCCTCATCATGTAATATTTCAATAACTTCGTCCTTGTTAAATATATTTTCTTGAGGTACGATATAATCCCCTGATGAAAAAGTAAATTCCTCAACGTTATCCATTTTAATTTCTTGTTTGAATATTTGTCTCTTGTTATTCACTGAGAGCTACTGAACAACTAATGATGCATTGCAAAAATTGTAGGGTTTATATATGAATTGGAAGGGAATATTAGGGAATTCCAGGAATTAAAAGACATGAATTATATAACCCTGCAATAAAACTAGGTACATTGAATTAATAAAATTACCTGATATTTTTTATTGCTCCAAATAAACCCTTTTGAAATCTATATATTTGCAACAAATTGATATATTTATCTGGGAAATAGCCATAAGTGGGATTAATAATATTATTGTAAAATAAAATTAGGAGAATTTCATTTGAAAATTTACTTGTCTTCTAATTTATTGGTGTACAGTTTCAAGGTCCGTTTGATATTTGCAACATCTTAGAAATACATTCAAATTTTATATGAGAATTAAGTATTGCAAAATTTATAATTTTAATCTTGTGCAAATATACTGATATAAAAAATATAATACCTAAAAATAGTCTCTTCAATTTTTGGCTTTTGATTATTGTATTCTATATATTTTCTTTTTAGGTGCTATTATCTACGAATTTGTTGAAACTTATAATACAAGGGTCTCCAAACTATTTTATTTTTTTGCACTTAAATAAGAATCAGGAAAGTTTTTTCGGATTCAAAATATATTTACCATAATTTGAAAACCCGTGCTATTATTATCAAGTTTCAATTTTGGTATCACTCATAATAAGTTAAGTTTCTAGAATAATGATGAGTAAATAGTAGGAAATCTTGATTAACAATTTATTAAAAAATTACTTTGAAAAACATTTTTTATATGTTAGAAATTAATATTTCAGGCGATATGAGACGTTCATTGATGAGAGGTATACCTGTGTAAATATAAATAGTTTGGTGAAATAATATATATGAACATTTTCTATTGCTTATGAATTTTGGAGATAGAATTGTGAAGGGAATTGTAAGTTTCCGAGCACCGTCCCACCGGTAGAGTTGCTGTAAATAGAATCAGATCTCTTATGGGGATTATATATACACTCGATACTACTAGTATTAGTTTTCAATATTTCTTCAATATTTCCTTGAGGAAACGTTCGTGCGGGTCTATCGCTTATGGGAACGTGATGAAAATCCCCGAACTGAACATTGATTTCTTCTCCATGTTATTCATCTCATCTGTCGGGAGAGTATACATTGATTAGTTTACAGTCTTCTTTTTATTTGTACAGCCTCTTTCATCCGATGTGTTATAAAAGCACTGCAGACGAATTACGCGACCCTCAAATATGAGCTGAGAAAAAAGATTCTGGTAAAATAAATACAAGAGAGCGGAGCTGCAGAATTTTCACATATTTCACTTTACAACAGCAAAACCAGGCGACTTTATTTGTGCCTGGTGAATACACATACGACATAATAAAACCATACATTTCATAATATTTTATAGTTTGCAAAAATAATATAATTTAAATACAAGAAATATTCCATAGAGTTTCCTGCATTTTACCCATAATATTTTATCCCGTTAGCTATTAAGGATATGAAATTTATTTAGTAAGTAATGATACAATTATTTACTAAGTTTTAAAGCGTAGAACTTTATATGAAATATGCTATCTAATGTAATAAACCATATTTACTAATTGGACTAAGTATTATTTTATTACTATTTTTATTAATATAAAATAATATAAATTTTAAACCGATCTTTCATACAATTCATTTTGTTAGTAACGTTTTTAATAAATTAAAGTGTTGTTCAATGTTAATTGAAAAAGTACAATTTTAGTAATCTCAACTTTTTAATTACTTAAGACAAAATTGAAGTCCAAACAATAACTTTCAATACTTCTTCAGAATTATTACTATTTTTTTTAATATAAAATAATATAAATTTTTGTTTCATATAATTCACTTTGTTAGTAATATTTTTAAGAAATAAAATTGCAATCTGCTATATTAAATATTAATTAAAATAGTACAATTTTAGTAATCTCAAACAATACTTCTTCACAATTTAAGATTTACAGATTGTATCAGAGATTACATATTAATTGGTATAAGAAGTAATTCCAAGTCTTTTTAATTAATAAAAATTAATTTTATTATAAAATTTTATTAAAAAATACATTATATTAATTATATTATTTATTAATTATTGCTTGATCTTTCTTCAATACGATTTTTTTAGGCTTAAATATATAAATAAATAGTAATAATTTATAATGTAATGAAAAATTAAGTTTTCATTAAAAGAATATAAAATTTTCATATCATCATTCAAGTAAGTAAGTAAGACCACTTAAGTTGAAGTTTTATCAACCGATCAATTTTGTGAACTGTCATAATATTTTCATTCAATCAATAGCACACATTATGTCATATACCTCTCACATCTTAATAAATATATACAAGTTATAATGTCATGTTTATTTTTGTGACGTGAATTTTTCAAATTGAAATTAAATTAAAGATACCGATATTGCATAAAAAATATTTTATATACTTATACTACTCAGTTTATATTTTGTTTTATTTTTCACAAATATTTGTTTAATGCCATAATGTGGCAGATTACAAATAAATTGACAAAAATACAAAAAAAAAATTCTAGATTAAAATTCATTTTGCAAAGTCAAGATGTTGAAAATAATTATTATTAGAGTTAATACATGTGAATATAAAGCCATTATTTAAATATGTAGTTAAATAAATAACACACATTACGTCCTATACCGCTCACATCTTAATAAATATATACAAGTTAATGTCATGTTTATTTTTGTGACGTAAATTTTAATTACATTGATTTTGACTACCTTATAACATCAAATCCATAGGAAATACTATAGAATTTTTATAATTTGGTGCTGTCATTGGAGTTTTAAATAGAATTTTAAATTATAGTGTAAAGAATCAACTCAATCTGCTTGTTTTCTATCCATTGTTTAATTTAAAAAAGTAAAATATGCTAAGTTTTCAACAGATTTAACGATCATACCAGTTAAGCAATATTACTTATGTTCTTTATTATACTAAAATTAAAGAGTTCTGTATCATAATTTATATATTTATACATTAAAATTCCCTTTGCTAACTCAAGACATTGAATATAATTATTAGTAAAGTAAATATATATTAATATAAAGCCAAATGTTGTTAAATATTTAAGAATTATTATTCTAATTTAAAGTTGCAAAATTAATTAATTTCTAAACCAGGAAAATCTGCAGAATAAATTATATAAACCGATAAGTTTTCTACTGATATTAGAAGTATTTGAAAAAAACATCTTGCTAACCTATTTCAACCTATAATAGCGTTAAACAAAATTATACCAGTCCATTAGTTCGGTTTTCGTTACAATTACAGTAAAATGAAGCAAAACAATACCAAGACCTATAATTTCCAACTTTGTTTTCAATCATAAAAAAAACTCAATCTGCTTGTTTTGCATCCATTATTTAATTTTAAAACAGTAAAATTGCCAAGTTTTTCAACAGATTTAATGGTCTTTCTAGTTAAACCATGTTACTTTATATTTATGTTATCTGCTTTATAATACTAAAATTAAAGAGCTTAGCTCTAAAATTCATTTTGCGCACTCTAAATGTTGAATATAATTATTAGTAGAATTAACTATTATTATCTAAATATAATATTGCTCAAATTATATCAATTCCTAAATCAGGAAAATCTGCAGAAGAAATCAAATTATATAAACCGATAAGCTTTCTACTGATATCAGAAGAATTTGAAAAACATCTTGCTAACCGATTGCAACCTATAATAGAGTTAGAGTTAAATAAACTGATACCAGACCATCAGTTTGGTTTTCGTTGCAAACACAATAAAATAGAGAAAAGCAAAACTAATACCTAGAATTTCTAACTTTGTTTTCAATCATAAAAAAAGTTTTCATTGCAAACACAGTAAAATAGAGCAAGATTATACTAAGATCTATAAAATAAATGTTTCGACAAAGTTAATGGTACCTAGGTCTATTTAGACAAACTTGACATATAATTATTTTAAAATAATATCTTGAGAATATAATGTTTCAAGTATAACTTGAAGAAGAATATACCGATTTACATCGGATAGTGAAGTCTCAGGGAAGTGTTTTAATCACTGCTTTATCTTTTAGTATGTATCAAATACGGCATGTCAAATGCGGCATGTATTTATATAACTACGATTCTAATATTCGCTGATAAAAAATGCAATCTTAGTATCGGATAAGGATCCTCCTATAAAATCTAAAAATCTATAAGATAATTTACATAAATTACAGAAATGGCTTAAAATATTAGTGGATATTATTAATGAACTGTAATCTTGGCATATACCGTTAAAATTAAAAAAAGACACCTTTTTTTTGTGGAGGAGTGGAAACCTTCAAAAGGGACCATGACTGGAACGGAGTCGTGGTAAAGAAAGACACCTGTCCAACAGTAAAATCTGCTAAGATCTGCCCAAATCGACGAAAGTCAAATATTGAGGAATGCATCTCGACAGAAGGTTTACCTGGAAAGATAATATACAGATTAGAAAACTGTTAATTAGAGCAAAGGTTAGAATTATTAGTGAAGATTAAATTACTAATACCTATGTTATCCAATTGTGGGATTCAACCAAAAAATCGAACATACAATTTATTCAAAGGTTTCAATCTAAATATCTCAGAAATATTATCATAATCCCATTGTTCATGACGAATAGACAAATCCATGAAGACTTTCATATCAATCTCGTTGAGTATACAATACCAATGTTTAGTATCAAATACGAAGTTAGACTGGAATCACATATTAAAATTCTGGATATTACCCTCCTTGAAAGCAACAAATAGGATTAAGAGTTATAAACCATTATATTTATATTTAAGTAAACTAAGAAATAAAATTTAGAAAGATGTATTGGCTGCTGCGTGCAAACTCGCAGTTGACTTTGGAGAACAAGTTCCTAGTGTACAAAGTCATATTAAAACCAGTCTGGACATATGGTATCCAATTATGGGGAACAGCAAGTTCAACTAATATTAAAAAAATCCAAGTTTTCCAATCCAAATGTATCAGAAGACTCGCGGGTGCGCCATGGTACATCACCAATAAAAGACTGCACCAGGACTTTGGAATTAAAACAGTGGAAGAGGTTGCCAAAGATTTCTCCAAAAAATACACGAACAGACTTGATTCGCATACGAACCCGTTGGCGGTCAATCTTCTCGACAACGGCACGACAACAAGAAGATTAAAGCGCTTGAAGCCCTTGGATCTTCAATTTAGATTTAATAAATATATAAATTTAATAAATATTCAGCTGAATAGATTTTAAATAAAAACTGACAAAAAAAAAAGTAAACTAAGAATATTCAAAAATATAATATAATCACGAAAAGCATTCACCGGGAAAGTTTATTCATTTAAAAAAAATAAATAAAAATATGACAACTTGACAAAAAATATAAACATTATATAATAATTTATTAGATTTTTAATTTTCTATAGATTCCAAATATTTTATTATATATGTCCGCAATTGTCTAAGAATATTTGAAAAGTGGACACATTCAAATAGTTAATAATTTAATAGAACATATTTAAGTTAATTTTAATGTCACGTTTTCGTTTCTAATTAATTGTTATGTTATGTTAAATTTATTGCTTTAATTGTAATGTCTCTTCATTTGACTGCGGTTGTTGAACTTTTTGAAACTATTCCCAAGTGAGCAATATATATCTCAAGAATTAACTACCAAATATGCATAAAATTAATTATTATTATATAATTTTATGAAAAGTAGAATAAAACTATTTTTTATATTATTATTGATATTAATATTTTAAATTTAAATAATAATAAATATATTTTGACTTATTGTACTAATTAATTACTAATTTATTATTTACGCCTTTACATTTAATAATGGATAAATAAACGACGAATAAAATTAAAACAATTTTCGATTAATTTTAAGTGTAGGTCGTAATTAAAGGACGAGCGATTTGCTCACGATTAAGTCCGAGTAAACACCGGAACAGATTGAGTGGGAGCCTCAAAATGGGGGGTGGAAGTGCGTTAGATAAATAAGGGTGTAATAAATTTCAAGTTAGATCTGGATAGAGACCACCTATCAGTTATAATGAACGTCCCAACGGAAAGGGAAAATTTACAATTAATTCCACTTAATTGAATACGGATCGGACAGTTCCAAATTAAACACTATAAATTATATTCATATACTGACATTTCAGACCTCGGATTTCCTTAGGTTTTATTATTTCTATTTTAGAATCAATACTCATTTATTTTTTACTAAAAAGAAAAAAAGAAAATCTAAAGTATTTAAAATTGGAAACATTTCCTTATATATTTTATTAATTATGATATATTAATAATTAATAATATTTATTATTAATATTTATATAAATATTATTAATATCTAAACAAGTTAAAAAAATCCAGGATCGTAATATTAGATATAATTAGTTTAGATAAAGAAGAATTTAATATTTTGAAATATGTTCATACATATTTAACATTAATTCAGCGGTTTCCAAACTTTTTTTTCCTACGTCTTCCTGTCATTTTTTTTATGTTGCTACGTTGTAATAAAGTATGTGATGAGTGATGAATAGATGGTATAATTTCCAAAAATATTCTTATGTAATAAGTGGCCAGTGATTTCAAATTTATTTATAGATACTTAAATATTTATTTTTTCGTCAATTTCTCGCCCTCTCCTGGTACTCATCCGCGTCTCTTACTTAGGAATCAATTTACCGATCCAAGCAGATATATAAAAGATGACGCATATAAAATGACGATAGGAGTGTCAACGTCACAATGACATATATTAATATCACGATGACGCTGTGACGTTGACATTACTGACTGCGATTAATGTCACTTTCCTTTTTCTTATGTCAAGTAGGTCAGAAAATACATCTTTTAGCTATAGTAAAAAAAAATATTACTAACAATTATTATTTGCCCAAAAATGGCAAAATGATAGAAAAGAATCAATATTTCATGCATTACAAAGTACGAGGAAATGCTTTATTACTAAAGTATATTTATTTTTTGATAAATTTCTGTTAAAAATTAAGAAAAATATAATATTTAGGAGCTTTATCAAAAAGATCGTCAATTAACCGATCCAAAAAGATGTATAAAAGATGACGCATATAAAATGACGGTAGTAATGTCAACGTCACAATGACATATATTAACATCACGATGACGCTGTGACGTTGACATTACTGACTGCGATTCATGTCACTTTTCTTTTTCTTGTGTCATTCAGGTCAGATATTTATTACAAAAATGACATATCTTATTATATAATAATTTTAATAAAACTAATCTACAAGTCCAAAGTGATAATTAAACATGTGAAATATAGATAGCTTGTATATTTATCACTAATGGATAAATTATAAATAAATTGATAAAAGCGTACCAATTTTAATATTATTAACTATTGTTTATGTTTAATTACCTTCATTATCATAATTATCTTTGTTGATATTTTAACATCTTATACCATCAAATGCAAATGATATACTACAGATTTTTAGTGGTCTTCTTACCTGAAGTATAGACCAATAGAGTATAGACACACACATGATGACATGAATTACCGCCATGATAATGTCTAATGTACGTCACATCATAATAATGTCAAGATGACGCCAGTTCTACGTGATAAATAACAATGATGACATATGCCATGTCTCAAGTTGATGACGATTATGTCAAAGACCTTTATTAAAGTAAAGTGTATGTTACAATGATGGCATTAGTAATCACGTTAGTAATGTCACAATTACATCTATTAATGTCACATTGACGTTAGTAATGTCAACTTAATAATGACATCTATTAATGTCGCAATATCAACATCACAATGACTGCGATTAATGTCACTTTTTTTTGAGATAATATACATTTTATTAACTAATGTATAATTAATATGTGTATACATTTTTTATTGGGATGCGTTGCGTATTGAATAGGCTGTATAATACTTTCAAGAATATTTTAGTCTACGTAGGTAAAAAAAAAACCATTTGTATACCCATGTAGTCGAAACTTATTTCTTTCCCCACTCATTCCCTTTTTGAAATGAACAGATTTTTATATAATATAATTTAGTCTTAGTTGGAACGTCGAAGGAAGAACATACTTCCAAATTATTAACTTAGTGATTATTCAATTCCGGGACACGACATATTCTTTAAATGCGGCGTACGGCCTATCAGCGTATCCAATCACAGACATAAGTCAACAATAAAAACCAGGATAGAGGCTAAATCATCAGTAATCTACTCTAAGCGACAGAGCGGTCAGATTACTAATCTATGGTCAAAACCTACAACGGGCGTTTGAACCTCAGATTTATTTTCCTAATTCCAGAAGCTACAGAAATCGACGGCGTAAACGGAAATGAAAAATTATAAACTTATGTAAGTGGAATTTAGATTACTAATTATTGTAGTTGTGTATGGCCAATTTTTTTTTTAATGAAACCAGTTTTCTTTAAAAATTTACTAAGAAATCATAAAAATTAAAAAATTGAAACGTAAAATAAACTAAACCCAGTATCTAAAAATATATTTTTTGATCAGAATAAAAATAAAATTAAAATGGAGACACAAAATTTACAATTTTTCTTGCAAAAACTTGCAATAGAGAAAATATTCAATCATAAATATGATGGAAATTCTGAAACGATAGATAAATTCATTGAAGATTGTGAAAATTTTTTTAGAGACAAGTCGCTTTTAAATATAGAAGAGCTAGTAGTTTCAAGTATTTGTTCAAGTTTTACAAAAGATGCAGAATTGTTAGTGAGAGGGAAAAATTATAAAACTTGGAATGATTTAAAAAATTCATTATTATTCAGATTTGGTTATTGATATTGCTTATTGAAAAATTCAATTATATATTTGCCATCAACAATACATTTATTCATTTTATTATGAAATTAATAATCTTTCGAATAATGTCAAAATAGCATAAATCACACATTTTATTCAGACATTACAAAAATTACTAAAATTATGGGAATATTTTAAATTAGGAATTATACCTTAAAATAGAGAATTTGTAATGGATACAAATGTTATAAATTGCATTGAAATTAGTAGAAAATACAGAAAATGTAATAAAAAAAATATACACCAGGAATTGTACGTTTGAAATCATGTTTAACCAACATAACTTAAAATGTGATGAACAAATAACATGTTATAAAAATGTTTTTTTGTGGTATAACAAATCTCAAAACTATTAGTTATTATTTTAGATCAAATTATAAAAAATAAATAAATAAAAGTAAAGAAACTTCAGATAAACACTATAAATAAATTATTGTTGTTTATAAAAATATAGGAAAAGATTTAAAAAGTAAAAATAAATGTAAAGAATATTGTTGTGAAAATAAGAAAAGATTAAAATTAAAAAAATATAGTTGAAGATGGAAATTGCTTATTTTCTTTTTTAATAAAAATTGGTAATTTTGAAGTATTTAAAAATAAATCATTATTTTCACTATATTTAAATAAATGTTCATCTCTAAAAGATGCTAAAAGAATTTTAGAATCTCATAATGAATTATATTCATTTTTATATTAAAATTTACAATAAATATTTGATATTTAATGAAGACGCTAAAAAATAGTTTATATAAACTTTAAAAATGAACAGTATCAACCTTTTATTGATATACATATATTTTTTATATATTTGAAAACTGTATGTTTTTGTAGAAAACTGATATTAATTATTTTTGTTGGCAATTAACACATCTACTTTGAATAGAAATTGAGATTTCACATTTGTATATTTTATTGTATTTTTGTAATTATTTTCTTGTTTGTGTTAACGGACGAATAATCTACAAACCATATTTTGTATTTATAAAATAATTGTTATTTTATGTTTTTAGTCTAGAAAAATACTTATTCTTCACATTTTCCTCTCTTCAACCATGGCTTGTATTAATAATTGTATTATCACATATTAATTATATAATAATTAATATGTAATCATTAGACCTACACCATTCTTTTTAATTATTGGGACCCATGCGTTGCGTATCCGTGATTATTTTGAATAACTGTACATCCTTTCAGGATTGTGACCATCAACACAAACTGAAACTTCATAGGTCGTAAATATTTGGGTCTACACAGATAAAGAAACCTTTTGTACACCCACGTAGTCAAAACTCACTTCCTTTTCCCACTTATCTCCTTTTTGAAATTAACAGATTTTTGTATAATATAATTTAGTCTTAGTTGGAAGAACATACTTCCTAATTATTAACTTAAGAGACGAATTTACCTCTTAGTTGATAAACCATGAGATCAACACTTGTCTAATTGACTTCTCAATAAAAACACTACTTTTAACAATAAAACTATTTTAGAATATTGTATTTAATATTGCCAAAACCCCTCTAAGATTCCATAACTACATAATTACGAGATAATCCACGGTGTCCAGAGATTATTTAATCTCGGGACACGACACTGATTATTTTGAATGGACTGTACAATACTTTCAAGAATGTGATTATATCAACACGAACGGAACCCTCTTAAGTCGTAAATATTTGGGTCTACGTAGGTAATGAAACCATTTGTACACCCATGTAGTTAAAACTCATTTCTTTTCCCATTTATCCCCTTTTAGAAATGAATAGATTTTTGTATAACATAATTTAGTCTTAATTGGAGGGTGAAGAGAAGAACATATTTCTTTATAATTAATCATGTAATCAACAGTTGATTTCTCAATAAAAACACTATATTTAAGAACATATTTAATATTCGTAAACTCCTCTAAAACTCTACAACTACGTAATTACGAGATAATCCACGGTGTCCAGAGATTAATCAATCCTGGAACACGACAATAGTACGAAAAAAATCTATATAGCTTCAGTCAACTTAAAAAGTAAATCTTTTAGTATATTCATAGTAGAAAAAAGATTTCTAAAACTATTTTTTTGCACAAAAACTGAAACAATAGGCAAATCTATGTTTCATGCACTAATAAATATGAGTAAAAGTCTTATAGGCTATTAAAGTATATTTATTGCATGACTAATTTTAATGTTATTAATTATTTTTGATGTTTAATTATTAAGTTTTAATAAAAAAATATAAGACAAAAAAATAAGGGAATTAAGCAATAAAATATCTCATTTATAAATTTGTATTTTATTAAAAAAAAGTAACCTTTTATTTTACTTACGAATTAAATTAGTTTAATCCTTTAATTACGTAATTTTGAATTTATTACTCATAAATCCTTATTTATTATTTTTTAACAAATTTTGGTAATGTTAGTTTCTTATAAATAATTATTTTTTATTAATATTTTTTAATATTTAATACAAGATAAACAGTCATTTTATATATTGTTTCACAAACTAGAAGATACTACAAATAAATAAAAATCAACATCGATCACAAAAAAATGTAAAATTGTAATTGTAAAATTTTTAGCATTTTATTTTAATTAAAATTATTATTATATAATTATTTGAAATGTTTAATTCTTAAGTCTCAATTAAATTATCAGTATTCATACAGTTTTTTCAATAAACTGCAACAATTTTTGTAAATTAATTTATTGAATTTTAATATATTAAAATAATATATTGGTGATAATTTTAAGAATATAAACATCCACAATATTTTAATGTTAAATGTTTTTTAAAACTTTGTTTTTTCTTAAAAACTATGAATTGTAGATAATTTACAAGCGAGAGTTAAACTAAGCGAAAATAAATGACGCTTATAAATTACCGTTGTAAATCTTTTAGCCCATTAGTTCATTTTCACTAATTAAACTTTAAGATATCAGCGCAACTAAAAGAAAAAATACAAACTCATTAATCACTTTTACTAACTATTTTTAATTGATTGTGAAAAACGAAAGCTAAATAAATTCAGAATGAATTGAAATATAAATTATATCCGCCATTAAACTGACAAAATAATCTTTTGTAATTGGCCTAATGTTCGGATCGGAATTGTTTCCCCAATCGAACCGAAATAAAATTACACAAATATCCTGATTTAATTATATATGCATTCACAAATATACAAATTGGAATCAGTGCATGTTATGGAAGAGCGATTTACTACAATCAATTTTGTAATGGTGATAATTTCAATGATCAACTTCCATACGTTATAATAATCATTTTTAATTTTATAGTATGAAAGATATTTTAAACATAATTTGAATTTTACGTGTTTATTCTTTCGTTTAATTATGATTTTAAATGGATATTAATTTAATCGTAATTAAAATTGTACATATTATATAATAATACTTTTAATATTTATGTAATAGAAATTCAGTTTTAATTTTATACTATGAAAGATATTTCAAACATAATTTGAATTTTACGTGTTTATTCTTTAGTTTCATTATGATTTTAAATGGATATTAATTTATTAGTAATTTAAATTTTACATATTATATAATAATATTTTTAATATTACTAATTCTAATATTTTTCATTCTATCTTTTTGTCTTAATTACTGATAATTTTTTCTAATATCATATGTAATGTTTACGGAGGGAAAGACTAAGGGCGATAGCCCTTTGACTGTGTATATTATTTTTGTTTTAATTTTTTTGAAAAATCATTTTCATTTTGTAATTAATAAATATTTTCAGTTTTTCTTATAATTTATATAATGTTATTAATTTTTATGTTTGTACTTTGGTCGATAACTTAGGATAATTAATAGTAATAATTTTATAACAGTCACATGAATATATAAATATATCAATACATATTATAAAATAATTAAATCATCTGTTACAAAGAGATATTCGGTCTTTCCGCTCAGGATACTTCTAATTTTCTTCTTCTACCGATAGACCAATACCAAATAACTTATATAAAATAATACAATATATATTCTGTAGAAAAAATCTAAATATAAAGAATAATTAAAGAATTAATTCAATTAAATAAATAAAATTATAACAAACTCAAAAATAATATAACTGTTCTAGAAAAATAAATATAAAATGACAAATAAACGGTTGGCTAGTTTAATAAGAATTTTTTTTTCCTTCTAAAATTATTATTTACTTTTGATTTATTACATTTTTTTTCTGTTTTTCCCATTAACTGTTTATTATATAAATTTAGAATTTTTTTATTTACTTTGTGTTCCCTTCATTTCTATGCGGTATTATCTGGACAATACACGTTATTTATTATTATTATTATTAAAAATAAACTTACCAAATAAAATATTCCAAATATCCACAGATTCATAATTTAATTTTTCTAACATTATTATTTAATTTTAATTTGTTAGAATTTTTATGTGTTTTCTCATTAACTTTTTATTAAGTATATTTAGAATTTTTTCTATATTTTTTGTTTTCTTTTCTTATGCAGTATTACCTGGTCAAAAAATGTTGTTTATTATTATTATAAAAAATAAAGTGGTCAAATAAAAAATTCCAAATATCTACAGATTCATAATTTTATAAATTACACAAGAGAAAAAATAAATGTGTGTGTCTTAAAATAAACATATATCGAGACCTTTCAATTATATAATAGAAATTAATGAAAAATGTGACAATATAAAATTATAATTTATTGGCCAAAATAACGAAAATGAAAATTTACATTCACAGTAAAAAAGAAATAAAACAAATTAATATAAAATGAATGATAATCTTTCACAAAAAAGAGCAGCTCAAAATATGATTAAGAAAATTTTTTGTTTGTGATGTTATACATCTTGTATCTATTTTTATTTGTATTTTAAAATAAACATATATGGAGACGTTTCAATTATGTAACAGAAATTCATAAAAATCTCTTAATTTATGAAAAATGTGATTATATAAAATTATAATTCATTGGCCAAAATAAACAAAAATTGAAAATTTACACTCACAGTAAAAAAAATAAATAAATCAAATTAATATAAAATGAAAGGTAAACCCTGACAAGAAAGAGCAGCTCAAAATATGATTAAGAAATTTTTTGTTTATGATGTTATACGCCTTGTTGTTTATTTACAACATTAAGTATTTTCTTATTGCAGATTGGGAACTCAACAGAACTTCTCTATATAAATTAACATAGTATAATTTCTAAACTATGTTGTAAGTATGTTTGGTATGCTCAATTTGAAGTTTGTATGTTTGGAGTTCAGTTACTAGTAGATTCTAATTTGCTGAAGAGTGAAGTTTGCTGAATTTCAGACCTAATTTTTTCTTGTATATCCAACATATTTTACAAGATTTCGGTGAATGGTCAGTTATATGTAAATTACAATAAATATTGTCTACTACTAATTTAGTAATCTACTTTTTACTTTTTATAAATAAAAAATCCTTAAAAATGATGTTATTTTTTTAAACAAGTCTTTAAAGTTATTACAAGAACCTATTACAAAGCAATTTATTTCAATGAATTTGTTGCATTTGTATCAATTCATTACTAATATAAAATAATATATATTCTGTAAATTAGAAAAAAAATGTAAATATATAAATCGAAAATAAAATAACTATTATAGAGAGCAAAATATAAACTGGCCAAATAAAAAAGTTCCAAATATCCACAAATTCATAATTTTATAAATTATGCATGAGAGAAAGTAAATGTAATTATCTTAAAATAAATATATATCGACACACGTTTCAATTATGTAAAGAAATTTATCAAAAATCTCTTAATTTATAAAAAAATGTGATAATATAAAATCATAATTAATTGGCCAAAATAATAAAAAATAAATAAAACAAATTAATATAAAATGAAAGATAAACCTTGACAAGAAATAGGAGCTCAAAACATTATTTAAAATAAAATGAATAACATCTATTTTTATTTACAACATTAAGTATTTTCTTGGAGCAGATTGGGAAGTCAACGTATCCTTCTGTCTATATATTAACATAGTATAATTTCTAATGTATATTATTAAAAAATTTAAAGTCTGCATGTTTGGAGTTCATTTACTAGTAGATTCTAGTTTGCTGAAGAGTGAAGTTTGCGGAAATTCAAACCTAATTGTTTCTTCTACATACGAGATATTTTACATGATCCACCTTTATTATTTAAAGTTATTGATTAACATGTTTTCTTCCTCATTATAAAGATGACATAATTCGATTTTGTTTTGTTGACTTTAATTCGTCATTCTTGTTTAATCTGATTTAGTCCTCTTTGTAAGTTTTTGTGCAACTTCTGGATTACTCAGAGGATATTTATGATATAACATCTGCGAATGTAGCAACAGTTATTTTATTAGGTGCTGGGAGATCCGATGTGAAAATAATTTACAGAATAGGTCTAAGTACACTTCCTTGCGGTACCTCAGATCCAATTGAAAATTTGTTGAAACTTTTTCCTTGTAACATTATCCAAATAATCTATCCACCAGATAAGATTTTATAATTTGGAAGAAAGGGAATGGAAATATTTTCTAAATTTTATAAAGCATTCCAGGATGCTACAATTTAACGAAAGCCTGCAAAATTTCAATAAATGCACTACAGGTGTATTTTTTTCAAATGGTTTAAAAAAAAACAAATATGATCGTATTGAAATTATTACCCAGATAAAATAAATGTAGGCGAAAAAACTGAGATCAATAGTAATTTGTATTAAAATTACAATAAATTTTGTATACATTAATTCGGCGACATTTTTTCTTTCAATCCAAAAAAATCAATTTTCCATATAAATTATGTTATTTTTTTTAAAACAAATTATTTAAATAATGACTTACAAATCAATTTATTTCAAAGAATTTTTTTTTATTTATTTACTACAAATTTATTACAAAGCAATTTATTTCAAAGAATTTGTTGCATTAGGTTTATATCAATTCATTATATAAAAAAACCTATTACAAAGCAATTTATTCTAAAGAATTCGATGCATTTGATGCGTATCATGAATTTCTTATTAATTCAATCTGTCCGTGTTTGCACTCCCTTTTGTCCTGTGAACTGTACAGATAGTGATCGATAAATTGCAGAAACCCATTGAAAGACATAACAAGCAGAATTCGTAAATTTTCAACTCAAAATTAATGCTTCCTGTCACGAACAGGACAATACTATTTAACTTTACTCCTTATCCCTTCATGATACCTGTTTAATTCAAATATTCACCAACAGCAGCATCATACACAGATTGAATGCATTAACATAACACACTTGTAGTTACATTTTTTGCACAAAAATAATTAGTAATAATAATAGATAAAATTGACCGCAGTTTTTCCGTACTAAAATGAAAATAATTATTTTATTTTAAAGTATTAGTAGAAAAATATTTTCTTATTCATAAATTTATTTCAGTTTCTCTAATTTATTCTTTATTTTGTACAAACGAAGGGAGTTTGAAAAGTTTTGCAACACATATAATTATTATTATTAAAATTTTTAACAAAACGAGTTTTCCATATAGATTTTAAATTTTTGCAGGATTAAAAATTGCAAATTTCTTAAAACTCATTGGAGCATTTTAAGAAGAATAAAACTTTATTGACTTATAACTATGGATGAATCTTGGATTGTTAATAAATTATTTTGTGAATGGTGAAAGAATATTATACAAGCCTGTTGGATCAATTGAGTGGAAAAAAATCTTGAAAAAGATCTGTTTTTTTTTCTTCAAAACTTTTCAAACTGCCCTCAACTACCTAATCTTTTATACATCTCAATTCTCAAATATTTTGCATAGGTTTTATTACGGGAGGTTTCACTACTAATAAAATCATAATATGTGTAGTATATTCTTTTCAAATAAAAAAAAATTGTGTTCATTAGACAATTAATATTAATATTATATGAATCTTTATTTAAAAAGATATTACAAAAACTATTGTAGAAAAAAATGCATTGAAGCAGTAATTACTGTTAAATAATTACTCCTTTGGAGTTTTGTACTAATTTGCAAAAATTGTATAAATAATTTAACTGTAACCGCCGATTTAAGTTGACTGATTTTTATAATGTTTTTTTTTTCTATTAGTATTATATCAGTCTTTAGTTAAAAAAAAAACAAAATTATTGTAATCAAAAATGCATATTCTTGAAGTACCGATGGTTCAATAAATCATTGATAAATAATTACGGCTTTGGAGTTTGGTAAAGATTTTTTTATTAAGTTTACTAATTTTAAAAATCATTTACTATAAATATTATTTTCCTATAATATTAAAATAAAACTAGATTATGGATTGTACCATGTGTTCATCAAATTATGATCGACTTTCCTGATTTTGTTCAGAAAATGAACTATCCTTCTTTTCCATAGGTTTTATATACGAGAGGTTTTACTAATAATAAAATCATTATATATATTATCTTTACAAATAATGAAAATAGTGTACATTGGATATTTTTTTATGTTTTTTTGTGCAAAAATCTATTAGTATTATATCAATCTTTATTGAAAAAAATTTACAAAAAATATTGTAGAAAAAAATGCATATTCTTGAAGCAGTGATAATACAATAAATTACTGATAAATAATTACTCCTTTGGAGTTTGGTACTATTTTTTTATTAACTTTACTCATTTTTCAAAAATACTATTTTCCTATAATATTAAAATATTAACTAGTGAGATTGTACCTTCAGTATATTTTAATGTGTTCATCAAATTATGCTCGACTTTCTTGATTCTGTTCAGAAACATTCCTACTTTTGTATAGATTTTATATACGGGAGGTTTCACTGTTAACAAAATCATAATATGTGTAGTATATTCTTTACAAATAATAAAAATAGTGTACATTAGACAAATTTTTAATGTATTTTTTTTTTTACAAAAATTATATAAATAATTTAACTGTAACCACCGATTTTAGTTGATTTTTTATATTGTTCTTTTTCAATCTATTAGTGTTATATCAATCTTTATTGAAAAAATATTACAAAAAATATTGTAGAAAGAAATGTAAATTCTTGAAGCAGCAATGATTCAACAAATCATTGTTAAATAATTACTCCTTTCGAATTTAGTACTGATTTTTTTATTAACTTTATTCTTTTTTTCTTATGTATATTTTTGAGTATATTTTTTATCTTCATCAAATTATGCTCGACTTTCCTGATTCTGTTCAGAAACGAAACTTTCCTACTTTTGCATAGATTTTATATACGGAAGTATTTATTATTAATAAAATCATCAATAATCATCTTTCTGCCCATAAAATCAAAATATTTATAAAATGTTCTTTATAAATAATAAAAATAGTGTAAATTAGTCTTTTTTTTTTTACAAAACATTTATAATTAATTTAACTGTAGCAGCAATTTTAGTTGAATAATTTTTTTAATCGTTTTTTGAAAGTGAAATAAAATATTACAAAATATGAAAAATACATTACAAAAAATATTGTAGAAAAAATGCATATTCTTGAAACAGTGATAATTCAATTAATTATTGATAAATCCTTTGGAGTTTGGTACTGAATTTTTATTAACTTTTAAAAATCGTTTTCTAAAAATTTTATTTTCTTATAATATTAAAATAAAACTGAATGATGGATTTGTATCTTTAGTTTTAGAGAATAAACTAACATTTTTTTGAGGAATCCATTATTATGAAGTATTTTACAAGAAGTCAGACATTTTTATAAAAATTCATAAGGAAGTCAGAAGTTCTAAATAGAATTACTGGCAGTAGATATTTTAAGTGTGTAAAATAGAATTAGAAAATGATTCTTCTATAGTTGTATGAAACAATTTAAATATAATCATTTTATCATTAATTTTCTGTTTGAATAAATGCAAAGTTTGTAAATGACGAAAGTCTCAATGAAAAAGATACTTATTCTGATATGGAGTAGATATTTTCCAACTTATTTTCCTTTAGAAAACAAGTTCACCTTATAAATAATAATATGAAAATTTGTTTATAATAAAACTACGATCAATAAAAATAACAAAATATAAATATTAATTGTAATAATGGCCGTGGAAATATATAACAAATAGTATAATAAAATAAATTATAGTAATCTTAAAAGTATGACAATAAAAATAAACTTTTACGCAACTGTGAAAAGAAAAGCGTAAATTTCTTATAGAAAAATAATAAAATAACATTTTCCTTCTTCATCGTCAAAGGGCGTAAGAAAAGTGTGTAAGAAATTTAAATAATGTTTTCAGATCGGGGTGTGGAAGTCATGGCAGCGAGAAGGTTTGGACATAAAAGACATAGTATGGCCTGGGAACAGCCACACGCCTCCACAGGGTGTACCCGAGAAATTCCACTTAAAAATCACTTTTCTGGAGGAACCACCGTACATCAACTTGGCTCCACCGGATCCAGTCACAGGAAAATGCTCGATGGATCGTGGCGTTTTATGCAGGATTGCCACAGATGCTGAAATCACCGAGTGAGTAGAAACATCCTGTTATTTTACACATTCATCATATGTAATATTTAACATAAATACGCTATCACATTAATTTGCAATGAAACACATATGCATAGATAAATAATTTATTTAAATTGCATTTATAAATTTATAATGCATTAAATATATCTATAATTTATTCATCATTATATTTTAATTTTAATTTAATTGCAAATTACACACGATTTATGCTTATATTGCTTGAATGTAATAAATCAAGAATTTGCTTAAAAAAATAATTATATTTTTAAAAATTTTAAATAATTGACAAATTCGTCAAATTTTGATATTTTTAACATTTAAATAGTGAAATTTTAACGGCCTATGATAATTAACACACAATATTGATAGGCGAAATCTACTTTATATTGCATTCAAAATTATTACTATTTATATTAAAAAAAATAAGAAAATTTTATTATGAAATTTATAGTCTCGTTATTTTAAATTATATAAACTATTTTTGTTTTTGAAGTATATATTTATATTAAAGTAGTATTTTTTTATTTTAATCTGTTTTTCAGTTGTTCTTTTCAAGTCATTTAAAGTAACCTGCACTAAGATGGAAAAACACGAGTATTGTTCTTTGATAAAATTCTTTGTTTTGGAACAGAAATTCATACTAGATGGTAAATGCATTAAAGCAATTTGCTCCTTCATTTCTAAGTGTCCACAGATGAACATTAAAATTTAAACGTGAACGTACAAGCGTTGAAAAATATTGATGTAAAACTGCAACATCATCAGAAAACCTGAACAAAAACTCCAAATTCTATCCCAAACCTACAACAATGTTTTTTCCGGAAAACGTTTTTTGTCCAGTCGAGAATCAATTAATGCTGTGGACAAGTGTTTTTCAACCTTTTTTGTGCTATGCTCCATGGATGCCTTTCTAAAATTCTTATGTTAATAATTTTTAATATTAAAACGATTAAAATTTCCACTAAAGAAACTTGAATGATAGGTTTTAGGAAATTATTGAGCAAGTAAATTTTTAAAACATATAATGGAGAACTGAAATTCAAGTACAAAATAATTTTAATGTAAGATTTTTAAATATTATTTTAATTATTAATAAATATTTATTATTTAAATTAATGCTTGAGGATACTTGCTGCAAAGAGATTTTATGTCAGGTTCCAATTTAGTTAACTTCAGTATCAAGTCTTCTTGTTTTGTTATATCCAGCCGATTTATTTTTATGGTACTAAATCCGCATTCAGCTAAATTTAAAGATGTAAACAATAACAATAGTTTTCTTGCATATTTGGATGCATTTGTATATTTGATTTCAGTTTCCTCGCAAAACTATAATTAAAATAATTTTAATTAACTCATCATTTTGACTTTGCATTTCTGCGGGTTCTTCTTGATACTTAATATATTTGAAATATTAGACAAATCCACTAACATTGATTGCATTATCCAAGTTGGGATATCATTTTTCTGCAAATCAGAAAATCTTTCTTATAAATCAGCCGATACAATTTTCAGATGATCGACAATAACATTTATAGCGGTATCAGTCACTTCACATTTTTGAGCCAATTTCAAAATGTTTATTGTAAATATATGTCTGACATAATTTAATAAATGAAAAGAAACCAAATATCTTCGCTTTTATACCGACAAGAGTTTTATTAATTTCTTGAAGTTGTTTATGTAATATATTTATTTTTTCAAATATATTGACTAAATAACTCACAATTACTTTACCATCGTTAACAGATTTTTCATTTCAGATTTTTTACTTAAAAATATCATTAAAAGTATCAAATAATTCAAGCAATTCCCTTTCGAGAATCATATTACTTCAGTTTAGAGTATAAGTTTCATATGCTCTTCATTTTGTTCTTCTCTCAATAACTTGAAGATATATTCACATTTGGCACAAGCTTTAATACACTTTATAACTAAATGTTATGTATTTATACACTTTATAACTAAATAGTACTTTAGAATAGGCGAAATGTTTTTAGTTACTAGGTTTTCTTTGAATAACATTTTTAGATTCTCATCTTTCATCTAGTTTAAGCATCCATTTTTCTTCCCCATCGTATTACAAGCACCATCCGTAGCACAAGATGTTATATTTTTCTTTCATATATTGATTGACATCTAAGATTTTTTTTTACTTACTATATATATATATATCTTTGGAGGTGTTTTATAATGATTTACAGAACAACATTTCTTTAGCAAAATCACCATTTTCAATATATCTTACGTAAGTTATAAGTACCTCACTGTATCCATCCATTTGCACCGAGTATTTTCTTATTTACTCTAGTCCTTTTTCGAATTATCCCCTTGACAACCAAATTACCCCACGTTGGGAAACACTATATACAATAATTATGCTATAAAATTGTTACAAAAAACATTGGAAATTGAAAAATAAATAATTTTTTGAACAACAAAATTTGTATTTTCCCTTTTGCTTTCCAACCTTTTGAAACCGCCCTCATATTTATTTTACTATAGTTTCTAAAAGTAATTGTTTTAATTATTTATAAAACATTAATAAAAATAACATTTATTACAACATTCATACAATGATAAATAGTGAACAAAAATTAATATTTATAATTCCAATCATAAACTATTCGAAAGAATTACTACCTTTCTGTATCTATGGACTTTTTATTGTAATTTTTTTATGTCCCATTTATCTGGAATGTAAGCCGGTAATGAAAGTTAATTTGATTTGTACCATAAATCTCGAGACGACCTGTATAGAATTCCCTCGCCTTTCGCCACTTAGCGTTGGGAAAGCTTCGAATCGATGCAATTTATTGTAAAATAATGTGCCCATGTTCGTACCACATCAATCTCATTTAAAAGCGTACTTTCAGGCTTTTATATGCCATTTCTTTTCCATTAATTTAATACAATTATTGAAAGTAACTTATTTTTTTATATTTGTATTTATAATTATAAAAATTAATAAAACACACACAAAAATTAATTAAATATTATTATCTAAGGTTTTGATTATTTATTATTATATTAATCGCACTTCGTGTAATTAATAGTAATTTGAAGATCTAAGAGATACAGGAGTAGCCTTAACATGTGGTGAATAGTTTACAAACGTCTTACATGTCCGTCCAAGTTTAAAGTTCGATAATTGTTTGGTCTATGTGCATAATTGATTCGGACTCTGCTTTGCTAAAGTGGATTTGCTAACAAGTTTATTTCGCAAGTTTAATCATTGCAACAAACAAAAGAAAATTTTGATTTACATTTTAATCCATTGATGTAATTATTTATGTATATTTAGATTGAAATTTATTTTGTCTACTCGAGATTTGAGAAGTAATTTATCAAGTTGTGATATATAATAAAAGCGTATATCTGTCATAGCAAGTAACTTGTCAAGTCAGAATGCACTTCGCGTAATTTTAGTGACGTAATGGTAAAGTTTACACATTTGTCTCATATACTTGCAAGTCTAATATAAACTATAATGTAAGTATTTTATAAGTAAAAATTACAAGCGATTTTTACACACTACATCATATAGCAATTTTAATCTCTAATAATTATTATAATATATTAATTAAGATTTAAATTTGGCGCCTTTTTTTATTAGGTGTGCGCATCTAAAAAAAACATATGACCCGATTGTTACTCTTGTGATTAGTAAATAATAATGAGTTATTGTTATTTAAATTAATTTTAAAATGAGTAAACTTCATGGAATGTAACTAAATGAGACTTGAGTTCCAAGATTAATTAGGAAATTATATAAAACTGATTAAATTCTGGACAATAAATCACTCGGAAACATTATATAACAAGGATTAATTATTTCATGAAGTTCCTAATACATATTTATATAATTCATAACGATGGCCATTAGCATTAGATTTCTTAATTACGTAACTATATTTTTAAAATTAATTATATTGTATTTTATCATGATATAATTTGGTATTAATGTCTTTATCCTTAATCCCGTTTGTGCCTTATCCCTAATTGCTTGCTAATCTAACATTCAGATATTATATCTTAATATAATTTTTTTATTGATTCTCCAGAAAATGTCTTATAAATAATTATAATTTTTTGCCCAGATCCTTCTTTTAGAAAATTGTATACTTATTCAGTTACTTCATTTCCTACGTCTGCTTTTATCCAATGGAGTGATGAAAGTTTAATACTAATCTTCAATGTTTTTGCTAATTTGAAAATTTATCATTGTAGCTTATTAGTTTTTTTTTCATATATTATAATGCCCCCAGTATTGATCTTTACAATATTTCAGAATTTATCGTAAATTATTGTAATACTGCTTGGAATATCGTGGAATGATTTACCAATTACCTTTTTGTAAATATCGATTTCATTTAGAAGCACATATCGCATTACGATTTAAAAATTGGTTATCTAATTCAGGAACTGATACTAGAATCACCATTGTTTTCTCACTTTCTCACTTCTCACTCAATATTATTATCAGAAATAGTATTTTTTTTTCATTTTTTTCATATATTCTTTGACTTATACCTAATAAATACTTATTTTCATTCTTAAATATGTAGGAATAATTACAGAAATTAAGAAAACTTCTTCTGTTGGAACTGTTTTGTACTTCTTGCAAATTCTGCCATATAACTGATTCATACAGAAGAGTAGGTTCTATAACTAACTTTATAAAACATCATTGACTATTTTCGTCCAAAATCTCATTCCTTCATACTAAGTGCTCTTAATCTACCACCAAGTAATTTATCTGTAGCATAAAGTAATTTAAAAAATTTAACTTATGATGAATTGTTAATCCCAAAGTTATCAAAATTTATGTGATTGATTTTGCCAAAATAACAGTATGGTCCGCATATGCTATAATATAATCCAACATGGAAATTCACTCAAAATATTCAATTATAAATTATTTTCCACAAACTTAGTACAGATCTAAAACCTTGTGAATATGGTTTCTAAAGACGCTATCTGACTGAAATTTCTCAACTATATTAATTTTATTTAGATTTCTTGAATAATCTATTGCAATTAATTATTCATTAATCAATGACCATTATACGTTATAAAACTCTAATATTTAATTAAATTATATTTTTCTCCAAACAGCAAATTAGTAACAAATGGATTTACCTATAAAATCGCACTGACTCAAGAATATGAATCAAGAGACTACAAATATTATCACTTTTCGAATAAGGATTGTTTAATTAAAAAAAAAAACTATTTTTTTTTTATTAGAAATTGAATTTTATTGAACGAAAAGAAAAAAATGTTTGAAACAATTACATTTTTTAAATATATTTTGATAAACTTGCGGAATCTTCCTCTATTGATTCTTGAGCACATCAACATTCTGTTTTTTAGTGCTGATCTTGGCCTGCAAAATTCCCCATACCGAAAAGTCGAGCGTGTTTTCATCTTGTGACCGTGGAGGCCACTGTGCGGTCGAAGTGAAGTGTGGATCGTTGTCTCTCAGTCATTGTTGGTTGGCGCGTGCTTTGTGTGAGGGTGCTTTTTCGCGGTAGACATTCGCTTTAACCTTGACGTCATGCTCCAAAAACACCAATGGAGAGCGACCGTCACATCCGTCCAAAATCATCACAAACGGTGGAGTTTGACTTCTTCTGGCGATTCGAATGTTTACATTTTTGTTTGATAGAGATAGACAGTTGGATAGATGTCAAGTAAACTCGATCATTTTATTGATTTACTAATTTCTCATTTGGGAATTTTTCTCATCAAAAAAGATGATATTCGACAATTGGTCGCGTTCGAGTCTTGTCCTTTTTGGGACTTATAAGGCTTCATTTTTAGTTCGTTTTTGAGTATTTGTTGCACGTTTTTTTTTTTATTTGTTCGGCTGAGTAGCCATTTGTCTTTGACTTGGTTCAATTTGAGCCTTAACTTTTCGAAACACTTATGCAGCAGATAAGTTTTTTTCAGCCACCACCAATACCGCCAGTTTTGTTATAATTGTAGTTTGAGATATGAAGAATTTATTCACATTGAGTGCTTTAAGAATAGCCACTGGTAGTTTCTAAATCTCTCTTTACTTTAAATTCTTAGGACTAAGTTTAAAAATAAAATAAATAACGTAGTGCAATTAACATCCACTCTTTACTGAAAGAAACATACACAAATACAGACATTAATTAAATTATTTGAAAAGAAGCATTCTTAATTAATTTCTTCATATATAATAACTTTGTAATTTGCTTCGTTATTGTTTTAATTAATGTGGTCGTTATGTAATTGCGCACTAAGCACTTTATGCACTTGCAAAGAGCGCGAATACTCGTAAAATAATATTCTTGATGTGCCTCGAATGCTTTTAGATTGATGCGTGATTCAGTAATGAATCTAATTTATGACGTAACAACTACTATGGTGTTGAGGAATATCAAATTAATTACGTAAAGTGAATTATTAATATTCTATACACATACCCTTATCTATCTAATAAAGTACGTATTAATGGAATTACGAAAACAGCGCGAATACTAAAAAACATTTATTTGCGAATATTCTATCTCTCTACATGTTTGCAAGGGATACGGATTTATACATATAAATCGGCAATTGAATCGGAAGTTACTCACAGCCAAATGTAATTTAAACTGGTTTTAAAATAAAACCGTGCCATTTCTATTTCCGGGATCCATTTTAAATGGATAAAAGTAAACGAACCCAGTTACTCGGTTACATTTCATATCGATTTCATATTTATTTTTATCAATCTTTCATATCATTAAACTAAAGTTAATTCGTTATTTCCATGTTAAATTTATTTTCAGTATATTTTATTAATTAATTAATTTTTAATATTATATATTAAATTACAAAAATATGTTCCATAACAATTTGTAGTATTAGTTTAATAGAAAATTATTACAATTTATAAAATTCTCAAAATTATGATATAATTATTTCAACTGTAGGAAATCCGAAGCAGACTGCAAAATATTATATTTTTAATTGCAATAAATATTATTAATATTATAATAACGTTAGATCCTTTCACGTACTTTCTAGTGTTAATTCTTTGATGAAAGAAAGTTTTAGCACGCCCTATCTTGGATATGGTATTTTCATACACTTAAGTCGCACGATATGCGGAGACATGAAGTTTATAATACATAAGCTCATAACTAGTTGATAATAACTTAAGACGATGCTATCATATTATCAGACACGCGAAGCGCTTTTACGTGAGAAAATATTTACAGTTAACAAAATATTTTTTAATTCAATTTTGTTGTAGAAGTTATATATTATTATGTTTAATAATAATGTTGATAAATTAAATATGAATTATCAAATATTTTATAAAATACATCTTCAAACTATAACTGTTAATTACTATTTTTCGTTTTCCTTTCATTTCAAATGACTTTATTAATATTTTTTTGTAAATATTTCTTCCAATGTGTTAAGTCTTATTACAAGGATGATATAATAATTGATAAGTGAGAATTATTAAACTTAATACATTATTAAAAGAGTATGTGATAATAAATTTAAAATTATAAATATATGTAAATAATTATTTTAAGGCGGAAAGACTGCGGTCTATAGCCCTAAGTATGAAAACTGCAATTAAATTTTTCTATTACTACTACTAATTATATTGAGATGGCTAGAAAATATTTTTGGTTTTAATAAATTGAAGGGCGTTTATTATATGTATTTTTTTCCTTTTGACAATTGATAAATTTCACTTCTAGTTTACTTTATATGCAAATTGCGCTTATTTCAGCGGTTAGTTTAGGGTCAATTTTAACATGGAGTGCAAAAACAGATATTTCCTACATATTTTACTTTTATAAAAAAGTTGCTGAGGCTCACAAAGAGATGTAAATTTTTTACCAGAACTTGTTAAAGCGTGAAATTATGAAGTTTCCAGAACTACTAATATTTCCATATATATTTCACTTTTTTATTTCAATAAAAGCAAGAAAGTTGCTTAGGCTCACTAAGAGATGTATGAACGCACGTATCAGAATTGGTTTTTGAAATCCATTGTGTAGATTTTTCAACAGAAGTTGTTGAAGCGTGAAATTATGAACTTTCTAGAACTACTAATATTTTTCATTTTTATTTCGGTAAAAGGAAGAAAACTGCTGAGGCTCACAAAAAATAGATTAATGCACATATCAGAATTGGTTTTTAAAATCTATACTGTAGATTTTTCAGCAGAAGTTCTTGAAACGTTAAATTATGAACTACTAATATTTTCTACATATTTTACTTTTTTATTTCGTTAAAAGCAAGAAAACTGCTGAGGCTCACATAAGATAGATGAACGCACATGTCAGAATTGGTTTTTAAAATCTATACTGTATATTTTTCAGCAGAAGTTCTTAAAGCGTGAAATTTCCAGAACTACTAATATTTTCTACTTATTTTAATTTTTTTAATTCGTTAAAAGCAAGAAAACTGCTGAGGCTCACAAAAGATGGATGAACGCACATATCAGAATTTGTTTTTAAAATTTACTTTGTAGATTTTTTACCAGAAGTTATTAAAGCGTGAAATTATGAAGTTTCCAGAACTACTAATATTTTCTATTTTTTATTTCGGTAAAAGCAATAAAACTGCTCAGGCTCACTAAAGATCATATCATATCAGAATTGTTTTTTTTCAATCCAATCTGTAGATTTTTTTTACCAGAACTTCTCGAAGCGTAAAATAATGAAGTTTCTAGATCTACTAATATTTTCTACATATTTTACTTTTTCGGTAAAAGTAAGAAAACTGAGGCTCACAAAAGATAGATGAACGCACTTATCAGAATAGGTTTTTAAAATCTATACTGTAGATTTTTCACCAAAACTTCTTGAAGCGTGAAGTTATGAAGTTTCTAGAATTACTAATATTTCACTTTATTATTCCGGTAAATTAGTTCAGAATTAGTTTTTAAAATCTATTTTGTAGATATTTATTAAAAGTTCTTAAAGCGTGAAATTATGAAGTTTCTAGAACTACTAATATTTTCTATATATTTTCATTTTTTATTTCGTTAAAAGTAAGAAAACTGCTGAGGCTTATACAAGGTAGATGAACGCACATATCAAAATTGGTTATTAAAATCTATACTGTAGATTTTTCTCCAGAAGTTCTATAAATGATGAAGTTTCCAGAACTATTAATATTTCCTATATAAATATATGTTTCCTCATAAAAGAGATATATGAACGTACGTGTCAGAATTGGTTTTTAAAATATAACTCTATAAATCTACTCTTGTTGTTACAAACAAAGATGTTTTTGCTTTCAAGTAAAATATTTTAATAATTTTCTTAAGAAAATGTATTGTAAAATATGCAATTCGCCATATTAATTAATGTTTGTTGCTAATTGATATATAGAATTATTTAGTTCAATAACTTAAACTCAATTACATAAATATGAAATTTTGTAAACAAAAAAAATGCATTTGTGTCTAGGTGCAGGGAATAAACCGTAACGAAATGAGTGCATATAAAAAATGTTATAAATAAATTATTGAATAGCAAGTCGACGTTGGGAATAACAAACAAGGACGACGGGGGAAGCATAAATCTGCATATGCAAACCATTTTTCCTCTACTGGGATAAATGGCGCGTGTGTGAGCGCACTTTTAACATTCTACTAGTAGTATGTAGCATCCTCGCTTCCATCCTCCACGAATTGGAACGATGTCACTTTATTTGGCTATTTATACTGTCATAAATGTAACTTAAACTTTGATCAACAATTCATACGTATTTTCATTTGCTTTTTGAGATTTCTTGTATTGAAAATAAACAATAATAAAAATAAAAATAATAGTTTAAATATAAAATATTAATTAATTTAAATTTTATCAACATAATCTGAAAAAACATAAATTATTTGACTATTTTATTTTGTGCTACAATTCTTACGTATTTTTATTTGCTTTTTGAAATTTCTAGTATAGAAAATAAATATCACTATAATATTTATATCACCAATACAAATATAAATAATAGTTTAAATTTTAAATATTAATTAATTAAAATCTTATCAACGTAATCTCACAAAAATTCTTTCATTATTCTACTTTTAAATGTTCAGTTTTATCAATTAATTATATTAATCTGTTAATTAGTAGTTTGTATTAGATATAACCCTAGTAATTGATGATTTTTTTGCGGTTATTGTTAAAAGATATTACAAATATAGTTCGAACATTAGTTTACAAATTTAAATGCTAACAAAAGCAGTGTTATATGATAATTTGTTTATTTTTATAATTAAGTATAATTTCTTATATATTGAGATATTTAAGTGTTGGTGTTTTAATCCACTCAGAAATATTATTGATTACTAGTAGTATCACTTTATATTTTTTAATATAATATAATACTGCCTTTGAAACTCATTTTTAATCCATAACTTTGCAGTTTTGCAACGCTATAATTTTATATCATCATAACAATTACATTTTTTCTATTTTTAGTATCTCCTTAGACTGTCAATGATGTTTTTTTTTCGAATTTATCACGTGATAAGTTTTTAGAAAGTCGTTCGTGTAACCGGAATTTACCTCATTTATTACTACACTCGACCCTCTAACGAAATCGATAACTAACGCTTCTCTTGCTCCTCATCAACGAGGAATCACTCTTCAAAACCCTCAACGTTTCAATTTAAAATCTACCAATCACCGTTAACTGCCCAATCACATAGATCTGTACATTTTACTTTCACTATCATATTCAAATTAGTACACCATTACTTTTATTTTACTTTAAAATAAAAAATAAAAAAATCTTTAAAAATTTACCAGTATTACGGAGCTAAATTAAATATTAGTTTACATGACTACGTTTATTATGACTTATTCATGTTCTTTAAGTTTTTTTTAATGAGTCGTGAATTGACTGCTGTCACCTTGTGTACTAGTATCAAATAAATAAACTAATGGGTAGCAGTACTACTACAAACAATTATGTTTGGCCGGACGACAAATCATATCAGAATAAATTTAAATTTCAAAAACTACAATTAAACTAAAACTATTCAATTTTATTCCTTATATAAATTTTGTAATTTCTTCAAATAAAACTATTGTCATGGCAACTTTATAACTTTCGAATTTGTAGAAAGCATGTCATAATAATATGAATATAAATACATGAAATTAAAATTAGTAATAATATTTATTGAAACTGTCATAAATAAATTTAAATTATAATTATTTTTGCACTAATTAAATCTATTTTTTATGTAATTATTCTTATATAAAAAAAACTATTGGGTTGTTCCAAAAATAATTTAGTTTTTCCCAACAGATGACTTAATTGTATTTTTTCACTGCTAACTTCACAATTAATCCACATAATCATTATATATTTTGACAGCTTATATAGCAAGATCTAGAAAACAAAACGATTGGTTCTACGCAGCAGTTTTTGGTTGGTAACCAATGTTACTTTTTTACTATCGAGAAGATGTATTGGCAGAACGACAATCCCAAAATTGGATTGCAAAATTTTGATCCGGAAATGTTGGTATTGAAGATGCACCACGTTCCGGAAGGCCAGTTGAAGCTGATGAAGACACAATAAAGGCATTAATTGATGCAAACCTGCGAATAACAACTGGTGAGATCGCTGAGAGATTACATTTATCAAATTTATTCGACCATTCACGATCATTTGAAACGCCTAGGTTTTATCTCCAAGCTCGCCATATGGGTTCCTCATATTCTTACGGATGCCGTCGTATTGTTGTTTGTGATTTGCTTCTCAAACATCAAGAATATGATCCATTTTTGAAGCGCATCATCACTGGGGACGAGAAATGGGTTGTCTACAACAATGTTAAATTCAAGAGATCATGCAGTAAAAAAGATGAACAATCGTATAAAAGCATAATTGATTCTTATATAATTTTTAAAAGTTGCTCCATTTAATTTAGTTATAACAATCTTTCAATTATAAATTAAAGTAAAATGGATAATGATGAATACGCCATGTAACATGAAAGTGCCTTTTGTGTAATGCAGTTATTAGTTCACCGGGACTACAGGCTACAAATATAATTTGATACTAGGTTCAATTAATGTACACCTTTCCGCGCAATGAACTATGTTCACGTACGTTTATTATTCCAATAATTATCATAATTTCATCGTCCATATCATGCACATAATTGAAATACTGTTCCACAATGCAATTAAATTAAGTTGAATAAAATGTTTATTAGTAACAATTTGCTAACGTTATATAAAATTATAAGTAACAAAAATTCAATAATTTAAATGTGGAATCTGTTTTAAATATACTAAAGCAGCTTATTTTAAGTGATTTCCGTGTGACTCAACTAATGTGTTTGTAGTTGTAATGTGACCTAATAATTTTTAACAAAAAATATTGATGAATTTAATGCTTGGAACTGCTGTTATAAATGACACTTTTTTTCTAGTTTCAACTTTTATTTTATATTTTATCCGGATTTCTATATTTGATTGAGAATTATTTTAATTTTATTATTTAATATTTAAAGTTATTTTTCTTTTCTGAATATATTATTGTGCTATTTTTATATTTTTTAATAATTTTAATACAATAAATTAAAATTAATAAATAATTATTATATTTATTTCAACACCTTTCAACATACACTGCTGATTAGCAACCCATATTCTGTCTTGGCTAGCACGTCAGCTGACTCGGGAAATACGCAAACCGCAAACGCAACACCTGAAAATGAAATTCAAAAAACATTAACGCTAAAACCTCCTCCGTTTTTCATACCGGATGTAGATGATATTAATAAAATGATAAGAGACTTCAACTCCATAGGTCAGAACGGTTATACCTTGAAACTAATGGGGAATAAGCAAGTCAAGGTTCAGCCAACGACCATAAATGACTACGAAAAAATCAGCAACCTCATCAAAGAAAAAAATATCCCATGTCATTCGTACCAAATGAAATCTAATAGATCGTTTAGGGTGGTGCTACGAAATATGCACTTCTCTTGTAGTGTGGACGACATCAAAAATGAACTTGAAGAGATGGGTCACGTTGTAACAAATGTTACAAATATTAGAAGCAGCAAAGATAAGACAAAAATGCTATCCATGTTCTATATTGAGCTGAAACAGCAAGACAATAATAAAGACATTTATGGTGTAAAATATTTACTGCATCAAAGAATCAGCTTCGAAGCCCCACGAAAATTCAAAACTATACCACAGTGTCTTCGTTGTCAGTGTTACGGACATACCAAGAACTACTGCACCAAGCAACCTAGATGTGTAAAATGTGGCCAAAATCACGCGACTACGGAGTGCCCGAAATCTCCGGACACTCCAGCCAAATGTGCGCTTTGCGAGGGAAACCATCCGGCAAACTACAGGGGTTGTGAAGTGTATAGGGAAATTAAACAACGGACATTCCCAACTCTAAGGCCTAAAGTGTTGCAGACATTACCTGCCACAGAACCATCAAAAATAGCTACACCCGAAATATCATATGCTCAGCAAGCCAAAAGCCAAAGAGAAATACCTATACCATCACAGCAATTCGAACAACTCAGCGATATGATGACCCAAATGATGGGAAAGCTGGACACATTGTTCACTCTCATCACTGAGCTTGTCAGGAAGCTAAAATGAACCTCCAAGAACTTAAAATTGCTGCCTGGAATGCAAATGGCCTAGTCCAGCATACACTAGAAGTGGTTAATTTCATCAGCTTTCATAATCTGGATTTGTTGCTCATCTCAGAGACTCGCTTTACGTCAAAGAGCTATATAAATATACCTGGGTATTCCATCTACGAGACCAACCATCCCGACGGCACAGGGCATGCGGGTACTGCTATCATCATCAAGAACACAATCAAACATTATGAATTGCCAAAGTTTCAGAAAGAGTATCTTCAGGCAACGAGTGTTGTTGTCGAGGATTGGAGAGGCTCGATCACCATATCCAGTGTTTACTGTCCCCCAAAACATAATAATAAAATCGAGCACTTCGGAGATTTTTTCGACACATTGGGCGCACGTTTTATAGCTGCAGGGGACTATAATGCAAAACACACTAACTGGGGTTCTAGATTAATAACCACCAAGGGACGTGAATTACTGAGAGCAATGCAGGCACGAAATCTGATACCTCTGTCCACTGGCGAACCAACTTATTGGCCAACAGACACGGCAAAACAACCTGATCTTTTGGACTTTGCTATAGTAGGGGGGATATCCAGCAACTACTTGGCGATAGATTCGTGCCTGGATTTGTCATCGGACCATTCTCCAGTAATCATAACTCTAACAGCAGCAATAAAATTAAAAACAAAACCACCTGCTCTCTATAACCGACGAACAAATTGGGAACTCTTCCGAGAATATCTCGATGCGAGTTTGGATAATGACATCTGCCTTAAAACTGAGCAAGAGCTGGAAAACGCTGTCGAAAAATTGACCACTTCGGTGCAATCTGCTGCATGGAGTGCTACTCCCCCCCAACATCCTAACCGAGTATCTTACAGCTGCCCATCAAATATTGCATCTTTAATCAGAGAAAAAAGAAGGCTAAGAAAGATCTGGCAACAAACTCATGATCCATCAGACAAGACTCTACTGAACAGATCGACACGTCAACTAAAATCATTACTAGAAAGTAAAAGAAACGAAGCTCTGAATGACTACTTAAGCAACCTTTCTCCGACCGAAGCCACCGACTATTCGCTATGGAGAGCAACCAAGGACTTGAAACAGCCTAAACAGAGAGTGCATCCAATACGTAGGCAGGACGGTGGTTGGGCTAGAAGTGACAGGGACAAGGCTGAACTATTTGCTAACTATCTTCATGGTGTTTTTCAACCGTTTCCTGCGGATCCTGATGATGGGGAGGATGCTGACATTGATCAGTTTTTGCAATCACCCTTCCAAATGTCTCCTCCAATAAAACCTTTCAAGCCAAATGAAGTTAAGCTGATGATACAACAAGGATTGAAACCCAGAAAAGCACCTGGATACGACCTCATAACACCGGAAGTCTTGAAAGAATTATCGTTTACGGGCATAAGAATAGTGACCATTATATTTAATTCCATCATACGACTTGGATTCTTTCCACCTCAATGGAAAGTGGCACAAATCATTCTGATTGCTAAGCCGGGTAAGCCACCAGACGCTGTCACGTCATATAGACCAATCAGCCTCTTGCCGGTACTATCCAAGTTATTTGAAAAACTATTTCTGCGGAGATTGAGGCCGTGGTTAATCGAAAACAATATAGTGCCTGATCACCAGTTTGGTTTCAGAGAAAAACACGGCACTGTGGAGCAGGTTCATCGTGTGGTTGCCGAAATTGGCAAGTGTTTGGAGGAAAAAAAATATTGCTCTGCTGCCTTCCTGGATGTGTCTCAGGCATTTGATAGGGTATGGCACAAAGGATTACTCTATAAGTTGAAGAAGTGTCTGCCTCATGTTTTTTACACCGTCCTGAGATCATACCTGACAGGAAGGTATTTCCAAATAAAAATTAATTCAGAGATAACATCATTACGCGCAGTTTCCGCTGGTGTTCCTCAGGGAAGCGTTTCGGGACCACTACTGTACCTATTATTCACGGCGGATTTACCAACATCTGATGGGGTTACGGTGGCTACTTTTGCTGATGACACTGCGGTGATGGCATCGAATCATGATGCGGTGACAGCTTCCAGAGTGCTACAGACAAGTCTCGATAAAATACAGTGCTGGCTCAGGAAATGGAGAATTCGAGCAAACGAAACAAAATCGGTCAACGTTACATTTACCTTGCGCAGAAAAACATGCCCACCTGTGACTCTAAATCAGTGTGTTCTCCCACAAGAAGATGTAGCCAGGTACCTAGGTATGCATCTCGATCGCCGTTTGACGTGGAAGGATCATATAAAGAAGAAGAGAAAGCAAGTAGAACTGAAGGCTAGACAATTGCATTGGCTCTTAGGAAGAAACACCAAAACTTCGCTGGAAAATAAACTACTCATCTATAAAACTATAATTAAGCCAATCTGGACCTATGGCATCCAGCTCTGGGGATCAGCTTGCAATTCCAGCATTAACATAATTCAGCGATTCCAGTCCAAAACACTCAGACAAATCGCCAATGCTCCATGGTACGCTACCAACAATGAAATCCACCAACATACGAACATGAATTTAGTTAGAGAGGAGATTGCTGGAGCCAGCATCAGATATTACCATAGGCTGGAATCCCACCCAAACATACTTGCCAGTGGACTGACGGACACCAGCGACCAACGTCGGAGACTAAAGAAATTCAAACCACAGGATCTGCTAAGTCGATTTGGATAGGTTCACTATGTTGTATGTGCGTGTGTTAGTGAGTGCGTCCAAACCAACAACACTTAAATGAAGGCTAGTCGATGGACTATGTCTTCAAGAATTTATATTTTTTTTTGTTTTTATTTGAGACAACAATTCAACTTAATATCTCATATAAAGAGATAGATTGTAGAAATAAATAAAGGAAAAAAAAAATTTCAACAGATACACTGGTTATATAAATAGAAATATATAAAATATATTCAAGTAACAAAAATAATAAATATATAACTGTTACAAAGTGATTTTAACCAAAGGTCAATTATAGATTGTGTTTTTTGTTAAAATTCAAATTATATAGAACATTGGACTTCACTTTATATATGTAATAATAATAATTAAATCAAAATAGTTGCTTTTATAAAGAATTGCTTATATATTATATACAATTTTGAATTATAATTATTATTTTCGTTATATATATTTTGAAAATAAAATAATAAACAAAATTTATTGCTCCTACAAAAATCAAATAATTTATTATAGATTATTTTTCTTTATAATTCACTGGTTTCCAAGTGGACTAGTTGCAGGGGCATCTCGAGAAAATTACAAGAAATTAAATATTTATTTATCTATGGAAAAAGTATATATTTGTGGAAATCACACACATTTAAAAACAAGCCCTAAAAATATATTTTATAACAGAAAAACTACTACCCTAATCTGTATATAAATATTATTTCCTTTTCCTTAATTTCACCAAAATTTATGTTTTTTTTTTAATTTCCCGGGATTTTCAAGTTTCTTGCGAAATTTTATTTTAAATTATTTAGTTTCAACGCATTCAATATTTACATGCCGTTGACACACTTACGCGTCATTAGAAAAACGAATATGGAAAATAATGGTCCAAAAATATTTATCTGAATTTAATCGATTTTAGGGTTGTGTGATAATTTCATTGTTCTAATATATAAATTAATATATATTGACTTATTTTTCGTACATCATAAAAAATATTATAAATTTAGAATAACTACTTCAAAAATTACAGCGATTTTACAAAAAAATACATAATTTTCATAAAAAAAGCAAAAATCAATTACACATAAAAAGTCTACGTAGTATTAATAATAATACAGTGATAATGTATAATAATTAACAACATTTTCCGGTTCAATTACTTTTTTCCCAATAATATATAATTTATTATATAAAACATATAAAATTAAATAAATTTAACGAAAAATCCTTTATAATTTTTATATCAATTACTTAATAGACCTCAGACGTTTATTTTTCGAATACTCTCAATTTTGTTCAATTTATTTAATTTTCTTCGAATTCAAATACAAAAAAAAGTAATATTAATACGTACATTTATTAATAGACTCAGTTAACTTAAACACGGGTTTCCTCATTCGTTAAATTTAATTTATTCTTTGTAAAACATAAACAGAAGTTTAATAATACACAAAGAATGTTACGTGCAAATCCCCCAACTGATACGACTGACATCATTGTACGTTTGTGCGGATATTTGTACATTAATTTGGTAAGACAGCTGCAAGAAATTATGTACATATTAAATAAGATCTGACTAAATTTAAAGAAAGTGATGTTTCAATGCGTTTTGTTTTCAATTATTCTAATTATATTACATAATGACCTAAAATGATAGTTACTATTTCAGCGAATTATTATATACTCCCAAGGATAATAATAACATCATTTATTGGCCAATATAATACAAAATAAGACAAAAAAAAGAAATATAACTGAAAAAATAATTAAGAAATAAATAAATTTAAGAATAATTGCAATAAAAAAATCTTATATATAATATAATCAAAAATACATTCTATATTTTAAATATACCTGGCCAATGTGCTATTGACCTAGGTCTTTCTGCCTAGGAATATTCTGAAAATAGATATTACGATCGATATAGTCTATAGCTATTTTCGTTCACACTTGGCGTAGAAATGTTTTCATTTAATTCGAACATCCTTAACAAACGAGAGGCACTTCCGATGATAGTTGCTAGAGTAAACTGCGCACGATGCAAATTGCATTCACGAACTGCACACAGAATTGTCAATAGCTCTCAAAGGGAAACTCCTACGCTTGGGCGTCATAAATATTTATGTTACACATTCTCATCTGCGACGGCGAACGAATGTTTAAGACACAACGATTATGTAGAATAAAGAAAACCGGATGTTACATGATCATCGACTAAACTATTATTTTTGTATTAACAATCTGAATTGTTGTATAACAATCAAATTATACTCGTATTCAATTCACCTGCATTCTAAGAGGATTTATTTGTGTATTTACTATAGGAAGTTGATGTCAATTTAGTAATTGGAACAAGCACCTATCTAAACATCGCCTTAACATAATAGATTAATTATATGCTAAATCGTTCCCAAATCCCATCAAATCATAATTGAAAACTCAAATCTCAACCTCAATCTAATATATTTAATTCTTATTTTAATTACATGGTTGTAATATAATGTTTACTAAAAGCTGTACTTTCCTTATTCCTATAAATAAATCTGCACAATTTTTTGCAACTCTTGGATTTAAATCAAAAAAAGTATTCAGCACGAGACACAACGAGCAATCGGTGAAGTGTTCTTAAAAGAAAATTTATTACTCTTGTTCTGCTCAAAAAAAAATATAAAGAGGTCTCGAGAAGAAACAGGGCGCTTTATCATACTCTTCTTTCTCACATTTGCTCACTCCACGCCCTACAATATAAATCTTATGAAATATACTCTTTAATTATTTACTTCAACTAAAGACAAGATTATCTTCTAATATTATATTTCCCAGTAAATATTTATAAATGAAAATAAAAATAGTTGTTTATGTGTCACTTAGTTAATGTTATAGTTTAGCAGTAGAGCTATGCAATTGTGTGATATAACGGTCATTTCATATGTAATTGTCATAAATCATGAATACTGAAACATGATTAATGACCATTCGATATTAGTAATACGGAATTGAGCCTCAATGGGCTTTATATACAAATACAATAATGACCATTGGAAGCCCAGCAATGCCGAAGCTTAAATGGGCTTTAGGGATACGAAATCATCCTTATAGTAGAATGAAACATCTCGTGCCGACCGTTTGAGAATGCTTATCCTTCCACACAATTCCCACATATAAAGACTTATAGGTTGATGCATTACTATAATACAATCATTTTCCAATACTGTTTGCATAAAGCGCCATAAATTGTATTGATTTATAGTTGTGATAAAATAAATTTTGTGTATGTGCATGTTCATCAGATACCACACTCATAAATGAACAATTTTAATTAACAAATTTGCAAGGATATAAATATTATGAAATATTACAGCAAATTTATTATATTAATTAATATTTGTTTAATTATGAATTAATGAAAAATGAAACCTGTATTAAGTCAAGATTTACAATTCATTATTTTCTTTGATGAAAAGTAAACCTATTGAATTAAATTCGAGTTAATCCACTAAACTACATTTTTTGTTGGTCCTTGATATTTGATTTTGAGTAGTTTTTCGAATAATACAAAAATACATTGGTTTTCAGCGTGAAATATTACAGCAAAATTATTATATTAATTAATATTTGTTTATTTATGAAAAATGAAACCTGGTATATCTCAAGATTTACAACTAATTATTGTCTTTAATGAAAAGTAAATATATTGAATTAAATTCGAGTTAATCCACTAAACTACCTTTGGACTTTCATATTTAATATTAATTAGTTTTTCGAATAATATAAAAAATACATTGGTGTTCGGCGTGAAATATTACAGCAAATTTATTATAATAATTAATATATATTTATTTATGAATGAATTAAAAATGAAACCTGTATAAAGTCAAGAATTAAAACTCATTATTTTCTGTGATGAAAAGTAAATATATTGAATTAAATTCGAGTTAATCCACTAAACTACCATTTTCTTTGGTCCTTGATATTTTCTATTGATTAGTGTTTCGAATAACAAAAAAAATACATTGGTGTTCGGCGAAACGACCGAAACACACTTTGGCAACGATTTTACCTCCCGATAATGGAAATATAAAATAAACAAAATAGCTGATATCTGGGATAATGGCGTTTTTACAGTATTACGTTTTATAGCCAAAGCCATAGTACGATAAGTACCTCGACCTCACCTAATTCTTTGCTGAAAATAGGATATTCAGGTTAAATTTTAAGAACATATTGAACTTATAATTGTAACAGCGAATATAAAATTTTTATACTAATATTAGTATCAGAATTTTATTTGCTATTTGATGAAAATATTTAAATAACTACAATATAAAATCAATATTTAACAATGAATTAATAAATATAAGAATTATTTGGATAAATATCTTGTACCATGTTGATTTAATTATAGTTCATACTTCGTAAACATAAATTATATCGTGGTAAAATGTTTCTTTCTTTGGTTTATTAGATGTATATTGAATTTAATATCTGTTACTTATTTTTTTTTTCACTTTAAATTTCTCCATTTGGAAGTCCGAGTTTTTTTTAAACATTTTTGTTGTATATAAGATTTATGTCAAGTTTTCATGACCTTTCTAAATTAATGTGCTAATATTATTTATATTGGTTACCAGTTTTATTCATATTTTTTTATTATAAGATTTATCGACAATTTTCATTAGCATTTGATTCAAAATATTAAGATTCTACGGGAAACTGAATTTATTTTTATAAATAAAAATAGAGTATTTTTGTCAAAATATATAAAGGACCTCGGTGTTTCCGCCCCGAAAAAATATAATTATTCAAAAAACTGATATTTCTTTTATAAAAAAATACAGTGTACATACAACTTTATATTCTTATAATTAATTAATAATAAATGGTTGGTTTGTCGAAATATAATTAAATTATCTTTATAATTAACTTTGATATTTGTCTTTTTTTAACAAATTAATAAGGTATTATAATTTTAAATATTAATTTGTATTAAATAATAAAAATATATTAATATCTCAGTTTTTCTGCTTTTATTTAAATTATTTTTTTAATAAAAAAAATCTAAATTACAACTATTATCGGCCAGAGTGCAGTATTCCTTTATGTATCACAGGTTTTCAATCTTCCACATAATTTCTATGAAGTCTTCATAAATCTAATATAAAGGACACAAAGTATTTTTATTAATTTGGAGGATGTTGAAAATGAGCTGAGCCGCATCCAATTGGGAGTTCCACAGGGGAATGTTTTGGATCCAATTTTATATTATCATACAAACATTTGCAGATCCAACCGCAATTATGGCGTCAGATAAAAGCTTCTTAATTGCTTGTCAACATCTTCAAGAAGAGTTTCATTTTATTGTATATAGTACACGTTACCTTCATCTTAAAACGAGCTTGATGTGCTCCAGTCAGAATCAACAAAGTAGTTCCATCATATTCAAGGATGAGATACTTGCTTATGCACCTGGATATAAGGCTCACTTAGAAGGACTATATTTTGACAAAGCGCGAACAATTATCTAATTTAGAAAGCTATATTAATTGCTGCGGGAAAATTCGTAATTAACTGTGGAGAATAAGTTACTGGCATACAAAGTTATACTAAAACCAGTATGGACATTCAATTGTGGGAATTGTTAGATCATCAAATATTAAAAAAAATCAAGTATTTCAATTAAAATGAAGATAATCACAATCGAAGATTGAATTAGAACTGTGGAAGAGATTGCCAAATATTTCTTCAAAAAATACATGGATATGCTTGACTTAAGTCCTTGGATTTTCAATTTAGTATTAATTAGTATTAAATAATGCTATCATTGAGAAGCAAGTTCCTAATGTAAACAGCGAACTGATTTGCTAAATGTTTTAATAAATAAATTTTAAATAAATTTCGACCAAGAAAATCTGTTCAAAATATATACTGTACCAGGTAAGTAAATATGAAACCGGAATTTGCCAATAGATGTTGATTGACTTGTTGATATCATACAAAGATTTTTAATTGGCAGTTTGTAATAACGTTGAACATGTCGAATTTTTTGCATGAAAACTACGATTTGTGGACAGCATTGATTTTCTGTTAATATTTGATAAAAACGGCTGCAGAATTGCATTCAATGATTGTCAAAGCTTATGCTCCTGGTATATCACAATGCTTTGAGTGGTTTAAAAATTCAAAAGTGGAGATTTTGACGTGAGACCACCGAAAAAATTTGAAGACAGCGATTTGCAAGCATTGCTGGATGAAGATGACGCTCAAATGCAAAAACAACTCGTGGATTCATAAAATGTAACACGAGAAGCCGTCTCCATACGTCTGAAAGCCATGGGAAAGATCCAGTAGATAGGAAAATGGGTTCCGCATGAACTGAATGAAAGACAGCAGGAAAACCGAAAAACCATTTGCGAAATGCTATTCGCCAAATACAAAAGAAATTGTGACTGGCGATGAAAATATATTTTGAGAATCCTAATCGTAAAAGATCATGGGTAACTCCAGTCCATCGACAACAAGGGTAAATTGCTATGGACGGAAAACAATGCTCTGTGTTTGGTGGGTATCTATTATGCTGCTAAAACCTAGCAAAACCGTTAATATTGAACACTACCGATAAAAAATGATTGATTTGCATCAAACTTTGCAAGAAAAAGACCAGAATATCAAAAAGTGATTTTGCTTCATTATAATGCACCAGCATACACAGCAAAACTGGTCAACAAAAGCATTAAGGCGTTTAGTTGGGATATACTTTCGCATGCGGCTTACTCACCAAATCTGGTCCGTCCGATTACTACTTATTTGCATCGATGGGATACGCACTTGCTGAGCACCGATTCCCTTCTTACGAAAATGGCTTGATGAATGCTTTACCTCAAAGGAACAACAGTTTTTTGAGCATGAGATCCACAAATTGTCAGACTGGTGGGAAAAATTGAAATAAAATATTTTCATTATTTTCATACAATAAATATAAAATTCCGGTTTCATATTTACATACCTGGTATAAGTATTTTAATCGAAAGATTGGAAAATAGGCAAATTGATATTATTCTCTTGGAAAGTTAATAAATGTTATTTGTGTTAGTGACTTATAATAATTTAAAAAAGTATTGACTAAAAGTATTCTTGGTGCACAGTAATTCATTCAATACAATTTAACTGACATGTTTTGAGCATTAGTCTTTATTAAATATATAAAGAAAACGTCAGAACGAAACATAAATCTAATAATAGAATATTATCGGTGATGTCTATTTGCTCGTCGGCGGTTTATTAAACAAAAAATCAATCGTTTGAGGCTGAATGGCTTGTGCGATCAATCATAAAAATGGAACATTATATTATTGGTCTGGAAACGACGTGGGCTATTGGTGCGGTGAAGGATAACGTCCGCACAGTAATAAAGTGAACGCATTCGGAAATTTCAGAGTTGAGGAGCACCACCCGAAGACAATCCATCATCGGCTTGGATTTAGTGACTGTCTATTGATGCTCTTAAGTAAACGAGTAAACGTTTCTTTATCTTTTCCTCCGCTAACACACTATAACATTTTTATCCCACCATGTCAAGTGGATGAACGAGATTTATCGATCAGCCGTCACGTCACCACATTAATTGTAATTAAATAAATTTGTTAGTAATTATAACGGAAGCTAAATGTAGTTCACAAATCTCTTAATTGATTTTTTTCTTCCTGTTCAGACACCTCTGCATGTCGCGTGTTCCATTGGACTAGCAATTTATTAGAGACGGCTAGTGGAGCACCTCTGCTAATTGGATAAATGCCAACAGCGGAAGTGCAAAGTCTATTTACATAGATTGTTGAAAATTCAATTATTTTTCTCATGTACTCTAGTAACGTCTTTAATCTACTTAATGCTTGCCATTTTAACTTCTAATATAATTTAAATTCAATTTAACCTTAAAAATACGGTTGAAACTGCAATACCAAATATTAATTATTACATAAGTAATAATCCATTTTTGTCATCTTTTACGAATGACGTAGATAAACATCGTGTAAGAAAATGCCGAAACAACAATAACAGCAATATCATATTGAATTATTGACAAAGGGAATTATTCTGCTTCTGATTACTACTCCTCTCAGTTACGGCTTTGATGACTATGAATATCAATTGTCCTGAATATTAATTAACAAATTATACATTTAAATTCATTCACAAAAAAAATAAAATTTAAAGCAGTTATTTATAACAATTCAGAACACTATATTAAAAATATTATTTTTTTTTTCATGAAAATAACTTTCAATAGAGCGGGAACTCGATGGGAAATGGGATCGTAATAATCTAGAACAGTGTTTTCTAAAATATGGGTTGTCTTTGGTGGGTTGCGATTAAATCTTCACTGTATTTTTTAAGATAAGTCACATTGTTTAGTATTTTGGGAACTCTGATCTAGATAAAGCAAATAAGCCCTGGATAAGAAGGAAGCGCAGGGAAATAACTTTCCACCTAAGTCAGGCTCTCTCTGGACATGGATGCTTTAGCAAGAGAAGGAGGATGAAAAGTGTTGGTACTGCGAGGAGGACGATAGCCCAGAGCACACACTCTTTAGGTGCAGCAGATGGAAATTAAGGAAGCACGCGGCGGAAGCTAAAACCGGCTTTAGTAAGGCACTTATTACTAAAGCCGGAAGACTTTGTTGGTGAAATGATGAAAAGTGCAGAGAGTTGGATGACCATATCCGCGTATGTGTCAGATGTGCTATCGACCAACGAAGAAGACGAACAAAGAGCATTGGCGGTCAGCACTAAGGCAAGTGAACCAAGGGAATTGCCAGGGGGCAAAGGCAATCAGCATCGCAGCGGTGTACCAAGATACAGGACCTGGATGTTGATAAAGAAGGGGAGAGGTTTTAGTGGGTAAGAATCCCACAGTACCACGACTCCACACGTGGTATAGGGACCACGTGTGGAGTTTCCTCTACAAAAAAAAAGATAAAGCAAATAAATTTGCAGAACATCTATCAATTAGATTTCATCCTAATGATGGGTCTGACATATTACCAAACTTGAACTCAAAGGATTATAATGATAAAAATTCACTAGTTGCTCCTACATAAGTTGATGAAAAAATTAAAGACAATATCAATGACAAAACAACTAATTATTACTGAAATTCGTAAGAGATTTCAAAGAAAGGCCTTAGATAAACTACGTTGATTAATGTTTATTTTCGGTTGAACTATGTCTCAGATCCATGCAAAATAGCTGAAGTTATCATGGTAACAAAAAATCTAAACTAAGTGGAATCGTATCGACCAATTTATCTATTTACAATTATATCTAAGATGTTTGAAAAATTAATAACAAATCGCCTCTAACAATTGATTTCTTGATGAAAGAATCTGGTGTTATCAGATGACTTGACTTGACTTGAGAAATAATCTGTAATCGACCAGGTTTATCGTATCTCTGATATCATTAAAAACTATTAGAAGAAAAAGCTTTGGTGCCTTCTTCGACAATACAAGCCTCCGATTACTATATAATTTAATATCAATATTATTAAAATATTATTTACTCCTGAAATCGTACTTATACAGAAGACATTTTTATGTAAATTGTGAAGATTCATATTCAGATTTGAAGCTGGTTAGGGCTGGAGTATTCTGTGACTTCAGATATTTATGTATCTTCTTTATATTTTTATATTACCACTTACTTTGTACAGCACAACAACTACATATACCCACGATAAAGTGGTATTGGTTGTTATAGATTCTACAGGAAAATTGTAATCAGCTCTAAAAATAGTCACTATCTGGACCAAAAAAATGGAAAAATAAACTTAACTAATCTAAATCGACACATATTAACTAAACAAATAAGAGGATTATACATTAACCAATCTTCATCAATGGAACTGCATTTAATGACAATCTTCGGTGGGAAGAGCATATTATGCCAAATCCCATTAAAATATCTTACAAAACTAAGATACAACATAGAAACATCAAGTCTTCTTAACGTGCATAACTTCACTAGACGACTCAAATGAATAAAGCCGTTTGAACTTGCTAATTGACAAAACATTAAGTGATTTACTGGAAAATACTTTAAGTTAGTTTTTTATTACTTAGTGCGAATAATATTAATTAGTTTTTTCTTTAAATTTTCAATTATGTAAAGTTCGTATGACCTTAAATACAAAAAAAAAATAGGGAGAAAAGTTTTAATAAGTGGAACTAGTGCAAACTTTTTTGATTTGAAATATAACATAATACACAGTAAAATATTATCATAAAAAAGTCGGAGTGTCATATCTTGTATATTTGTAATATTCATCAGCTGGTGCTTCTCAATACTGACATTTTCGATTTGTACACTTTATTACTGTACAGACTTTTCATCCTTCCCTACGTATAAGCACACAATGAATGAAAGACGTATACTAAAATTACACTGTCATGACTTTTTATTCTCTAGTTAAAGATGCGTGTTTCCACCAGATAGAAATATTTTATCTGATATATAATAGAATTAGTACCATCAAGAAAAACATATCTACAACTCAAGGAATTTAATCTATTTAATATATTAAAATATTAAAAGCTTTCTATAGTACATTATATCACTTGTGTTATTATTTATAAAGTGTTTCTAATTAATTTAATTTCATAAAATAGAAAACCAATATGGATATGCTTACAAACTATTATATTTTTTCAGATTAGAATTTATTATTATAATCTTTATTTCTACTTTCTACTCTAAGTATAAATTTATTATTTATAGGAAACTATATATTTTTTTTATTTTTAATTCGAATATATTATAAATATATATATATTAATTTACAAAACATAATTAATATTTTTATTGAGAAATATAATATTAATTTTAATAATTTAGCATTTGACTCATGAATTCTGGCTATTAATTATGTTATTATAGTATAAGCCAATTAGACAATGCACTGAGGTTATATAATCGAACGGGCCATTGTTCTGCGATATGGCCATGCTTCCGGCGAAGTATATAATTAAAATCAAGTTTATAGCTGTTAATTAGTAGTAGTGCTTCTATTATCGGGGGGGAGCTGTTTATCAGCGAAATTGTGATGCAATTAGCAATGTGACTTTTGAACCGAGAAACTCGCTGCACTACAAGCGGGGGAGTGTTAATAATTAGCTCATACGCAATCCGAGTTCATAGTATGAACTCCCTTATATTCCCGAATCTGATCATTATTGGTTTTCCAATATTACGAATATGCAAATTTATTCCATTCCAATTCTATATAAAAAAAATCTACATATTGAAGTGCGATTTTCTTGTTTAATTAGTAATAAACTAATCAGAATCAAGTGTTTTTGCTTTGATAATTATTACTTCTTTATGAAATTTGTTATCCTCAAAGTAATATTATTAATTCTGTAAACTGATTTTAGTTAATTGAAAATGTATGTTATAAATAACGATATTGTTAAAGTTTTACAATAAGATATTCCAGTTTGACTTATGTATTGCTACGATTTTAGTCTAAAAATAAAAAATACAATTATACGTGACCACTTATACTTCCATTAAATTAGAATCTTATATTTCTTATTTTCTATTGTATTGATAGATTTGGTCAATAAATGAAAAAAAAATCATAAATTTCATCACTTTTTTGCTGTCTCCATTTTTTTATGTACAATATAATATATCACAAAAAAGATCTTTAGTAAATTTGTTACAATTGTCATGTAGATCTCAAAAGTATACATTTATATTATTTACCATATGATATTATCATTGAATTAAACCTATATGGTTTGTCTAGTATGTTGAACTTTTAAAGTCTTTAGTTTATTTACAAGTTTTGTGAAACAATTTCTAAACTTCTATATTAATATCATAGGACATTAAACTACAACCGATATTTTATTAGCATTAGGAAATCTGATGTAAAATTAAAATACAAAATAGGTCCGAATACACATCCTTGGGGTTATAAAAATGGGTTATAGATTTTTCCTTGCAACTTTATTCAGAACAATCTAACTATTAGATAAGATTTTATAATTTGAAAAAAAATGTTTATGGAAGTATCATCTTAATTTTATACATACTTTATGCCATATTTTTTTGAATATCCAGATATCCAAAAATTCAGCTGAGCAGTATAGTTTTTCTTGAAATGCGGTGGTGATTGCTTTAGCAATCCGGCGAATTTGTTCCACGGTGAAATGCTATTTGCGTAATCCAAATTAGTGTTTTTGGATTATATAATTTTCCTGAAATATTGGGAAAACAAGAAGTAAAATAATAAAATTATTTTATTTTCATGAAATTCATTTTTTAATATTTATTATTGTTTATCAATTATTATTTAATGCTCTTAGACTATCAAATACTTTGTAACTTATAAAATAGTCTTTTTGATTTTGTCAATCAGAAAATTTCAAAATTCATAATGTATATTCTATTCACACTTTAAGGATATTTTATCTTATTGGTATTTTAAGACATTTGTTTTTTTTTACAGTTATTAAAATATAAATCAATAATGTCTATTGAAACATTTTTATTATATATTTTTTAATTGTTAATTCAATTGAATATAATTGTGTTAAAATATATAATAATTAATTATAATATATTATTGGGGCGTGTATGTCTGTCACTCGCATACTGATATCAATTTAACAAAGAAGTGCAAGGGTTTTAATGCATGGGGCGCGGTCGTTAAATCGGCTTTAGGTTATCTGTTCCCCTAGATTTTGGCCTTGGAAGTTGGGCATAGAGATTTTGAGATGTTTGTCTTTGTCCATGTACCCAACCTATCATTAGTAACTCGAGTTTAGCCATATTATCCCCACGTCACGCGATTTAACGACACGGTCGCGCGGCCTCAACTATCTAAACGCACGTAACCATTACTAATGAATTTGCAAAGTGGTTGTGATTAATTATCCAATTGCAATAAAATACTAATTTAAGTTATGAACTACTTTGATTTAACTTCCAGACACATCCGAAAATTATCATTTGTAATAATAGAATTTTCTATATTTATAAAATATTATTTAAAATATAATACTTATTATATCTAATATAAAAAAAATAATAATATTGATTGCAGCAATAAATTACAAAAACATAAAAGAAAATAATTTAACTGGTGCTATTGGTCATATTTATTCATTATTAATTAATTATAAAGTAATATACGGTTCTTAGATATTATTACTTAACAATTTGTTGACTAAATAGTGCGTCTTTTATTGCTTATTATTTGCTTTATTTATTTTAGGTTTGTTATCTAATATAATTTCAAGAAAATGTATATGAAAAATCTGAGATTTACCCTAATTATTAATAAATTATAATATCTATCATATCCATTTTTTGCTTAAGTTTACCATTTTTTTTTGGTGAAAAATGATTCTGTATAAACGAAAATTCACTTAAATTTCAGATTTTATACTATTACACAACATCCACTACTAAACAAAATCATTTAATATTGTTCTTAAAATTGATTAGAAATGCATTTGTTGCAAAAACTTTAATGAATAATACAGGAATCAATGTAATGAATATTACTAGAAATATTTGATTATTATATAATGTTTATTTAATAAATTTTATAAACATCTAATAAATTTTATAAATATATTCTAAAAATTAAACAAATCGACAAATTTCGAAAATAAAATTGATGTATTTATATTTATTGTCCCATAAAAATAAATTATTAGTGCCAAACTTTTTTTCTTTTTTCTTTCTTAAAATAAGTTTATTGAGAAAATAGTTTGTCTTTCAGTGGTTTCTTTTTTAATTTAATTTAAATAAAATTTATATGATAAATCTGGGATATACCCTAATTACTAATAGTTTATAATATCTATCATATTCCTATTTTTTGTTGTAGTTGCCACTTTTTGACAAAATTTATTTTACTTATACGAAAATTCACATATTTTTCAGATGTAATACTATTACACAACATTCAATATTAAACAAAACCATTTAAAATCGTTTTTAAAATGAAATTTCGGACATTGATTAGAATCAATCGTATTTATTGCAAAAACTGTAATGAATAATACAGGAATCACTTTAATAATTATTACTTAAAATATTTGAATATTATATGATGTTTGATTAAAAATAATATAAATCTATTGGTTCCAAATTCATTTAATATTCTAGAAATTAAATGAATCGACAAAATCAGAAAGTAAAATTAATTTATTAATATTTATTCTTCCATAAAAATTAGATATGTTGTAAACTTTTTTTCTTTCTTTCTTCAAACAAGTTTGGTGAGAAAATAGTTAGTATTTCAGTGCTTATTATTTATTTTAGGCTGGTTATATAATATAATTTCAATAGAATTTATATGATAAATCTGAGATTTTTCAAAAAAATATTATATTTTATTTTGTCTCATTTTTTTTTTTCATTACAATCTATTCGTTTTTTGAACATTAAGTAAATCTGATGACGGTTGACATTTTTATTTAAGTTGTTAAATTTTTCCAATGATTTTTTTACCATTTTTTTGATATATATATTTTAATTGATTTGTTGATTGTCTGTTATAATCATTTATATTTTGCGTTTCCACTATTTCTTTGTTTGTGCTGTTATCCTTAACATTGCTATTGCAACGATTGAATTGATTGACCATGAGAAGGCAAATGGATAGAAATTAATAACATAAATAGAAATATTTGAAAAGTTTATTTTTACCCCAACGTTATTAAACATGTGTTATTTTGTTTTGAATAGCACTTGAACATTGGATGAGAATTTACAGCATATACAGAAAACCACTGATATATCTGCAAAGACCATCCAACCTGCAAATGAACATTCGGTTAACCTATGGCAGTTTTAATCCTAAATCATACAGAGCGCAATAAATCCCCTACAACGTACTTGTATTTCATTAGTTATTTTAACCACCAGGTTTATTTCAAAACCTCATACAATTTAAAAAGGTATATTCGATAATATACTATTTTATTCTATAAAAATAACGAAACTGATGATTACCATGAAAGCTTTATATTTTATTTACTTTCGTACTATAAAGTTAAATTTTCTTTGTAGTGGACTTTCGAGAGCAGTTTGAAAAGTTGTGAAAGCGACATATATAATAATTATTATTAGTATTAGATGATCGACGAGTGAATAGCTGATGCCATAGACTTTTCAACATAACGAGTTTTCCATATTTTGCTTTATTAAAGTTGAAAAGCTTTGTGCAAGATTGGTGCTGCATTTGTTAACAATTGCGAATTTCTTAAACAGTTTGCATCGTGTTACCAATAAATTTAACTGTTTTTGTTCATCAATTTATAACTATGCATGAAATTTAGATTCAACTATTCATCAGTGACGAAAGAAAAATCTAAAGCTGGTTGAAGTATTTTGGGATGCAAATGGAATTTTTTTTAATAGATCTTAAGAACGGTAAAAGAATTACCTCAGAATATAATATACAAACCTGTTGTAACTATATATTATTTAATTATACATAATTTCTTATTGAAGATAATGAAATAATTTTACATTTATTATCTAAAAAAATAAGTAATATGAAGGAAATGAAGAAAAATCATTCCCAAATTGCGTCATTCAAGTAACCCTCTTCACAATACTTCTAATGAAATATTTCACTTCAAATTTAAGATTCCTCGAAAGATTCCGTAAGCTTTTCCTTAAAATTATATCCGAAGATTCCAACATTACTCATTTATGTTTGCTTCTAATCCCTATCCATTCTAAATTAAAATACTGTTCATCACTTAATGGTACCTTCCACTGATTCACCTGTTTTAATTAAGTTTAGAAGATATTTTTGTCTTTAACCTAATTTTCATGGAATTTCATTTTTTTTTACATAGTTGCATGATATTTTTTGTGAATTAATTTTTTAACCATTTTTAAACCTTTCTATGTTGTGAAGTACAATTATATACTAAGATATCGTAAATAATAATAAGGAAAATATAATTTCTATTTAAATCTATGATTATTTTCTTATCTTATGAAAGAACTTCTTTTTTTTTCTATTGATAAAAAATTTTCTGATCTCCGCATCAAAGTTGTAATGCATTTTATATTTCCAGCGAATAATCAATACTTCGTTTAAAGTCTTGATTACAACCTTTTGGTTCTCGATTACGTGCGATTCCCTAAGGCTGATATTCATATCGGCGGAACTTTACATACGAGTACTTTCCAAGAATAACTTTAAATATATTTCAGTCCATGCAGTTTTCTAAGTTTTAGTTACTTTTATAATACATAACATATTTATACTATTATTAATATTAATTTACATCTCTATATTTTAATAATTATTATTGATAAGTATAATAAAATATATGTGATATATTATTATATAATTTAGTAATTCGAGAACAAATCATCAATCTATATAAAAATTGTATCCCAACTTCATTCAATATCCAATTTTTTTATATCAAAATATGGTAAAAAGTTTGTATTTCTCTGAAATCATATTCTTAATTCCAATAATATATATATATAATCAATAAAGATACTAATTTTTTTTTCATCATATTTTCAATATGTTTCCTAAATTTATTAGATTTTTATTTATTAAATCGTGAAGACTTAGCGAAAATCGCCAAAACTAGCATTATATTCAATATATATTTTTTACATTAATTAGTTAGTTTTAAATATATACAATATATTAAAAAGTGAATGAAAGTAAATAAGTTTGTAAAGTTTTAGAAGCGATATAAGCTTATGCAATATTTTTTGTAAAAGAATTTACTCTGAATATTATATAAGTCGTGTCAAGTGGATGGAAAAAAATCGTAAAATATGCGAATGGAAAACAATTTAAAACTGCCATCATAGTGAAAAAGTACATTTTATTATGAAAGGAAGCAAAAAAATAATAATATTACATTTTATTATAAATATCTGAAACCATATGAAAAGATATATAATTACATGAACTCAAATTTAATGAAAAATAATGGATTAATAAAAATGTTTTAAAATTTTTCAACTAAATTATTTAAATTATATTTCACACATAATATAGTACCAATATTTAATTGCATAAGTCAGAGTTTTATGTTTATAGATATACTTTTTTCTGAAAACTAGCTAAAACTTACATGTACTTTCGGAGTATCTTAACTTAACTTTTTTTTCAATTGCTCGAAAACGCGAAATCTTATAAAGTTATTTTCTTCTGTCTTAAATTCTGATAAACCTAATTAAACTAAACTGTTTCTAATTAACTCAAATGCTCAACGTTCCAGAATTGTGTTGTCTCCACTACATCGCAAACATTCCGAGTGACTATTGGTACACAGACAATAGATTCGAAGTAATTCAAAGCAAAATACCTGTACTTACGGAAATACATCATTGAAAACTAAATATAGTATTATTTAAGTTAGTACATACATTTAAATGATTCTACTTTTAGTTTAGAGAATTTAGAGAATAATATTTTAATAAGAATTATATTCATTTTTATATTATTATATGTAATAACAAAATTTTAAATAATCACGAAAAATATATATATTCAGTTATATTTTTGCTAATTAACGAAGTATGCAGTTAGTATACCTGTCAGAAGTATTCACAGTAATTGCATAATAGTTTTAGCTTAAGTTGATTACATGTTTTAATTTATTTATATACATTATTATTAAAAATTATATACAAATGTAAGTTTTAAACTAAATCTACTTACTTGTTAAGTAATTGCAATATAGTTAGGACTTAAGTTGATTACATGTTTTTTTTTATTTATAAAAATTATTATTGAAAATGAGTTATTATTAAAAATTATATGAAAAATTAACTTTTAAACTAAAACTACTTATTTGTTACATGATTATATTTATTTATAAAAAATATTATTAAAAAAAGTTATTAATAAAAATTAAATACAAATTTAAGTTTTATACTAAAACTACTTAATTGTTAAGTAATTGCAATGTAGTTATCGCTTAAGATGATTACATGTTTTTATTTATTTATAAACATTATTATTGAAAATGAGTTATTATTAAAAATTATATGAAAAATTAACTTTTAAACTAAAACTTGTTAAGTAATTGCAATATAGTTATTAAAAAAGTTACGTACATATTTTTATTTATTTATAAAAATTATTATTGAAAAAGATTTATTATTAATTAAATACAAATTTAAGTTTTAAACTAAATGTACGTACTTTTTAAATAATTGCAATATCACTTAAATTATTGTGAAAAAGTATATAAAAATGTAAGTTTTAAACTAAAATTTCTTACGTGTCTATAAGATTTGATTACTTTTATTACATTTATTTAATACATTTCTATTGATACTTGAAAGCTATAAATTTTAATTATACTTGTCTGGAAGCAATAGAAATGAAAAAAATGTCTTGTTAGAGAAAGCCGCTTTCCAGCGATATTTCATTTCCTTCGGTATTTTTTCCTTCAAACGTACGGAATGTTCTTTGTTGTAGGCTTCCAGTATTCAATGGTATTCTCGAAGCGTTGAGCAGCCCTCAGCTCTCAACATAAATTGACGCCGTTTCCTATGGCTGTCTAAAACGTGCCCCAACTGCGTCTTATGACTGTTCAGAACAAACAGATATTTCTAAAATTTATTTGAAACATTTTTGCATTCATGTAATATGTACTTTATATGATAACAAACTGTATAAAATGAATAAAATTATATACAGAATACAAAAAAAAATATCAAATTAATTTATTTTTAATTTTACTTTCATGTTTTTAGAGAAAATTAATTTTATTTAGATTAATTGTAGAAAACATTAATGTTCTTTCTTGTAATTGAAACTGTATTTAGAAAACAAAAAATATGTTTTTTTAATAGCAATGACAATTTATCAATAAAATCCAATTTATTTATTTTTTCTTTCAAGTTTTTAGAGAAAATTAATTGAATTTATATTAATTGTAGAAAACATTAATATCATTTGAAACTGTATTTACACAACAAGAAATATTTTTTTAATAGCAATAACAATTTATCAATAAAATCCAATTTAATTTATTTTTATTTTACTTTCAAGTTTTTAGAGAAAATTAATTTAATTTAGATTAATTGTAGAAAACATTAATGTTGTTTCTTGTAATTGAAACTGTATTTACAAAAAATATGTTTTTTTTAATAGCAATAACAATTTATCAATAAATATTATATTATAATATAATAATTTTACTTTCAAAGTTTTTAGAGAAAATTTATTTAATTTAGATTAATTGTAGAAAACTTTAATGTTGTTTCTTGTAATTGAAACTGTATTTACAAAACAAAAAATATGTTTTTTTTAATAGCAATAACAATTTATCAATAAAATCCAATTTAATTTATTTTTACTTTCAAAGTTTTTAGAGAAAATTAATTTAATTTAGATTAATTGTAGAAAACATTAATGTTGTTTCTTGTAATTGAAACTGTATTTACAAAACAAGAAATATGTGTTTTAATAGCAATGACAATTTATCAATAAAATCCAATTTAATTTATTTTCATTTTTACTTTCAAAGTTTTTAAAGAAAATTAATTTAATTTAGATTAATTGTAGAAAACATTAATGTTGTTTCTTGTAATTGAAAATGTATTTACAAAACAAGAAATATGTGTTTTAATAGCAATGACAATTTATCAATAAAATCCAATTTAATTTATTTTTACTTTTACTTTCAAGTTTTTTGAGAAAATTAATTTAATTTAAAATTGTAGAAAACATTAATGTTGTTTCTTGTAATTGAAACTGTATTTACAAAACAAAAAATATGGTTTTTTTAATAGCAATAACAATTTATCAATAAATATTATATTATAATATAATAATTTTACTTTCAAAGTTTTTAGAGAAAATTAATTTAATGTAGATTAATTGTAGAAAACATTAATGTTGTTTCTTGTAATTGAAAATGTATTTACAAAACAAGAAATATGTGTTTTAATAGCAATGACAATTTATCAATAAAATCCAATTTAATTTATTTTTACTTTTACTTTCAAGTTTTTAGAGAAAATTAATTTAATTTAAAATTGTAGAAAACATTAATATTGTTTCTTGTAATTGAAGTTGTATTTACAAAACAAGAAATATGCTTTTTAATAGCAATGACAATTTATCAATTAAATCCAATTTAATTTATTTTTACTTTTACTTTCAAGTTTTTACAGAAAATTAATTGAATTTAGAATTGTAGAAAACATTAATGTTATTTCTTGTATTTGAGACTGTATTTACAAAACTAGAAATATATTTTTTAATAATAATGACAATTTATGAAAAAAATCCAATCTAATTTATTTTTACTTTCAAGTTTTTAGAGAAAATTAATTTAATTTAGATTACTTGTAGAAAACATTAATGTTGTTTCTTGTAATTGAAACTGTATTTACAAAACAAAAAATATTTTTTTTAATAGCAATAACAATTTATCAATAAAATCCAATTTAATTTATTTTTACTTTCAAGTTTTTAGAGAAAATTAATTGAAATGAGATTAATTGTAGAAAGCATTAATGTTGTTTCTTGTAAACTGTACTCCACAAAACAATAAATATTTGTTTAATAGGAATCACAATTTATCAAAAAGATTTTTATATTTCAGTTATATAATACTATATGTAGACGTGTCAGTTGAAAAGATGTACAGAGAAAAATGAGGTGTCTACTGAAACGATGTAATATCGATTCCTGAAAAGTAAATTGATGTTGGAGCACGGAGGTCTAGTAAAAGTTCTTTTATTGTTAGACACATCCTATTTCCAAGGCTAGAACACAGACAGCTATATTATTTAGTGTCTTACCTTAACACATAGATTTTTTTTTCTCATTATTCTTTCTAATATTTTACTATAAAAATTTGCATTCACGAATTTATTTAATTAATTTTATACCGCTAAAAATGTATTAGAAATCTATTCTCTTTTATAAATTTAATTATAAAAAAAATTATTATATTTTTTTTATTTGATAATTATATACAAATTTAAGTTTTAAACTAAAACTATTTACCTTTTAAGTAATTGTAATATACTTATTAATAAAGTTGATTACATGTTTTTATTTATTAAAAAAAATATTATTGAAAGAGAGTTATTATCTAAAATTAAATACAAATTTTAATTTTAAAGTAAAATTACTTATTTTTTTTACTTAAATTTTTGTTTTTATTTATTTATAAACATTATTATTGAAAAAGAGTTATTGTCAAAAATTAAATATAATTTTATAAATTTAATTATTAATTTTTTTTTTTTTTCATAATTAATTTAATAAGAATATAATGTATTATAACAATTATACAACACTTAAATATTTTTATAATTATAACCTTTTTACCTTACTTAATTAATTTTATTATTAAATTTACAAAATAATTATATATTTTATTATCCTTATTTTTTTAAATATTAAACCAATTATTGTCCAGAATACAAATACAAAAACAATTTATCAAAATTAATAATAAACATAATATTAATTCTACAAAAATAAAAAATAAATCTTGAAAAGAACCAAATAAAAAAGGCTCTCAAATATAGCAGAAAGGTCGATGTAAATTTTGTATCTCTATGAATATATTTTTAGTTAATATTTTGTTTCAATAAATATAATAATTATTATTTATTACCCTAAATATAATTATAACAAAATGAAAATGATTTTAACAAAATAGGAATTTAGAAATGCAAAGTTTCTATAAGTTTTGTGTTATATTCTGAGTGTATATATTATATATATTTCATATTTCTATTGTAAATAGCATGTGTATTTTGAAGTGGCTAGAAGCCAAGCAATTTAAACACATTTACTCTCAATTTAGACCAGAAATTACGCTTCTCACGAAACTCCATCCACTTAGGCTAATCCACATTTACATCTAATTTACTAATGCACGTACAATTTCAACTATTTTTCAACAATGTAATTTCCGGTCCATTTCCGCAATAATAGAGAGAATACTGAAGTGCTGCATTACAATACCTACCATATATTATAATTTAGATATTTCCAATTTGAAAACTACCAAGTTCATGCAAATCGATACTAAACATTACATTAAAACATTCTATTAGGTTTAACTTATATCTATTCTCCGGTTTATACATTTACTAATATCCTTTTTGTTATACATTTTAAATAAAATATTCATTATAATAAATAATAGAAATATAAACAAATTATAAAAAAAGTTTTGTTATATCTTGTTCTTTTTTTAATTTTTCAAATAAATCAATATTACTTCATATATTCAAATTTTACTATAAAGTGATACTAAATTTACCATAACTTAAAAAAATATAAGTTTTCCAAATTATAACAAGAATCAAGCTGAGTTTGTTCATATTGTAATGACATTTTCTAAACTATTATGCATCAGTTATTTTCCATTTATAACATTTATTTTATTAAGAAAATAAATAAATTATTATACAGAAGCTGGGTTTATATATGGGTTTGAATTAACAATAATATTATATAATAATTATAAATAAAAAATAATACAGAAATAGAACAATAAAATAAAGAATTAATTAGGAGGATTGAAGATATTTGAAGTGACTACATCATTCCACGATTCTCAACTTTGGAATTATAATAGACTAGGATAAAAAGTTGCGTTTAGAATCTTTGTAGCTAATTTTAGTGGACAAGATGGATAAAGGATCCAAAATTGAGGTAATGCCAACCTTATCCTATGAAATGTCATTGAGTGGGTTTTGCAGTTTGATTGATAAGTGTTTACGATAGATTATCCAGGAGTAATTGTCTGTGTTGTACAAATCATTTTATAAACCTTAATATCTGAATTTAAATTTAAGTCGTATTATATTGAATAATACTGACGATAGGGGTGAACCCTGGAAAACACTATGAAAGAGTTAAAAAAAAAGTAGAAAAATGTGTCTCTACGATTAAAAAATTATTGATAATACAATTGGAAAAGTTTGAATAGTTACCTATAAGAATAGGACAGTAATTGCTCAGAAGAGTTATTTAAGCAATAAATACCTTCCGTTTATTGAAAAACATAATTTGTCTCTATTAAAGTATTAAAAACTCCATGTAATATTTGAACATTACAAAAAAGCCTTTTTATAATATTAGCCAAATACTTCTATCTACGTTGTTTAACTTTTTGTAATTTATTTAACTTAAACTACATATGAAAGGCACAAAAATTTCAAACAGCACAAATTTTTGCAGATGTTACCCTCTTGATTTGAAAAGAAGAAATTAATAGAGCCTTAGGCACCAGTTAAAAAAATAATTACGGAGAGGGTGGAGTGTCGGTTCTTGTAGGGCCACAAAAGAGTCTCGAGCGCCTGGACACCAATTAAGTAAATAATAACGATGTGCCCTCGCCTTCGAGAGCCGCGCTTTTGTCGCCCTAGTATAAACATCAAGTAGTTAATTAAAACCGTTTGGTGTTCGAGTAAGATAAATAATACAAAATTTTAAAAAACTCAACTATATTTTATCTCTATTATTGCCAATATCGCTCATTTTTATATGATTTCGCATTTTACGTTCACATTGAAAATATTAAAATTAAAATAAAACGAATAAATTTTATTTTATATAATAAATAGTTAAATATGTAAATAATAACAAATTTTAGTTAAATAAATAATACAAAATTTTAAACAACTAAACTAAATTTTATCATTTTATGCTATGCCAATATAGCTTATTTCTATATCATTTCGCATTTTACTTCCACTTTGAAAATATTAAAAGTTATCTATTATTTTTTTTAAATAATAAATATCAATTATCGATCAGAATACAAATATAAAAAAGTCAATTTTACAAAAATAATGAACCCTACTCATTAGCTCTTTTAAAAGTTTTACTTTTTGTCAAAATATATTCAAAAAAGGGAACTGAATAACTTTTATTTGATATAAAAAAAATATGACTATTGTAAATTTATGTACCTCAACATATTTATTTATAAATATTTGTACTTATCTACTATTTTTATGAATAATAAATATCAACTATTGGCCAGAATACAAATACAAAAAAAAATAATTATACAAAAATAATAAACCCTACTCAATATCCGTTTTTAAAAGTTGTATTTTATGTTTGAATATATTTAGAAAAAAAGGAAACGGGTAAATTTTATTTGATATTAAAAATAGGACTATTGTAAATTTATTTATTTCAAGATAATTATGTATAAATATTTATACTATTTTTTAACATAATAAATATCAATTATTGGCAAGAATACTAATATAAAAAAGTTAATTATATAAAAAGAATAAACCCTACTCATTTGCACTTTTTAAAAGTTGTATGTTTTATTTGAATATATTTAAAAATAAAGGATATGAATAATTTTTATTTCATATAAAAAATAGGGCTATTGTAAATTTAAATACTTCAGATTATGTAAATAAATATTTATACTTTAAAGTTATTAATAAAATAAAGAAACATGTATGTTTCACGTAATGGTTTAATAGTATGAAGTGTTGTAATTGTTGGCAGTTTGGTAGTTTCATCAATGCGCTACATCCATATTTGTTTTAGAGTCTAGTCCCCTGTTGCATAATCAAATTGATTGGGTCGGGTTTATTTGATGTGCGGCATGGCATGTTAGTTCGTATAAATTAATTGATCCCGAGGGATATTATTCATTAACCAACCTCAAGCATTATATAATTGAAAGAATTTACGTATAAATCTTTAATAATTTAAATGTATCTTATATATAAAATAAAATTATTTATTTTCTATTTATTTAAATGAATAAAATTAATCTTTAATTCATAAATTACCCTTTCTTCCAAATTCCAAATTATATAATTTTATCTAACAGAGATTATTCCGGATACAGTTGCTAAAAGATAGCTCAAACCTATTTTCAATTGGTTCTGGAGTACCGCAAAGATATGCACTCGGACCTATCTTCTAACATCTAATAAAATAACTGTTGCTAAAAATGTTATCTGAAATTCAGCAAATTATACTGTCAGAAGAAACTATCCTCAAACCATTGTGGTCATACAAATACAGTTGTGGGGTTCAGCAAGTACCACTAACATCGAATTATTTCAGCGATTTCAATAAAAAATATTACTAACTCACCCTGGTATGCCTCAATAGTATTTTATACAGTTTTATACAGTTTCATACAGTTTCATACAGTTTCATACAGTTTCATACAGTTTCATACAGTTTCATACAGTTTCATACAGTTTCATACAGTTTCATACAGTTTCATACAGTTTCATACAGTTTCATACAGTTTCATACAGTTTCATACAGTTTCATACAGTTTCATACAGTTTCATACAGTTTCATACAGTTTCATACAGTTTCATACAGTTTCATACAGTTTCATACAGTTTCATACAGTTTCATACAGTTTCATACAGTTTCATACAGTTTTATACAGTTTCATACAGTTTCATACAGTTTCATACAGTTTCATACAGTTTCATACGTTTCATACAGTTTCATACAGTTTCATACAGTTTCATATACTTCAGTAAAATGAACGAAGAAAAACTATTTTAAATAATATACAGATGGATACTGTTAAGTTCTCCACTTATATAATCATTTAGACAAATTGTATCATTTTCGAAAAATTATTATTGCATCTAAATTTTTAAATTTATTGAGGACCGTGGTTTATAAATTATTAATTTTCATATTAGTACTTCTATTTCATAGCAACAATACATTTGTAACAATTATACTTTTATATCTCTCGATTTTAATTTTTTTTTTGTTAAAATAAATGTAATTATTGTTATTACTTCTAATAGTTTTTACATATATAGGAGAAAATAACTATTTAGAAATATTTTCTAGATATTTATTCAAGGGTCCCATGGGTTTATTTAGGAACAAGTTTTTCGATTTCGTTGAGCAATAAAGATAAATTGATTGAATGACAGATATCTCCAGATTTCTCTGGAGATTATTACTCACAAGGACTGAATCTTATCAGAAGAAAGTTCAAAACGTTTTAGAATCAGTTCCTAATAATCAATTTAAGATAAAAAATAATTAAACTTTCAAATATCCCAGAAATAGTAATATTGAACAATAATAATATCTTCTTTCACATTCAATAAAATCCAAGTTTTGTGTATATAAGTTATCTAATAACATAAGAATATTTCATTCGTTTTTTTTATGGTTATTACATAATCTCCAATTCTCGATTCATTTTTATTTTCAACATTGAGTCTAATAAAATATTCAACTTGGATAACTAGAAAAACTTTGCTTGTTCGCGAGCTACAGAAAAAGCATGAGAAAAAAAGGGTCGAGAATAAGTTTACGGGCCATTAATTCCGTCGCGATTCCTTTTACGGCCCTTTAATATATAGTTGGGACTCCCTCCTTTTTCCGCAATTGCAGTGCCGCCCTTCAATTCCTCCGAAAACTATAATCAATTGCTTTGTGTGTATCAGAGCGAGCCCCGTCTCTCCTCTCGATAGCTAATACCTCTTATACTCTATTTCGTACTGGCCAGGTCATGAGTCTATCGACTGAACTCTCCAAGGATTCGATAATAACGTAATTAATCTCTCGATTTCTCAATATTAAATGAAAAGTCGAAGGACTTCGAGAACGAGAGCGAGTAAAATAAAATGTATTATACTCGAAGCATGGAATGTAATAACGAAAACCAATCAGATCTTGTGGGAAATACGGTAATCTAGTTTTTGAAGCTCAACTTTCTGTAGACTAATTAATTTATTTGTACTTCGAACTTTCATTATATTTATAGTACTTGTGTAACTTATTTACAGGTCTGTCTTAAAGTTATCAATACATTTTAGGCAACGCAATAAGATGTTCATAATTTACTCTTAAAGGCTCATCAAAATTGGAAATGATTATATGTACCTCGAACCTTTATCATATTTATAGTACTTGTGTAACTTATTAACTGGTCTGTCTTAAACTTGTCAATAAATTTTAGTCAACGCAAGAAGATGTTCATAATTTACTCCTAAAGACTCTTCAAAATCGGAAATGATCAAAAACCAAAAACGATTTTCTATAATAATTAATATAAAAAGTATATTTCAATTTCTAATGCTTATTTAAACTTTTAAAATATTAATTAATAATAATAACAATTATTGCAACAACAATAAAATAAACAGAATATAAAGATCCTATGGATTTTTTTAAACTTTATTTGTACCTAGAAGAGTGAACTTTCATCATATTTATAATACTTGTGTAACTTATTTACAAGTCTGTATTAAACTTGTCAATAAATTTTAGTCAACGCAACAAGATGTTCATAATTTCCTCCTCTTCAAAATCGGAAATGATCAAAAAATAATTTTCTATAATAATTAATATAAAAAATATATTTCAATCTCAATACTTATTTAAATCTGTATAACAGCAATTAATAATAATAATATTTATTACAACAATCAAACAAACAGAAATGAATGATCATATTCTTTTTATCTATTATTTTAACTTTATTTGTACCTAAAAGAGTTGACGACTTAAATGGAATATAGAGAGTTACTTACGCTCACTAACAAAAATTTTGTCAGAAATCGACGATATTTTATAATTTCTTCGAGTACTAAAGAAATTGTTCAGGAAATATGCATAAAAATTCAATCATTATGAACAGAACAAGAAAAAAAACCGGAAAACATGGTTTTATGAAATACAGAACGTGGCAAAACAATATAAAAAAAAACAGAATAGGAAATAATAAACAGAATAACAAAACGGGGAAATCAGAACAGCAAATAATTATTGATATTATAATAAATATTTGTATGCTTTAATAAATAAATTACATCAGTTTAGAACTACATTTTATTACCACCTAAAAAAATAGATATTGAACGTTATAGTGAAAAATAAATAATAGTAATGATCCTTCTTTCTTTGTTTAAGTTTACTAGTCGCATTAATATTTACTGATTCGTTCAAATGCAATCTATGTTAGATTTAGAACTTATAATTAATATTGATAAAGACATGATGTAAAAGCGAAAAATGTAGCATTTTTATTGGAGAGCTTTCTGATGATGTTTATTAATTTTAAATTAATAATTCTTCAAACGTAACTGACTAGAACAAACATGGAAATAGATATTTGAGCTAATTATTTGTAAGATTTTTTAATATACAATCAAACTAAACTTGAAAAACTTTAGATACTAGAATAAATATGGAAATACATATTTATGCAAATTGTTTATATTTATATTAAAAATACAACCGAACCAAACTCTAAAGTGAATATGGAATTAGATTTTCATGCAAAAAAAATGTATTTAAAAAATACAAAAGAGAGTAAACAAAAATTGCATTTTTCATGCAAATAATTTATATATTATATTTCATATTTCAGATGTAAATATTAATTATTTAATAAAATATTAATTTAAAAAATGTATTTTCTCTGCTCTGTTATTCAATAATCATTTTGTATAATAAAGATTTAGCAAATTATATCAATAAATAATTAAAATATATATAAAAAATTGTAACAACATATATCTATATTTTTTTAATTTGAAGTAGCTTTGAAAATGTTATATATTAATACAAAATCAATTAATTATAATTTTCTATATCTTTTAGATAATTTTAACAGGGTTAAACTGTAACCGAATAATGTATGTATCCTAATTCATTTTCTTTGACAATTATTAATTATATTACATAATCTTAAAATTGACACTGACGTATAGATGACATAGGTCTTCATTATAACTAGGACAAATTTAATCATACCATTAATTGTACAAAACATTAAATGTAATGTTGACTAAATTTCTAACTATATTTATAAAACTTATGCCAAATGTTGCTTAAAAAAAATATTATATTTATTGCAACAGATTTACAACCAGATAACAATAAAAAACATATTAGGACATAAAACGCTATTGACCAAAATAATAAATTATTTTATTTTATTGACTTATTTAATAAATCCGGCACAGAAATTGGGTTTATTGCATTTATTATTTTTTGGTGATAATTTAATATTAATTTTAATGAACAATTTATAAATTTTATATGCATTTTTAGTAAGCAAATATTAGAATATAATCAATTTAATAATATATTAAAATTAACAAATATTGATTTTAAATTATTATATTTATTTCATTTTCATATTTTTTATAATTAAATTAAATTAATTTTATTGGAAAATTCACTTTTACGAACTACACAATAAATAAATAATCAAATATTAAAAAATAAATAAATTATTAACCAAAATAAATTAGGTAACATTTTTTTAAATTATTATTTTTATAAATATTGATTAATATATAAATAAAAATAAATTAAAAATCATTCTACAATTATTCTAAAATTAAATAAATTATTAACCAAGATTTATAAATATTGATAAATATATAAAATTTAAATGAAATTAAATGGATATATTTAACGTTTTGTAAAGATTTGTTCAATTTGGTTGTAAATGTAATCGCCAAAGTGTTGCGGCAGGTTACGTAATAAAATAATTTGCAAATGGTACATAGGATTGATCAGTAATAGCAGAAGGTAAATAGATTGCAATGCGAAATCGCAAAGGGATTGGAATGCATCAGTTTGAAGGACGTCGATGGTGGTGATGGTGGACGGCATTTGATAGTTGGTGGTCGTGTATTCCGCAATCAAATATGATGCGGCTGCATCGAATGCAAAGTACCCCCTTGGAACTACACAGTTATTGATTGTATGCACAAAAGGATCTTGATTTATTTCGCTCACTCGATATGCGGATGTGAGGCCGCTTTTGCCCATATCAATTCAACCATGCCACTTTACTTTGTATTTTCCATCTACTCTATCAACTGCCCAAAATTCAATCAATTTTAAATTAGTTTTGGGGACTACTGCAGCTTCACACTACTCTGATAAAATGTCTATTTGCATCAGAGCAAATTCCATTTGTTCCATCTCTCCATCCATCTCGTTAGTTGTGACGGAGACGTCTTGAAGGCAACTTTACATATATACATTTTATTGCAAAGAATAACAGTGTAATAACGTAAAATGATGCTGACAAGATGACAGATACACTTTACCAACCCGAAAAAAGAAAAAAAAACATATTACAAATACTTAAATTTTATTGAAAATAAAAGTAGATACTTTTAAAAAATACTTCAAAAATTAGCAATTGTGAACCATTTAAAAATAAAACTTTTACCTGCAGTAACATTTTTATTAATAATAGTAATAATAATAATAATTATTACAGCAATAAATTACACAAAAAAAAAAAAAAATATTAACAAAAAAAATACTCAATGTAACAAAAATAAAATGAAATTACACTGAAGCAAAATTGATCTATTTTTATTCTATTCTGCCCTATTTTTATTATAAATTACTATGTAGACTCTTACAATGCAATATCATAATAATACCTTAAAAATGTATTATATCCAATGTAATAACTTTAAACCATTTTACAATTACAACAATATATCGTTTTACGTCAAAAGGTCGCAGACGCACAAAAATTCGATGCAATATATGTTTTAACGAATAATAATAATAGTAAATATTTTTCTGCATATCTCAATACAAAATGAATATAATATTAAAGAATTATTATCAAATTTGTTTATTATTATAATTATTATTATTAATCGACCAATTTTCAAGCATCAAAAAATATAATCAAACAAAAATATGTACAAAAATCATTCTACAATTATGAAGTTAAATTTTGAATATTGTTGAATAGCATTTTTAATAGTATTTGTTACTTTCAGAGACATTCATTTTAATTTCATTTTCTTTATTTTCAAAATTATCTAAACAAAATAATTATAATTAAATTATATAAATTAGGAAAATAATTGTGTTCAATATCTCTTTGTATAAAATCATGTCCAATTTTCAAGCATATAAAAACATTTATTGAATAGCATCTTCATTTTAATTATTTTTAAAATTATCTAAAAAAATAACAATAAACAATATAATTATAATTAAATTAAATAAATTAGGAAAATAATTTTCCAATGGCAAAAAGGGTTTATATATAAACATATGTAAACTACAATACATTTTATCTATTATTATTAATCGACCAATTTTAAGGCGTCCAAGTACCAAAATTCAGACGACGAAATTTGTTGATAAAACATTTTTTTTGATGAGAAAAAAATAACGTTTAAGCAAAGCAATGGCTTGATTATCATATGAATTTGTCGATAAATGCGCCATCTATATGTAATCCTACGAACTTATTGAGTGAGGTGTTATGAAGACATATAATAAATTTTGAACATTATTATTAATCGTCCAATTATCGTGCGTTCAAAACAAAAATCATTCTAAAATTATCAAATTTAAATTTGAATAGCATTTTTAAATAGTATTTGTTGTTTTCAGCGAAATTCTTAATTTTTATTTAATTTTTTTGGTGGTCGAATATCTTAAAGCTTGAAATGTAATATTCATAATATTTGTAAGCTTAGAAAGTTAATACGTTGATAGACACTTACGTCTTATGTTTAAACCTTATCCAGCTACGGAAATATATTTATGTTACATTAAAATGTTATATAAATATAATTAATAGTTAAAATTTGTGAAAATAATTAATTATAAACCAATTATATAATAATATTTATTGCAGCAATAAATAAGAAAAATAAGAAAAAAATAACTTATTACTATAAAATAAAATTCGACTGCTGCAAATGGCTAGTATATTAATATTCACTCGCCTTTATACCAAATAAAATAAATCAAAGTAATTTATTTGTCAGAATTTATCACATATACTGTAATTATTAATTATTCAAAACAATCTTCGGTAAGGAAACGATCAGAAAATACTGGATATATGCATGAATCAATGAAGTATTTACAAGAAAACTTTTATAATGAAAATGTGCTAGGATGAAATTATAATTTAGGGTGTCAAAGATTTCTATATTGATTATACAGGTATAATCGTATTCAAATCGTTGCAAATGTAAAAAGTCAAAAATCATTTGCAGCTCCAAATGACCTGAAAGTTATTCCTGTAAAAATAAATAAATTAATTATAACCTGATAAAATGTACAATTTTTATTTTACAATATGTAATTAATAAATTCGTTTTTTTAGTATTATTTTGTGAAAACTGCTTTTTACAGAAAGAAATATGTAGTTTATAACCAGGCAAAACTACAATTTTATTTAATATAGGATAGTTTTGTCATTAAAAGTTATTTTGTTAACACTTCTTCCTGACATAATTTATAAATTCATTAAAAATGTAGTATACATTTGATTATAAATAGTAGAAAATAATACGTAAAAACGTTGTTATCAAAAGTATCAAGCAAAATAAATAATTATTAAGAATTGCCTGTAAATATAATTATTACAATTTATTATTTACATTTACCAAAAGGCGCAGTTATTATTAATATAAACTAGATTTATTATATGAAACGTATTAATAGATTATATTAATAAATTGAGAAAACTCAATAAAAACTCAGAATATTTTACAAACCTGTTGGATCAATTGGATGAGAAAAGTCTTCAAAACAGACATGTTTTTTTCAGTTTCGATTTCAAACTGCCCTCGTATATAGAAACAAATTACATTTGTTCCACAAGTCATCCATCATCCAACTTCTTAGTAGTGAAAGTGACAGCTTGAAGATAAGTCTTCAGAAATACATTATTTTGATATGATAAACACACAATAACGTGGATGGAAAATGTATGTAGTTTATAAATGGGTCAATAAAAAATTGTGAAATAATAGCATTAGTTATGCGAAAATACAACTACATTCTAAGCTTAAACAAATTATTAACTGCTTAGGTTTATTATGGGTAAAAAAATTAACAAAGTTAAAAAAAAATACGTCTTTTCGAAACATTTTATCATTTGTAATAAGTTTTTAAATTATAAAATAGGCAGAAAGTGTAAGCAAACTCTATATAATACTTTATTTACACAATAAAAATTGTTAAATAATTAAATAATAACATTTTCGTTTAATTACCCGTTTAGCTTAAATTAATTATTAACTGCTTATGTTTACTATAAATAAAAAAGTATAACAAATTTGTAAAAAGAACTTCTATTCGAAATATTTCAATACCTCGATGTTTGTAATAAATTTTTAAATTAAAATTAGGCGGAAAGTGTATACAAACCCTAAATGTGTCAAAAAAAAAATTATATAATGAAGTAATAACATTTTCGCATAACTAAACAATTATATTATAAGCTTAAATTCATTATTAACTGCTTATGTTTCTTATGGGAATACGAAAAATTAACAAATCTAAAAAAAGACTTTTTTTTTCGCAATATTTTATCAGCACTTCTATGTTTATAATAATTTTTTAATTGAAAAATTAATTCAAAAGATATAATTTGCAATCTGATCATGTTATGTTTTTTTTTCCTTTTTGATGTAAAACGGTCAATAATATTGGTACTCGAAATTAGCTATATACTTAAGTTTACAACTTTTTGTTAAATTAAAATATTTTGAATTTATATAAAGAAAATGCAGAAAACTAAATTGATTAAATTGAAAATAATCAGATATTTAATGATCAATGATAATAATGATATAATTTTTAAAGTTTGAAGTATGTAACAATCATGCCTTAATTTTTGTAGCTTGTACACATGTAATAAATTTTCAAATTTGAAATTTATTCAAAGGTTATAATTTTCAAACGTTGTTTTTGATCTTTCTGATATAAAACGAGTACCTACTGTACTTTTATGTTAACAACTTGTATCAATAAAGAAAATGCAAAAAAAAAATGATTAAATTCAAAACAGTCAAAATGTATTGTAAAATAATGAAACCATGAATGGATATTTAATTATCAATTCTTTATTAGTTTTCTTTTATAATAATATAATTTTTAATGTTTGTAGTAATTAACAATAATACTTTATTTGTGTGCCTTTCTACTGAATTATTTTATCTACACCTGTAATAAGTTTTCAAATTTGAAATTTTTTCAAAGGTTTTAATTATGTTTTTTACCTTTTTAATATAAAACGTTTCATAATACTAATAATACCCAAGCGAACTTGAAACCAGCTGTACTTTTGTGTTAACAACTTTTATTAAATTTATATATTTTGAATTTGTATAAAGAAAATGCAAAAGAAAATAAATTAATTTAGTTCAGAATAGCCAAAATGTATTGTAAAATAATCAGGTTATGAAACCATGAATAGATATTTATTAATAAATTGTTTATTATTTTTTTTATAATGACATAATTTATAGTCTTTATTATTATCAATATTTAAAAATATTGGTGGACGATATATTTCTTGAGTTTAGGATCAATTTTTCAGTTTTTTGTGAAAATAGATATTAAAATACGTTATTAAATAATTTAATCTTTTGGTAGAAATAATTGATATTAAGTTATTTCAACGTAATTATATTGTTAGGTGATGGAGAAAAATAAATGATTAATTGTTGCATTCTTTTTCAGAATCGATATGTCACAGGCGCATCGCAACAGTTCATTTTATCAGTGCTGTTCGGGATTTTGTATTGATCTGCTGGAGAAATTTTCCGAAGAGTTGGGATTCACTTATGAACTGGTGAAGGTTGAAGACGGCCGCTGGGGGACGAACCAAAACGGAAAGTGGAACGGGCTCATCGCGGATCTCGTCAATCGGAAAACGGACATGGTCATGACATCACTCATGATTAACTCGGAAAGGGAGGCCGCTGTAAGTCGATCTTTTTTGTTCACATTGTAATATTCTATGGGATAGACGGGGGGGCAAAAAAAAATCAACGAGAGCAGATGCGGGGTCCTCGAGCGCATTTTAGATTGTTTTATTTTACCCTCCGCCTCATTCGAAAAAAACGTATAAAACAAAGGCTGAAGACCATTTGATAAATAATAAAACAAAGAGCGAGAAGAATACAATGTAGCACAATGCTGGACGAAAGGTTTGATTTGGGGGAATTATCTTTTGAATGCAGAATTTATACAAATCACACATTTCTGGCAACAGTCGTTCAAACATGTTTTCTCAAATACGAACCTTATGCCACTGGTATCTATTGTTTTTTAGACAGTTTTTTGTACTTTGGATTTGTTAGCGACAAAATGAAAAATTCAGCGTATTTTGTATCAAGACTTTAAAAAAATGAATTGAATTTATTTATTAAAATTATATGATATTAAAATTGTTTTTTTTTCAATAAAGTGCTAACAAAAGTATTTTTTACTCATTACATAATTTATAAACTTCTTCTTATTTACTTTATTAATTATAAAAATTTAGATTGTACAATAACCTATTAGGTTCATAATTTATAAACTACAACTTATTAAATTATAAACAAAATATACCTAAATTTAATCAGTAATGCTGTATCCACACTATATGAGACATGAAATATAGTGATACTTAAACAGAACTATAATAGCAAAGTATCTAAAAATTAGTTGGTACGCCTGGCACTAAATTATATTCGATATCTTAAATTTCTGAAAAAAATATAATATCAATATAATATTTTGATGTATATTTTATGTAAATATTAATAATATCATAATAATATACAGCGCTTTATTTGTTGACGTGTCCAAGGAGTTTCACTCTTTCTTGCTTCAATGTCTCCTTAACAAACTTTTCCTTCTAAAACTCCGTCCTTACCTCATCAATATAATTAAATAATCCATGCAAACATTCCCTTAAAATTACAATCTGCGATTCCTTCACCAGTACTTTTTTCCCGATTCAGGTTGTCCTTCAAGGCTCACCTCTGTCTCTTCTGTTATAAAACCTCTATTGTTGTCATATCAATCCCAACCTTTATGTCCTTCAATTTGCAGATAATACCTCATTAATTTTCCTCACCTCCGCTATTGAATCTTCCATAATTAACTTTAAAAACCTCTTAACTTTAAAAACCATATCAGGATTATCTCAAACTAAATCCAATCAAAAGAAACATTTCCAATAATTACTCCTATCATCGCATCTCCCCCTCGTCACGCCACGTTATCTTAGGAAATCATCCCATATTTCCATTGCCACTTGTAAAATACCTATGAGTTCTTCTGGATTCGAAACTAAACATCAATTCCTATTTCAAACAACTCAAATCTTAATCAAAATCATGTTCCCATCATTTCCATTAATTGTAAAGCCTCCATATAAACATTAATTTGACATCCAATTTTTGATTATGATTTCCCTTTTATTTCCTAATGCTAAAATCCAGTCCATAAAAACCTCTCTCAATCCAAACAACTTAATCCAATTCGACAATCTAATAATGATCTCTTTTATACTAAAACCAAAATTGTTTCTCTCCTTTTCCCTTAAATTTATTTCCAAAGATCAAGTTCTTCCAAAATTTAAGTATTCCATATTAACGCTATTCAAATTCTTGATGTCTCTGTATTTTTTTCCTTTCATTGAAATGGTCACGATTAAAAAAATTCTATATTTTATATCTTCATGTTTTGCTGTATTAAATCTTGATTATTTATATAGTATTTTACTAATAAATAATAGAAAGAAAAAATATTACATAAGAATTCTTATGTTTTTTTTTAATTAATATAAATAATGAATTAATTTTAGTAATTTTTTTTCACTTCAAAGAAAGTCCATTTTTATAACGTAAACTAACCTAAATAATCCAGTATGAAATCAATATTTGTTAGCAGAACTAAATTTTATTAATAAGTTATGAAAACTATTGTTTATTAAACATTCTTCTACTGAAAAAAAAATGTAATTAAATTCGTCCACCATCTACCCTGAACGAGTATTTTTCTATCCGAATTCCTATTTTCCCGCACTCTGAAATTCCAATAAAAATGTCTACTTGGAATCGTTGGTATTATTTTAAGGGCATTCCAATGAATCCCTTGAAATTCCTATGTTAAAAAAAAATATTCCATTTTCTGGTCGATATTTATATAATTAAAAAATCTTATTAATTTCTATATATAAGTTTATATTAATAATTATTGCTATAGTCTTCATTATAAGTAAATATAAATATGAAATGAGCAAATATTCTAGTACAAACCGAGATATAGTAAATTACAAAAATATTTACATAATCCCCATTAATTGGCGATCGTATTTGATTTACATTCTGTGTATTGGAATGTACGTGCTGAAATAACGAATGAACATGAATAAAAAAAAATGTACATGCGGTACGAAAATAAATAAAAAAATGCGGAGACACATGTAGGTTCTGTAAAAGCATAAAATATAAGCTCGAGTATTGCAGCTTTGTCGATGGTTGTTAAATCATTTTTAAATTGGACGGATTTTCGGTTTCCGCGTACCCACGGATTCCACGCAGCTGCAGCAGCTATAAAACTAATTAAGCCGAAAGTTAATTAACACTCGCATTTCCCTTTTTCAGGTGGATTTCAGCGTGCCCTTCATGGAAACCGGAATCGCTATTATTGTGGCGAAGCGGACGGGTATTATATCGCCAACGGCTTTCCTTGAGCCCTTTGATGCCGCATCTTGGATGTTAGTTGGAATCGTCGCAATACAGACTGCAACGTTCACCATTTTCTTCTTCGAATGGCTGTCACCAAGTGGTTTCGATATGAAGCTCTCTTTAAATCAGGTAAGCTCTTTTTACACTTCATTCCATTTCAATTCTTTATATATGCAATTTTATAACACTTCACCTAATAGTTCTTCACTTAGTCTATTTTTAACTATGTCTATATTTTGATTTGATTTTAGCTGATTTTATTGTTTACAAGCGCGCGGAAGCATTTGCGTCTCAGTTTTTAAAAAAATGTCCGTGATTCAAACGTAATAATTGATAGGGTTTTATTTGAGCAGAAAACCACTAATGGCTAATGTTAGAGCACTCGAACGCATCAATGTGAATAAATCATTTGCGTCTCGAATCATAGTACGTTATAACGAAACTGACAATATTGCAAAATAGAGAATGTACGTTTCAAAAAGATGGCTAAGAGACAACGTTCCACATTTCATTTCTACCGCTTAGTGGCCTCCACGGTCACCCGCTCAACGGGAGTACGAGGACTTTTGCAGGCCTGAATTTTCCTGAATGGAGGAAGATTCCGCAGGTTTACATTCGTGCAGTGTGCGACTCGTTTGTCGACTGACTTAGTGTCATAATTTGTACTAAAGGCGGCCATATCGAAAATTCGACATGATTTCAAAAAATCTAATTGTTTTCCAACATTTTTTCTGTTGGTTCAATAAAATACGACTTAAAATAAAAAAAAAACAAAGTTCTGAAGTTGCAGTTCAATTGTATTGTATTTCAATTTACATTATTTGTCCATTATTTTATTCACTTATAATATTATATATTGAAGAAAAAAAATATTAAAATTGAGAAATAAAAAATGTCGTCAAAATATTTAAAAAAATAAATTTATTATATTAAAAACATAAAAATATATATATACAAAATATTTATCTATCGATCACCTGAAAATATAAAAATATAAATATTTTTGTAAAAAAAAAATAAAAAATAATAGAATTTAAAATATAAATATGTTTAATATCTTCTCCGATTAAACTTCATCGCTGGCCTTCTATGTTCATAGCTATCTACATCATACAGTGTCCTCACATAATTTTGCATTCGGTCTATTTTAGCTAATTCCTCTTCCAACGTCTTAGGTTCTACCAAATCCTCTTCCTGGTTTGTCCATAATATTGTTTTGGTCTTTTTGGTAACTGCCTTTTCCACACTACTGTCTGCTTTCCTTTTGATACTATTCCTATAATCAATTTTATTCCACGTATTTATTACGGGTTTCCTGCATTCAATCGTAGTGGGTTCTCTTAAATTCGCGCTGGTCCATAATATGGGTTTCTCTATTTTAGTTTGTTTCGCTGCAATCTGTTCTTTAATATTAACTATTTTCATCTTGGTTTCTATTTCCAAATCAATTAACTTTTTGAGGGCAATTTTCTTCTGAAGTAATGTAACTGATTTTCTTTCACAATTTGGTGTATATGAAAAACAGATATTTTCCTGTTTATTTTCAATCGGAAAATTATTATCAACTTTTTTGAAACTTATGTTTATTTTTTTCCTATTATTAACACCACTTTTTAATACACTTTCCACACAATCCTTAATCTCCATAAATTGATCATTATTGTCTATCAATTTACAAAAATCAAAACGCGATTCGTGATTAACGGTGGGAATGTCCTCGTCATCTAATATTTGAATAACTTCGTCCTTGTTTAATATATTTTCCTGAGGTACGATATAATCCCCTGATGAAAAAGTAAATTCCTCAACGTTATCCATTTCAATTTCTTGCTTGAATATTTGTCTCTTGTTATTCACTGACAGCTACTGAAGAACTAATGATGTATTGCAAAAATTGTAGGGTTTATATATGAATCGGAAGGGAATATTAGGGAATTCCAGGAATTAAAAGACATGAATTATATCACACTGCAATAAAATTAGGTACATTGAATTAATAAAATTACCTGATATTTTTATTGCCCCAAAATAAACCCTTTTGAATATATTTGCAACCATTTTTTTTCAAGATTTCTATATATTAATCTGAGAAATAGCAAAAAGTATAATTAATATTATTATCTTGTAATAAAGTAATGAGAATTTAATTTCAAAAATTACCTGTCTTCGAATTTATTGCAGTACCATAAAATTATTTCTTTGATCAATTTTTCAATGATTTTTTATGAATTGGAAGGGAATATTTGGTAATTTCAGGAATTAAAATTCATTAATTATATATTATTGCAATAAAACGAGGTTTATAGAATTAATGAAATTACATGATATTTTTTATTGCCTCAAAATATACCCTTTTGATATGAATATATGTTAATTTAGGCAATAACAATAAGTAGAGTTATTAATATTAAATTAATGTGAATATTATTTCAAAAATTACCTGACTTCCAATATAATGCTATACCATAAAACTATTCCTTTGATATCAATTTATTTACAACATCTGAGAAAGACATTCAAATATTGTATGAGAAATAAGAATCGCAAAATATTAAAATTTATAGAAATATTATGGATATTGTGCAAATATACTGACATAAAAAGGTTTTTTATTGTAAAAATTACACAATCAGCTGAAAACTAAATATATGTAATATTAATAATAAAAAGAATAAACCATAATTTAAATATTACAAAGGGCTATTGACTAAAGGGTGCCCTATGTTATATATTATTATATTTAAAATTGATTTAGTAACTAAACTAATCATATTATTAAATGATTCAATATTACTCTTATGAGAAACGAGCAAATTAAGGTGTGGTTTTCATTATTCACTTATATTATATTAAAGAAAAAAAAATGGAGAAATAAAAAATGTCGTCAAAATATTTTTGAAAATTAATATTTGCTTCAATGCAATTCAATTTCTAATAAAAAATACAGCGGTCTGAAAAGTTGCAGTTCAATTGGGCCCTGTATAATCAAATCTGGTCTAGATATATACATTTGCTTTGGTGTGTGCCAAGTGGATTATTAGGATTTCGTATATCGTCGACAGAACATTGCACAATGGAAATACCTAATGTTCGAGGACAAAACTATGAGTGTATCCGGGTATCATAAACGAGCTTTAATAATAATCAGAACTTACATAACTACTACTGTATTCTGAAGCTCCGCATGTTTGAGCTTTGTTATTAGGTCTTAATTAACTATCAAAGAAATCGAAGCTCATTATTCAACTTACAAATCTGACTCTTATTATAATATTATATTTATTTTTTACTTCTTTTCAAAGAATCCAATTCATTTTCCATCTCGTAATTATGCCTCCCAAGAAATTTTAATATCCTCCCCAAATTTAAGTATCTTACACTTTTTGAATTCCTTCTGTCCTTATAAGACCTTTCATATGTCCCTTCTTTTATATCCTCTTAACAACTGCTGTTTTTTTTTCCTCCGAAAATGTCTGTTATGTTTCATTATACTAAAGGTTATTATTTTTTACGATAGTAAATAATATTCATGGGCCGTTTGGATTATACTTTTTATGTTTTTTTATTTATTTCTTTGAATTTAATTTATTTTTTATTTCACTATTCTTATTTATCTTTTTGTATTTCTGGCCAATTAAGATTATTATAAAATGGTTTTTTCATGAATAACATTTATCTAAAAAAAAAACTGAGAATAAGAAAATTTGTTGGTGGTACAATTGTCCAGTATCCATCTAAATATTAGTTAACATATTCTTCAATTTACTAGCAGACTTACTGTTAGTTTTAATGGAAAACTACAATCACACCTAGATTTAAGTTTAAAAGACTATTGGAGAAATACTTGAGTGCGTTAATAATTGTACGCTATTTTTTTGATTGAATTTTCTTTAGTATTTCGGTGTTACAGGTTCTTGCTGAACCCCACACCGGTTTAAGGATGAATTTATATATTAATAGTTTGATATCTACTGATAGCACAGATTATCTTTAAAGATAAAAATGAAAAATTTGGTCTGATATTCAACAAACTGTACTGGTTAGTTTGCCAAATTTCAGACCTAATTGTTTATCAATATGTTTTATTCATGTTTTTCCAAGTTTAATAAGATATTTAACATGATTCTCCTGAAGTAGCACTTTACTTTTTAAAGGTAGAAATATTTTCTTCCTCGTCGTAAAGGTGACATGAATCTATTTCGTTTTTAAGTTTTTAATCAAATTTAGTCCTAAATAAATGCCTTAAATTCTTCAAATGTAATTTGAATGTATACTCGAAATATAGTTTGTATAGATATAAATAGAAATGTTTTTTTTTATCTATTTTACAATTTTATTGATTTAAAATATAAATATTTAAAAACTAAAAGAATGATATGTATCATACAAAGAAATAAAATTTAGTTTAGTTTTTAATCAAATTTAGTCCTCTTTGCAAGTTTTTCGATGCAACTTTCGGATTACAATGAGAAGACTGATGTGCAACATTGTGTAAAGCAACAACTATTTTATTAAGAGATGAAACATCCAAACTGATAATATATTTAAAAAAATATATTTAGTAGTAAATTTTATCTTTCTCAATACATTAATTTATAAATCGCATATATTATTTAAATGAATAGAAAATCTAACAAAGTAAGTAATTAAAAGTTTGTTGTGCAATTTATTTAAAGACATCTTTAGTGGAATGGAGATTTAAGAGAAAGTAGTAGATTTTTTTTTTGTTTTTTTTTGCATTTGCAGTCTAATTAACTAAATCTCCGCCCTGGAGCAAAAAAAGAAATGTTTGCTTAATTAAGATAAGCAGAGACAGGAGTTTTGCGATGGACATAATAATTTAGTTAAATGCTTTTAATTAAAAATCAAGATGACAAAACGAAAACGATTTTTAAAGCGATAATTAGTCTGCAAAACAACTGTCCAGAGATCCGAACTTAATTATAGTTTAATTAACTTTCTCAACAGCAATCGAATAAAAAATAAATAATGATTAAAATCACAACTGCAAAAAATAATCGTCGCTGTTTGTTAACTACAATCTATACTTTTTTTAAATTTTGATAACTTTTTAATGATTATTCATCATTTCCCACAAATAAAGTGGAATAGATTGAATTGTCTCTGAACATTAAATATATATGAATTATAGAAAATTATTTTATTTCAAAAATACATTTGTATAATTACTATAAATTGAAATTTATTTTATAAGTATTGAAAAACTTTATAGATCTGATATTTGAACTATAAACTAAAATCAAGATGACAAAACGAAAACGATTTTTAAAGCGATCATAAATCTGCAAAACAACTGTCCTGACAACCGAACTTAATTACAGTTTAATTAACTTTCTCAACAGCAATCGAATAAAAAATAAATAATGATTAAAATCACAGCTTCAAAAATAATCTACAATATAAACTTTTGTCATAATAAACATTTTTTGTAATTTATGGTAACGTTATAGTGATTATTTATCATATCTCATATCTTAATTCCAGTAGATTAAATCGTCTCTGCAAGTTAAAGATATTTGTATTAAAGAAAATTATTTTATTTTCAAAATATATTTCTGTATTTACTATAAATTGAACTTAATTTATATGTATTGAAACATTTAATTCATCAAATATTTGAACTACAAACAAGTAAAAGAAATAAAATTTAGAATTTTCTCAGGAAGGCACTGGGTATAAGTACATAATGTATAGAGCTTCTTATAACTAAAGTAAAAATAGATTGTAAATAATAAAATATAAACTGAATCCACATTATGCGGAAAATATACACTGTTACTTCACTGTCTTGGAGTATCTGAAATAAATGGGTGAGAATTGAAGTAATTTATGCTTAGAACCTATAGATGAAAAAAAATGGGATTAAATAAATATCTTAGGTTCTTTAAGTTTGGTTTGATTGTATATTAAAAATATAGTTTATTGATCAGATATTTAAACTATAAATAGGTGAAAAGTAAAAGAATGTTATGTTTCATACTAAAAAATAAAATTTGGAAATTTCTCTGGAAAACTCTAGGCACAGGCTTCTGATAACTGAAGTAAAAATAGATTGTAAATAATGAAATATAAACTGAATCCACATTATCCGGAAAATTTACACCGCAACATCATCATCATCATTTATAATATTTATTAATATTTAATAATACAATATAATTCTATTTTTTTGTGGAGACCGATGTGGGCTTAAGCCTCTTGCGGTCTTGAGATACATTTATGTTTGTTACACAAAAAAAAAGTACATTGTTCAGATCTCTGTGGGGTGGAGTAAAAATATTTTGTTGATGTCTTGGAGGAGTTGGCTTAATGTCGGGTTATTGGAGTCGGCGTTGTGCGCCAGCACAGCTGGGGGAAACACCGCAACTTCACTTCCATTGAGTATGTGAAATAAATGGGGTGGAAATGAATTAAACTATGCTTAGAACCTATTAATAAAAATAATAAACAGAAAAAAGGGATTAAATAAATGCCTTATAACATATGATTGTATATTCAAAATATAGTTTGTATAGATATAAATTGAAATTATTTATTGTACAACTTATTGATCTGAAATTTGAAATATAAACAGTTAAAGTAAAGTAAAAGAATGTTATTTGTCATATTAAGAAATAAAATTTGGAATTTTCTGTGAAAGGCCCTGGGTATAATACATAGTGGGATGATGTGCATATTGTCCAGTAATTGTATAGAGCTTATTATAACACAAGTAAAAATAGATTGTAAATTATGAAATATGATATGTATCCACATTATCCGCAAAATGTAGACCGAAACTTTACTGCCCTGAAGTATGTGAAATAAATTAAGTACTTAGAACCTATTTATAAAAATAATAAACAGAAAAAAATGGATTAAATAAATGCCTGGGTTCTTCATGTTTGGTTTGGTTTGGTTCTGTATTAAAAATATAGTTTGTATAGATTGAATTTAATTTATATCTGTTGTAAAACTTTATTGATCAGATATTTGAACTATAAATAGGTGAAAAGTAAAAAAATGTTATGTTTCATACCAAATATTAAAATTTGGAATTTTCTCTGGAAAACCCAAAGTACAGATACATAGTGGGATGATGTGCACATTGCCCGGTAAATGTATAGAGCTTCTTATAACTGAAATAAAAATAGATTGTAAATATATAAATATAAACAGAATCCACCGTAACTTCACTGTCTTAGAGTATGCGAAATAAATTTATTCTTAGAACCAATTAATAAAAATAATAAACAGTAAAAAAAGGGATTAAATAAATGCCTTAGGTTTTTCAACTTTTGTTTGATTGTATATTAAAAAAATATTTTATGTAGATTTAAATTGAACTTAATTTATATCTATTATAAAACTTTAATGATCAGATATTTGAACTATGAACAAGTAAAAAGTAAAAGAATGTTATGTGTCATACTATAAAATATTAAAGGTTTCCTTGTAAATCCTTTTTTAATAAAAAGAAAAGTTGAAGAACAACTAGAAAGTGTTTTATAAGAAACGTAACGATTACATGATTGTGCCATTAACTCGCTTTCAACTGCATTTATGAACCAGAGCGACACTGGGATCAAGCGACCTTTTTTAAAAGCCAGACACGTAAAACATTTAGAATGTTATATTCCTAGTGGTATTTTCGAAATAAAAATAAATTGCAAACAGATAAAGCTTTATATATTCTTGAAAATATGTCAATGTTTATATAAGTATATTTTTATAATTTGGTTATAAATAATTTCATTATTTTAATAATTAATAACAAATATTTGTTTAAATTTAAAACTTATACTGTTTAAAAGTTGCATAATTCGCCTAATAAAAATATTAATTTTAATATATACTGTATTATAGTTTTACTTTATATAATTATTTCGGATTAAAATTAATTTAATATACATATTGGAATTATTTAGGTATTTTAATGAAAAGATATAATATTTAATGAAATTTGGATTTACATATATTAACATTGTTGAATTGAATTTCAATAATTTCAAATAATAACGGTAATAAATCCGCTGCGTTAATTGAATAATGAAAAATGCTAGTAGCTTCATTCATTTTAATTGAAAATGTCTTTGTTATAGATTGATTCGTTGAAATTGATTTGCTATTTTATTTATACATAATACGATATGTGTACTTTCTGATTTAATTATAATTGTTTGCGTAATTAATTGGTTTATATTAACAATAACTGGCCATTATTAATACTAACAAAATAAAAAGGTCAAAATTATTAATTTGTAAGAATTTATCACATAAACCGGTAATTATTAATAATTCACAATTATTTTCGGTAAATCTACGAAAAGGAGTGGAAATATACATATATTTTTATATTATGCACCCCGTTTTCGTCTAATTGATAAAATGTACAATTTTATTCCATTCTGATAAGCCCTGCCGTAATATTTATAACATGTAAATATTTTGCAGTATAAACAGGACTTATCAATATCGGGTGTTAAACTTGAATTCAACTCTCCTCAATGAGCAGGGTTAGTTACTTATTTTTTTAGGAATTAAATAAATACATATTTTGTTACAACCAAAACTCCCCCAAGTTAACGGTTCCTTGTATAAGTTAGACTAATTTTGGCATTTTACATAGTGGGATAATATGTACATTGCCCGGTAAATGTATCTGGAAAATGTTCACTGTAACTTCACTGCCTTGAAGTAAATGGGGGAAATTAACTAATTTATACTTATAAAAGTTCTTCAAGGTTTACAATTAATGAAAAATACATATAAACAATTTTAATTTATGCGTTCACAAATTCAGCACCATGCAACACATCCAGTTATATTCAAAGTGACTACAATGTACATTTTTCTAATTTCCAAATGCAAATGTGTATTGAACATAATGTACATTAGCTAAATGGAGTGATAATTGTATACATTTGCCGGTAAATGTAAAAATTATTACAAATAAGTACTTGTAACATATATACAGTCGAGTATCAGTAGCCAACCAGTGAACATAGTCAAGATGCCCGTCAACAGAAAAATACAATCAGTGGTGAAGAGATCCGATCGTCTGAAGAGATCCCGCAGTGCAAGTGCGCCTAAAAAAGCTGAACCATCCACGTCGACCAACTGCTCTGTATCAAAGTGTACGCTTCCAGCAGTAACCGCCTCGCCTAACTCGCCTCGTCCAAACATAACCTCAAAAGACTCCTCCGCTCTCTTAATAAATTCAATTACACCGACTCCGTCTCGCGCTTCTCCAGCTCCTAGATCACCGCGTTTGGCTTCATCGCCGACCTCCTCACCTAGGATTTACAAGTGGCGCGTCGATAACATCCCCGTCGCTAATTCCACGCCGACCTTTATGACAAAGCTGCTGCGAACATTTGAATTCGGCATGAATTTCAATAAGAACACGGAAGATCTTAAACTTAGAGGCACTACAGCTTTCATCACTTCTGCTGACGCCAAGCTGGGAGAGAAGCTAGCGACACTGCCGAACCGCCTAGGCCACCCATCCGTTTCGATTTCTTTCCTCTCATTTCGTCGCAACAATGGCATGAACAGTGCTCCTCCTCCCCGCCAGTCCTCATACTCTTGTGTATTAAAAGGAGTACACAAATCCATCACCATGGAGGAAGTGGAGGACGCCCTGCAGGATCATCATCTTCGACCTTCAAAGCTGTGGCGTATCACTTCGAGGAAGACCGGAGAACCCACTACCTTGGTAAGGATTTTATCAAGGCACGAGGAGGACGTTTTGAACCTTATCCGAGACGGGCTGAAACTCCTCGGTGAGCGCTTACGCGCCGAAGCTTCCCATCCTTCTCCAAACCAGCCACTGCAATGCAAACGGTGTCTTGCATTCCACGCTGTCACAACTGGCTGTTCCAAGAGCCAAACCTGCGGCCTATGTTCCGGCCCGCACGCAACCAATTTCTGCACGCAGACCGCAGAGACTACACCCAAGTGTGCAAACTGTGGAGGTAACCACGCCGCATTCAGCCATAGCTGCCCCAGCCGCCCAAAGGCTCCCATCTCGCCAGAGCTCGTCGCCCCTTTGAAGATGACTGAACAACCGCACGACACCAAGGACGATTGGCTCAGAGGACTCGTAATCGCTCTTCTCAACGCCTTCCCCAACAACAGAGAGATGATCTACCAGACGCTCCCCTCCTCACTTTTCCATGCCACCGGGAAGAAAGTCCACCTTCTAATAAGTGGTAACCAACTCAGCATCGGTATCCAGGACCCGAGCACACCCACACCTCTTCTCACACTTTCTTCACCAAGCTCATAATTATGGACAAAAAAAAAAAAAAAAAAAAAAAAATTAATAATTAAAAAAAAAAAAAAAATATATAAAAAAAAAACAAAAACAAACATTTTTAAAAAAAAAAAAAAAAAAACAAAAACAAACATTTAAAAAAAAAACAAAAAAAAAACTCATCTCTTTTATAACTAATACCGAACTACTACCTAACGTCGCCACAATCAACGTCCGTGGCTGGAGGAATAAGAAGGAATTGCTCCAAAACCTGTTGTCCTCGGAACACATCGGAATTCTGGCTATCCAGGAGACCTACGCGTCCAGCCGGAATATTGTAAAATTGCCCTACCATGCCATGTATGTCTGCCAAGGAGAGACTCACAGCGGAGGGGTCGCCATAGCAGTCAACAGGAGTATACCCAGCCGCCCTCTGCCAATTCCACCAGAGTACGACATTCCCAACGCTGTAGCAGTCACAACCCTTTGGCAAGGTAAAATGCTATCGATCTTCACAATATATAATCGCCCCAATGTCCCCCTTCCTACTTCCTTCTTCGAGTTCGCTGCCTCTTTCGCCCCTGCCATCATTCTAGGTGATTTCAATGCCCGCCACACTGATCTAGACGACAAATACTCGAATTCCAATGGTGGTCTTCTTCTTCGAGTCCTGAATAACCTTCCTTTAATTCGCCTACGTTCCCCTGGTCCCACTTTCATCGCACATCAAGGCTCTTCGATCATAGACCACATCCTGGTCACGGAGGACCTCTCTGGATGTTTCGACCCCTTCGCCCGGATAGGCACCCCAGTGGCTAGCGACCACCTTCCGCTGGTCGCGACTGCTACTTCTCGCGCGGACCCGCTCACCAGCGTTCGCTTCATACGGGATTGGAAAAACGCAAACTGGAAGGAGCTGAAAGAACAAATCCATCTTGGCACTCTGCTTCCTCCTCTACAGCTTTCCTCTTCGCAGGACATCGAAAACGCCGTCACCTCGCTTCAGGAAGTTATAGAGTCTGCCATAAATGACAACGTCCCTACCAAAATAATCTCCCAAAGATTCCTTCCGCTCCCCCCTGAAATCGTTTACCTAATTAAAGAAAAGAGGAAACTATACCGGACGATGAAGCGGACCAACGACCTCACTCTCCGCACCGAGTGGAACCGGATGTCGGCTCTGGTTCGCCGACGTATCTCGCTGTACAAAGAAGAACGTTGGCGAAAAATCACATCTACGCTGGACTACCGAAACGGAGGCAAATTTTGGACTCTGTTTAAAACATTAACTTGCAGAAAGCCCGCTTCCACATACCCAATCAAAGCCTGCCCAATGCCACTCACAGACGAGGAAAAATCCGAGGTCTTCGCAGAATGCTTTAGATCCGCCTGCCACCTCGAGGACCCGCTGTTCGACGAACCCTTCCACCGGGCTGTGGAAGAAGAAATCTCATCACGGCCTCGAGTGGCCTCTCTCCTCACCACCAACGAGGAGATCACCACGGACGAAATCGAAACCTCCATCAAAGCCCGAAGGAAGAGGTCAGCGCCGGGATCGGACGGCGTCACATGGGTCATCGTGCGGGCTCTCCCCGAGACGGCCCAGAATTGGCTCAGGGAAATCTTCAACTCCGCGCTAAGGATAGGTCACTTCCCCACCCCGTGGAAACACGCCTCCGTCATCATGATCCCAAAACCAGGCAAAGATCCCACTCTCCCCGAATCCTACCGTCCCATCTCTCTCCTTCCAGTCCTAGGTAAACTCCTAGAAAAAATAGTTCACAAAAGAATCCTTACACACTGTACCTCCCACAACATCATCCCTACACACCAATACGGCTTCACAAAGCACACCTCCACACAACACGCCATTCTCAATCTAATCACCCACGTCACAAACGCTGCTAATTCCCGCCGCCACATACCAACTCTTTTTCTAGACATCCACAGGGCGTTCGACACAGTATGGCACTGCGGCCTGATCCACAAACTAATCCACCTCAATTTCCCCGATTATCTCACTAACTTTCTGCAAAGCTACCTTCTCAATAGATCAATATCAATTAAAGTCGACAAAGCCTCCTCAACCCCTTTCTTAATCAATTCAGGTGTCCCGCAAGGAGCCATCCTCTCCCCCATTCTCTTCAACATCTTCTGTTTCGACATCCCTATTCCGGCCCACCCGGACACCCACATCCAACAGTACGCCGACGACACTGTCATCTGGTCCTCCAACCGATTCGCCCCCATCGCTATCAGATACCTCCAAATTTGCAGCCGCTCCCTGGAGACCTGGATGAGAAGATGGCGGATCAAACCCAACCCCTCTAAATCCCAACTCATAACATTCCATCACCCAAGAATCCGCTCTTCCCAACCACTCTCCATCTCCATGTGGGACTCCAGAATCCTCGAATCCAAAGCGGCTACATACCTCGGAATCCAGCTATCGCATACCCTAAGTGCCCAGCATGCACTCGGTCCCCTCCTCAAAAAAGCGAATCAGCGATTGAACCTAATTTCCTGCCTCCGTTCCAAACGGGGTGGTTGCTCCGCTGAAACCCTCCTCCATACCTACAAAGTATTCATCCGTCCAGTCCTCACTTACCCCATAACATACTACACCATTGCTCCCCACAGACAACTAAAAAGAATCCTTCAGTTCGAACGCAAATGTATCCGCAAAATCCTTCGCCTCCACTACCGACACCCCTCTTCCACCCTCTACAACCTGGTCTCCTTCCCAAACATCCTCGAACATATTAAAAAACTCCAAGGCCGCCTCGCATCACGCATAGCCCTTCATGACCATCCAACCCTTTCACTCTTTGTACCCCCTTCAGGGGCAGCACTCTCCAAAGTTCCAAAAGAAAAAATCCCTTATCCCCCAGCTGTGCTGGCGCACAACGCCGACTGATGTAAATTTTTTTTTTTTTTTTTTAATGTGTAATAAATATAAAGGACCCAAGACCGCAAGAGGCTAAAGCCCACATCGGTCTCCAAAAAGAAATTGTAAATCAAATGTATGAATTCTGATATATAAATAAATATTATAATGTGTGTGTGTAACATATATAATTTATATTTGCCGAAAAATGTATAAATTATTCCAAATATGAACTTATACCGTAACATATATAATTTCCATATATGTTTGTTTAGAATTGGTTGATTAAAATAATTTTTATTGGCAAAACTACAAAAAATTGAACTTTTTTTTAGAGAAAGAAAAAAATGTTCACTTTTCTTTAATATAGTTTTGCCAATAAAAATTATTTTATCAAAACTTATTTCTATAGCAAAAATAATTAATTTGTGACCATACTCAAAAGATGAATTTGTTCATAAATAGTAGAAAATGTTAGAAAATAATGTTTTTATTAAATGTACCAAATCCACGCAAATTATAATTAGTAATTACATTTATTATTAATAATGACCGGTTATTATTTATACAAACCAGATTTATTATCTCAACAGTAATATACTAAAACACTGAATAGTTTTGAAAGTTACCGTGTACAAACCTGTTACATGGAAAAAAATCGTGAATAAATACTTTTCTCGTATTTCGTCAAAAGCAAGTGAAATGCAATTCATAGCTGGAAATCTCAAAGGTGTGTCCAATATCGATAATTGATATTTTCCGTCAAGTTCTAAATGTATTTGCAATTTAATAAGTAAATATACGATATCAATATTAGCGTTGCATGGGAATTCATTAAAAGCTCTTATATTTATTGAATATACTTTAAAATTATAGTGAATAAGTTTTTCATATTATACTCTACAAATAAATGAGGGAAACTAAATAATTCATGCGTAGAACCTATTTATAAAAAAAACAATAAACTGAAAAAAGGGAATAAATAAATGCCTTAAGTTCTTCAAGATTGATTTGGTTATATATTAAAAATATAGTTTATATCTTAAAATTATGACTGCGTTCACACATTCTATAACCAATGATTACAATATATATTTTTCTAATTGCCAGAAGCAAATGTGTATTGAACACAATGTACATAAGCCGAATGGAGTGATAAATGTATACATGTGCCGGAAAATGTAAAAATTATTACAAATAAGCACTTATAATATATATTATTTCTATATATGTTTATTTACTATTGTTTAGTTAAAATTTCTTTTTGTAGAAATAAATAAACCAGATAAATGTACAATTTCCATTTTGTATTTGATAATAAAAATTACCTTTTTTCTGTAGTTTTGCCAATAAACATTATTTTATCAAAACTTTGTTCTGTAGAAAAAATAAATAAATAATTAGTAACCATACTCCAAATATAAATTTTACCATATATTATACAGGTTATTATTATTATTAATAATTATATTTACCAATATTATTAATAATGACCAGTTATTATTTATACATACCGGATTTATTATCTCAACAGTAATATACCAGAGCATTTTGAATAGTGAGGAAAGTTACACAAGGTTATGGCTTCAGAATTGAGATAGGTAAATGAATGAAAACATTGAAAGGTGACGACTGAAAACTTTATTATGTACGCTACCTAATGGAATGGATCGTTCATCTCTTTGTGGACCAGCTTTGTGGACCACACATTGTTTTTTGTAATGTTGAAGTTATTTCTGCCCAGGGTGCTCTTCGTGTAAAATACCTATTTTTTATTTTTTCGTTTTCAAAACATTTCTTATTTATCAGAGCAGAAATCGAAAACTTAAAGAAACACCAATATTGATAATTGATATTTCCCGTCAAGTTCTAAATGTCTTTGCAATTAAATAAGTAAATATATGAATATTAGTATTGCATGTAAATTCATTAAGCATATTTTAAAATTAAAATAAATAAACTTTTTAAATTATACTTTATATACTATATTATATACTTTACAAATTATAATTTATGTTAAGTAATAAGTAACAGAAATCATTTAGAAAATATTTCTAAATTATAACTTGTACAAGTTTTTGTATGAATAATATGTTATATGCATTTAAACATCAACATTATGATAAATTGTTGATATTGTCTATATCAAACTTGTCTAAATGAAACAGTTTGGTAAACACTGGTTTGTATCATGCAGAAACTTATAATTAATAATTATTATTAATGTTATTATTTCAACTTTAGAAATATCCTCAGTAAAATAAACTATATACGAGTATTTTATAATTACGTCGTTTTTTTAACTGAAAAATCGTAGTTTCACATTTAATTATTTCTTAACACTGGAAAGAAATAGTATTTTGTAATAATTACATATTTACAAATTTGATTATTCACATATTAAACATAATGTATTTATCCATAACATAACCAAATATAGACTAAATATTGTAATAGCAATGTTGTGTATATTTGGAATTTATGCCAAATTTGATAACGTGGTGAGCGGAAATGAAATGTGAATGTAGATGATGGAAATTCGAGGTATACAGTAACACGAAACGTATACACAACTAATTTAAATGTTTAACAATTGTGCGTATATTTGTTCCAGGCAACCCCATCTGCATCCCATCGTTTCTCACTCTTCCGAACATACTGGTTGGTATGGGCTGTTCTGTTCCAAGCCGCTGTTCACGTAGACTCACCCCGTGGATTCACTGCCCGATTCATGACCAACGTCTGGGCACTCTTCGCCGTCGTCTTCCTTGCCATCTACACTGCCAACCTCGCCGCTTTCATGATCACCCGCGAGGAATTTTACGAGTTTGCAGGTGACAGACTGTTTCCATATTTCCACCCCCTCAACCCATCTAAATGTATGCGAATTGCCTAATTGGGGAAGATTTAGCGACATTGTAAGAGGATTACATTTGAATATTCCAGCCGAGAACGAACACGAATTGTAAATTATTTCAATTTATTCCTACTTTTCAATGTAGGTCATACTTTGAATGAGTTTCCAAAATCAAAGATTATGAAAATCTCTTAATTTCTTTAAGAAACTTCTCTCGAAATTTACAACTCACACATTCACTGAATACTTAATATATTCAATTAAAACTTTTTCTCATATTCATATTATTCTCAAGCTCAGAGAAAATATTTTGTGCAAAAATATAAAATATTCATTATTGGCTTTTATCCAAACTTTTAGCCGTATTATCATGTATTATGTCATGAATGTAAGTAAATTAAAACTAGGATAAAAGCTATGACCGTAAAAAAAGTAAAGTAACGACAGGCGAAAAGAAAATACTCGTTCAGAACATTAATAGACGGTTGTGAAAATATAGAGAAGCCCTGAAATTGCGGCTGGATAAAAGTATTTTTAGTCATATATCAACCAGCAGTATTTTCAGTTCAAAAACATTCTTCATAAATCTATTGCACATTACTTAATTTCGTTTCGCGTTGTTTTATTTTTATTTTTCAGGACTGGACGATCATCGTTTATGCAAGCCTTTCTCTCACAAACCTCTTTTCAAATTTGGTACTATCCCATGGTCTCACACGGATTCCACCATTTCCAAGTACTTCAAAGAAATGCACGCTTACATGAGGAACTATAATAAAACCACTGTCCAAGAGGGAGTGAATGCAGTTCTGAATGGTGACATGGATGCTTTCATATACGACGGAACAGTTTTGGATTACTTGACCGCACAGGACGAGGATTGCCGATTATTGACTGTCGGTTCATGGTACGCAATGACCGGATACGGATTGGCGTTCCCGCGTAACTCAAAATACCTGAAGATGTTCAACAAGAAGATGTTGGACTTCCGGGAAAATGGTGATCTGGAGAGATTGCGCAGATACTGGATGACTGGCACTTGCAAACCAGGAAAACAAGAGATAAAAACTTCCGATCCCTTGGCCCTCGAACAATTCTTATCCGCTTTCCTCCTCCTCATGGCCGGTATTCTCTTGGCGGCACTTCTACTTCTCCTGGAATATCTGTATTTCAAATACGTGCGTAAGCATTTAGCGAAAACGGATCGCGGCGGATGCTGTGCGCTTATCAGCTTATCGATGGGCAAGAGTTTGACCTTCCGGGGTGCCGTATACGAAGCGCAGGACATCCTGCGGAATCACCGCTGCAGAGATCCAATCTGTGATACCCATCTCTGGAAAGTAAAGCGAGAATTGGATTTGTCTCAAATGAGGTGCAAACAGCTCGAGAAAGAACTTGAAGCAAATGGAATTAAACCACCTCCGGCCTGTAAACGGTAAGTCTCCGATGCTCATTCTTCATTCTTGTACATTAATCCTTCAAGACACACATCACTATTATATACAATCGAAGCACGGCGCATGAGGGAATGGCAATATCGTGAAATTTTGCATAAAAAAACAATTCTTACTAAACGATTGCATACTTTACAAACACCCATTACAGTAATTATATTTTCACCTTACACAGTTTCTGTAATTTTATCTATTAATTAATACAATTAACTAAATTAATAATTTTTTGATATAAATTAAATATTATTCCTTCTATATATTGTAGATAACAACACTAAATCAATCATTTAAGTATAATTTTTATTACTAATCCGAAAATTAACATTTGTTTACAAAATACAATATTGCATATATCCAAAAAAACGTATTTTTATATACATATTACTTAATTTTTGTAAATAAATGCATAACTAAAAGTTGTAAGTATTTAGGAACAAATAATAAAAATATGAATTAAATATTTGTAAATTAATTCATAAATTGAACTACAGTTATTACGGTAAAAAAATAATTATTATATTTTGTAAAATTTATTATTATATTTTTTTAAGTTACAAATTAGTCAATAGCCAATAAAATTAATAACCTGTTAATATTATGTTGATAAAACTTTATTTTTTTCAATCTGCTATACGGTTGAAATAATATCGTTACTCTCCGTATTTTTATATACACATTACTTAATTTTCTTAAATAAATACATAACAGATAATCGACTTTTCATTAAAAAAAAAACATAATAATGTTGTAAGAATTTAGTAACAAATAATAAAAATATGAAATACATATTTTTAAATTACTTTATAAAGTGAACTACAGCTATTATTGTAAATAATTAATTATTATATTTTGTCAAATTTATTTTTAGCAAAATTTATACAATTTTTACACGTCTGTTTGGCAATCTCTTTTAAAAAATATTTTGTGAACCTGTGGACATAATAATTATTCATCTCATGTTCTCGCGGCTTGAAGAACACTTTTTTATATAATAATTTTAAAACTGAAAAAAAATAAATAGAACTATATATTTAATTAATTAAGTTATGTATTAGTCATATGTATAATAATAATTAATAATGCAAAATATTAAAAATTAACATAAATAATGCAAGAGATTTTATTAAATGAAGAGAAATAAAATTACTGTAAAGATAATTAAAAAATATTTTTTTATATAAAATTTATAACAGATAGTTGAGTTTCAATTAAAAAAAAACGTAATAATATTGTACGAATTAGCAACAAATAATAAAAATATGAAATATATATTTCTAAATTAAATTATAAATTAAATAATAAAATTTTATGTAAAATTTACAACAGGTAGTTGAGTTTCAATTAAAAAAACGTAATAATATTGTAAGAATTTAGCAACAAATAACAAAAATATTAAATATATATTTCTAAATTAATTCATAAAATGAACTAGAGTTATTATTGTAAATAATTAATTCGCCCCATTCATTATTATATTTTGTAAAATTTATTATTTTTTTTAGCAAAATTTACAACATTTTTACAAGACTGTCTTCTCAAATGTTAAATGGCCAATAAAATTTTGATAAACCGTTCTATCTTCTTCTAAGAAACTTCAACCTGCGGACCGGTAAAAATGTGAGAATTATTTTGTGAACCTGTAAACATAATAATTTAATGTTGTTATAAATTACATTTTACAAAAATTTTGACCTAGCTCATGTTAAAGTACACTGTTCTTTTCAATAAATCTAAATTTTAACACCTCATTCAATAAGTTCGTATAGATGGCACCTGTATCTACAAATCCATATGATTTTTAGGAAGTACCAACCTTCAGACAACGCCTGTCAAAATTTTGTGGCAATCTGACGAGAAGAGTCCCCATAATACTTATCAAGACATTGCTTTGCTTGAATGGTATTTCTTTCCCATCAAAAAGCAATGTTTTATCAACAAATTTATCAACTTCAGATTTTTCCATTGTTTTGAAAATTACAAAAGTAGCGTGACTAAAACCACTTTAACTGATGAACTAAACGTCTGACTACCATGAAATTTTGAAATGAGTCGGCTGAAGGTTGGTACTTCCTAAAAAGCATGAGGATTTGTCGATAGAGGTGCCATCTATATGTCATCCTACGAACTTATTGAGTGAGGTGTTATATTTAATAAAGTAAAATCATGTAATAGCCATACATATAATAATTATTATAGAAATAATAATAATAATAATATTTCAGCAGTAAATCACAAAAAAAAAATGACAAAAAACGTACTCAATATAATAAAAATAAAATGAAATTCCACTGTTGAAAAGTGCTATTGACCATATATGTATTTCTGCCCTAATTATAGGGAATTAAGTAATAATGTAAAATATAAAAAATTAACATAAATAATGCAAGAGATTTAATTAAATAAAGAAAAATAAAATTACAGAAACGATAATAAAAAAATAAAATTTTATGTAAAATTTCACTGATGGACATCAAAATTTAGTTTTCTACCATGTTTTGTTATTTATTTTCTGTTATGCTAATTGACTAATTCTATTGGTCTATTGAATTTGATCATAATTGGCCTCTTCCCACGTTTTGTCGAGATTACTTACTGCCTGTTACAATTTGTGGATCCTCCCGTAGTATTGACAAATAGTTAGCACTCACCAACCCCAAAACCAACCAACCCCCCTCGACATGTAATTTGTTATGTATGGGTAGGCGTCAACGACGCAGCAACTGTCTTACGTCCTGTCTGGGTTCTGCTGGTTCACCTGAGTAAGTTCATGGCTTAGGTGTCTAATTCACGAATGTGTTAGTTTGATCCCTTTGCCAATATTATCACGTAATTACACAACACTCTATTAATATTGATCTTGCATGATTGTATTTACTTATTAAATGCATGTTTTGTTTTATGTAATTTTATTTATATGTTTTTGTTTTATGTAATTTTATTTATAATTACAGCGTAACATTTCTTTAATACCAATTTCAAAAATAGTGTACTATAAGTACATATATTTATAACATATTTTCAATTCAAAATTTTTCCGATTATTAAAGTTATCCGTCAGTGCAGAATTCACATTATTTTTGCCATTATTGGTAATTTAAAAATTTACAAACGTCTATATTCAAAATTTAGGATTTTATTTAAAACCCCTCAAAAAATAAAAGTTTGTGCATTATTATTTTTATGACGGTTCAGGTCTATCAGAGATTGCATAAGAGGTGAACAATCGTAAAAACAAATGACAAAATCCGGTTCTATGGGCTGGACTTTCCAACTTCTTTCGAAATTTCTTATCCTTTGAAATAATAGACAACATAAACTTATAGACATTTTTGCAATAAAACATTTAAATCATTTTAATTAAAGTGTCGATCAAAAATTTACACAAGTTTAGTTAATTTTACTGAAAGTAGATAATCCAAATGTATTCGCAGTTGTGACTAGGACTGAAGTCGTGAAATTCACATGAAAGTTTATTGGCGAAAGTTCTTTGAATAGACGGAACAACTAACAATTTAATTGCCGGCACGAGGTCTTCCACGCTGTAATTGCCCTTCCGATAGCTCATATAAATTATTATTATCTGATGATGTCTGCCTTTTACGAGACACACTTCAAAGGGTGTTATCTTAATAAAGAGAATTTGAAACGGAAATGAATGACAAAGGTAATGAAATAGTAACATTACTACTATTATACAAGAAACACTATATTTTATCTAGAGTAATCACTTTTTAGTAAAGTGATAATATTGGCAAATATACTCAATGTTGTGTTTAGTGTAAGTGTCTATATGTCTATACCGCATATAAATGTTAGCAATTATATAAATTCTGCTGCTAAAATACATATAAATACATAGCTAAATAAATGGAATAATTATCATAATATTTTGACTATCCAAACATATAATAAGAAAAAAAATCCTTATTTGGAATTAAAGACGACAAATTTTGTGCAAGATGTGTGCCGTATTTGCACAAATGCACCAGTTCACAAGTGAATCAACGAATTGAATATAATATGGTGGATAATATTTGTCAGATTTAGTTCTATCAAGTTATAACCTTTTTCGAAACCTGAAAAAAGTCTGTCTGGAAAACGTTTTTCATACAGTCAAGGAGCAAACGATGTTGCATATAAAAACGTTGGACTAAATTTATTATAAAATTATTTTTCAACCACATTTTTTTTTCAAAATATTCTCGTATTTCAGTCATTAAATAAAATATAAATTAAATAGTATATGCAATTAATATTTATTGCATTAATAAGTACAAAAAACTATAAAATTAAAACGAATTATTTCACATTTCTAGTTTTTATAAATACATTAAGAATTTTTTATGATACACGTTTACATTTTTCTTTGATGTCCGGAACGAGTTATATGCAAATTAGTAATAAAGAATGAGTAGACTTCAAAGCTTTGTGTATAGGTGTAGAAAAAAAAAGGAAATTGGCAGCGTGTTTAATTAACATTTTAGTTGCATTAATTTGCTTCGAGTCTTGGACATATTTTTTTTTATAAAAAAAAATATACAGGAAACAAGAAAAACTGGACGAAAGCACTCTCGAGTGTTCAAAAGTAGTATAAAACTTTTAGTAAACTCCAAGAACGAACCACACTTCAAATATTTGGAAAGAAGAAAAAATAAGTTTAACCACCAGGGACGAAAACTTTGTCAACTAGAAATTGATTAAGTTTGAAAATTATCGATTTTCTAATGAGGTTTGATTCAAACTGACAATAATATTTGCGAAGTTTTTTAATTATCATCAAATTCCAACTTAATAATATTGTACACATACAGAATGATTTCTATCAATTACGTTCTTATAAACTTGTATAATTTAATTATTATATACATGAATCTTTCATTATAAAAATTGTGTTTTTGTATTTTGTTCAATTTCAATAATGATTTCACACAGAATAATTATTTTAAGTATGTTTGTTATTATTGAAACTTTTGTATAATTAAATGTGCGATATAACACCTTACTCAATAAGTTTGTAAGATGGCATATAGATGGTACCTCTATCGACAAATACATATGATTTTTAGGAAGTACCAACCTTTAGATGACCCTTTCAAAATTTGAAAAATTGTTGATAAAACATTGTTTTTTGATAGAAAAAAATATCATTCAAGCAAAGCAATATCTTGATAATTGTTCTCCGTCGAGACAAATGGTAAAAAAGTTATTTGCTGAAATTCAATTTTTTTCATTATTTTGAAAATTACAATAGTAGTGTCACTAAAACCACTGTAACTAAAAGTCAGATTACCATGAAATTTTGACAGGCGTCGTCTGAAGATTAGTACTTCCTAAAAATCATATGGATTTGTCGATATAGGCGTCATCTATATGTAATCCTACGAACTTATTGAGTGAGGTGTTATTAGTATTGAGTCGGCAAGAAAGCAATTTCGGTTTTCACAAATAGAAAGCGTTATGTATGTTTTAAAGGACTTCCGTTAATGCTATACTTTTGACATTTGATAGCATACTTTAGATGCAAATTTTGTGTAAGTTTATTTGCTGATATTTGTTACGTTTGGCTCAAAAACAAACATTTTCTAAATTTTATACTTTTTTTTATTTCTGTAAAGTCAAAAAAGCTACTGCGGCCTAAAAGAGTGCTGATTTCTTAAGACAACTCACATCAGAATTGGTTTTGAAAAATCTGTTTTGGAAATTTTTCACTCAAAGATAAGCAAAATTTTTGACAATTTTTGCTGATAAAAACCAGAAGTTTTATAAGTTTGAAATAATGCAGTTGCCAGAAAGAAAGTTATTTGACAAAATAGAAAATATAAAATTTATTAAAGTTAATTCTTGAAGATATTTAGTTTTATTTTACATTAAAAAAACAAAATTATTTACATAAGGGTATGTTTAAGGGTAAGTCTATACATATGCAATAGAAAATTGATTTTTAATTGAAACCTAACTATAGAATATAACCGAACAAAAACTAAAATAATTTAGTAGAAAATGATTCATGTTACAGTTAAGTTATTTTAACATGGAGTGCAAAAACGAACATTTTCTACTTAATATAATTTTTTATTTTAATAAAGAAAGCTGCCAAGGCTTAAAAGAGATATATGATATAGCGTAGATTGCTTAAAAAGACGCTTGGTCAGAATTCGTTTTGAAAAATCCATTTTGGAGATTTTTCACAAATTGACTAACGTTCTGGTCATTTTGTTGTTGATAAGGATCAGAAATTCTATGAGACTGAAATCATAAAGTTGTCAGAAAGAAGTTAATCAGACAAAGTGGAAAATAAATAATATATTAAAGTTAATTCTTGAAGATTTTGAGTTTTATTTTACATTAAAAACATAATAAAATTACTTACTTACCCTTAAAAGTATATACATGCAATACAAAATTGATTCTTAAATGAAACCTAACTATAGAATATAAGCAGACACAAACTAAAATAATTTAGGAGAAAACTTTAAAAAAATTAAATAAAGCTTCTTTACAGCTTCAATAAAATTGTCATTAGTGATGATATAATCTTATATTTTAGAATTTCTATAAGTTTAACAACATTGTAGAAAATATCATATATAACATATGGACGCTATTGGCGTTAAATTAGTTTTTTTTTAATGCAACAAATATTATTATAATTGATTCTATTTAAGTAATATCATTAACCAATTGAAAAGGCTATGTATTTATTTTGTATATAAAATTGTATAATATTAATGAATGATCTTATAATGACAATGTTAGTTACTAAGGTGAATAAAAAAGGATATTAAATATATAAGTAATGTAATGCCATCAACATCATCATTTATGGCTGGCACTAGGATGGCTGTTAATTAGTGTGAATCGCAAATTAATGCAATACTCTATCGATTGATACAATTAGATATAGTTATGCACATTGTGAGATGAGCGCGGATAGATGGGATGTTACTGTTAATTACTACTCTAAATAGAATGCAGCTAATTGTTAATTAGTCATAATCGCGCCACGATAACCTGACCAATGCGAAGTTATTTTGATAATTGCAGCGTAATCGTTTCGGGGGAGCAAGCCAGGGCCAGACTGAGGGGTTTCAAACCTGACCATGGCGCTATCAACTTGGATCTCGAGTAAGTATTTGCAGTGGCATTTCCGCCTGTATTTCTATTACTACAATCGGGATGCAGACGTTGGATTTTACATAAATTTAATTTCTCTACCCATTTCATTCTTCTCCATCTACAAAGCGTTTTATCTCGTGCTTTACCCTCAGCTTCCATTCCTCCGTCTAATGCAATTTTCCTTTGAAACTCTTTACGCTACCGTGCCTTTCCTTCCTGATTGTATTATTCTTTCTACGCAATTGCTAAGTGGATGCGAAAATGTCGGCTGATCGATAATTCGAATAAAAATTCAAAGCAAAACAAAAGGAAATCCCGTAATTGAATTCAAATCATGGTATTTCATTTTATTCCGTCTTTACAAGAAATAGTAATTTGATAAGTAAACATAAAGTTGTCTGATGTTATAAATTTTATCATCTAGAAATCAACAATTAAATATTTCAGTTTTTCAGGTTGTTATAAAACGAGTATCAAATATGTCTTTACATCCTTCTAAAGTACACTTACTTGCAATAATCATTTTAATAAATTAAGTAAAAAATATAATTAAATAACATATTTTCGATTATCTGTAAAAGTTTTCTAGTTCTTACAAGTTGCCTGAATTGAACCAATGAAATTGAAGGCGATGGAAGTGCAATTCGTCGGATGCTCAATAGGATGACCAAATCAAATCTTAAAATGTAATATATCTAGTGCCCACGACATTCTTAATTTCTTAATATGTCACTCCAAAAATGAACGAGTGTTAAGGACCCCGAAATGTTGTATTTGGAAATATTTTGCTAATTTATAATCCACAAGAAAAATTTTTAAATATAATTCATAACAAATGTTAGAAGACAGATTTTGTGACCAAATTTATTAAAGCTCCGGCAATGGGTAAAACTAGAGATTTTCTAAAAAATACTTATAACTCTAAAAACTGTGCAAAAAAAATAGTCAATCCAAATAATTGTATAAATAATATGAGAAAAGGAATAATATGATTAAGTTCCATATTGGAAAACCAGTTGTATGGATTGAAACCACTATATATTGGTTTGTTCGGAAAGTAATTTCGTTTTTTTATGAAAATTAAAGATTTTCTATTACTAAATAAATATTTTATTAAATTCTGGTCCAATACCTTTTGCCATCTTTCTGGCAGTATCATGATTCCACGCTCATCAAATTTTTGTTCTTTGCTGGCAAAAAACTGACCTCCTCATTTGAAGTAAAGGTTTTACCGTCTATTCTTTTTTGTAGAGACTGGAATATATTATATTCAGTAGGTGTCAGATCTGGAAAATATGGGTGTGGCAGTATATCCCATCCAAACTGTAAAAGCTTTTGAAGAATTAAAAAAACTTGCATTATCTTGGTGGAACACTACCTTTTCTATTGATTAATTCTGGCCTTTTCTGCTTAAGTGAATCATTCAATTTGTCCAGCTGATAACAGTACACTTCAGAGTTGATCGTTGTGTTGTCCAGTAGAAGCTAAAAAAAAAAAACGATTCCTTTGAAATCCCACCAAATAGATAGCATCACCTTTTTTGATGACTATGGGCTTCCGATGTACTTTTAGACGTTTAATCTTTTTTACTCCATGATCTATTGCATTTAACATTGTTGTAGACAACCCAATTTTCTTCTTCAAAAATTGATCATTTTCTTGACATTTGAGAAGCAATTCATAGACATCAACGCGACGACACAAATTTAATTTCTTTCTACAATTAAGTCCTCTGTTGGGAAAAAAACGAAATTACTTTCCGAGCAAGCTAATAAAATAAATGCATATTTAATTTTCAATATATTTTTTTATTCTATATTAAATTTTTTATAGAAATTATATTTTTTAATTTATAAATACTAACAAATAATATAAATAATATTATTCCTTATTATATATTAAATTAAAATCATATTTAATATCATAATATATTTCAATTAAGAATATTTGCATGGACGAATCATACTGCTAAAGATATTCAAGTTTAACATAAATATCCGTATTGTTGTAATAGCATTTTGCCGACATCTCATTTGCATCAGTTTCCGCATTATGACCGCTTCAAATTATTGTTCGGGAGTCGTTGTGGATTGCGGCACGTATTTCAAATTTAAATCATGCCAAAGATGTCCACTTCACAGCGGGAGGCTGCGTTTCCATTGAATTCGGCAATGGGAATACTAGAGTTTATTTAGAGAACATTTCAATTACAGCAAATATGCACTGCGCGTTTTCCACTTTAATTAATATTTCTACCTCTATTTTCATGACCATAGCCACAAAACACTTCATGTTTTTTTATATAAATATTTTGCATTGTTTTCACATAGTTAATTTTATTCTTTGAAGCAATTGTATTGTTAATACAGAAAATGAAAGAACAAATAATAATTACATTCAATAATGTAATTATTTTTTCTATTAGCGTTAACTATAAATTATTATTTTATAGGTAATTTTATTGAGTTGTTTTTTTTTGTTAATTGTTGAAATTTATTTAAACATTTAGCAAATCAGGCAATAGTAATTTGTGGTATCATTCATTGGGGTTTATATATCTCTTTAATTAAATCTAAATTGAAGATCCAACGGCTTGAAACGCTTCAATCATTTTGTTGTTTTGCGTTTTCCAACATGGAGGAATATTTGACAACTTCTACTACTTTATTCCTACGTCCTGGTGTTGTCTTCGATTGGTGATATAACATTGTGTGTTCTAAGGAATTTTTATTGGAAGATTCAAGTACTTTTTAATATTTGATGTGCTAACAATTTGCCATAATTTAATACCGTATGTCCAAACCGGTTTTAGTATTAAATTCTACACCAGTAACTTATTATCCATAGACAACTACGAATTTACCCTCAACAACCAATACAAATAAATTTGTAGAAATTTGATTAAAAATATTCGGGTTTCCCTAAATATGGTCCTTGAAGATGAAAAAACTATTATGTTGTTGAGTCTCTCTGGATGACATGAATCTTGTTTGAAGGTAACCTGTACCAATAAACCATATCTCAAGCAAGTTAAGGTCTTCTTAAAGATACCATAATTGCGATGTCATTTGAAAATGTTGCATTGTCTGTTGAGGAGTATGTGCTATATATAAAATATATAAAATTGGACCCAGACCAGTCTTCTGTGGAACACCCGATTGAAAAAGGGTCATCTTAATTTGTACTTCCTATAATTTAATTTTTAAAAAAACTTTCTGTCATTTACATAAGATTTCAAGACTTCATAGAAATTATGTGGAAGATTCATTTTTAGCAAACTTGTATGTCACACTTTGGAAAGCCTGTCACACATCAAGGAATACAGCTGAAAAGTATCTCTTGTCTTCCATGCTGGTCGATAACTTCAAGTAATCGATTGACCTGTTTTATCGTGCAGTGTTCTCCACGAAATCCAAATCGCCGATCCGTTGTAAGTTCCTTTTCTTGGATTATGTGGTGGAGTCTCTTTATGGAAAGTATTTGAAACACTTTCAAAAGTAGTAACAATAGGTCTTACCGGTCTAAAAGATCTAGGTTCTTTTGAGGTTTTCCTCATTAAGGAATCACTATGATTTATGCGACTTTCCTTTGTGATGAAAGGCGAGCTTTTCTAATAATGGTGTTGAATATTAGTGTCAGGAAAATTATACCATTCTTCGATTTTTCTTTAAGAATATTTCTTCGAATTAGGTCATATCCGGGTGTTTTCTTTAGTGTGATGTACTAATTTATGTATTATGGAGAAAGTATTGAGAAAAAAATGAATAAGATCGGAATTAAAAAAACTAAATCCCTTTTCTTGGATTATGTGGTGGAGTCTCTTTAGGACAACACTTTCAATAATATTAACAATAGCTCTTACTGGTCTATAAGATGTAGGTTACTCTTAGGGTTTTCCTGGTTTAGGAATCATTATGATTTATACGACTTTCTATTGTGATAGGAGGTGAGCTGTCTTAAGAACGGCTTTGAATATAATTATCAGGAAAATTATAACTTTCTTCAGTATTTTAAAAATATTTTCTCGAATTAGGTCGTATTCGGGTGATTTCTTTAGTTTGATGGGCTAATTTAAATATTTTGGAGAAAGTATTGAGAAAGAAAACTGAATATGATCGGAACATATCTCCTGAGATCTAAATGCACCTGAATTTAGAAAAGTAAAATATGTCCCTTTTCTTTGATTATGTATTGGAGTCTCTTTAGAAAACTCTTTCAAATACTTTCAATAGTAGTAACAATAGATCTTTCTGGTCTATAAGATGTCTTAAGAATGACGTTCAAAATGTATCAGGAAAATTATAACTTTTTTCAGTATTTCTTTAAAAATCATTCTTTGAATTAGATCGTATCCTGGTGATTTCTTTAGTTTGATGTTCTAATTTATCTATAATGGAGAAAGTGATGAGAAAGAATACTGAATAAGTTTGGAACATATCTCCTTAGATCTAAATGTACTTAAAGATGTAGGTTACTCTTGAGGTTTTCCTGGTATAGGTATCAATTTGATTTGTACGACTTTCTATTGTGATTTGTGGTGGGCTGTCTAAAGAATGACGTTGTATATTATTGTCAGGAAAATTATACCTTTCTTTAGTATTTTTTTAAAAATATTTCCTCGAATTAGGTCGTATCCGGGTGATTTCTTTAGTTTGATGTGCTAATTTATGAATTGTGGAGAAAGTATTGAGAAAGAAAACTTAATAAGATCGGAAAATATCTTGTGAGATCTAAATGTACTTGAATTTAAAAAAATTAATGTATGTCCCTTTTCTTGGATTATGTATTGGAGTCTCTTTAGAAAAACTCTTTCAAATATTTTGAATAGTAATAACAATAGGTATTTCTGGTCTATAAGATGTAGATTCCTCTTGAGATTTTCCTGGTTTAGGAATCATTATGATTTGTACAACTTTCTATTGGGAGGTAAGCTGTCTTAAGAATGGCTTTGAATATTATTGTCAGGAAAATTATAACTTTTATCGGTATTGCTCGTATTAGGTCGTATCCTGGTGATTTATTTATTTTTATATGCTAATTTATTTATGTGATAATATCTAATGATATATAATTGGTACTATCGGAAGAGTCATTTGATGAGGTTTTAGGAAATAAAATAATTTGCTTAACTTTTAAAAGTATTCCAAGAACTAATCTAGTAATTGAAAATATATAAAATTCTTAATTTTATTTGTTTCTGTTTCTATCGTAATAGTAAAGAAACTGATGAATTAAAGTATCAACTTCTTGTCTTGCAAGACACTAATATGTGTTAATATCTTTATAATAATAAAAACGCATATAATATTAAAAACTTTACTGCTTTATTCTTAAATCGGCAGTCAAGCTAACTTAATTCACATGTTGTAATCATAAGCAAAAAAACTATTTAACTGAAGTTTTTCATATATTACAAATTAATTATTTCAGTTAAATTAAATGTAAATCGTACAACAGAAAATTTTAATCTATAAATTAATTATTATTATAATTTATTTGCAGAAAAATTATAGTCAAACTAGAAAAAAATACAAATTAAATAAAAATTCAATGAAATATAAACTCTGACAACAAATAGAAAAACCCTAAACTGAATATAATTTATAATATAAATAGGAAATGGTCATAATAATTATTTATAAATTAATAGAAATGAAGATGTATCTTTCCTTCCGAAATCAATAAGTTTTTACTACATTGTAAAAATATATAAATTAGTTTTACTGTAAATGTTTTTCAAAGAAACAAACTATGTGTTCTTTACCTAATGATCTTTAAATTAAACCTTGTGAATGTGTATATCGTTAAATGGACAGAAATACGTGCTAGTTAGAAGTATAACAAAACTAAAACGAACTGCCGTTTTTTTTTGTTGATTCATGATTTCGCCAGGGAACTAGCCAAAGTGAAAGAGTAATTATCCCTTTTCTTCCGTTCCTTCCACAGTCTCGCAGACAAATACCCTCAATTCCCATTCGGCTTTTTGCTTAATTTAGGTGTACTTCGAACTCGTGGCTACATTAATCATAGGCTATTAAATAGCCATCCGACATTTGACATCCACGAAACAAGTGGCATAACTGCTGCTATGACCCTGTTTCGTATGGCGTGACAGATGGATTAATAAATAATACCATTACGTTTTGTGCAGGCCGAGAACGGAAATTGCCGAAATGGAAACCGTGCTGTGATGGAACACTAATATTAAGATGAACAACACCAATAACGTATTCTACAACCGAAGCCAACAAGGAAGACAATGGAGGAATTCTGAAGAGACGACGCCAGGAGAAATCACATTCCCCAAGATAGAAAAACTTTTATGATTGCAGTGCGATTTATTACGAAGAGGAATGGTAAACTTGGGCACGCGTTGTATACGTACATATATTAATAACACATAATATATTGGCCAGAACTACAGGATTACAGCTAGACATATTCATTCTGTGTAGATTGCAATGGTTTCAACGTTGGTAGTCGTTTAAAAATAAAACTCACGCAAGACTTTAAGGTCTTCAAATATTTATATACTAAACATATATACGTGTACGAACATAGATATATAGAAACTTAAATATAAAAAGGCTGGAAATTAAAAAAGTCGTATTTTGTAATAAATGCGATTTATTTAAAAGCTGAATAAAGATCTACGTATATTTTATACAAACGCAAATTAGTGATCCCGTGAACTCATTGATAATGAAAAAAAACATAAACTCAATTAGAAAGACAATCCGCAAGTATCCTACATTATACGTTAGATCTTTAATTCCGCATTGCGTGTACAATAATTATTGAAATTTCTATATATCGCATATAAAAAAATATATATAAAATTTATATTGTTGTTGCTACAAAAAAAATGTTGTTGCTGTTATTGTTGATGTTATCACCGGCTCATTGTGTGTCATATATTATATTATATATTAAAAAAAACTCATTTATTTATAAACAAAAAAAAAATAATTTCACTAATCAAAAAGTTTTCATTACGTGAATGAACAAAAAAAAAACGATTGCTTGGATAGAACACTAAAATACTCAGGAAATTTTTAGATTTTAGACGAGGTTTATTTAGGAAAAGAAAATCAAGCGCAAACAACAATAATCCACACCACGTACTTAGATTAGTAAAATTATGTCCAATTAACATAACACTACATTTTATACCTGCGTATTAAGCCAAAATCGAGAGGAAAAAAAACGTTTTTTATATCGCACCAAATATATAGTGTAAATAGTATTCATGTCAGGATTAGCTCATTTTAGATTTAATTTTTTGATGGATTCGAATAATTTTATTGATGAGATGAGAGGAATTTGTGTAAATACAATGAAAGTGACAAATAATCGCTGCCGTAAGAACATGATGTATTCTAAAATGAACAACAAATACAAAATACATATATATTTTGTGATTTTTTCTAATATATATAAAAAAAATAAATAAATAAGAAGTGGAGCAGTAAATTAGTACTTTCATTTTGTAATAAATAAACTTAACGTCTAATACTCTCTACGACATAACTAAAAATAATTCGATGAAGCGTAAGTAATAATGCATGTTTTTGACTTAAATTCAAAGGAGAAAGTATTGAGAAAGAAAACTGAATAAGATCGGAACATATCTCCTAAGAGCTAAATGTACTTGGATTTAAAAAAGTAATGTATGTCTATATAATGAAATAATTAAAACGAACTAAATGTAAACTCTATACTTAAAAATAAAAATATTAAATAAATATATCAACATGTTTTTTTATTCATTTAATCAGAGCTTTACAAAATTGTATTCACTATAATATATACATTAAATTATTTGTATTAATTGCAACATTATGATTTTTATTAATTACAGTTTATTCAGATAACTCAGTGTTAAATAATGTTTGAAGTCATGTATATTGAACAGAAGACCCAATACCCTTTACAAACTCGGGTCTAATTATATAATTGCACTCTGGTGAAATATAAATTTTCTAGAGTAATAAAATATGTTCGATGTTTAAAATATTTTAGTTGTTATATAATTTACTGCTATTAAAATGTGTACTAAACTAAAGCGAATATAAACAAAAAAATGATTAAATTAGACAAATATAAATGTTTAAACTATCAAATAGAGAGTGTTAAAAAATAACAAATACTGTATATTTTACATGTGAAATTGGTAATTAATAAAATTATATAACTTTAACCATTGTTGATACCCTAAGATTAACATTTTATTTATCTTACATATTTTCATGTTATAGTTGTTTTCAATTTTCTACAATCAAACTGCATGCACTTTCTAGTACAACAATAAGTTAGTATTTGCAATTGATGCATAATAAACTAATAATGGAAAATTGAGAACAACGAAATCTAATAACCTATTGTATTGTAAATGTTTATTTAAACCAAATATAAAATTATATAATTTATTTATATTTTATAAATTGTTTAATGTGATGAGTGGAAAGGAAATAGTTTTACTTTGATGTGTAATTTTGATGTCTTAGTTGTGACAGCTTAGTTTGTTGTTTGGCTTTCTGTATAACACGAAGAGCGGCTTAGTAAAAATGTAAAACTTTTTCCTTCATGACACTCAATTTTATAACACTATATTTATTTTGAAATGATGGATGTAAATTATACTAATAATAAAGACTCACACATTTCCTAAATAAAAAAATATAAGAAAACTGAGTACTTAGAAAGAATTATAACTGAAATGTGAAAAAAATGTATAATATGTGATATTTTATGAAAATATATATGTTTAATAAGCAGGGTGTATCGAAAGTGGAAATTGTAAGGAAATATTTGCGTATATTTTAACCGCATCGAAATTGAATTATTTTAACAAATTGATCTTTAAATATTAATGATATCTTGCAATGTTTTACATTTCATAAAGGGAAATAAGAAATGAATGAAAATTTGATAATAAAATAATTCAATTTCGATAACTTAATAATATAATAAAATAATTTTATTAATACAAAAAAATATCCCTAAAATGTAATATTACTTTATACAACAACAGTCCTGTGCTTAACCAGTTTATTAAATCATGCGTAACAGAAAATGATGTTTTACTATAGGCAAAATTGTTTGTTTTCATCGATGTGTCTCGTACTTAGGTAGTAGCATAATTAATAGACTGGTTAAGCGAAATGAATAAAATCATATACTAATGATAGGTTATAACATAAGTATGTGTTGTAAAATAGAGGAAGTTAAATGTAAAACGAGGATAATTGCAAACTGGAAACTAAATTAGAGAACGATTTCTTGTAACATTACGAAATGCTCATATATTTTTGTCCATATATTGTGTCTCCGTTGAAGGAAAACAAGAAATATGTATAAGCAAAAACAAAGATGTAAATAAACCGCAATAAACGCATTGAAACAAGTCAATAACACAGCAGATTGTATGGTTTTTGGAAATAAAATAATAAATAAAACGATTAAATGTAAAATGTAACCATTCTCACTAAATAAAAATAAATAAACATTAAACATTCTTAACTAATTTATTTTTTAAACAATCGATTACTGAACGGTAAGTAATTAAAGAAAATATGAAGTGGAATTTAAAAAAAAAAATCTTAATATTAAGTTGTTATTCGCAATTTTACTACTGCAAATTGTTTTTATTTCTTTGTAATATTTTTATTGAATTTTATACGGTTTTAATAAATGTAAGAAAAAATTCATCTCGTTATGTTTAATTTTACCCAGCGCATCCACACTTTTAGCTAAATATTTCGTGAAAAAAATCTATTTTCTATTGAAGTCGGACTATGTAATATGAGGTATTTCTTTATAGATTTTATAAATGCGAGGACTATTTGAAAAGTTTTACAAGCGACACATATAATCCAGAAGATAAGTTGTATCGAGTATTGTTCTGTGATATTTTTTTTGGTGTTGGAAGGTTTATCGGTAACAGAAATTCATACCAAGATGGTAATTTTATTAAAACCATCTGATCCTTCATTTCCAACTGTCCACATATGGACCTTAGAATTTAAACGTGAAAGTACAAGCGTTAAAGATGATCCACGTCCAAAAACTGCAATATCACCAGAAAATGTTAAAAATTCCTTAATATGGTATTAGATCACCGACGAGTGAAATACTGATGCCACATGCATTTCAATAGAACGAGTTTTTTTCATATTTTGCATATAGAATTAAAGATGAAAAAGCTGGAACATTTTAAGATCAATAAAACTGATATCGTTGAATGAACTTGTATTCATCAGAAACGAATGAACAATCTAAACAACGGTTAAAAGTTGGTTCAAGTTCACCAAAAAAGTCAGACTGTTCCATCGGCATATATTTATTTGGAATGCAATTTTGTTAATAGATTATTTTGAGAAAGGTAAAAGAATGAAAAAAAATTGCTTCTAACAGTTTCTAACACTGAATACAAATTTCATCTATAGTTATATTCTTGTTAAAACGATCCAAAGACGCTTGAGAAATTCGCATGAGATTGCACAAAGCTTTTTTAATCTTTAATCTATATGCAAAATAAGCTATTTCACGCACTTTCACTCGTCGATCATCTAATACCAATCATGGAGTTTTTGAATGTTTTTTGATGATGTTGCAGTTTTTGGACGCCCACAACGTGGATGATCTTCAACGCTTGTACGTTCACGTTTAGATTAAAAAATCCATTTGTGCAGAATTGAAAGAGCAGGTTTAATAATGATTTTAATCACAAAACGATACTTATGCCAAAGACTCGTCTACTTTAAACTGCTGCTAAACAACTGACAAATAGATTAAAATAAAAATTCTATATGTTTAGGATAGATTATTTATTAAAACGGATAAGAAATTTTCATTTTATTACTGGAATATATGTGTTGTCTATTGCTATCATTATCCTCATTGTATGTAGCATCAAATCATTTTTTCCTGTTATTCTTGTAATAGATTTGTGAATGGCGCTTAACTTTAACATGACGAGCAAAATGTAGTAAGAGTACTTCCAAGAACTAATAAAAAAAAAACATTGAATGAATTCCATATTCAAGACGATTTAAGGCAAAAACTTACTAATTTTAAACCAAATATTGCTAAAAGTCATCATCATTAACAAAAATTATTTTTTTGTAATGTCGAATCTTCTACTTTCTTGCTAATAGGATCCTCCACAGTTTGCTTCATTTTGGTCTAAAATAAATTAAACAAAAAATCAATCCATAAATATAATCTAATTGCAATTTAATTACCTGAATATAGTATTTTATCCGATTTTAAAGAGGATTTAGGATATGTTTTCTTATATCGTTGCATTAAATGAATATGTTTGCATATTCTATTGAATTGTATAATCAATGCAAATGCAAGAATATTTATGCATCATACCATACATTTTCACAAAACATTGAATGCACACTTTTGGTTTGATTTAGAAATTACCTAAAATCCCCCTGATTTAGCATTAGATATTTTCCCCTTATTTTACATAATTACGACTTTAAATAATTTGTCTTTCACAAACTTCATAATTGCATGAATACAAATATCAAGCATTTTTGATATACTTGGCATTCAGATATAAATATTTAATCCATCTATGCATCCTTTTGAATATTTATATTTAAGCAAGAATTTAATTACTATTAATAACCCTGGACAAAACTGTATTTCCAGAAAGTGTTTGTAAAAGTGATTGAATAAATCTTTATACCTTTATAGTAAATGCTTCATGATCTTAACTTTTCCCTTAACTTTTTATATATAATGATCTAAATGTTGAAGTAAATAAATATTCAAATGTTTAAACAATATTTTTTCTCTCTAAGCTTTCTCCATATGCCATGCATTATATAATCTAAAACAATATTAATCTTAGTTACTCAAACAACTTTAATAATTAACCGAAATTCGGCTATGTCTAACATAAACACTTTTTGTTCTATTTTCTGTGCGCATTTCTCCATAAAATATGAAAAATTAAAGACAAAACCTGGGTTTTATAAAATGGAATGCAGCTAACATTCCTCAATTTATTTAACCGTAAATCAACACTAGCTAAATCATCATCATCTACTTAGTAGAGTGAATATGGAAATACATATTTGAGGTAATTATTTCTAAGTATATCTAAAATACAACTAAAACAATCCAGACAAATCTATAAGAAATAAAATGTATTTTGATATAGAAAAACTAAACAAAAATAATTATAGGTGATGGTATTTAGGTATTTTCTATATTTTTTATGGGATACGTGGATGTATTGACTTATGAAGTGAGTGAGACGGGTTCCACAGAACTCGCGCTACAAATTACAACTTTTTTTACACTTACACACTCTGAAATCCCTAATTCGCAAAATATAAAACGTTGATATAAAAGATGTATGTTTATTTATGTGTATTTGCTAACATATATTATTTAAATTAATCTCAATTTAGTCCCAGCCGACAATTTTTTTAGATTTTTTCTTTTTAAATTATAAACATAAATGATATTAATTAAAGCGTTATAATATTTAAAGAGTTGAGTAAATAAAGCCAAAATTTTAAACTAATTAGTTTGATTGTTCATTTCATGAAAGAAAACGATCTTATTAAAAACTAGAGATCTACAAATAAGTTATGATTTCACAATGTACCAGCGTTTTGCAAGTACGAAAATAAATCAATTACCATCCCTCAATTTACTCTTTAAATGAAGTGCCTTTATATAAGCGGAATAGAATCGATTCTTTTCAATTATACCTGAAATATATTTTAGTATCTCTTTCTAGTATAACTAACAGAAGTAGAGAACGTAATAGAAAGTACATGTAGTACATTAAGTAAAAAATTAAAATAGGATGAAGAAGCGAGGTGATTACATTATGCTTCAAACAGATAGATATACGTTACGTTACAACTCAACGACCAAATGATATAGACAAATTGTGTACAGATCAAATATGTATTTGTTTAATAAAAGTGATGAGAGGGGCTGTAAATATTGTTATAATTCAAGTTGAGGCCCGGAACTACAAAAAAAACTAATTGAGTGGCGAGAGGGAAAAGCAGAAAATGATCCGACTCTTATGTCATAAGAAACTTCATGCGCAAAAAGACAAAAATAGATCATCTATCGGTTATACTCTTTATATTTGTATCATAATTTGATTAGACAAATGTTATATGAATTTTGTATTTACTTACCCATGATACAAGTATATTTGTATAATAGTTTTATTTCTTTTACTTTGGATGCACTTTTTATTCAGATATATTTCATTTTGGATTGCGATCCATACAATAAATTTTATTTATTATTTGATTACAACTTAAAAAAATACCAATATTTGAATATCTTTGCTTCTTAAATTATTATCATCATTATTAGTAGTCATTAATTAAAAATGAAACTGAATCATTATTATAGTGTGCAAATTTACCGACTTATTTTTACTTTTTTTTAGCTATTTAAAAAAAAACATTAAAATATGAAATAAATAAAAATCAGAAATACTTAAATATACATATATTTTTAAATATTCTATGGTATACAAATTATTCCATACAATACTCCTCATACAAATTGTCAAATTGCTGTTTAAATTCAACATACAAAACGTCGTTCAAATTCTTTTTCGCGTCTTCCATAACTTTGAAAATGCATTCCTTCGCGTTGCTTACTTTATTATGAAACATGTAGAATTTAATATAATTCAACCAAATATCAACATCGTTTTTCCCGAATTCAGCGCAGGCCAACGCATAAATCTTCTCCCATTCGGCATATTTGCCATCAGATTGCTTCATCTCTATATTACAAATAGCAATAAATAATTCCTTCGAATAAGGTTTCTGCTTCATTTGTCGATATGCTTCTCTGCATTCATCGATTGTTTTATATTGCGCCAACCATTCTATATATTTAACTTTAAAAACAACTGGAAATTCTTTAATTGCCGCCTTGTAAAACTCTTCAGTTTCAACAGTATCAAAATTCGTTGGATAGTAATCAGACATAATAAGCCACAGTTTACACGAATCTGACTTTAAAGCTTCTACGCCAGATTCAAATACATCTAAAATTTTGGTCTTCTTTTCTTTACTTAATATACAGAAACGCAATCGAAGCATCCACAAATCAGCAGAATTCGGAATCTTCTTCGTTGCGATTTCCAATATTTTATTCCCCAAAACATCCGTAGATATATTCAACCAATTAATATAATGCGATTCCGTACAAGCGTTTTCTTCACTTGCTTCCTTAAAAGCTTTAGCCAATTCAGGTTTCACTACTTTTGAATTGTGTCTGCACATTTCATATAACGTATTCAAATAGTAATTCCACAGCTCAGTTTTTTCTTTACTTTCCAATTTTTTCAACCCCTCTTTGTAATTATTTATAGAAGATTTTAATTTGTCTTCAAATGTTTGCTCGGATTTCTCTAAAATAATTTTAAAAAAATAATTAAAATTACATTTATAAATATATATAATCACAACTTACCGCACTTAGATTTTTCCGCTAATACGTGCCAAGTAATGGCTTTATCCGAGTGATTTTTCTGCAAATATTCGATTATTGTCAACTGAGCTGGTAATGTTATTGGATACTCCTTAAGCATATTCAAAATATCTACATAGAATTGAACTTCAGTTATTTTAGATACAATATCTTCAAAATATATATTTATTTTCTTATTTAAAACAGCATCTTCCTCTTCATTGCTGATTTTTTTTAGTGCTTGTAATTCAAACTCAATGCATTTAATGTACAATATTTTGCTGCTTTGAAGCATAACAATTCCTTTCTGCAGAGTCTTGATGGCAAGATCCGCATTCTTGTGTTGGCTGTACATATACCATTGCGCTGCAGTTAACCAAGCATATTCATTCTTGCTGTGGCACTAAAAAAATAAACTAATTATTATTGAAACATTAAACAAAAATAAAATTTACCTGAATGAGTTGGGAGCAGATATGTGCCACATTTCCAACATATTTAGTTGTATGACAAAAGTTGAAATATTCAAAATACAATTGTATATCCTTTTCAGGGTACAACTTGATGGCTCTCAAATACAAATTTGAAACTCTCTTCAAGATCTTTTGATCAATAGACCTTATTTTCTCGCCCTGCTTAAACTTGCTTCTTCTGGCTTTTATAAGTTTGTAAATGTTATACTCAAAATCAATGTAACTTCTAAAGCCTAACAGAGAATGTGAAGTCATACCACACACTTTGTTTTCAAAGTTTTCCCTCTTATTCTTTATTACCCTAGAAAATAAATTAATTGTAAATTACTATATTTTTTTAATAACTAAATATTACCTTATTTCTTCATCTGAAAATATTTGAGTTCTTGCCATCTCCTCAAACTCCTCCACCATCCGTTCCATGTGAATTTGCACATGTTCAGCCATTTTAATCACTTATTGATTAAACTTTTATTCCTAATAATATTTGTTGTAACCAGCAACAATATTCCACACTTCTGGCACTCTTCACTCAAAAACACGTGTATTTGAATTTGAAGAAAACAAATTCATTTGACAACCTTATAACCTAACCTGTAACTAATGAACAGAAGTTAGCAGCAGAACGTTACCTCTTGATAGTTAAAAAAACAATAAATAAAACTGCACATTTAAACGTTAACTTAAAACTAAGTTATTCTTTAATTTTTACGATTATTTACCTTTGATCTGATTGCCAATAAAGTATTGGAATCAATTCGCAAATATTATCTTTTTTATTTTATTTGTATTTGTTGGCAGCCATGTTTGCAATCTATTTACAAATAAAATGCTCAACTTTACAAGAGTATCAAAGAGTATATAGGAATTTAATTAATTTCCAATAAGTGAGGGAAAGTTCATATTTATTTAATTATTGGACGATGTTTTTATTTTAGTCAAGTGGACCGGTCACAGATATAAATTATGATTCTTTTAAAGCCAGCCTGGGTTAAACATGAAGGTAAATATAAAAATTGTGCTAAAAGTTTAAATTTTTATCTAACCTCGAAATGCCTAATTTTCAGATAATAAACCGATTTTTTCCGTGGACATACATCCAAAGGGGGACCGATTTGCAACCGGCGGCCAAGGGGGCCAAGGCGGACGGATTGTCGTTTGGAACATAGCTCCTATATTATCATACTCAGATGAAAATGATCCCAATATACCAAAGCAATTATGTCAAATGGATAACCATTTAGGTATTAAACAAAGAAACTATAATATTTAATTTATTTATTTAGTTTTATAAAAAAATCTACTTTTCCATACTTTTTTTTTTAAATTAGTTATATTTATATATAATAAACTATATATTAGTTATAAACTATATATTTTACTTAGTTGGATTAATTAATTTTTACTAAAGCTTATTTTTTTTTCAGCTTGTGTTAATGTTGTAAGATGGAGTTGTCAAGGCCATTTATTAGCTTCTGGTGGAGATGACAAACTTGTTATGATATGGAAGTTGACTGGGGAAGGATCGTCAACTTTATTTGGAAGTGGTGGCAAAGTGAATGTAGAGACATGGAAGTGTACCCACACATTAAATTCGCACAATGGGGATGTCTTAGATTTAGCTTGGGCTCCCCATGATGGTTGGTTAGCATCAGCAAGTGTGGATAATACAGTTATCATTTGGAATACACACAAGTTTCCAGAAAAAGTGGCTGTCCTAAAAGGTCATTCTGGCATGGTGAAAGTTAGTTGCAAGTTTTTGAAGTATCAAGAGATATTATACCCTTGATTGTAGGGCGTTACTTGGGATCCAGTTGGAAAGTACATTGCCAGCCAATCGGATGATAAATCTTTGAGAGTCTGGCGGACGGCCGATTGGCAACAGCAGGAAGTTGTTACCGACGCTTTTGTAGATTGTTCCGCAACTACTCATGTCTTAAGATTATCTTGGTCACCTGATGGACAGTACTTAGTTTCCGCACATGCTATGAATGGCGGTGGACCTACAGCTCAAATTATAGAACGAGATGGATGGAGACAGGACAAAGATTTTGTCGGTCACAGGAAAGCAGTAACCTGCGTCGTAAGAAATTAAATATAATAATTAACGGTCAAATATCAAATTGTATTAAATTTTAGCGTTTTAATTCAAATATTTTAAAGAAAGTGACTCCAGGAAGTCCTAAACCTCAACAGTATTGTTGCTGCGCTGTCGGATCTAGAGATAAATCTGTTAGTGTTTGGCTTACATCCTTAAAAAGACCTTTAGTTGTAATTAAAGACTTATTTGATGACAGTGTCCTAGATATATCTTGGAGCAGTAATGGTCAACACCTACTTGCATGCTCATGGGATGGAAGTGTGGCCTGCATTATTTTTACAACAGATGCAATTGGAAATCCATTATCAGAATGTGAAAAGGTTTAAATTCATGTAAAACAAAAAACTTTACACTGACTATCGCATTTTTTAGGACGCTTTGTATGAGAGAATGTATGGGAAGTCGATGCAAAGAAATGTGCTGAATTCTAGTTTCGTCGGAAGCCATATTATAGAATATCCAGAAATGTTAACTGAACAGGACGCAATTAATGATATCAGTATGAAGCAAATGAATGAAATAAACGTGGAAATACCAAAAATAACACCCACGATCAATTTGGAATCGCCCAAACAGAATGGATTATTAGTTGCTTCAAATAAACAGATTGAAACAAGATTACCTAGCGGTAAACGTAGAATAACGCCCATGTTTTTAAAGCCCGTACCGACAACACCCGTCAAGTAAGTTTTATTGTAATACTATTGTAGCATACTGTTAATAATCATCATTGTTTAGGGAAACTGTGGAAGTACCAACGATACAAGCAGCATCGACTTTTAGTTCATCTTCACCAACAAAAAGCAAAATTGTTGTGGTGCAGGAGAAAGTCAAACAAACGAATATTATAGCAAATCATTCCACTTTAATGTAAGTTATTTAATCAATTTATAATGTGACTATAAATCGTACATTTGAATAAGCCTAAAAAATCTCGACAGATCCTCAGTTCGCCCACAAACTTTTCAACCACCTGGTGTTCAAATTAATCAATTGACGTGTTCCGAAGTACCTGGAGATCAACCAATAGTCCAGTTCATCAATGTGTTAGATCCATTAAAAATGCCATTAGGGCAAACTATCACAAAAAAGAACGACTTTATGAAATTACAAGTAAGAATTGCAATCGTCGATATTTATCAAATTAATTGAAAACTTTTAGGTAACAAATGGTGGTTTAACCACGCCAAAAGGGAAACTAGCTAGGATAGAAGTATTTAAACACCCAGACGACAAACAACCAATTTGGGAAACATATTTAGGTATGTGTGCGTATAGTGAATCTTAGAAAACACTAATTTATTTAATTACAGGATCAGTAATTAAGTGTATTCAATATAATAAAAGACTGATTGTTGCGTGTTGCGAAGATTTAAGTATAAACACATACGAGATTAAATGCGGTGCCAGGACCCTTCCACCACTGTTAATAGAAGATGTAGCATCTGCGCTTTGTTTATCGGATTCTGGTATTTGCATGGTCCTCACGAAAACTGGATTATTACATATGTGGAATATAGATTTAGGAAAATCGATTTTAAATCGCATATCTGTTCGAAGTTTGTTGAGCAACAAAGGTATGATCAATTTATGGTATCGTGGAAAATCTTAACTGAAAACTTGTAGCATCGGTTAGCGGGTGTTCTTTGACGACCACAGATCTCCCATTGGTTACATTAAGCGATGGAAGGGCTTTCATTTATAATTTAGACCTACAAACTTGGTAAATCTATTAACAAAATGCACATATCAAATGAAAGATTCTTTATATTTTTTTTCAGGGTTTTGGTTTCTAATCCACAAGATACTTTGAGCAAGGTTAGTGGATCCATAGCCAGATCTGTTGGAGGAAATTTACCATTGGCTTCGTTGCAACGACAAATGAGTGCGCATAATTTGAATGATAATTTACCATCGGGTGTTAAACTTAGTTTTCTTGAATCGCAAATATCTGCCAGTGTTCTTCTACAGTCCGCATCGGAATTTAGACATTGGTTGTTGATAACTGTAACTCATTTATTAGAAAAAGGTTTGAAAATCTTTATTATTAATGTAATTTATTCTAAATTGTCTGTACTATTTTAGGACCAGAATGTCGGATAAGATCGATTTTGGACGAACTGATGGGTCCAACACACATGTCCAGCAAAAAACCTCGAACTGATAACATTCTGGTAATATTTATTAAATTATGTGTAACTCTAAAACTGATTATTTAAACATTTTAGGGGATATCAAAAAAGAAACTATTGAATGAAGTTTTGGCTTTGATTAAATCGAAACTGCACTGGCAGAGACTTTATAAAGAGTACAATGAACAACTGAATCTACTAAATTTGTAATGTTTTATAAAAAAAATCATTGTATATTTTTGATCTATTGTTTTTATTTTTAAATTAAATTAATTAAAATTACAATTTACTCTATGTTTTTTCATCTAAGTTATGGAGTTTCCTTTCTTTCTCAATATACACATCTAGATCTTTCAAGGGATTATAATAGATATGAACAGCTTGTGATCCAGCAAACATTGATAACATTGCTGCTGACATAAATTTGAGATACCTTGGCCAAGAGACTCCTGCAGGCATCTTGTTATGAGTGGTGATGAATCTCTTCTTCAACAATACTTTTGGCTTGCCTTTTCTTGTATGTATGATCTTAGAAAAAGAAACTATATTAGTGGCATTTCAAGCATGTATATTATGTAAGGTCTTACAGAAATTCGTTTCTCCAACTCTCCAATTGATCATGGAAAATTCTAGAGCTGCGCCAAGTCCAAAAAACAATGGTAGGAACCTGTAAATACCAAAATACCTCTTGCCAGGCCACTTATTTAAAAACTTTTGAAGATTTGTACTATACAAGTTTATTGACATATCTATATTTTCTATTAATTTCTATACAAGTATATTTAATTGTAGGTTAGGAATATGACCATTTATGATATATTGGTTGCCTATATTCATATTAATGAATTGGCAGTTCATAAAAAAAATAATTAAGTACATGAAAATACAGTATTAATACAGCGGAAAGGAAGTTTTAACTAATAATATATTAAAATATATTTCAGGATGTTCTCATGTTTTGTATAAATAAATGGAAAATTTGAAGAATATTAAAAACATAATTTAGTACATGAAAATACAGTATTATACAATTAATACATAAAGGGAGTTTTAACTACTAATATAAAACTATATATTTCAGGATGTTTTCTATAAATGATGTTTTGTAAAAATTTGAAAAGTATTAAAAAATAATTAAGTACATAAAAATACAGTATTAATACAACATAAAAAAGTTTTAACTATTAATAAAACAAAATATAATTCATAATAATATGTATTACTAATTGGAATATTTGAAGAGTAGTATTAATTATTTACATGAAAATGTAGTATTAATAAAACATAAAGGGAGTTTTAACTAATAATATACAAAAAAAATATATTTCAGGATGTTTCCATGTTTTGTATAAATAATTGAAAAATTTGTAGAGTATTAAAAATTAATTAAATACATGAAAATACAGTATTAATACAACGTAAAGAGAGATTTAACTAATAATATATTTCAGGATGTTCCCATGTTTTGTATAAATAATTGGAAAATTTGAAGAGTATTAAAAAAATAAATAATTAAGTACATGAAAATGTAGTATTAATAAAACATAAAGGGAGTTTTAACTAATAATATTAAAAATATATTTCAGGATCTTCTCACATTTTGAATAAATAATGGGAAAATTTGTAAAGTATTAAAAAAATAATTATGTACATGAAAATGCAATATTAATACAACATAAAGGGAGTTTTAACAAATAATATTAAAAATATATTTCAGGATCTTCTCACATTTTGTATAAATAATTGGAAAATTTGAAGTGAATTAAAAAAATTAATTTAGTACATGAAAATTCAGTATTAATACAACATAAAGAGAGTTTTATCTAATAATATAATAAAATATATTTTACGAAAATAATTGGAAAATTTGAAGAGCATGAAAAAAATAATTAAGTACATGAAAATACAGTATTAATATAACATAAAGGAAGTTTTAACTAATATTATAAATTAATATATTTTAGGGTGTTCCCATATTTTGTAAAACAATAAACTCAGTTTAGACATAAGTTTGTAAATAAATTGGCAATAAAAATTAAATACATGTATAAAATACAAATAATTATTTAATTATTAATGAAAAAAGAGTTTTATTTCGACTTTCAGATTTTGTTGTTTAGTTTTTTGTGGCCGAACAATGTATTTTCTTTTATCAGATGACAATTTCTGTTTATTTCCGGAGCATTTACCAGCACGCGACAACTATCATTCCGTAATGCAATTAGTAACTTTATTATGAAATTTGTTCAGTATTTTCATCTCACATCTCATAAAGTAATCATTTTGTTTTACTGAGTTTAGTAATTAAGACAGGAGATATATATAATTCTACAATTGCTAGATTTAATTAATGATATAATATAATATAGCTTTTAAGAGGAAAAAAAACTGCGGTTAATAGCGCTTTATTTGTAGGCATAAAATAAATTTATTAATTAATATATTGCCTTTAATATTATTTTATTAATTAGTTTTTCCAAAAAATATTATTTACCTATTTGCATTATAATTATAAATTGGGTTATATTATTTTACCAAACAATAATATTGCTGAATATTCAAATTAATTTTGATTAAAAATAATATCATATATGTTTTTTTTATTAATTATTCAATTTTGAATTGTATCATTCCATTCAATGAAACAAACAAATTAGTTTTATGTGTGTGAATAATTTATAATAGTCAACCTTCATATTTCGAGAGTGAGTTGACTTTTACACCCACTCGAGTATGAAGTGAAGCAAAATACGCGAGTTTGATTAGCTCAAACTAGATTTTGCTAAAATATATTTAGATTTATGAATGTAATCAAGCATTTTATTAAATATATTATAAGACGACTACAAAAATAATTAACAATTAACATTCAGTTAATTAATTTATATTATAATTATAAAATACATTTGTTAATAAATTTAAACTAATTTAAAATGTATTTATTAAAAAATCTTATATTAAGGTATTCAATTATGCAATTTGCTAATATTTAGAAAGTTAGGGCTGACGACCGCAAAGGTAAAGACATTTCAATCTGCTAACATTTATCAATATTTAGAGGCAATTACTGTAAAGGCCTAAGATAATTTTGATGTTTACATTTATGATCATGAATATCATTTTTACATTTTCTTCCAATTTATAATGTATTTCTTAAGTGTCAGACATTTATAAAAATGTATCTGAATATAAACATTTCATATTACATGCAAGTTAGCATTATGTACATGAATTTTATTAAGTATTTGTTTAAAATGAATGTTATCATAAATGCAGGTTTATTTCTTAATACATGCAATTAAAAAAATAAACAGAATTAAATTATACGAATTTTACAAGTATTAGTATTTCAAAATATTTGCAGTTCCTGAAACTTCATTCAATATTCTTGTCAAAAAAATGTCACGGGTTAATTTTTTTTTTGACATCTGTCAAAAAAACATAAAAGTCAAATTATACGAATATGTAAACAAAATATTAAATGACAAGTAGATTTTGATGATAATTATTTATTTAAATGTCAAGATTTGTCTTTGAAATCTTATTTTATGATTAATACAATTCTTTTTAAGGCGATGCGTTTTACATCTAATAAGGATCTTTCGATGATGTAATATATAGGGAGACCTTATTGAAGAGCGCGTTGAACCGAAGCATACTTATGGATCCGAGGGTAGACGAGAACGGAAATATGAATCTCCCACCTTAAATAGAATCAGATCATAAAGTTATTTATAAACCAATTTCGCAAAACGCCTTCAAATATGATATGAAGGTAATGCTAAAAACGTAATATATATTTTATTAAAAGATGCAGTTTATTCGTAAATTGATTTCAAGGATAAGTAATGTTGATTGAATTAAACATTGCATAAAGAAGTTGTTGGCATATTTACTACCTTTACTTTTGATCGTAGTATAATAATTATATGCAAATTTATGTCAACGACACTTAAATCATCAAGTGATCATCCACAAACTTTCTAATTGCAAAAGAAATTCAGTTAAACATCAATTACATTGAACATGTCATTTATAGGGTTGTGTAGTTTATGTAGGAAACTTTTATTATATTTGCAAATTACCTTAACCTTACCTTCCAGTACCTTAACAGTATCATACCAATACCATTCCAGTACTTTACCAGTATTATACCAAAACCATACCTTACCACTTATGTAGTAAACTTTTATTATATTTGCAAATTATTTGTTTTATTTGTCCATACTACTAGAACCATTCCATTACTTTACCAGTATCATACCAATTCCATTCCAGTACCTTACCAGTATCATACCAATACCATTCCAGTACTTTAGCATTATCATACCAAAACCATACCTTACCACTTATGTAGTAAACTTTTATTATATTTGCAAATTATTTACCTTATTTGTTCATACTACCAGAACAATTCCAGTACCTTACCAGTATCATACCAATACCATTCCAGTACTTTACCAATATCATACCAAAACCATACCTTACCATTTATGTAGTAAACTTTTATTATATTTGCAAATTATTTGTCTTATTTGTTCATACTACCAGAACAAATCCAGTACTTTACCAGTATCATACCAATACCATTCCAGTACCTTACCAGTATCATACCAATACCATTCCAGTACTTTACCAGTATCATACCAAAACCATACCTTACTACTTATGTAGTAAACTTTTATTACATTTGCAAATTATTTATCTTATTTGTCTATACTACCAAAACCATTCCAGTACCTTACCAGTATCATACCAATACCATTCCAGTACTTTACCAGTATCATATTAAAACCATAGCAGAACCGTACCAGTACCTTAATAGCACTTTACCAATACCTTACTAGTACTTTACCAGTACCATACCAGTACCTTACCACTACTTTACAACTACCAGTACTTTGCATATACTGTACCAGTACCAAAATGTTGAAAATTGTAGTAATTTGCATAATAATATCTTAATTTCAAAATTGCGAAAATTAATTCAGTTTTTGAATTAATAATATTTTTAAATAAATCTAGAAAATAGATTGTATTAATAATTAATTAAAACAAGACGATCTACATGTGTAACATAGAAAAGATGTGTTAAAATGATAGCAATTGCAATTTAAATTAAGACCAGCAAGCGCATTATTCCACATTATCCGCACTGAATCAGTTGTTATTTAATTCCTTCCTTAGAGGAAAAGTTGTAAGTAGTTTTGTTTATATATATATTTGTTTTTAACAATTTTTAAATACTAGGAACATTGCATAACATATATTTTGAGATGTTAATCTTAATGAATAGCAATTCATTAAATTCATAGAAAATATACGGGCAGACGAAGAGGATGGGATCCGTGGAGAAGGATGGGTAATTCCTGCTGGAATGGCAAACGGTGTGTGCGAGCGAGAGAGGGACGGTTCTGTGTCCTTCAGAAAGCAACCTAAGCACTAAGTCACCGAGAGTTGGTGCCATGCCGTACCAGCCTCGGAACAGACTCACACACACTCGCATGCACACATATACCCATGCATACTCGGTCACTTCCCCACTACAGGACCTTACACAGTCAATATCCATCCACGTCCATATATAATATGTAATTTTACGATTCCTATAACCAATTTATTATTTTTCCATTGTTTACCATCTCGTCGTCGCGCGGATGTTCGACATTGTACCATCGTGTACCATTATTTAAATGCACCGGTACGCACGTACAGCAAAACGTAACAAGCTGCCTCGAAATTTCCTAATTGCCACACATTTCGCATTCCAACATGATAACACGAATTACGAACATCATTGTGCTGCACATTTTCATCATTCACAAACAATAGGTACACTCAGAATGTTGCATAAAATGCACTATTTCATGAATCATTTGACATGAAAACAATACAGAAAAAGTGAATGCCAATTGTATTTTTATTTTGGCTCAAAACTAAATTAGACAATTATGTAGTAGCGGTATTTCTTTAACGAAAAAATAAATAACATGGTTATAATTGTTCAAGTAAACATTATTTGCGTCCGAATATAAAAATAATTTCTCGTTTATTTAAAGACAGCACAAATGCTACTTATTAAACTTTGCACCAAACAACGTCAAAACAGAAAATAAAACCAGAATTCAAAGTCCAGTTGTTTGTAAAAAAAATGTTAATTTGTAAACATTTTTTTTCTTTAAAAGTTAATGTCAAATATAACCTTTCATTTCTTGCTTATTTGTTTGTTTTTATTTGTTCGTAAGAAAATAAATTCAGAAAGGATTTTTCTTGAATAAAACATTTAAATAAATTGTCTCAATCTTTATACATCATGTTATTGTTAATGCTTCATTATTATTTCACAGTTAAATATTTTAGAATTACTAATATATAGATATAATTATTAATAAATATAAAAATGTAATGCTCAAAATAACAACCTCAAAGTTATGCAACACAATTACTATTTGATTCTTTGTCATTAGGTGACACCTTTCATTTCGAAATCCAATCTATATTTCTTTTTTAGAATAATACTAACAAATTTATTTTAACAGAAAACTATTTTTGAAGATAAAGTTTTTTAAGTTATAAATCTTCACAATATAAATCAATGGATTAGAAACCTTACGTCTGCAAAAAATAAGACACTTATTATCAATTATAAAATAATAAAAAAAATATTATAAATGTAGAAAAAATAAATTATTTGTTGAAATTTATTTTGATTTTTAAAGATAAAATCAAAGTTAAATTTAAAAAAAATGCATTTTAATTTAATTGTATTATAAAGTATTTTTAAAAATAAATACTCAAAATTCACAACGGTTATAATAATATTCTTAAGAAACAATTAAAAAAAAATAAAACTTCTTTAAATCCTAATATTCTTACTAATTATAAATAAATTAGTAAATTGGCTGCAAACATCTTCACTTGAATATACCTTCTTTAAAATAGATTAACAAAGTATAAACTTGAAACAGGTTGTACATTAATCCTTGTTTTAAATAAAACAGAAACTTTTTCCAACCATATTTCAATAGCGTCCGAAGTTTTAATGAAGTTTACGCTTTATGAGCCGCATAATGAAAGTAATAATAAAAGCAAACACATTTTCTTTTAAAACTTCTACCTGTATCTATTTTACGTAGATTTTAGCAAATATTTAAAATTAACAAATAATGTGTGTTATTATAATTTAATATAGAACCATTTAGAAAATGTATGAACATTTTTATTTCAAAGTATTGATATTTAATACACACTTTCCATATACATTTTTATGTATTTGTTAATCACCTAAAATATTCATATACAAATTTCATTTTCTCTTAACTACAGTATTTTATTAATTTGTAATTTATTACTTTCTTTATTGCAATAATAAATAATAATTTTAATTATTTTTGTATACTTATTTAATTATTCTTTAAAAAACAGGTATATTTTCATGTTTTTTTTTTCATGCAATTGGTTTGTATAATATAATAAATTAATTATTTTAATTTTTTCAAGATAATCTATTAACAAAATTCCCCTTGTAACCCAAAAAACTGATGCCATAACCTTGTGTGTTTTCTCATCCATTAAATATTATTTCTTTACTTGTATCCGCATCTCATTGTTTACATCATCTGCTAAATAAATGGAAAAACTCCTAAATCACACAATTGTTAAAATTCGTAATAATACTGCAATTTTATGACTTTTAATAATTCACCTTTTTTTTATTCCAATCTACCCGTAAATATTTGGAAATTTATATATTTTGTATATATAGTTTGCTGACATTTGGTATAAAATATTGAAAATATATAAATATTATCTAAAAGTATATCAAAATATATATTTTTATGTTTTTTTGTTGGTTTTATTAAATAACGTCACACCTAGTAAAAGTAACTATTTTTTATTTTTGGACTTAATCTATTGACTATTTCCTAAATAATGCTTAAAATATGTACTATATTCTGGTGAAATGGTCCTTCGAGATTATCCGTGGGAAGCATGATATTATTGTTTCCTTTGTACTTCTTCGTATTTTAATATAAATTTTATATTAGTTAGATATAATTTTAAAGGTAACCAATTTTTTACAATGAAAAGGAGGACTGAAAACTGTAAGAAAAAAGTACAACGTAAATAAATGAATCATTTTATTAATTCAAACAAAAATACATTAATTATGCTGACATCCCTTTTAATTATTTAATTAAACAGTATTTTTCCATTGAATAAATATTTTATGTCAATGTAACAGAAATAACTCTGAAATACAGAAATTAACAGATTAGTTTTAAAATATCAAAAAGGATGATAGATGGGAGGACACTTTTCGAGGAAGTACAGAACCTATAAAAGAAGGACTATCAGGATTTTATATATATGTCCTGTATTAAATATAAAAGACAATTTAAATATTTTGTATTTTTTTTATTTGAAAAAGTGATAAATATTAATGCAAATAATATTTTGTTCTTAATAAGTTTTTCTTATATAATTTATAAATAGAACATGTGAAAAGAACATTGGAAAAATAAATTATTATTGAATATTTTAATTTGTTTAAATGTTGTTTCTGCTTTAATTTTATTTATTATAATTCAACAAAATATGTTATGTTTTATCATACAACCAATTAATTAATATTATATACGTATAGTTAAATAATTATTAATATACTTTTATTAATATAGTAATCAAAATAACACAATATTAATAAATATATTTTTTTATATAATATAAGTAATAAGTTGTAATTGGATTGGTGATAAAAACATCTTTCTTATGGTTAAAAAAAAACTTTGGGTGAGTAAAGATTGAAGAGTGAAAATTTTGGAAATCTTCACATAAAAAAAGTTTTGTAAATCAGACCCCCCCCTCATCTTACAAAATATTTAATAATGACACAAAATTTCCGAATTTTTATAAGTTGTGCTGAAAAGATTACTGTACTGTAAAATGATGTTATTTGTAAAAACATATTAATATTTTTTTCAATATTCTGTTTTTCACTGATTTGTTTTGTCAATATTTTTCACTAACCTGTTTTTAAATATTCTGTTTTCATTGATTTATTTCAATGTTCTGAATTTGAATGAGCTATTTTTTTTTTCATTGTTCTGTTTTGCACTAATCTGTTTTGTCACTGTTCCATTTTATCAGATTACCATAATTAATGTAAGCATTGCCAAATGCGCGTGTAGATAGATATAATATTTAAATTCTTTAGATAACATATATTATTTTAAATATCTGTAGAAATAATTATTGCTTTTGTATCACGGATTCAAAAAAAAAATAAAAATTAATGGATCATAACATGCAACGCCATGTTGTTTGTGGTTTGGAAATTACTTATTATTATATAATGTCTAACATCCTATACGTCAATCAGTTTCCTATCATTATATATCAATGGTTTTCGATAAACCATTAATGTCTTCTTGGAAATTGATCAATCAATCAGTCAATGTATAGCTACAACTCTAATCAATTTTTCCAAATTGAATTACATTTCTTCTATAACTAAATAATTACGTTATATAACCAGTTTCCAATAATTGCTATATTTGCACTAATGTATTTTTAAAATCTTGTCAACTCGTAAAAAGTAATCACTAAATTAATGTTAATAAATTTAATTTTGTAAATTTTAATAAAAAACTTACATTTTAAAGTTTTGATAATTTGTACAAAATAATCACTAAATCAAACCAGATAAAAATAATTCAGATTATTTTTTATTAAATATATTTTTTTTAAAGTCTTGATAATTCTTAAAAAGTAATCACTAAATCTAAGCTAATGAAAATAATCCAGATTATTTTTGTTCAAATATATTAATATTAATAATTATATTTTAAATGGAGTAAATTTTAATGAAAAACTTTTAAAACTTTTAAAGTCTTGATAATTCGTAAAAAATAATCATTATATCAAACCTGATAAAAAAAAATCTGATTGTTTTTCTACAAATATATTAATATTATAACTATAAATTTAATGTTGTAAATTTCAACAAAAGACTTACTTTTGAAGGTATTGATAACTCGTCAAAAGTAATCACTAAAACAAAGCTGATGAAAATAATTGAGATTATTTTTCATCAAATTAATAATTATAAATTTAATGCTGTACATTTCATCAAAAGATTTACATTTTAAAGTCTTACTAAATTAAAGCTGATGAAAATAATTGAGATTATTTTTCTACAAATATATTAATATTAACAATTATAAATTTAATATTGTAAATTTCATCAAAATACTTACTTTTTAAAGTCTTGATCACTGAATCAAAGTTAATGAAAATAATTCAGATTATTTTTATTAAAAAATATTAATAATTATAAATTTAATGTTGAAAATTTCAACAAAAAATTTCCTTTTTAAAATGCTGATAACTCGTAGAAAATAATCACTAAATCAAATCTAATGAAAATAATTGACATTATTTTTCTACAAATATGTTAATATTAACAATTATAAATTTAATATTGTAAATTTCATCAAAATACTTACTTTTGAAAGTCTTGATCATTAAATGAAAGTTGATGAAAATAATTTAGATTATTTTTTTTTTAAATATTAATGTTAATAATTACAAATTTAATGTTGTAAATTTCAACAAGAAATTTACTTTTTAAAGTGCTGATAGCTCGTAAAAAGTAATGACTAAATCAAATCTGATAAACATAATTCTGATTATATTTCTTCAAATATATTAATGTTAATAATTATAAATTTAATGTTGTAAATTTCAACGAAAAACTTACATTTTAAAGTCTTGATAATTCATACAAAATAATCACTAAATCAAAACTGAAGAAAATATTTCAGACTTACTTTTTAGTCTTGATAAATCGTCAAAAGTATTCACTAAATCAAAGCTGATGGAAATAATTCAGATTATTTTTTTACAAATATATTATTGTTAATAATTATAAATTTAATGTTGTAAATTTCAACAAAAAAAATACTTTTGTAAAGTGCTGATAACTCGTAAAAAGTATTGACTAAATCAGAGCTGATGAAAATAATACAGATTATTTTTCTTCAAATAAATTAATATTAACAATTATAAATTTAATATTGCAAATTTTAACGAAAGGATTACTTCTTAAAGTCTTGATAATTCTTAAAAAGTAATTACTAAATCTAAGCTAATGATAATAATTCAGATTATTTTTGTTCAAATATGTTAATATTTTAAATTATAAATTTAATGTTGTAAATATAAACAAAAGACTTACTTCTTAAAATCTTGATAACTCATCAAAAGTAGTCACTAAATCAAACCTGATGTAAATATTTCAGATTATTTTTCTTTAAATATATTATTGTTAATAATTATTTAATGTTGTAAATTTTAACGAAAAACTTACATTTTAAAGTCGTACAAAATAATCACTAAATCAAATCTGATTTAAATAATTCTGATTATTTTTCTTTAAATATATTAATGTTAATAATTATTTAATGTTGTAAATTTTAACGAAAAACTTACATTTTAAAGTCGTACAAAATAATCACTAAATCAAATCTGATTTAAATAATTCTGATTATTTTTCTTTAAATATATTAATGTTAACAATTATAAATTTAATGTTGTTAATTTCAACAAAAAACTTACTTTTTAAAGTGCTGATAACTCGTAAAAAGTAATGACTAAATCAAAACTGATGTAAATAATTCAGATTATTTTTCAACAAATATATTAATATTTACAATTATAAATTTAATGTTGTAATTTTTAACGAAAAACTTACTTTTAAAAGTGCTGATAACTCGTAAAAAGTAATGAATAAATCAAAGCTGATGAAAATAATTCAGGTTATTTTTCATCAGATTTATCAATACTCATAATTATAAATGTTATATTGTAAATTTCAACGAAAGGCTTACTTTTTAAAATGCTGACAACCCGTAAAAAGTAATGAATAAATCAAAGCTGATGAAAATAATTCAGATTATTTTTCATCAAATATATTAATAATAATAAATATAAATTTAATATTGAAAATTTCAACAAAAAAACTATTTTTTCAAGACTTTGATAATCCGTAAAATGTAATCACTAAATCAAAGCTAATGAAAATAATTCAGATTATTGTTTTTCAAATATATTAATATTAACAAATATAAATTTAATATTGTAAATATAAACAAAGATTTACTTTTTAAAGTTTTGATAACTCGTTAAAAGTAATCACTAAATCAAAGCAAATGAAAATAATTTAAATTATTTTTCTTCAAAACTATTAATATTAACAATTAAAAAAATAATGTTATAATTTCATACGTAACCTGTTTATACACGGATTTAGTTTATTTGTGAAGAAATATTTCTTTATTATAATTATTTTTTTTACAATATCTATATTATTTTTTATTTCATTAAAATTTTAAAAAATGTAACGTAATTTAATTAAATATAATAGTTTGAGACGTAAAATGCTTTTCATAAAAACGTCGTTTAATTTTCATGAATGCATATATTCACGGAATTCTATTTTTGCATCTTTCCGCGATTACGTAACAACCGGTTTTGTTTTTCTTTTCAATTTTATTTTATCGTAATGGATTTCTGGATACGTACAACAAACGATAATTTATGTGCGCATTTATTTCTTTTCCTTCTTTCTTCTGTTGATAGAACATCATTGAAGCATTGGTGCGCATATCCGTGATTTATAAGAGATAATACCAACATGTTATTCTATATATTCCGTCTTCATTTCCCAGAATCTCCGAATACCAACAATAATAATTAATGCAAGTGAATTTAATCAGAAAAGTATGCAACGAACTGGTTAAATTATTATGCATTTTTTTTTTGCATAAATTCTAAATAAATTCAATATCTATTAAATTTATAAATATAAAAACGTATTTTATAATAATTATTTATTGCATACATAAAAACATATTTACTTAAATTTATAGTGGGTAAATTTTAATTGACTATATATTTTTACTGAATATGTGTCTAGGATGAATTAACAATTTAAATAGCAAACGTTGTATTTTTTTTCATGTTGTTGTTGATGTGTATACATTATGCATGTGATATGATTAATTAGTGAATACGGTCTTGAAAGGGAATATTAATGGTGTCTAACGATAAACTGGACATTAAGTTATGTATAAAGCACATTTTCGGTCTTTAATTATTAATTAATTCTATTTATGTTCAACATTAATTAGCATACTCTCACCCTTGATTTTGTATTCAATTGAATTCAATTTAATTTTTCTACACAAATTCAATTAAAATAATAATTACTTTTTATAATTAGAAGGAAATTTCATATATAAATATTTTAATTAAATTAAGGTTAAATAAATATCCAATCCTTGACTACAGTTTCCTTCACTATAAACAGGGCCGGATCCATCAAGTGGATTTTTTTGCGGGGCGCCTCTCAAATAATATTTACATGTTTTAAATATTTATTTAAAACAAATTCCAATTATAAAATTCATAAATCATGAACCATAACGTAGACAAATTTTTACATTAAAAAAAAAAAAATGTATATAACTAATATTTATTGAATATAAACCTATAAAGAGCTGTTTTCCACGTTTCGAAGTGTTTGTTTTGAAAAATCTTATCAAAATATTATCAAAATCCAATTGTCTTACTTCTTGACTCTGAATTGACATCATCGCTATACTGTTTAATCTTTCCTGAGAAATTGTCGATCTTAGATAGTTTTTTTTATAAATTTAATCTAGAAAAATACCTGTTTCCGGAATCAACGCTCACTGGAATTGATAAATATATTTGAAGGGCAATAAATATGTTTAGAAATGCCGTAGCTCTGTCCTTTTCAGATCAAAAATCAAACATTTTAAATGGTTGTTGAAAATATTTTGATGAAAGAATAGATTTTTAAGCTTCCATTCCTTCAAGTAACTTAAGTCCGCTTCCTTGACGATATCAATAAATGTATCATTAATCGTAGACTCTGTCAGAGCAATTTCTAAATCTGCTGCATGTTTTTTTAGTTATTTTTTTCCATATTTATAAACCTTCCCAAAAACCCAAATAAATCATTATGATTTTTTAATTGTTCAAAACTTGTATTGATTGTTTAGCTTTATCTAAAACTAAATTAAAAAATGATATATTGAATCCGGAGGATCTATGATAAGTTCATCATCATTTATAATTGAAATATTTCTTTATTTTTAGAAGCCTTGTATTTCGAAATTCCGTAGATATTTCTAAGTCTTTTGCGAGTGTTTTGCCCTAAACTAAAATCCAGAGATTCTGTATTTGGTCAACTTAAAAGTTTTTTAAATGATGAAAGTGCAGTTGATATGTCTACTGAATTACTTTGAAGTTCCTTGCTTACAAAATTTACTTGGAAAAGTAAATCATACCAAAAAACCAAAGATACTAAAAATTTATAATCCTTCATTAAATTACCAAGTAATTGTGCTTCACTTTTGATTTGTGGATCCTCGGAGATTTCTAAAAGTGCATCGAAAAATTTGGTATCTTACTGCTTCTCGAACTTTTTAAGTTATATGTAATATTTTTAAAATTAATATACTTAGATATTTATTTTTGTAACATGTACTATTTTAAAATATATAAATTTTGATGTGCTGCGGGGCCCAAATTGGCCCAATTGGCTCAAATCTGGCCCTGACTATAAAACATTTCCATATTCAAACGTTCTGCCTTAATAAGCCACTCCACAACCCTCCTAATGATCACCTTTATAATAAAACTAAAATGTTTCTTCTACTTTTCCCTTAAATTTATTTAAAAAAAATTGCTCTTTTACATCTTCTCTCTTATTTTTAATTTTTATTTGAAGTATTTTTTTTAGTGTAAGTGTAATATTTTTTAAATAAAAAACAAAAAATTATAATAACAGTATTTATAGTTTTTGTAATAACATATTACATAAATTGGCAGAAATATTTTGTTCAAATTTGGTCTAACAAAAATGTGTAAATATATACAAAAATATTATAAAAATAAAATGGATAATAACAATATTATTAATTTTAACAACAATTAAAAGTCTATTAATCATTAAATTCAAGTCATATTATTTACTTATTTAAACGTAATTATTGACCACAACTTATAGCCTCCTCGAGGTCTTTCTGCCTAGGTAGTACAATTTTGATAACAGAATTGAATTCGAATAAAAATTCAAATAAAATATTTTTTTCTAAAAATATAAACTTAAAATCATTTCTAATAATAATATATAATTTTTTTTATTTATGTATTTAATAAAGGTTACTTTACTTACTTAGTTTTTTGATAATTTTTTGTTGTATTTCATTAGAAATAAACTGCTGATGAAATTTAATATTAAATAATAAATATTTAACAAAAATATTCGGTGAGAATAAGTCATGAAATTAAATTAAATAAACTTTAAAATAAAAATATAAACTAATTGTTTATTGTATATTTCGTGACATATAAAATATTTATTTGAGCAGTTTTATATATTTAGTAAGGCACTTTAACTAACAGATATTTGGTAATCATTATTTGTAATCCCTAAATTAATTCAAAAACTAATATAATCAGAAAATATCTGTGGTTGCACTATTCATTATTTGTTAGAAAATGAATGAGAAGAGAAATATACTACTAAAAATAATACAAGAAAATTTAAGTCGTATTCCAGTGAAAAGTACATTAGTTGCACAATGAGTTTACCATGTCCATAAAATGAAGGTTGTTGCGATTGCATTATTTAAGTTTACACATAAGCAATTCATAAAAAAATATCCTTTGAGGATGGCATCATAATTAAAGAATAAATGCTGCGTTGGAGATTTTATTTCAAGAAGTTAAAAATAAGAGTTATCCAGTAGAATTAAAGCTATGTTTGAAAATGTCTTAGAACAAATAATAAATGATTAATAAAAAATGCGTTTTCTAAAGTTTACAGTGGATGAATCAACAGATAACTGCAATTTAGCTCAAGTAAGTATGCAAGTATTGTTTCAAAAACTTGTGACCAAAAATTGTAAATTCTATTCTTACTGACTGATGAACTTAGTAATAAGTATAAAACTTTAATGTTATACCTGAAATTAGATGACTTAGCAAGTGAAAAGTCCTACGGTGATTTTTAGAACGTCTTTCAGAGATAAAACAGTTTTTAGAATCCAGAAATGAAACTTATGAAGAATTTGATGAATATAGCTGGTTATCTAATTTAGACTACAGACAAAACAATCATTTTTTCTTTGTCTTGTATTTTTATTTACAATCTATTTGTGTAGAACATTAAGTAAATCTGGTGGTGGTTGATTTAATAATCAACTAAATCTTTAGGGTGAAGGACTTTTATTGAGTATAAATGCATTTAAATCAAAATTAAATTTGTGGATTTCCCAAACTCTAAATTATTATTTTTTGATTTTTCACCCTTCATAAATTCAAATCCATATGTAGATACTAATATTTCCAAAATATCGCAACAGATTACAAATATGTTAATTAAAAATCATCAAAATCATTTTCAGATTACAATTAAAAACAAGGATATCAAAAATAGATTTTTGGATACTGGTAGATAAGTAAAATATCCACATTTAAAAGAAACTTAACTCCTGCTTTGTAATAATATAACTTTGAGAAAGTGTATTTTCAACAATTAACTTATTAAGATCAAAGTTCAGATATTGGATAACAAACTAACTTCTGAACGATTGCATGATTTTAGCTATAACAGCGTTTATACCAGAGTATAATAAACTCGCAGAAGATGTTCAGTATTAAGTTTCACATTAAAATATGCTTTTTCTGTATTTAATTTGCATCTTATTTTTAATAAGTAGTAATAGTAAAGAATACATTATTACACATTTCCTTTAATATATTACACCACACGTTTTGATAGTTTGTGCTTTGTCTACATTTATATTTGATATATTCAAAATTATTTATATAATTATAAGGGATTGGGTATCACTGGTGTCGACAAAAAGTTAATGTTAGTATATTCACTAACTTTGCCTTCATTATAGTTAATTAGTATAGTTTTCATATATGTTTTTACAATTAATAAACCAAATAAGAATCTTTTACAAACTCCTTTTGACGATGTATTTACATCAAATCAAATATGATCTCAAAATTCTCTATCTTTAGTCCAATAATTCCTGTACATTTCCCTTCTTTATGCTTTCAAAGATCAGTATCAAAGAACCTAATATAAATTCCCATCGGCCACCCTTTATGACCACATCATGCTTCCTCAACAGATGTCCCATAAATATTAATGTTTGCTTTTTTTTTAGAAGTCATATTGTATACATCTCATGATTTATTTTATACTTCCTTACAATATTTGAATAAAATTTTGTAGGTCAATAGACTTCTATATATTTTTTTTTAAACTTATTATAAATATAAATAATGTGTATCAATATTTATGTAAAAATCTGATTTTATAATAATATAATATAAAATAATCTCCAATTATAATTAGTAATCCTCTTATGTGTTTATACTGTTAAACCTTCGATTTTGCATATGCCCCAACAGTCTTCACGGTGGATTACATTAGATTGGATTTCGTGGATTATTTTTTTATACAGTCTATTATATTATATAAATTTATATGAAACCAATATATAATAAATAAAAAATAATAATTTTATCAGCTATAAACATTTTCTCTAAGTGATGAAAAAACTTTATGAAGATATTTTTTTTAATAGAGGCATTAACAACTTGCCTTTATGGAAGAGTAAATAATCAAACAAACATATTAAAATTACCATAAATACAAAATATATAATATATTATAATTTCTCATTTAACCAAAAAACATTTCATAAAAACATATAAATAATAAACGTAATTTGTTGTAGTTTAGAAACAAAGGAATATTTACTGCACTTTTTATAATATTTCAAATAAATGGAAACTATTAATATTTCAATATAATTATAAACATTATCTTATTTTAAGATCCATTCTAATTCTATAATTTTAATTAATTAATACCGAGATGGTTTAACACCAAAGTTATTAAAGGTTTGAACTTTGGTGTACAATTTTACAAAAATAACATTATCACATCGCTATTACCTTTTATATATATTTTTTTGAAATACATGGAATGTTTTTCTTTTAAATCCATACAAAAGAAGCAGATTAATAATCTTTCTTATAATTTATGAAATGCAAAGGCTCAATGTATACTTGAATATAATTATAATAAAAAAAATATGAATAAGTTCAAAATATTGTTGCAAAAATAACAAAATTATAAATTTTCAAATCCGGAAACAGTTCGTAATATTTTTGGGAAGTATCATATCCAACAGGAAACAGTGAAAAATAATGAAAATCAGAAAAATATAACTTCTTAAGGTAGTAACTTTTTGAGTGGTAAAATATCATACACATTTAAACAAAACTTGAGATATAATTTCCGAAATATTCTCTGAGAGTATTATTTAACATATCTATATTATTCTTTAGTTTGCTTATTATTATCATAAGTTGACCTTTAAAATCTATAAAATATAAATAAATCAATTTTTATTATTATAAGAACGAAAGTATTTGTTGGAAAAAGTAACGAAAGATATAATATTAATACAATCATTTTGTAGGTAAAATAAAAAATTATTATTTAATTTATAATATTATTTATTTAAAAAATATGAAATTTGCAAGTGCAAATATATATCAAAGATAATTATTGCTTCATAATGTGTCCTTGGTTTTAAATTAGCTGTGACAATTTTGTAAATATTTTCACCTAGAAAACGTAAATATTATTTTTTCGTCTGGCACAGTCATACAAAAACTAATAGGATTTAATTATAAAAAAAAAATAATAAAAAGATTTGTGGCTCCTCGACCATGAAGAACATTAATTAATATTTGTTTGAAAAACATAAATAATTTCCTTTTCTTATATTATGAAAATAAATGAGACTTATACATCAACGACGTTTCTAACGGTTTATGTCCAATGCACACGATTCTTTAAATAACTTAATTAAAATGCAGCAGAGTAAGTAATCAATTATTTCGTATTCCATAAATACACATTTCACTAGCAGATGGTTTATTCACGCAAATATAATAAAGATCTATGATAACGAGAAAAGTAAACCAAAAAATAATTTAAAATTTTAATGTGTAAAATAATTATTTGTAGTTTAACGTTTTTATTAAATATATTATGTAGAACTATAGATGAACACGTAATTTTCCCCCCACTGTTTATGTGAATCAACAGCATCAATCAGAGTTGTTCTTCTGCATGAAAAAGTCAAAGAACCATCGGCGTCATTCTCACGATTATACTACAAACTAATTTCACTTATCTCACCACGTTCAATAGAACCCTGCTGCTCAAATGATTGTAAATAGAAAGAAACTTACCTTTTTTTATCAGATTATTCATTGAAAGACAAAACGTCGTTCTATGAATGTTAATCTATATCAAAATTTCCATATTATGTGGGTTTATGTTACGTAATATCGTAATGTGGTACCATAAGTGCATATTAAACTATGGAAAATTATTTTTTATTTTGTATAGGTTGTTTTATTTTTATTTTACTTTATCAACAAAAAAAACGTTATAAATTAATTCCTTCCGACTAATAACAGTAACAAGAATAATATTTGTTGCAACAGACGTATATATAAATAATAATAATAGAAATATACATTAATGAGTTCAAAATATTGTTGCAAATTCATAAGAAAAAAATATTTTAATTTAATGAAAAAATTATTGATTCAGCCAATTAACATAACATAGTTTCTACAAAAACATAATCATACAAATAAATATTAATGATATTCTGTATTCTTTGGTGAGTTCAAGTTATTTATTTAGATTTTATGTTCATGAAAAGAATAGCTTATAAATCCTGTAGTCTGTAACAAATTTAGGTGACTTGCATGTTTAGTTTCATGGTTTGATTACGGTATTCATGATGCATGGGATTTCTTAGGATTCATCGGGCACTTAATCGACATTACTACATGGTCCTCAGGGATGGATGCCGAACATCACGGAGGAAACGGCGATGATGAACATCGGTATTTGGGATGAGAGCCCTAGGTGTATTCATGGCAACTCGCGTAAAGCAATGGAATTGAAGTCCCCCATCGGATTTTCTATTCCCGGGAAATATTTGTTTTTTAAAATAGACAATTGTGGAGGAGTCTCAAGTAGGAGACCAAGCATACACACTCTTAATATCATTCTCTTCCAGAATCGACGCTGGAATTCCAATAATTTCAGATGTTGACTATTCTCCTTGATAATTATGTCCAGTTCTATGTCAGTCAGCATACCAGAAAGTGATGTAATGTGAGTAATATTTTATGGTGATTTTGGAGAATTATTCTCCGCAAAGCTTGTTATGACTCCACTTCCCTGCTTATTCCTTATTCCTCAGATAATATGGTCTATTATTATTAGATTTAAGTATACAACCAGATTTGTTCTCAATTATGGAGTCCAATCGGTTGAGGGAATTCTTGCTTGTCGCTTCACATGTACTTAATAAATATGTATTTTCATAATTTTAAGTAGATTGATTTTTTATTAATTTTCTTAATATATTTGTATGGTGTTTTCAATATGTTTGAGTCTTTAGTATAAAAGATTGCGATAGATTTTTTTTTATTTTTCCCTATTTTTTTTCAGCCTGTCTTATTTTTTACTATCACGTGCTGTAAGTAATGAGATGACTAATTGCTATAATTCTGAAATTAATTTTAAATTAATACAAATAATATTAATATGTATTTATTTCTTCTATGAAATATTCTATAACAGTATTTTCTATTTAGTAACTGTGTTCTAATTGTTTTTTTTTTAAATTGTTATACGTATTTATTATCTTATACTATAAATTGTAGTTTTGGAGACAATTGTTCAATTTTATTCAGAAATTTAAGTAAAATTATTAGAACTATTAGACTACAACTGATAAATTATTTTCGGTATATTTTAAATGCCAATTTTCTTAAATTATTTTCGGTAAACTTTTAAATGTTTCATTTTTTAAATTATTGTCGGTAAAATTTTTAAATTATTTTTGGTAAATTTCAAATGTCAAATTTTTGAAATTATTTTCGGTAAAGTTTAAATGTCAAATTTTTCGAATTATTTTTTGTTAATTTGAAATATTGAATTTTGCAAATTAATTTCGGTAAATTATAAATGTTGTATTCTTCAAAAGATTTTCAAATTATTTTCAAATTAAATTTCTAATTTAGGATCTTTCAAATTATTTTTGGTAAATTTCAAATGTTGGATTCTTCAAATTATTTTTCAGTAAAATATTCAGAATTATTTGTTTTCAACAAACTTTTTAAATGTTAAAATTAACACGTGAAAAAATAACTTTAAAACATTTGTGTGTCAAGTTGGTAAAAAAAAATAACAATTTTCATGAATTAATTTCTGTTTTTATAATCTGATTTGTTAAAATTCTGATTATTTACCTGCAAATTTACGTAACTGACCACAGCTATTAATAAAGTACCGAGTTTTAATTAACAACTAGTTCTACTCGAGTAAGGCGCAACTATACATTCCACCTGTTCCCATTTTATATATGCCACGATTTGCATCAAGGTAAATTGCATTAAAGAAGAGAAATGTATTTGTGACATTTCACATTAAATTTATATTTTGTAATAATCTCCTTTATTTTATAATTATATATCCCTTTTATAGATTTTTCATAAGCATTTCTAAACGTAAAAAAAAGAATAAAATAGATTTATTTAAATTAATACATACTTTAATAACTGTAGTAGCATATTTGCAAAACCATCTGCTCACTCTTGAGCTAAAATAAATAAAGTTTTTTTCTCTTCTTTAAAATTCAATTAAACCGCAAATAGAGAAAATGTTTACATATCGGATCTTGAATGTAAACGACATTAGATTTACTTTCATAATGAGAGAAGACACTTGCTTTCTAGTAGTTTGCAATAAGCATGCAGCAGTTCTATATTTAATTATTGCACTTGAAATACGATCATCCTGTTTTAATAATTTAATAATAATTTAATAATTAATTATTTTTATAAGAAATTCATAACAAATGTAAATTAATATTACTGGAAATACATTTATATTACAGAATTAATTATATCCGAAATAATAATAATGATAATAATTTATTGGTCAGGAACATAAATTAAAAAATATATAAATATTGATACACAAAAAACACAATTAAATAAATACAGGTTGGCCCAAAAAATAAACTTAAATGAAATAAACATAAAAATAAAGTATTTTAATCGATTGACTATTGTAGAATTAAATAACTGTTTCGGTTAAAAAATAAATCAGAAAAAACACAGTTTTTGGAAATTTATTTGGTTTTGAAAATTAATAACTATCATTTTACTCTTCAAGATGCAAAACCTACATCACCTGTCGTATTATTCTTGGATTATTTTTTCACTTCACGTTGGCCTTCGATTGCTGAAAAAAAAAATCAGAAAAAATACAGTTTTTGGAAATACATTTTATTTGGTTTTGAAAATTAATAACTATCATTTTACTCTTCAAAATGCAAAACCTACCATCACCTGTCGTATTATTTTTGGCTTATTTTTTAACTTCACGTTGGCCTTCGATTGCTGAAAAAAAATCACAAAAAATACAGTTTATGGAAATACATTTTATTTGGTTTTGAAAATTAATAACTAACATTTTACTCTTCAAGATGCAAAACCTACATCACCTGTCGTATTATTCTTGGATTATTTTTTCACTTCACGTTGGCCTTCGATTGCTGAAAAAAAAATCAGAAAAAATACAGTTTTTGGAAATACATTTTATTTGGTTTTGAAAATTAATAACTATCATTTTACTCTTCAAAATGCAAAACCTACCATCACCTGTCGTATTATTCTTGGCTTATTTTTTCACTTCACGTTGGCCTTCGATTGCTGAAAAAAAAAATCAGAAAAAATACAGTTTTTGGAAATACATTTTATTTGGTTTTGAAAATTAATAACTATCATTTTACTCTTCAAAATGCAAAACCTACCGTCACCTGTCGTATTATTTTTGGCTTATTTTTTCACTTCCCTTTGGCCTTCGATTGCTGAAAAAAAATTACAAAAAAAACAGTTTTTAGAAATACATTTTATTTTGGTTTTGAAAATTAATAACTATCATTTTACTCTTCAAAATGCAAAACCGTCACCTGTCGTATTATTTTTGGCTTATTTTTTCACTTCCCTTTGGCCTTCGATTGCTGAAAAAAAAATTACAAAAAATACAGTTTTTGGAAATACTATTTGGTTTTGAAAGTTAATAACTATCATTTTAATCTTCAAAATGTAAACCTATCATCATTTGTTGTATTGTTTCTTGGCTTATTTCTTCACTTCATGTTGGCCTTCGATTACATAGTTGTTGAAGGTGGTTTATGGTATACTTTTTCTTTTAAATATTTTCACAGCAAAAGGTATGGAAGAAGTGATCAATGAGATGCAAGAAGTGATCAATGAGTTTTAATAGTTTCATTGTCGGGCGAACTGTATGGACTGTAGTACCTTTTTACTGTCACCATAATGAGCGTTCATCATTAATTCTGTTGATGAAATAGATTATTTTTGCATGTTACTCAGTCGTGAGTTTATCTAAATTTATTTTTCTAAGCTTTAATAATCTTTAAGAAAAATAATGAAATTAATTAATTATAAAAAGTTATTAGAATTTTTGGACCACCATGTACTTATGACCAAAGGCTATTGTCTTTCTTCGGGAATATTAAGATCATATTAACTAATTAAAAATTAATATTTCAAACATGTTTTTTGCTGCAATTATTGGTAACTATGAAACCGCAATTTGTCCATAGATGTTGCCCTAGCTGTCAATGTACCTACTTAGTTACCGACAAACCATGTTGCCATTTTCTTGTTAACATCATACAAATATTTTTAACTCACTGAAATACAAGTTTCATACAACTGTTGATAATTTGAAATAGCGTTGAACATGTCGAATTTTGCGCCTGGAAACTACGGTGTAAAAGGCTACAGAATCACATTGAATGCTTGTGGTGAGCATGATCTTGTCGTTTTTGACGTGAGAAATGAAGAATGTGGAAGACTACTGAATGCTTCCAACAACAAATAATCGATTTGAATCAAGATTTTCGTGAAAATCGACAAGAAAATCAAAGTGATTTTGCATCATAATAATGCATCAGCATACACAGAAAAACTGGCCAAGAAAACCGATTACTACTTATTTGCATCGATAGGACACACACTTGCTGAGCGCTTCACTTCTTACGAAAATGGCTCGCTGACTGGTTTGCACAAATTATTAGACAGGTGAGAAAAATATATATTTAGCAATGGGAAATACTTCCATTCTAATATTTTTATCTTTTTTTATACAATAAATAAATATTCCATTTTACCATTCAAAAAATTAGTAAACTTAATATTGTTAATATTATTTTATTGTTTGAATTTTATATACTCTACTCAATTGAACATAAAATATTATTGGAAATTAATTCTAGAATATTGGAAACACATAAAATCTAGTATAAAATACAAAAAAAAAATATTGCATAGAAACTTATTCTAACAAATATATCATAAAAATATATCTCTTTACCGGAAACTTAGAGCCCAAAAGTGTTCGTGAAACCCGAAGTCTTCGAGTGAAAATGATAATCCTAGTTATAATATCAAAAAAAGTACGAATATTTTTTTATTATTTAAAAATGTTACTTATAAAATTAGTATTATATCAAAAATACAAATAAATATTTATTGTTCAAATCATGATTATTACAATTAAATAAATGTTATTGAAAATAAATTGTTGAAATTATTTTATAAAATATGGAAGAGTAACTAAATATTTTTTTTTTTCATTTTCATTCAGAATGTAAGTATATACTTAAAAATATTTCCTTTTTCAATTAAGAGATGAGATCTTAAAATATGATTTAAAGGATGTAATTAAATTATTTATGTTACATTTTGTTAAAAACTTTCATTGAAGTTACGAAAATTAAAGCTCTGTCACAATTTAAAATAATTGTAACACAGATAGTTTTCCATGTATATTATGTCTTCTTTCGGGTAATAACGCAGCTCGTTAGTGAGTTACAAACGATGCAAATATATGACATCACTTTGTAATGGAATATGTAAATATGAAAGCGCTTGCAAAGCTATAACTTTCCTTATTATTTTAGGAAGTCTTTAATATCAAAAACAATATTTATTTGTTATCAGAATAAAAATCATTAAATTTTACTGAAAATAATAAAATATTTATAAGTAAGTTGGATATAATGTATTAAACACAGACATACAATACATTTAGTTTATTATTATTAATAAAAAATGATTTTTTGGTTTTTAAATTATGAACTTGTTATAATAAATGTACAAATTTTGCAGCGATTGTTTGAACATTTTTAATAAAGGGAGAAATGCTATTGAAGCTTAAAATTGGCATTAAATAATATATAGTTATTAATTACTATTTTTATTCTGGAGATTTGAAATTATAATAAAAAACGTCACGTTTCTCATTTTATTGAATATTTTATTTACTTTTGGAATCGTATTTTTGAATACAAAAACTTTCAATAATTATATAACATTGTATTTTTATTATTTAGATTTGAAATTATAATATAAAACGCTAAAATTTACTTTTTTCACTGAATATTTCTCTTAGTTTTTGTTCATTTGGAGTCGTATTTTCGAATACCAGAACATTCCAGAATTAGATAATATAGTATTTTTATTATTTAGATTTGAAATTTGACTAAAAAATGCAAAAATTAAACATAAAAATTTTTGTTTGGGACTCCAAAGTGTCACGATTCACTTTTCATTGAATATTTCTTTTAATTTTGTGCATTTGGAAGTGTATTTTCGAAATGAAAATACAATAATTAGATAACATTGTATTTTCATGATTTAGATTTGAAATTATAATAAACAACGCAAAAATTAAACATAATGTGTTTAGTTCGAGACCATCAAGTTTTTATTTTCATTGAATATATATTTTAGTTTTTGTGCATTTTGAGTCGTATTTTCTAATACAAGAACATATAATAAGTAGATAACATTGTATTTTTATTATTTAGATTTGAAATTATAATAAAAAACGCAAAAATGAAACATCAAAAGTTTAGTTCGCGACTCCGAACTATCAAGTTTCTCTTTTCACTGAATATTTCTTTTAGTTTTTATGTAATAGGAAGCGTATTTTCGAATACAAGAACATTCAATAATTAGATAACATTGCATTTTTATTATTTTTGATTTGAAATTATAATAAAAAATGAAACATCAAAATTTTAGTTCCACACTTCAAACCATCAAGTTTCCCTTTTCACTTAATACTTATTTTAGTTTTTATGTATTTGGAAAGGTATTTTTGAATACAAGAACATTCAATAATTAGATAACATTGTATTTTTATTATTCAGATTTGAAATTATAATAAAAAACGCAAAAATGAAACATCAAAAGTTTAGTTCGCGACTCCGAACTATCAAGTTTCTCTTTTCACTGAATATTTCTTTTAGTTTTTATGTAATAGGAAGCGTATTTTCGAATACAAGAACATTCAATAATTAGATAACATTGCATTTTTATTATTTTTGATTTGAAATTATAATAAAAAATGAAACATCAACATTTTAGTTCCACACTTCAAACCATCAAGTTTCCCTTTTCACTTAATACTTATTTTAGTTTTTATGTATTTGGAAAGGTATTTTTGAATACAAGAACATTCAATAATTAGATAACATTGTATTTTTATTATTTAGATTTGAAATTATAATAAAAAACGCAAATATGAAATATCAAAAGTTTAGTTCGAGACTCCGAACCATCAAGATTCTCTGTTCACTGAATATTTTTTTAGTTTTTTTGTATTTGGAGTCGCATTTTTGAATACAAGAACTTTCAATAATTATATAATATTGTATTTTTATTATTTAGATTTAAAAGTATAGTAAAAAACGTAAAAATAAAACATAAAGAATTTAGTTCGAACAATCACATTTTTCTTTTCACTGAATATTTATTTAAATTTTTATAGGTCGAAAAATAAATTCTACTGATAACGAAGACGATATCTCTATTTCCGGAATAAAAAACACAACAACCTTTAAGACTCCAGGTACACCATCTCAAAGTCAATTATCTCAACCTCTAGGGGCTTCAACAAAAACTTCACTCAACATTTTTTGCTAAGCACTTGCAAAGTTATGACACGTTCCCACCTATCCGATATATGGTCCAAATAAATATAATTTTATCATCTAAACCAAATCTGTATTCATTTTCAAAACTAAATCAGAAGTCACCTCCTAACTTTGGGATATGCAGTGCTGTGGTCAGCTGGTGAACTTAAACAAAAGTACTCCAATAAAAACTACAGCAAGTGTCGGATATAACCGACCAGGAAATCAACCTCGGGCTTAATTCATAGATTCTGAAAAATATAACGAGCACATGAAAAACAGGATTTTTTTTAAATAAATTTATACACATGCGACTGATAGATGCTCCAACATGCACCAAGTGTCAAGATCATATTTAATGTCTACTTTTTCAGTAATTTTGAAGCCTCCAAGTTTGAAGACTCATAAACTCGTAGCCAACAATCCCTATGTTCTTAATTAATACTTTATAATCCCGAATGCCCATTGGTCCAAATGTCTAATAATAATAAATTGTTAAATAAAATAAAATAAATTAGTTATAAGTGAATTGCAAAAACATTATTCAATAAAGTGCGAAGTGAATTTGCATAATAATAAAATTAATTATAATGATGTAACAAAGAAAAAACATGGATTTCTCCTATGCTCGTGATTACTATATTTACGTAATGTTAAATAAAAAAAAAACCTTTTCGACGATCGTTAAATAAACATATAATTATTGCGCTTATATTATTGCATATATATTATTGCGCTTGAAATTAAAGTAAGGAAACGCAAAAAATGTTTTTTCAAATTATTATTAACTGTAGTTCTAATATGAAAAAAAGCAACATAATATATTCGGAATAGCGAATGCGGGTTTATTCAGTTGGTCATCATAACTAGTAATTTTCGAAAAAAGAATTGCAATATAATGGAAATTTAATAACGTGCGAGCGGAAAGTAAAAAGTTACATATTAAATATAAATGCAATATCCAAACGGAAAATTATAAGCCTGGCCGATGGCGCAATCTCCTCATACACAAGCGAAAATCATTACACATATTTTTTTTTAATTTACCAGCATGAAAATGTACATTCAGTACACAATTACAATAACCATCCACCCACCTAAATTCAATATTATTAAGTTTCGAAAATTTTAAGCAACATGCACTTCCAAACTCAATGTCAAAGTCAAAGTGTAATTAGCGTAATTGCATCCTAATAAGCGCCCATTAGTTCATATTGCGAGGTTTATTGCAAAGCATTGTTTTATTCTAGTATTGATTTTTTTATGGTATAAATTTTTATGGTCGATAAATGGAACTGCGATAAAATTGGAGCACTCATTTTATATTGCATGAAATTTACGATTTTATTAACGAATGTACGAATACATAAAAGACGCGCATTTATTTGTGAAACGTATTTAACTGGAAAAAATCAAATTTAAATGCAAATAAATTGTACTTCGTTTAATTAATCTAAACATGAAGATTCATTTAAACTTTGATTTGTATTCTTACTTAAAAAATAAATAAACTTCATTGGAGGTAACATTCGAATTTTTTTGAAGTCATTGTCATTCAAAATTGAAAATAGAATAAAAAAACTAATTTATTTATTATTTAATATAATTTTATGCGCTGTAGATTCTAAAATAAATTCTTTCGACATTTCAATATTTTTGCAAGGACTAATTTATTAACCGTAAAATCTAATTTAAACTTGCTTTATTTTCGCTACATAGCTGGCAAAAGCATTGGAAACATTACTAATTTCATAAAATGTTCCTTGTTTCAAGCAATTAATAATTAAATTATGATTAGCCAACCTTATGATCAATCATTATTAAAATACATTTCATTAATTTCTATTGTAAATTCAAGCTTGTAAAACACATTAATTTAAGGTTGAAATGATCTAATAATAATATTTTTTTGTAGTAAACACAATCATATAATAACTAAAAACATATTTATACAATAATTAAAATAGAAGAAAGGAGCGAATGTATTTCTGCTCTGAAATAATCTTTTCTAATCAAATAATTGCATTAACCGTATAAATCTAATTTTAACTTTATTCTCGCTTCATAGCTTTCCTAATTCGATTTTTTTTAACTTATTTGTAAATAAATAATGTTTTTATGGAACCATATATGATTATGTTGTAATAAATAATATTGTGGTGACCGGATTAAACAGAACAAGAAATAACAGAACATTGAAACAATAATATTTATTTAATTATTTTAACAAACAAATAAAGTTTAGAACTATATATTATTCCTACCGATGAATCGAATTAATAAAAATCACTTACTAAGAAACTAGGATGAACCAAGATTTGAAGACATTTGGTGAATATAGATATTTTAACAGTTATCTAAGTTATCTAAACAATCTTCACTCACCTGAAGTCTTTACAAGCATAACAATCCAACTGCAACAAATTTTCTTATCCTTTCAGATTTACGAAGACTTTTTATTATATGCTACATGAGAATGTTGGTAGTTGGAAACTTTGAACTACTCTTATAAATTTCAAAGAATGAAATTTATGGAGATGGGACATTTGACAAAGCATGTATATCTGCTAGTCAAGTTTTAAATGTTTAAATATTTATTTGTATATAAATTGTATATAAATAAATGCAAAGGAATTAGGAAAAAATAATTTGTTTTATAACAAAACAGAACATTTTATATCATTTAGAACATTAATAATTATTATATATTTATTTTAACAGTATATTTAGATTCTTTTTTCCAATGTTCTATTTATTACTTGTTCTGTTTTTCATGTAACAAATAAAAATAAGTTAATTAATACATTTTTTTTAGATTTTAAATTCGCAAAATATTTCTAAACTCGCCAGAAATCATTTTCATGATTTTAGGACCCAAAGTATTTAAAGGAGAGATGAAAACCAAATACCCATTTGATGACGAGAAGGTGAAGTATCCATATTCAGATATCGTGGGACCTAGATACATTAAGATTTGAGGTAATCTTGATTTAAGAGCCTTGGCTTCCCTATAGCTACGCCCCATCGTATTAAAGTTCCTCCACTTGTTATAGGAAAGTAGTTATTTTTTATATTTAACATGATAATACAAGTGCAGTTTGAAACATTTTGAAGGCAACACAAGGTTATGACTGCTTCAACAAATTTTAATAAGGAAAGGTAAAGTATACTTTAAAATTTACAAAAGAAGCCGAATTAGTTAACTCAAAATACTTGTACAATTGATCTCATTATTTATAAATATTCAAAGATATATTTCGAGAAATAAAGAAGAAATAGTAATATTATCTATTAATGATAACAAAAATTACATATTTCTAGTTTATATCGGAATAAAATAAAAGTTTATTTCTATTTATTGTTATTTTATTAAAAAACAAATCATTGACCTCTAAATAGAACACCCAATATAATTATGGAAAGAAGTTAAAAAAAACTACAATTTACTAAAATCTTAACTTTCATATCATTTCTACCTGTAATCTTCGGAAGGATAAAGATATAATCGGAAACCTTTAAGTTCGTCAAAGGAAACAATTACGCCAACAATTATACTAATGGCATTTATATGTGTATTTATTTTAACAAAACCGGATAGTTTAATGTACATTGGAGAAAGTCTTTATCTCATAGATCTGAAACAGATACTCCAGACTTAATGAGATACATTTTTTATTACAAATTAAAATTAATTTAATGAATTATAACATTAAAATATTAATTAAAGAATATATAAAATAATAATAATTTGGCCAAAAACTCTTTTGAACAGTTGATATTCATTTTGTTTCATTATTGTATGAATATATTTTTTTATCTATTTATGTGACTTATGTTACTGTAAATATATGTTTTTTTTTCTTTTTTAAACTAATTTATACAACAGGCTGTAGACTATAAATATTTAAAAATAATTAAAAATTACGAAGGGCTATATGGTATTTCCACATTTAATGGAAGTTTATATAATTTATCTGTGTCTAAATATAACTATTTTATCAATATTAGTTTATTTTTTTAAATTTAAAATATATTATAATTATAATGTTTTTTAATTAATTTTATTAACATTTAAGACAAATCTTTTAATATTACTTTATAATAGGTCACAGTTATATAAATATATATTAAACAGGAATAATCTAATTCAAATAATTAATGATAATCAAAAACTAGGACATGTCAGTAGCTTTCAATGCATATTAATCTTTTATTTTACACTACTCTTTTGCAGTGAATGCAATATTATGGTATAAGTGCATACTCAAATAATGTATACATTTTCCAGTAAATATATATTGACTGTTATCACCTAATTTGGCAAATGTACATTGAATACATTTTTTCCACCTGAAATTCAGAAAAAAGAACATTGTACTCACTTTGAACGTTGTCGATTGGCAAATGTGAAAACTAGCAAAAAATGCAAATGTTTTTTAACACCAAACACCAAATTTAAAGAACCTAAAAATACATATTGAAAATAAATATTTATTCAAAATTATAATTTAATATTATACTATTTTATTCTGGATTTTAGTTTAAATTTTGTTTTTCAATTAACTGTTTGATTTTAATAACGATAAGTTCTATTATTTAACACAAAAACTATAATTATTGCATAAAATAAGTAATAATTGAGTAAATGTTTTAATTGTAAGTAGCTTGTACTTATTATTTTTTTCTTGTTAATTTCACATTCTCCAATGCAGTGAAGTTAGAGAAGAAATTTTTCCGGATAATGTGGATACAGTTAATATTTTATTATTTACTTTAATCTACTTTTACTTCAGTTGTAAGCAAATCTATACATTTACCGGGCAATTTGCACATCATCCAACTATGTACTTGTGCAGTAAACTTATAAACCACATATTAAAAAGGGGATTCAGTATGAATTATAATATTATAGTAAATTTAAAAAATCATATTAACAGATGTTATTTGATGTTAAATAAAAAGCAGAGTTATATAAATGTATTTTATAACATAATTTAACAGGAGTCGTATTATGTCAATGTCAGTATCAAATACATATCAATCGAATGATAGTTATAGTATATAAGTTTAATAGAAATACGTAAAAGTAAAATTTAATTGATTACCAACCAGTTTATTTCCAATCATTTTTCTTTTCTTGATTTTCCGGTTTTGCACGAGTTTAAAACTCTCGCTCATCTTTTTGTCACTTCGAAATAACATTTGTAACAAATTATGCGTCAGTTAATGTTGTTTAATAGTTAATATGAATTGTGGCAATCATAATTAGTTATATATAATTTTAATATGTATTATATATTTTTTAAAAAATATGTAAAAAGGATTATTAAATTTTGGCCCTAAAATTGCATATAAAATCTGTAATTAGTTTTAAAGTGTTTAAATAGTTTGGAAGTTAATTTTAGTGATCGTTACGTGTAAAATAAAACTATTTTAATCCAGTAAAATATGAAATCAAATTAGTTTAACCTTTAAAATAATTACATTATACAAAGAAAACTATCAACAAGTTAACAATGTAGGTCAAATATCTTAACAGTTAAAATTAATGTAATTATTAAAAATACATAAAGTGTTATTTCCATTATTGCATTATACACAAATGATGTGCGTGATTTCTTTTTTTTTCCTACATAGAAACCGAATTGTGCATTGTATATGTGAAATGTTATAAAATCAGCGGAGTGTAATTTTCAAAATGTCAGATGGGAATGTAGTGAAGAATTACAAGGTCTATGCGCCATTCAAGTAAAGTGAAAGTGCAATGTTAATGTGTGTTATTTTTTTTATTCGTTCATTTTACGTTTACGCTGCAATATAATAATAATCTGTTTCTCTGCCGAGTTCATACTCATGACTTGTTTCTGTTCGACTGTGAGAATTCTATTGGGATTTACGCTCGGGAATTTCCCAATATTATATACTAATGCGGTACCATCTTGTATCGCTCACGCTTTTAATTTCTATTTAAATAATATGTAAAAAAAAGTAAATAAATGTCTTGCTGTTAACACAAGGTCCAGTTTTTTGTCTGAGAATTAAAATGTTTACGAAGTATACAATTTGTATCTAATACTTATTATTAAGACTTATTCAAATTTTCGTTAATATTGCTCTTGCAGAAGAAAAGGAACTTTTTGCCTCGTCATTTGTGGAAAATACTTTTCACATCTACAATTTTTTTTTTATAATTTAGTACTTATACTTCGTCAAGTGGTTTTAGTATCTCATACTTCAATCTATATGTTTTAAGATTTTAAATAGATTTGCAATGGATGAAAAAAGTGTTTTTATCAAACATTATTTCAAATATTAAAAACTTTTATTAACGAACAATTTTTTTTTTAAATAATTTTAAGAAATTACCGGTAAATTTTGATAATAAATACCGGTAATTTCGCTAATAATATTCAACGGAAAGGTCGGTTAACTATTTTCCGGGCGGGCTAGGGTGTTCAGCTTGAACTTGTTCGCTCTTCAGCAATCAAACAAATTGAGTATAAAATAAGAGCCTCAAAATTCCATCCATGAAGATAGAAGATTCAATCGATGACTTTACGAAAAAAATCTACGACAATTCTACGTTTCTCCTTAGAAGATTCAATCGATGACTTTACGAAAAAAATCTACGACAATTCTACGTTTCTCCTTATCCAGTGTTGGAATGACATGTATAAATATTCCGAGAATCTTTGTAAAGATACCACCTTCAAATTGAACTTGATCAGCCTCAAGCAAATGAAGTACAAGTCATCTAATTCTATACATGAAGATAGTAACATTATCTCCTTATGTACAGAAACTCCAAGAATCTTTGTAAAAATACCATTTCCAAATTGAACTATCTCAGCAACAAAGAAATTGAGTATAAATAAGAGTCTCAAAATTCCATCCATGAAGTCATGAAGATTCAACCGATGACTTTACGAAAAACATCTAAGACAATTCCACAAATTTCCTTATCCAATGTTGACATACATAAATACTCCGAAAATCTTTGTATTGATACCGTCTTCAAATTGAACTTGATTAGCCTCAAATAAATAGAGTACAAAATAAGAGTCATCAAATTCCACCCCTAAAGACTTTATGGAAAGCATTTTCGACAATTTAACTTATCTTCTTATCCAGTATTGTATTAAAATGTATAGAAACTCCAAGAATCTTTTAAAAATACCATTTCCAAATTGAACTTCCTCATTATAAAACAAATTGAGTATAAAAATAAGAGCCTCAAAATTACATCCATGAAGACAACATGAAAATTCAATCGATGACTTTACGAAAATCATCTAAAACAATTTAACTAATTTCCTTATTCAGTGATGGATACTCCGAGAACCTTTAAAAAGATATTGTCTTCAAGCAAATGGAGTACGAAATAAGATTTGTTAAATTCCATCCATGAAAACTTTACGAAAAGCATTTACGACAATTTAACTTATTTTCTTATCCAGTATTGTATTAACATGCATAGAAACTCCGAGAATCTTTGTAAGGAACTTAATTAGCCTCAAGCAAATAGAGTACAAAATAAAATCCACCAAATTTTATCCATGAAGGTCCATTTGATTCAGAATTCAAAAACTTTACAAAAAAACATCTACGACATTTAAACTTATCTCCTTATCCAGTGTTGGATTGACAAGCATAGATACTTTGAGAATCTTAGTAAAGATACAATCTCTAAATTAAAATTGATCAGCATCGTGCAAATTTTGTATTCCAAATAATGAAGTTCCATTTGATTTAGCATTCGATGACTTTTCAAAAATATCTACAATAATTCAACTTATCTTCTTATCTAGTGTTGAATTGACATTTATAGTGTTGGATCTCTAGATTCTAAGAGTATATATGCACTTTAATATACTCTTAGAATCTAGAGATACCGTCTCCTAATTAAACTTAATCAGCATCGAACAAAATAAAAGACTTCAAATTTCACGTACAAAGACAGCAACATGATGGACCTTCATTGGATTCTGCATTCGATAACTACAAAAAAACAACTACGTCCAAATAATAGATTTGAAATTTCACCTACGAAGACAGCAATATGAAGGTCCATTTGATTCTACATTCGATGACTACAAAAACAACTACGACTAGTTATTTCATAAAATACCAATATATGGTAGTTAAATTATATAAATGCTTTATTATTTGATATTTTAACTACTTATTCTACATATTACGTAGTTATTCTATAAAATAACGTAGTTGTACTAAAGATTATAACTTGTGTCGAATGAAGATTATAACTTGTAAAATTATATTAGTTTCAGTAGTTACTAATTAATAAAAATAAACAAACAAATTGTCAAAACAAAATTCTATTAATTGAATACATTTTTAATATATTTTTTATAAAGAAAGTAATTCAAAATAAATAAAATTCTTATACATAAAATAATTAATCAATCTTCTTATCACAAACAGAAATACATGTTAATATACAGTTTTTTGGCAATAATAATCAGCCCATATTCTATATAATAACATGCTAAGTTATCAAATAACAAAACTATTATAAAATTTAACAACAGCGGATTGCTGTTTTATGAAATAACTAGTTATTTCATAGAATACAGAAATTACATGCTTAAACGTGTTCAACTAATAAGAAGTGCATATCGTCGGGAGCAGCGACCTAATTGAAACACCTCATTCATATAAATTGGTATGGAATACCGGACCAAGACGTAAAGTAGACAAAATTTCATCGAGAGCAGCGGTCTGTATCAAGTCAAGTCTGAGTTCGACTCGATTTAGATAATAATTAGTCAGCTCATTTTCTTAGCCAGTATTGGATAGTCATGCAGGAATATTCCAAGAATTTTTCTAAAGATTCCATCTCCATATTCAACTTGCTCAGCATCAAACAAATAGTATACAAAATAAGTCGCCAAATTCCATGCATGCATACAACAACATGAAGATCCATTTGATTCAGCATTCGCTGACTTTACAAAAAACATTTACTGTAATTTTACTAACTTATGTCCTCTTCACTATTCCTTCACTGTTCGCATACGAAGTATTCTCACCACAACTTACCATCAGAGAAAATTAAATACTTCCGCACTACGCTTCTATACTAACCGCAGAGTTATTTGCAAATATCTACACCTGAATCACATCCGACCAAGAGTTTTGTCATCTTTACGAATTCTACCAGTGTCTTAGACGCAATCGATTCTACCAATAAATGAAATAATTTTTAACATCAACATTTGCTGGCTTTTGTGAAGGAAATCTATTATCACAATCCTACAGTATCCTAAATTACTAAACTAAATCTTATTCGACAATTTCTAAAGTTAAATTAAAATTATATAAACAAAAAGACAGCTCTTTGTACAGTATTTTTTGTATATAATAGACCTTAATGCATAAGAAATAATGTTAATATATTTGAATATTTATTAAAATTTGTTAGTAAGTTGAAAATGATTACTATATTTATTTATTCTTCAAGTTTTCGTAAACTTTTAACAAACTAAAATCTTTATCAAAACACGTTGTTATTATGTACAAAAATTCTTGATCCTGCATAGAAGATTTAAGTTTTTATTATAAATAAGTGGTAACTTTTTAAAATATATTGATGGCTTTAGTAATAAATCTAGTACTTACAACATAATTTGAACAGATTTTGGTTATGAAGAAATAGTTGATTATAGTTATAAATCATAAATCGTGAAGCTTGAAAATAGTTTGATATATTTGTACTTTCGCAAGTAAGATTAAACATTTTGCTGCTACATAGCTCATTATTTTTTTTAAAATTTGCTTTTTCCATGTAATTTATTATAATAAGTTTGTATTATAGTTTATACAGTTTTAACATACAATTTTGTATTTTTGTAATTTTGTAATTGTTATATAAAAAAGTCAATTATTTCCAAATTTAACATTTTAAATATTTATAATATTATTTTTGTATTAAAATTAAAATTTGGTTTTTTGTAGGTAATTATTTAAATAATTTTATAGTTAGTGTAATCAATTTTATTATTAAGAAAGTATACATTTCAGACAACAATTTAATGAAATCTAATTTTGAATTTGAAAAAATATTTTTAAATAAATTATTTTGTACAAATAAGCAACATGATTAAATATATGACAATTTCAATTTATTAATAATTATCGTTTTGTATTTATTTTATTCCTAAGAATGAATTATTATATAAGATGATATTCATTGTTTTAGCTCCAATATAATTTTAACTAATTTATAGACTTTTGTCTTAATACCTAATTATAATCAATATTATTTAAGAAATAAAATAATAAATAATACGTACAACTATAATAACATGAAATTTATATGTAAAATAACATTACATAATTAATAAACATTTGTCTTAATAACTAATTAAATCAAACTTATATGTATTATTTACGAAATAAAATAATAAATAATATATACAATTATAATAACATTTTTTTATTATATGAAAAATAATATTACCTAATTTATTTTTTAAACTTTTGTCTTAATAACTAATTGTAATCAAACTTTTATGTATTATTTATGAAATAAAAAAATAAGTACAACTATAATATAATGAAATTTTCCACAAGAATGTCCTTGGTTGATAGTGCAGATTGAGGCTATAAAAATGTTTAAATAAATAAAAATATGAAATTTCTTTTCTTCGAAAAATGTATTTGTTTACAGACGGAACATAAAATTGTGTACGAGATTAATTTTATCTGCATGTTTCTTTTTTATTTAATAAAAAATATTTATATAAAAACTTTTATCGCTTACTTCTAAAAGCTTTCACTTGAAGTTTCCTTTATATATATATACACACATGGAAGATAGAAACGCGGGTTACATTTTTTCTTCTTCATTCTTATGACGGGGCGTTTTTATCTGTCGAAAGTGAAATCGTATCAGTAAGTTTATAGCCGGTGGGGTGGAAAACGTTCCCTGATGTGCCTCTTTTTGAGTGTTAAATAGCCCTGGTCTGGCATCCGTTTTAAGGGTAGCTGTTATAAGTGAGATGTCTCGGCTTTCCAAATATTTTACGATCATATTGTTACGACCTTATTAAAAAAAGAATCGAATGTGATATAAAATTTTTCATCTCAGGTTTAATGTTACTAATATTATAAATTAATTATAATAAATTAAAATACAAGAATTATTGAAAATATTAAAAATATCTTTTACTAATTACAAAAATAAACATTTAAAATATATTACAAATTTATATAAATAATATGTAAATATTTTGATTTACTTTCATCTTAATTAAAAAACTATTTTGTAAAAAATACTTTATTATTTTATATGAAATCTTGGGACAAACAAAATGATGTAAAATAATGTTCTTACAGTTTGAATAATCTAAATACTAATTTGCTATACAAAAAGTGTACAAGACTAAAATATAGAAATTACACAGAATAATGAAATGCATTTTCTTTCATGGTATTTCTTTGACTTTCACTGTGATGTTTATAATACCTCATTTAAAATAATGGAGACATTATTAGTAATAGCCAGATATTTTCACGCCATTTATGTTGGAAAACTAAACTAATTATAAAGTACAAATGTAAACAATACGATTATATTAATTATCACTGAGTATGAATTGTTTATAAATTTAATCTAGTCAATAATTTTAAATTAATCGGATTTTTGTTGTATATAATACCATATGAATAATTTGGCAATTAATAAAATTATATAAAAAGTACTAAATTGCATTTATTGCGTTTATTATGAATTTTGTAATCGAGCAAGTATATAACTTTAATATCAGTAGTTTGTAACTGTCACATGGGGATTTTGCAGTATCAATAAATTTTAATTATAATAACTTCTGTATACAATAGAATAATATAATAATAAAATATTAATTACATTTTTAATTAATTATTTAGTTAGATATATTTCTCCACCCTTCAATCCTCGATCCATAATTTAAAAAAACTTCCTGTCTTTGTCGCTTTTCTGATTCAACATGCGACGTCAGAAAATAAACTTTTCGAAAATAAAACTCCTTATTCCCTATCCCCTTATCTTCTGCTCTTTACCTTTAGAAATATTTTCCATATAATTCTTCCAAATTTAAAAACCTACCTCAATTCACATTCCAAATCCAATCCTAAAAACCATTTCATGTCCAAGCATTATGCTCTTCAAAAATCTCTTTCAATCTAAATTAAATTTCTTTTAAATTAATTTACAAAAATTCCATCTCCAAATTCTGTATTATTCTAAATTCAAGTATCACACATGCACTCTATTGCAATTCCTAATTTCCTTATAATCTTATCCTATATAATGAAATAATCTGAAAATAAACTACAGTTATTTTTAATATGTTTTATATAAACTTTTCAAACTGCTTTAAATACATTCATTTTCAATATCTATTTAAAATTCACAGGCGGAAAAACCATCGTAAAGATGAATTTTATGCTTTGGAATGTTATTATTATTATAATTATATTATTACAAATAATGGGCTTAAATTAAATGTATTTAATTTCTATAATTGTATGATAGTTTGCTGTTAATAATATGAAATATTTATAATATTTATATATTTTTATATTTATAATATATATTATAAATGTTAAGAATATTTTATATTTTAAAAGATATGTAAAGTTTAAAAAAAAAAATTTCAAGAAAAATAAATCGACTAGACGTATATATGTTCCTAAACATCTTCCAAAATAGACTATTATAAAAATAAAGCAATACCTTACATAATCCGGCTTCGATCAATCCGGATTTACGGTTTGAAAATTTCAAAACATTTAAATTGTAATTCAGAAAAAAAAACATTTTTTTTTAAATTTATGTTATTTATTTTTTAGTCTATGGAAAATAAATATAAATTTAAAAACATGATATTATTTTTCCTTTGTACAGTTAATATTTTATTTTTGGATTAGAAAAAGAATCAAATACAAAGGATTTTGAAGTTTTATGAACAATCTAGCTAATTTACTAATAGATACTATCAACAACAAACTAGAGGATACAAATTTGCTCAGAATTTCTAGATTTCTTGTATATTTTTCATAATGTAGAAGAAGAAATTTTCATGTTTCTTCTTGCAACATTCTAAAACTATTTAAAATATTATTTATAATTATTTTTATATAGTACTTTAATTGCGTTGCACTTTTTTTATTAAAAAAATATATATTTTGTTTCACATTTTAGCTTTAGAATTTTGTTTTTGTAAATTTTCAATAAAATTTATTTGTTAATGAAAATTTTAACAAACTCTGCTCTGTCTACTTGCATAAGACGTTCCTCGAAGTATCTTAGGTACCTTTCTAAATATCCACTACCCATTTGACATTCCAATGACATGTAGCACGGAAAAGGAAACGTGTAATGATAATATTGGAATATTCATATAATCTTAACTATTTGAAGAAAATTTCATACAATTTATTTTTATCTCCTGCTTTGAATTAATATACAAAATTAACCTACATATAACTCTCTAATTAAAATATTCAATTATAAAATATTTTATAAGTTTTGAATCAGAAATACATCAATACCTTCCATAGTCCGGGTATTTTTTGTCATTATCCTTGTATGAAACCGAACTAATCGAAGAACTAAATACATAGAAAAAAAATATATTAGAAATTATTTTTATTTATTAAATTATAACTCAGTTTATTTTAAAATATTTAAATAGTTCTATAGTAAATCCGGATTGATCAAAGTTTTGCTTACATTTATTTAAATTTATTTTCGTGTAATTAAGTGCTTAATAGATATGCACTGATTTTTAATTATTTTCTTGTTTTTCTTCAATATTTGTATTCATTATTTAATCCAACTTCATTAATTTTCACATAAATAATTATAGATTGTAAATACAAATTTTTTCTATAGATTTTTCTATAGATTTTTCTTCAAAATTTGCTTCCACTAACTAATTTGACTTCAATTTTCGAGTATTTAAGCATAGCTAGTAAACATTTATTTTTTGTTATCTTATAGACTTTTTCTTCAATATTATACTGTGAACATTAATTTTTCAATTCTTTTCTTTGAATGTTTTTCAATATCATTAATATTAATAATTATATACACTGATTTTTCTTCAATGTTTGTGTTAAATATTTAATCCATTTTACAATTTTCATATATAATTATATTAATTTTCATGTAAATGATTTTTAAATTATTTTTTTTAGTCAATTTTACAATTTTCTATACGTGTTTCTTCAATACTTGTCTTCACTATTTAATCCAACTATATTAATATTAATGTAAATAAGTATAGCTTATAATTACTGATTTTTAATTATTTTCTATAGTTGTTTCTTCAATGTTTGTGTTAACTTATTAATCCATTTTACAATTTTCTATACATGTTTTTGTGTTCATTATTTAATCCAACTATATTAATTCTCATGTAAATAATTATTACTTATAATTACTGATTTTAAAATTATTTTCTATAGATGTTTTTTTCAATATTTGTGTTAACTATTTAATCCATTTTACAATTTTCTATAACTATTTCTTCAATACTTGTGTTCATCATTTAATCCAACTGTATTAATTTGCATGTAAATAATTATTGCTTATAATTACTGATTTTAAAATTATTTATTATAAACATTTCTTCAATATTTGTGTTAAATATTTAATTCATTATGCAATTTTCTGTACATGTTTTTTCAACACTTCTATTCATTATTTAATCCAACTTTATTAATTTTTAAGTTTAGCTTATAATCACTGATTTTTCAATTATTTTCTATACAAGTTCTATACATCCAACTATATTAATTTGCATGTAAATGATTATTACTTATAATTACCAATTTTACAATTATTTTCTATAAACGTTTCTTCAATATTTCTGTTAACTAGTTAATTTAATCTAACTAAAATAATTTTCATGTTTTCATTTCAATAAGTATAGTTTGAAAACATTAATTTTTCCAAATATATTTGCTCAATTAAAATTTAGTTAATTTTGATTTATTTAAACTAGTCTATATTAAATCCGGATTGATTGAAGCCATACTGTATTTGCTGTAATTTTTATTTATTTTTTTACAGCGTATTACAGTTGAAAATTCGTTATACCCTTATATCAAATTGTCGTAAATTCATTAGCGAAGATAAGGATTTCACGTTGCGCAATGAAAGTATAATAATTCAGTACCATCATGACGTTAAGTATGGAAATGAAATAACGAGAACGGCTCTTTCCAACAGCCGCTGCATTACTTCCAATGAAAAGAATATGAAATTCTCATATAACATCGGAAGTTATGACCAAAAAAAGAAATATTTGCTAATATTCAGCGGCCGTTGCCTCCTTCCTACCTGAGAGCTGTCTCCACAAGGCACTAACATGGCGCCTACTAATCAGTATACACAGGAAATAACTATCATTTCCGTTTAGATCTTTAATGGTATTTTCAATTATCATTAGCACTTTGAAAATTTCAAAGAAAATATATTTTCTTTAATTAGTTCATATATTTTCTCGAGTTTGTTTTATAAATAGTATAATCTATATTTAATAATAATCATTTAATTAATTTATTAATTATAAAAAAAAATACAATTAAGAATAACCAATACTCCGGAAGGAAATGCAACGATCATCAATATTTATTGTACATATGATCCTACATTAGAGATTTTCAACTGGTTATATATATTTTAAGGTGCCACGTCAAAAGGACGCGGACATTTGGACGCACGATAATTGGACACGGATATTTGGACGTGCGAAAATTAGTCGTGACAACATTTATTTATTAAATAAACATATTTGATATAGTTTTTAAGTATAATAATAGTACCCATTTCTCAAAATCTTAATCTCAAATATTTAAGATGTCAAAGAAAATTAAAATTTAATGATTATATAAACAAAACATTATATATTTATTAAATCTAATTTATAATATAAATTATATTATAATAAATGCATTTGTAAATGGAAGTTATGTACAATTTCTTGCAGATATTCAGAAAGTAGTCTATTCATGTACTCTGAAATTACTTGTTTTATTTTTATATATTTTCTTAGGCATTGTGTAATGTATTATTTTATTTTCATCGTTTTAAAATGAATAGTAAGATGAAGCAAGTAAGATGTTATGCAATCCTTCAATTACATTATTTGAGCATGGTATACCTTGTATCAGTTTGTTTGTATAATTTATTTATTGGCCAGAAACATAAGTACAAAAAAAATCTAATAATAATAAACCAGGAAAAAGATTCCGCCTGTGATTATTACAATACAAAATACCATGTAGATTACACAAATAAAATAACTAACATAATAAAACTTAAAAGATATTTTTAGAATTAAAAAAAGCAGCAGCCAGTTGGATATAAAAGGAAGGATCTTATAAGGATAGAAGGAATTCGAAAAGGGTTTGTACAGGATATTTAAATTTGGGGAGGATAGTCGAGTGTCTAGAGATGCAGAATTTTGAGAGGGAAGATAATTTAATTATTTGGCTAGGGTAGTTTTGAAACTAATTCTAAAACGCTCCCCACTCAAATCTGTTATATTTGTTTAAATGAAGAATACATCTCTTCATTTAATTTTATTTTATTTCATTTTAGATTTTTTTCGTATAAGTTTTTTATACGTTTATAGAAGTATTTATATTAGGAGTAAACGTCTTTAGAACTTAAATGTTTATATTAAAGTGTATCAATCTGAGATCTTCATTTATTTATATATAATAATAATGGTTGGTCTCAACAATGTAAGTACATTTATGATTATTTACGTAAAAGTGGAAAAAACTGTTAATTGCATCCAACTGTCGTGCCAAAAAATAATTTAATTATGTATTAATTATGTTTATTTTATTTTCCCCATGAGTTTAACTATCATAGACTCAAATATGTTGAGGAAATGTAAGTAAAAATTCAAGTGTGTCTTAGACTAAAAATGGTTCACATCTGCAACAGGCAAAGCCCCATATCGATATTAAATAAATAAATTGTAAAAACGAAAATTATTGTAAACAGTTTAATAAAGATGTATTTAAATTGAATTGACAAAATAGGTTAAAAACCTTAAAAACCTTGATAATAATTATTATTGGATGAAAATGTATGGAAATGGTAATGGTAATATGGTAACAGTCACATAAACAGATAAAAACCAAAACATATAACTGTTACATAGGGCTATTGACCATACGTCTTTTCGCTTATGATTATATTTGCGTATTTTAAATAGGAAGAAAAATTCTATATTTTTGCTTAAAAATATAACTTTATTCAATTAGGTATTGTCCGTTTTTCGATGTTCATAAAACTTCTGATTTTTGCCAGCAAAAAACTGAATTAAATGTAATTTTACATCATCAGCATCATTAAAAATTTTAGCGTTCCAGGAGTTCTGCATGGAACAAAATATTTTTATTGTCCGTTTTTATTTACAATCTATTCAGCTGAATATTTATTAAATCGGTTCGCTGTTGACATTAGCTGCCCAGTGACACCATCCCGTGACGTTTATATATACTATATTTTGGGTTTATTTATTCTTTACTTAAATCTAAATTGAAGATCTAAGGGCTTGAAGCACTTTAAACTTTTAGTTGCCGCGCGGTTCTCGATTGACCGCCAACGGATTCGTATGCGAATCAAGCCTTTTCGTGTATTTTTTGTAGAAATTATTGGCAACCTCTTCCACTGTTTTTATCCCAAAGTCCTGGTGCAGTCTATTATTGGTGATGTATCATGGTACACCCGCGAGTCTTCTAATATATTTAGATTGGAAAACTTGGATTTTTTTAAATATTACTTGAGCTTGCTGTTCCCCGTAATTGGATACCGTGTATTCAGACTGGTTTTAATATGACTTGTTCTCTAAAATCAACTGCGAGTTTGCGCGCCAATACATCTTTCTAAATTTTATTTCTAGTTGTTCACGTTTTGGTCCTTCCAAGTCAGTCTTGTATCCAGGTACATTCCCAAGTATTTCTCCCTTGTTGAACAAAATAAATGGTAACTGAAGGTGCTATATGGTGGATGTGACAACACATCCCAACTTAGTTCCAATATTTGAAATAATCAAAGATGTGTGGGGATTGTTGTTGGAAAACAACACCCTTACAATTTCCAATTATTGCCGCTTTTCTTGAACTGCATCGCTCAGTTTAGTGAGTTGTTGAACGTACACGTTTGAATTAATCGTTTAGTTAAAGTTCAAAGTACAAAATTTCTTTATAATCCCACCCATCAGTGAAAAATCAACACAACGAAATTTGGCAAACCAATTTTGACATTTCCTGTCTTTTAAGGCTTCATACCTAACGAACGCTGCGTTCGTGCCTTTTCGCAAATAATATAATAAAATATGTCTAAAATGCACGTCTTGTTATTCCATTTTTAAATTTGTATAAAAACAAATCTAAATTTATTTTTACTAAATTATAGCTGAAAGTCCAAACAACAAGACTATATAGGTTAAGTAATTTGAACACGTTGACAAAACAAGAATGTGCTAAGAGCACATATTGACAAAATCCGCAATCCAATATATTTATTAGAACTGATATATAATATAAATCATATTATTAAGAACAAAATAATAAAATAAAAAATAAACACTATACTTAAAAAAATATTTTATCGCCCGTCATTTTCATTCTTTGTTATTAAATTTGTAATTGGAAGTTGTGTGCAATTCCTTGTAGATATTCTAAAAGTTGTTTGTTCGCGTCCTCTAAAATGACTTTTTTTATTTATTTTTCTTGCTATTTTCTTTACATTTTTTATAAAGAAGCAAAGCTGTTACACAATCCTTCAACTGCATTATTTCTGTGTAGTACACCTTGTATCAGTTTGTTTATATTACAGGATTTAAAAAAAAATGGTGTTGTTAATATGGATGGAATTCTGGACACTGTGAAAAATGGTTTGTTGTTGTTATTGTGAAACGGAAAATTAATTAAATTGGTTTTACATAACTTTATTTGTTACTTGCGACTAATCTTCCTTTAATGTTTTGTTATAGACTTAAACATTTTTAATAAGACTATGTTCATCATTGGAGATGATAGCTGAAACTAATTCTAAAACGCTTATATAAAACGTTTATAAAAGTATTTTAATTCAGAGTTCATGAAGCTTCAATATTGATGGGATTGTTTCCATCAGAAATGTTTATATTAAAGTGTATCGATCTGTGTTTTTCGTGGAAGTGACTTAAATATTACTTAATTTATTTATATATAATAATAATGGTAGGTCACAACAATGTAAGTATATTTACGATTATATTACGTAAAAACGAAAAAAAATGTCAATTGTTATTCTGTTAAATGTGTCCAATTGTTGCATGTCCAAATATTTGCGTGCCAAAAAATAATTTAATTATTTATGAATTAAATCTGAAGCATAAGTTTTTCTTATAAGTTTAACTATAGACTCAAATGTGCTGCGGAAATTCTAGTGTATCTTAGACAAAAAAAAGTTGAAAAACCCTGTCCTACACATACAAAAGAATATTGATAATAATTGTTATTGAACAAAAAAAGTACAAGAGGATCTTGATAATAATTATTATTGAACGAAAAAAATGCGAAGAATTATGATTATAAAAATATAATTATATTTATGGTAATAGTCACATAAACAGATAAAAACCAAACCATATTCATATAATAATGAAACAAAAAAATCAAAAACTTCTAATAAAAATATGATATGAACAGACATCAAAATAAATAAATTTTAATGATGTAAGTGGAAATTTTACATATTATTTTTTAGTTCCTTAAACAAATAGTCAAAACTACTTAAATTATTTTTTATGACAACCTAATGATATGTTGAATTATATAGTATTATTAAATAATATACTGTACTATAACTTGAAATAATAATTGTCGTAAAATATAACGGACAACGTTTTGTCAATTTTACATATTATTTTTTAGTTGCTTAAAGAAATAGTCAAAACTACTTAAATTATTTTTTATGACAACCTAATGATATGTTGAATTATATAGTATTATTAAATAATATACTGTACTATAACTTGAAATAATAATTGTCGTAAAATATAACGGACAACGTTTTGTCAATTTTACATATTATTTTTTAGTTCCTTAAACAAATAGTCAAAACTACTTAAATTATTTTTTATGACAACCTAATGATATGTTGAATTATATAGTATTATTAAATAATATACTGTGTATAACTTGAAATAATAATTGTCGTAAAATATAACGGACAACGTTTTGTCAATTTTACATATTATTTTTTAGTTGCTTAAAGAAATAGTCAAAACTACTTAAATTATTTTTTATGACAACCTAATGATATGTTGAATTATATAGTATTATTAAATAATTTACTGTACTATAACTTGAAATAATAATTGTCGTAAAATATAACGGACAACGTTTTGTCAATTTTACATATTATTTTTTAGTTCCTTAAACAAATAGTCAAAACTACTTAAATTATTTTTTATGACAACCTAATGATATGTTGAATTATATAGTATTATTAAATAATATACTGTGTATAACTTGAAATAATAATTGTCGTAAAATATAACGGACAACGTTTTGTCAATTTTACATATTATTTTTTAGTTGCTTAAAGAAATAGTCAAAACTACTTAAATTATTTTTTTTATGACAACCTAATGATATGTCGAATTATATAGTGTTATTAAATAATTCTATAATTTCAAATAAGAATTGTCATAAAATATAACACATAACGTTTTATCAATTTTACATATTATTTTTTAGTACCTTAAAGAAATAGTCAGAACTACTTAAAATATTTGTGTATGACAACTTAATGATATGTTGAATTATATAGTGTTATTAAATAATATACTGTACTATAACTTTAAATAAGAATTGTCATAAAATATAACGACAACGTTTTGTCATTTAATTTGCACCATTTATAACTACGACGTTGTTTAATCGTGTCGACGACATAGCTTTCGTATTTTCCTTCTTTTTTTCCTTTTAATCTAAGTAAATTTGTATTAACGCAACAATTTATAATTCCATATTTTATTTTGAAGGAAAACAAAAGGCAAGAAAGAACGCGAAGCGCGTGAAAAATGAAACTTTGCAAGATGATAAGTTATTTCTCGGCTATAAATAGAACGGTCTGAGGGATATGATAAATAATATGCATTCAAAATAAAAATGTGTATATTTACAAAGAAAATATAAAATGCATATGCAAAAAAAAAAAATAATAATTAACAATTATGTAAATATTTATAGAAATATTAAAAGCGAAAATAGATATTAATTTTGAATTGAAATATTTTGATGTTGTTTGTGAAAATCGAGTGGGAACGTTGACCGTGTTTAAATAGAGCAAATTTTATTAAAAGCGAAAATAAAGTTGCTTTGTGATGGTTTAAATGTGTGTTTATTTTGGCTCGAAAGTAATGTATTTAAATTTTGTAACCTCCTTTTCGCAATTGTCAACTTGGGCAAATGTAATTATAAACGTACGAATACGATCGTTGATCCGGTCACCCACAGGATCAGTACCGTTCAGAAACCAAGCGTCAATGACTTTATACAAAATAAAAATATAAATATAAACATCTGCATGCAAAATTTTATTCGCTTGTAAATACTGCCAACTAATAACATTGTTAAAATTTGCAATAATCCTCGTAAAAACAGGTACTTCAATTGCACGGTTTTTATTAATTCCTAATATCATTACTTTTTTACCATTGAGCAAAATCTTGTATAGTTAATAACAATGTTTCGTATAAAAATCTGAAGCCAAATGTCTATTTATATGCATTTGGGGGTTTCGAATAACACGGTTTTGAAAAGAACAAATCCAAATAACCAGGACTACCAGTTATGTAAGTATGAATCCGTAATTTTCCCATAAATATTGCCCTAGCTGTCAATGTACCTAGTTACCGTCAAATCACGTCGCCATTTCCTTGTAGACATATAAAGATTTTCAACTTACAGCAATACAAGTTTCATACAACAACTGATAGTTTGTAATAGCTTTGAAGATGTCGAATTTTGTTGGAACTACGATTTGCCAGGAACATTGATTTTCTGTTGCCATTTGAAGAAAACGGCTGTAGAATCGCATCGAATGTTTATAGAAGCTTAATTTAAACAATTCAAAAGTTGAGATTTTAACATGAAAAAAGAAGAACATGGAAGACCACCGGTTGTGATCTATTATGAGCTGCTAAAACCTGGTGAAACTATTAATATTAAACGCTACGGACAACAAATGATCGATTTGAAACAAGCTTTTGTAAAAAATGATCAGAATATCAAAAAAAAGTGATTTTGTTCACGATAATTCACCAGTACACACATCAACATTGATCAAGAAAACGATCGAGTTTAGTTGGGAAATATTATAGTTTTGCATGCAGCAACTCTTCAGACTTGGTTCCATCCGATTACTACTTATTTGAGTAGAGCCTTACTTCTTACGAAAATGGCTTGATGACTACTTCAAAAAAGCAACATTATATCAAATAAAAATATTATATCAAATAAAATAACAAAATATGATTAATAAAGGAAAAATAATATTTATTTCAGCAATAAATTACAAAGAAAAATAATTAATAAAAAACAAACTCAATATAATAAAAATAAAATAATATTCACTACTTCATATTGACCATAAATCTAAATATTATTAATAAATTAAAAATTAATATTACATATAAAATTGAAACAAATGTATATATAAATAAGTAAATAATTCGGGCCAAAAGTATATCAACCAACACATAATCGTGAATTTTTAATATTTATAAATCTTGTTTCTATTATTCTATCGATTGGATATTTTTTATGTAATGATAAAATCAATTATTTATGTAATGATAAAATCAATAATAAAATTTCTATTCAAGTTTGGCGTTGCCAAAATAAAATTAAAAAATGTAAACATGCATTAATATATTTCTAATTATATGACTATCGTATTGTTTTTTTTAAATATATTTTTGTTCTTTTTATAATTATAAGAAAATTTTAAAAATATTTTTTTTTAGTTTCTCATCCCTTTAACTGTCGTTCACTTAAGTACTCCGAATTGTATGTATCTACAATAACAGTAAACGCCTTTATGCTAAAGACTAAACGAAAATTAACATAATAATTGATTTGATTTTTTTTTATAAATTAACTAAAATTACTTAAACTATTAACTCAACAAACATTTAAGTAGGATTTATTAATAATAATAATATTTATTGCAACAAGTACAAAATTACTAAATATAATAAAATGAATTAAAAACGTATAATTATCATTGGTCTTTGCGCCATAAATTTTATGATTTTACTTATTTGTAGATGTTAAACTTTTAATATTAATAAAGAAAAATACATTAAAATATGAAATTTATTAAATAATACAGTTTAAATACTTGTAACTAGATAGTATTTGTAAATATATTTATATATCTCCAGTTATTTTACTGAATTTTATTAAATCATTTTCATGCATTTTTATAAACGTATAATTCAACAAAATATTTGAAACATTAATTATAGAGTATATCTCAGTTGCTAAATAAATATTTTCTGCTTTTAAACACTAAACTATTGCAATTGAAGTAATATATACAAACGATACATACTAATTGTAAATTATAATTTAAAGATAGTCAGAACTATTTATAATTATCATACAAAAACTAGCATGATTTTTCGACCTTTTGATCAAATTTTCTACTTAAAAATAGTAGACTTAATTGAAATAATTTTCTAGTATTGTTTTCTTAACGTCACATAAAAAATAATCAGTTTTTCAACTGTTTGCAAATAACATCATTATTATAGATAATGTATAACTTAGGTGTATAGCAAATAACAAAATGTACTCTCCACATTAAGCCAATCTAATTCAATATATATTAAATTATATTAGTTTTGTTAGGGGTGTCTAAGTGTATGTTTGAGGACATGACTGGTCCCTTTCTTTCTAGAATGCCCATCGGCATTTAATTATTTAAATCCTAGATTAAATTACTTGTAATTGATTATATTCTAAGAACTAAAGTTTTTTGCGGTCAACTTTTTATATATATGTAATTTTATAATTATCACATTGCTAAAAGAATCCTTAATCATTTTATAAAGATGATTTAACTTTAAATGTGTTACTTTTGTAATAGTAACTTTTATAAATATTTTTATATTGATAGAATTTAGAAATTTTTGGATCTCAGAAAATTATGTCATATTGCTGACGTTTCTTGTTTTAATAATTATATCTTACACATTTTTCTGTTTCTTCTGATAAAGCACTTACATATTCTTTATGGAAATTATTATGTAAAGAAATTTATTGGCCAAAATGTCACCTAATCTAATTAAAATTATTATTTCCGTTATAATGCTTTTTACAAATATTCAATTTAATATTACACAAAAAAAGGTATAAAAATTGAATTGGAAGAAGTAATAACACTTATAATTTAAAGTAATATAGTAAGACAAAACAGTATTTCTCAAAATATCTGCCAAGAAATAAACCCATAAAAATATTGAAGTAAAAAAGTCATCGTGTCATATTAGATTGGGATGCGAAGTTAAATTATATAAGTCTGTTGGATCAATTGGATTTGTTCAATTTCGTTTTCAAAACTTTTCCCTCTTCTCGTATATAGTGGTATTTCTTATTACTTTATAAAAATGCTTTGTTAACGGATCCAGGTGCTATCTTCACCAGCTGGAGTTTCGAGTATCAAACATTATTGAAGTGTAAGATTATTTAATTGCAAGAATAAAATAGCAAGAAAATATTCTAAGATTGATATAATATTACGGTGAAGCTTGGTCATTTAATACGAAAAAAAATCCGTAATAACATAACTTTAAGTACAAAATCGTAATACTAAAAGGCTACGATTATAGTTAATTTCTTTAATTTACATAGAAATTAATGAATTTGTTATGTAATTAATGAAAGAAATTTAATATAATTATTTTAATAGAATAAATGCATAAAATTATAAAATTGTCTTGTCGATTTCTCTTTACTGAAAAAAAACAAATATAATTAAAAATTGCTCAAAATATATTACATTAAATAATATTCCCTAAGACTATGATCAATAGCCATTTGCAACAGTTGAATTTTATTTTATTTATATTATTGCGTTAATGTATAAAGTTTTTTTTTAATTTATTGTTACAATAAATATTGTTATAATTATTAATATTCGCGAAGTTTTATATTTTTGAATGACCTTGTAGTCTTTATACTAATAGAGAATTATTTTCAAAAATTATACCATTTCACTTTTTACAACAAAAAGTAAACTTATTATTTTGTACTTATTCTTTTGGAATGGAGAAATGTTTGGGCATAAATTATAATGAGTAGAACCCGAAACTTCTGAGAATAATTTAATAAATCACATAATAATAGCATTTACTTAGAAAATCAATTATATAAATGACCGTGCAAAATCGTAAAGTAAATCTTTAAAAAAAAAAAATTATATTACGTGATGAATAAAAAAAATGATACCACTACTTGTTGATCAATTATAAATTCATAAAATAAGCATTGTTTTTAGCCAACCGCATTGACTGCAAACTGTTCACTTAATATATGTATTTGCATAATTTCTGTTCTGAGAATTTATTTGACTCTCTGACACGTAAACATGTTGGAAAATCCAACGATATGTTGAATTAAAACTACTTTTTTATATTATTAATTGTATTAAAAAAAAACATTACAAATTACCATTAA